>CP099845.1:2737413-3442413 GCA_030062745.1 Capitulum mitella
TATGACTGTTTTTGAAGATTCCTTACGGTGTGAGGTCATTGGATGAGCCGAAGCCGTTTGTCCTATGAAATGCTTGCTCAGGGTAGAGTCCAGTCGTGCACCAGCGTTAAGGTGGCAAGTCTTTTTTTTTGCCTAGGATTGGTCGGATAAATAAGCAGCTTCGTGACTCGATGCATGTGGCAACGTGGATGCATGCACACAGTCTCCACCGCGAACAACAGAGGCTGCACATTATAAAAGTCAGAGTGCTCTGACAATCTGGGAGCGATGTTTTCGCGGAACAGTGACCATGACCGTTAGCCTGTTCCTCCTTATTCAGACGCTTGTGGCCATGGTCAGCAATAGTGGATATGGCTTGCTGTGTAACAGCGTGATCAGACCGATGCACGTCAGTGGTTGCACTCTGCAAGCCAACGACAATATAGGCAACACCCCTTATTTATGGCTTTGTGAGGAGAATATACCATGTGGAGATGACGTCCATGCACCGAAATGCCCTCTGGTGTGCCGCATAACGATAAAAGTGCTCCATCTGTTTTCAGTTTGGCTATGCAACGATGCCCTCAACTCAACAGCTCAACTGTCTCTTTTTAATCGGTAAGCAATAACATTAAGCACAAGAGATGTGATCACCTGAAACGGAGAACAGCTGAAAAAGTCATGATGCAGTTCATTGCATGGTTTTCCAAAGAATGCTCTCAGTGATTTTAGACTTTTTAGAATTTCATCCAATTTATAGATGAAAAATTTGCCTCGACAACGTGAAGCACATCTCTCCAACGCACAGGCTGACGAACCCTCTCGGCTCTCGGCTGCCGCCGCGTGAGGAGTCGAGACTGAGGACACTCACACCCGGCGTGTCGGCGCAGTCCTTTACAGGTGAGTGTCCCAGGAGTGGCGCAGGTGGCGAGAGTGATGCGATAGGCCGGTCGCGGGAAGAGCGAGGGACGGGAGGAGCCACGGAGCGTGGGAGCATGCTCTCTCTCTCTCTCTCTCTTCGACACTGAATGCTGAGCCAAACAGAGCAGCCAAAGTCGAACTCTCTAGGAAAGGAAGTAACGCGCCCAACTCTATTTAATTACATGTTATACATCACGCGTTTCTGTATGGCTGTGTACGTCATTGGCGGTAACGGACCTTGTCACTCGTTTGTTAGTACTTGAGCTTCGTAAACTATTTTAAGATTAATGGTGTCGGTAATGCAATGGGCACAACTCGGCGATGGTTGGCTGGTAATGGGGATTTAACCCTACTCTCGTACCCCTACCGCTAGGGTGCATTCCCATATGGGGAGGGCTTATTAGGCCCCCTGAGATCTCAAGTACTTCCCGTCTGATTTCATCGGAACAAACGACAGTCGATTTACCACGACGGTAACCACATTTTCATAAAAACCGATTTTACGAATCTTGGAAACGGTGGATATGGAGACAAAAAGTCAGAAAGAAGAGTACTTTATATATTTTAGATCCGCTCTTTATGCGTCGATTTCGATGCCACTGACATGAAACGAGGTCTATTGGATGTGACGTTTCCCATCGACACATACACATATGGGAAGCTGAGAAAACTGATAAGCGTTCACGAGGTTTTTAAGCTATTACTAGTTACGTACTCCTTATGTTATACATAAGGAGTACGAATCGTATTACACTGTATGTACAATGTTGGCATAGGCGGCACCAGGACATGAAAAAGGGCTAAGTGTCATGTTCGCATGTTCGTCAGCTTGACTTACAAACTTTGGCGTTAGGTGTCCCCAAATGACCGCAAAGTCAAATGGAATGGCTTTGACTTCATTTCATAGTGTTTGAAAACGTTTACAACCATTTATTTGACCATTTCTAAAAGTCCTGTTTATGGTCGCTGTGATATAGGGTATGCGCGAGGATATTTTAGATCATAGTTCTGTGACCCGACCTGATATCAACCTGAAGCTTGAAGCACAGCTAGACGACACTGTACTTCGTCATTTGTACTCTGGATTTTGTGTTCAAAACATTAGAGCCAAAAATATGCACATAAAACCAAATTCGGACTTTTCACCTAACTCGAAGAGTAACTTCACACCAAATTTTGTTTTTGCTTGCCTAGTTAGTTATCTACATGCTCATATCAACTTTTTAGTTTTGTCTTTAAAACTCTGTTTTTGACATCCATGTTTTACCTTAAACAGTGCCAGAAATGGCCTGAGGTGCCTCCCAAAAGCGTAACCTGGCTCCGTCCCTGGGCAAAATACAGTTATGAATATTTGGCGTAAAACGCGGGAGAAATAGGTAGGAAAAGATGCCAAGTTTCATGAACATGCTTTAATAACTCTGGAAATGGCAGTCAAAAAGCCGGAGAGGGTGCTTCTGAGCCCCCTTAAAGGAAATAGAGCTAAGAAGCATCGGCCGTAGATGACCATGGGTCAATTGTTTGCGGTTCATACGCGTATGTGGGGTGGAATAAAAGTTCTTAGGCTCCATCCTTGTGAGTATGGAACTCACGGTGCCTGCCACACACCAGGTATGAGCCGAACGTCTCACCACAGGGCCACAGGGACGACCAATAATGATAATAAACATAAATGTATAGAAATGTCAATCACGGGTAACACAACAAGATGCCGCATAAATAAAAATCAATAAAATTGCACAGTGCTGCTGACAGAGAGAGAGAGGGGGGGGGGAGAGGGATACACGCAGGTTTTTTTCAAAAACCTTCATTCGTTGCCCCACGCTGGTCACTGTTGGCAAATTCACACTGCATCAAGCAGTGTCTCGCTGTGAGATGTACTTGTGTTAGGCATGTATTACCCTATCGTGGGATATGACTGCCGCAAGCAATCCCTGTTGCGTGATGCGGTTGCCTCAGGCAGGGTCCCGATGTGGGGCGTGGCCGCCTCACGCGCCGCCCCGCTGGAAGCCTCAGACCGCCCCGGGCGCTGCCCTGCGGGGGACGCGGTGGCGCAGCCAAACGCCCGAGGGCACCACCTGTCCAGCGGCCGCCCCCTGCACCTGTAATTGTTTCCCGATGACGCCGCCAGTCCGGTTACGTCCGTGAATACTAACGGCCACCGGGTACACGCCATTAATCCGGATCGGTTAATTAACGCACGGCGGGGCGCCATTGACTAATAGTACTGTAATTCACCTGTTTGGAGAATGAAACTATCAATTATGCGCCTGTTTTGTCATTCTGGCATCGGGGCAGCTAAATATGATACTACAGTTTTAGTCTTTTTTCACGCGCTGTGACCCCCACCCCTCCGCCAGCAGGAGGCCCTGAGCTACGGTTGCTTTATTCAGTACTGATACTAAGAGCAATTTTTTTTGTAGAGCAGTTATTTATCGCCTTTTGGACAAGCAGCGTTTCTGCGTTTCGTGAATTTCATGATGTGGAAAAAACGATAGTGAAATACCACATGCTTTGCGTCGATTAGGGTCAAAACAGTAGATAAAGACGTATCCACTTTTTTGTCCTCTCAGTACCTCCTGCGTGATTTCTTTCCGGGAATCCTCTAACACTGCTCCTGCGCCAGTGTAACACTGCACATATCGAAAACAACTGAAAGTTTGAATAGTTTCTGTGACTTACGCAGGAACATCCTCGGGCAACTGCCGATGATCATACCCCCGCTGATTTCTCTCAGCTTCGTGGAGCAGTCATTGACACTTGCACGAGCCGCGCGCTGCCGAGCACGAGACTTGGCGGCCATCCGTGACTGCGGCAGTGAGCGTGATTGCCGACAATTGTCGACAATCGCACGCAGCTGCGCGCCGGCGTGCGTAATAACAGCTCGGCCTGTTGTGTCAGAGCCCGGCGATACGGTCATTGGCGAGTCGTAATGATGCGGCGTCCCCTGAAGGGGGGTAGCACTGCCCAGGATCTGTCAGAGCCGGTGGCTAAATACAACCAGTGGTCCTGTGCGTTGTCTGCACAGCTGCACTGAAACGTGGTGGAAACATTTCGTCATGCCTTACCTCGGAATACGAACTTAACAGGAAACGGAGTGGGATGAGCTGAGAGTGGAATACCCTTCAGTCTCATGTCGGGAGTTCTGGTCTGAGCTGAAGAAGATCAGGTCACGGGAAAAGCTTTTTTAAATGCCGCTTTCCTCCGTCATGGCGGACACGCTGCTGTCTCGGCGAACGAAACAAAAAGCAACAAGTAACAGACCAAAGTTAGGGGAGACCGGGGTCAAATGTTACATTTTTTTACCTTTTCGATCCTGGAACAAAAATATTTCGGGTTGGGGAGCATTTTCTCGGGTTTTCACGGACCCTGATATTTTGCCTTTGTAGCGGATATGAAACGCTCCCGAAATAACGACTTTAAGGTATCGAAATTACTGTTTCAAAAAGTCATTTCAGCTGTTACAATTAACCCCAGGTACGGGGTAAATTGTAACAGCACCTAGGGTCAAATGTAACATGTTAGCGAATGGTGTAGTGGTGTAGTGAAAGCCACTTTTGTCGAAAACAGTCTCTATTGAACAACATTGTCTCTTACATCCTGAGCTTTTCCTGGATTAAAATCACAGCTCCAATACAAAAATACGATTTCGCAACGGCGTAAAGCTCAAGTACTCCAGCAGCTTTTCCTGAATTAAATAACAGCTCTACCTTTATCAGGCCAAGAACAGACACTTCATCAAAAGCAGAAGACTTCTTCATGATCACTGCTGCTTTCCCTGCGTGCTGTCTTCCGAGCCCTCTTCCTACCAGCCGTCGTCTTCTTCTCTTCATCTTTGTCCTTGTCAAGATTGAGCTTCTTCGATGCTTGTTTGCAATCCTTTCGTCTCTCTTTTAGCTCTATCGCTCTCTTTTCTGGAGTGTCAGTCAGAATTGCAGCCTTTCGCTTTCGACCCGCACGGCTGTTTTTCCTTGGACCTGCCTTGGGTAGCGGCCGAATCGCTTCAGGGGTGAGCTGTTTCGAGGCGATCCCCGATGGACGAGATTGTCCGATCCCCGATGGACCAGGCTTGTCGATCCCCAATGTATCAGCCTCTGCAGGAATGATGCATGATATATATCATCCATAATGCATGGATATAATAATGTATTTTCAATGTAACATTCAGAGAAAGTCAAATTAAACTATATACAAATGCCCCATAATTCCCCCAAAAATATCCAAATGAAGTCAAACTACAATTATTTAAGGAATAAAGTAATCAATAAATAAAATAATAAAGTATTTTAATAAACCCGCTGTGAAGGTGAAACATCCACGGTAAGACCACGGTGACTAGCCGCCAAGAATGTAACCACGTCTTAAAATTAAAATTGACAAAACAGTACCTAAGAGGTAAATCAGGGACTGGTGACAATAACACCGTATGATTTTTGAATGACACTGATATTGAATTTGGGGAACAAAATTGCATGTTGATTAATTGGACGGGGCATGTTTCCACAGCCTCCGCCCCCAGTGGTTACATTTATGCCAAGTGCATTGATATTTTACATAAATGTAGGTTTAATGGTCTGGCCATAGGGGTCAATTGTAACACTGTTATATTTGATCCCAGCAAAAATGTTACAGTTGTCCCCGTCACGCCACGCCATCTTTGAGACAAAGGTGACGCAAAACAAGGCGGCATGGGCGGCAACTGATGCACTCATTTTTTTGACCAGGTACCCCCACCCAGCCCACACAAACTCTTAAACCCGTGTCTAGTAAGATACGTGAATGAGCTGATCATAATAAAAAATAAACAAAGTTACAATACACTCTAAAAAACACAATTGCGAACAGCACAATCGACTCAGCCGCCGCACCGGCCTGAAACCCCGTGAGGAAAAGGAACAGCTTACTGCGTATGTCCAGTAGTGCCTCCAGCGTCATCCATTTGTAAGTTTCGAAGTTAAAGCGTCTGTTACAATTGCCCCGTGTTACATTTGACCCCGGTCTCCCCTACACAGTATCTATTATAAAGCGTGTGCTTCACACGTTCACACCTTAAGTTCGCGGATGACGTCACAGGTCACGTCACATTGCAGAAAACAAATGCTTCCATTCTTGAAGCCTCCACGTATATTCCAAAAGCAGAAGCGTAATCTGTTTCGTGGAACTGTCCCAAAACATTACGAAAATGTTTCTGAAAAAGGTCAGAGGAAAGGATAAGAGATCAAGGCCATAGGTCAAGGTGAATGTCATATGAAAGGTCAAGACGAATTTTTCCATAGAAATGGCTTCAAATGCCACGAAACTGTTCTATGCACCAGTTAGAGGGTAAGACAGACTCCGATAAGAGCATCAGTGCCTCGAATTAACCATGTAAACCATGTAAACCATGCATAATAGGGTCCCAAAAAGAAAAACGCATGACCTTGAAAAAGATTCAATGGCCTTGGCCTGAGCATTGGGTAAAATGACCTTGGCCTGAGCGGCTAGGTAATTGGGTAAAAATGACGATATTTTTGTAATTTTGGTTTGTCTATTCACATTTCATTCGTTGTTTCGTTTTCATAATCAACTTTCTAGCGAATCCTTCAGTCCTGCTGGGACTTGAACAGGTCGGATCATGCTATACTTAGCTTTGACCAACCGTTGCTCCGTGGTCTGGTGAGACCTTGACCTAAAAATCTGACAGAACATGCACTAGGAATTCTTTGAAAGGAACACAAGGTTTTTACTTGGTGTAATGAATGGCTTGAAAGTTATTTAAGAAAGCCCAAGTGGAAAGTAAAAACAAAGCTCTCCCCAGCGAATGGCAGCTTAATTTTGATACAGACGAACAACTCCGAGCACGAGTCAACCAATGCAAATGATTTCGGCCTTGCCCTATAAAAAATATGAAAATGACTCAAAAAGGAATACGTGCACAACGAAGAGCTCATATTTTCAACTCAACAGTCGTCGCTTAGATGGAGTTCTGCCATGACCAATTGCAGGGCGATAAACATTGGGCTCATAGTGACAACAGCTTAGATGACGAGTCTGCACCCATGGCAGGTAGATTTGCACACGTGGCACTGCAGACTTTCCAACGAAAACAATTCAAACTTGGAACACCAGGCAGTCAGACGTCGCCAGTGCCGCTAGGCGTTCCTCTCCAGCCATATCCCAGCCAGGTCTCTGTCTCACGCTGCAGCGGCACATAGCTGTATTGCTCCTCTTCCTCCGGACTCCAGCAGCGTCCAGATCTCCCAGTCCGCTGCTAATTGCCTCGTACGCCCTGAAAGGAGGCGTTTATGCGGCGCATCGAGCTGTTGAATGCTCCGCAGAATGGCTGAGGAATTCCCTTTCAATAAATAACCGCAGCTGGCCAAAAAAGTGACGAGTGAAGGGTTTGGTAGCACAGCAGAGGTTCCATCTATAGAGGGCAGCTCACGCTAATATGCAGAGGGTAAAAGCTTCCGAGGGGCTGTGAATGGCGGACTTATTTCACGCAACTCAGTGTATGGTTGATATTTGTCTACGGGATCTATTCATGGCTTTGAGGAGTGCCTCTCGTGCATACAAATGTGTAATTATCGCCAGCACCGAGACGAGAACAGAAAAATGACCGTCGGTAAAACCGGTGATCCGTTTAACATTTCGGACTGCCGCAGTCAAGTTAAAAAATGTAGAGGTGCACTAAAGACGTTCGCTGCAAAGCACGCGCAAACGCAGCACCACCTATTCCATCGACCTTCTTCACATCGTTGACTTGGTGAGATGGCATTGCTGTGCGGAAAAAAAACACAAACGAAAACCCATAGACAACAGTCCATATACCCAGTACAATACTCAACCCAGAGCGAGACAGGCGAGTGTCCCTCTCCCCCCGCCCCCGCCCGGCTTTGGGCTCCGCTTTGTCTTCAGTTTCCTGTTCTCTTCCGCCCATTTTGTCCGCGCTAGGCATTTAATCACTGTTCGGCTATTTTCTCGTTCAATTTGAGTCAATTAGTGCGGCTGAATTGGCCATCTGCGCGTAAATGGTGGTGGCAGGTCAGGTGTGTACGGCGGACCATCTGGCTGGGTCGCTGCCCGCCCCCGTCTGTCCACATACTCAGTACAGAGCCGTGTCCTCCGTCTGTCCACAGAGTCAGTACAGAACCGTCTGTCCACAGACTCAGTACAGAGCCGTACCTCCGTCTGTTCACAGGCTCAATACAGAGCCGTGTCCCCGTCTGTCCACAGTCAGTACAGAGCCGTGTCCCCGTCTGTCCACAGACTCAGTACAGAGCCGTGTCCCCGTCTGTTCACAGGCTCAGTACAGAGCCGTGTCCCCGTCTGTCCACAGACTCAGTACAGAACCGTCTGTCCACAGACTCAGGACAGAGCCGTGTCCTCGTCCTTCCACAAACTCAGTACAGAGACATCTGTCCACAGACTCAGTACAGAGCCGTGTTCCCGTCTGTCCACAGACTCAGTACAGAGCCATACCCCCGTCTGTTCACAGACTCAGTACAGAGCCGTGTACCCGTCTGTCCACAGAGTCAGTACAGAACCGTCTGTCCACAGATTTAGCACAGAGCCATGCCCCTGTTCGTGCACGGCTGGTGCGTCCTTGGCCTCCGTGCCGCGTTACCCGCTGCGTGCCTGGCTGCTGCTGCGGCCGACAGCCAGACTTCCGCTGCCTGGGTTCCAGGACAGGCCACACCGCGGTTGTGCTGGCCCGCGAGAGTTCAGCTGTACGCGGTCGGTACCGTGGGCGGCGACAGACTCACGTGGATCCCCTTCCCCGTCGCTCCCACAGCAGAGCTGAGGCAGAGAAGGGTTGCATCAGCGCCAGACAGACGGGATGCGCGGTGGTGAAACCGCTGAAACACGCGATCCCTTCGTGACTGCCAGGCACCGTCTGCAGCGGGTTCGGTGATTCACACACGGGTAACGGCGCCTGCAGACTGCAACAGTGGACGAAAGTCCCCCGACATGATGTTCAGCGATTTTACGACCGCTCAAGGACCGAAAATCCCTGCTTTTTGTCGCGGTCCCCGTGCACTACGCGAAGACAGCGACTTCTTCCCCTTTTGTTGTGCCATTATCACCCCTACCCGGCCCACTCCCGCCGTGAACTTTCCTTGTTCGCGGCGGGCGGAAACCGTGTCCCTGCTGTCCGTCGCTCGTCCCACGCTCGGCCGCCCAACAGAGAAGCCGCCGCCGCCGCCGCCGCCGGAGGATCGGATCATCCCGGCTGGCGGCTGTCGGGGTGTCGGCGCGGGCCGAGCGCGGGCTGAGCTGACGGGCCGTCGCGGCGATTCCGCGCCGGCGGCGGAGGCTGCGCCCGAGGCGCGGCGCCGGCCGCCCACCGGCCGCCCCCGCTCCCGGGCTCCGGCGAGCCCGCTGTGCCAGCCGGGTCACGCGACGTGAAGGACGACAAGGCAGACGCCGGGTAACTGTGCCGGAAGCAACGCCAGACTGCCACATGACGCTGGTGTTGTCGAGCTTCATCGTGCACGGCTGACGGCTGCTACATTCTATGCATTATGAGGCTGGGAACGGAAAATAGGCGTAAGCTGTAGGCTTCTGCAATAGTATCGCAGTTACAGCCAAGACGCAAATTCCCGCAAAAAACCGAACACTGTTCACGCATCCAAAAACAGACGCTGATATTCATCGCCTCTGCCGTACCCGTTCGCCCTGCGCAGTTTGGAAGCTGTCGTTCCGGCGCCGCCTCGCGCGCCGGCCGTGTGCCGCCCGTGTCGACGGCGCACGTTGTGCGTTGTTGCACGTTGTGCGCCGTGTCGCCGCCTGTTGCCATGCACGGCGTGACGAAAGCGGCGCTCGGCGCGGCGCGGCGCGGCGCGGCGCGGCCGTCACTCGCACAAAGGCGGGTGGCAGTGGGCCGCGCGCCAAACCACGCCCACGGGCCGGAGATCGATGGGAAATCCGTGCGAGGAGGCCCGCCTTCGGCTCGGCGGCGGGTGATTCAGCTGTTTCTGCCCGTTTGAAACGGGTCAACACTTGGATGCAGAACGGCGACGACGGTTACTGCTGCCGCCGGCACTGGGGCGCGACAGCGTCTGTCGCGACTCTGCGTGCGACGACTGCGTGATCAGAGGCTGGCGTTTGCTGAAAGGCGAATGTTCCGGACAGGTTCGCGGCACAAACCATCGTCGGTTCGCAGAGCCCACGGGCTCGACATTTTGGGATCCATGCTGACTCTCCGGAACGGTCTCGCAAGTTGGTCGTGACGACCTGTTGAAGGCAGCGACGTCGCGCAGCCCAGCGCGCTGAGCACATTTCTTTCCAGATATAAACACAGTTTACGTTCCAGCTCAGATGGCATTGTCGGTAAGGCGAACAGTTGCAGCGTTCTGGTGTTTCACCAAAAGCCCGGCCGCGCACGGTCACGGTGGTATCCCTTCAGCCGGAGACACGATCAGATCATTAGCTGGCCTCGTCTGGCACGGCCTTTGTGTTCTGCGGTCTGTCCGTCCGCGGCCGTTACATAATACAATCAGAAAGTTTCACCAGCTCCCGGCTATTTGTATTTTGTTCCTCATCTTGGTTTCTATGATGTAGATGATTTGAATGCCTCGTGTCTTTTTTTATTCTGTAGCATCGTTTGTTATTGCTCTTGAAGATGCGCTAATACCGAAACGTTGAGCCAAATATTAATATGTTTCTTCTGAGTATCAAACCCAGCTTCTCTAGGCACAAAGAAGATTGTTTGCTACCCAAATCACCCACAGCTGCTTGCAGCGAACTTTATCGCGCCGTACTCGGAACCAAGCTGGCCGCAGCGTGTTTTACCCGCCCGGCCACATCCGCCAGTTCGTCACAACATCGCGGAAGCTCGATACCGTGGGCTGCCGAGCTCGGAATAGCGTGATGCGTTTCTGGAAAAATGAGTAGATGATGATGACTAAGATGAGACGATGATCACACATTGGTACAAGGTGATTTTGATTGTTATGGATTCAAGCAGGGATGTCGATTTGTATTCTTCTGAGGGGGCCCTGGCCCACCCAATGTTGATTTGGGTCCACCGAATGTTGGGTTAAGCTAGATTCCAAGCAGGGTTAAGGTTATTTCCAAGGTAGGGTTAAGCTAAATTCTAAGCAGCTGATGACATACGTAACGAGATCGCCGCACGAATCCTCGCCGGATCACGTCATCGTTCGGGAGGCCGACGACGAGACCACTGTGCGCGTGATGCCGTCCAGCGTGAGTGACCATGACCTCGCGACACCGGTCAGCGGGACTGCGAATTCATTCGGTTCTCAAAATTCACAAAGTTCACTCGGTCGCCAGGCGCGGACGTTCAGAGGCTAACCTTGCTCACGGCCGGCTCAACCAATGCCTTGCCTCTGTTGGTGAGACCGTGGTAATGGTGAGCAGTTTGAGCCGGTGCATTCCCCTTTTTCTTCGGAGTTTCTTCAGCTTTCGCATTTCTGCTCACGCGGATAATGGAAAGAGGTCGATCTGCCCAATTCGACCCCTCCCAGCCGTTCGACAGCTACGAGTGATAAGGCGTTCGAGTGAGCGCCCTGTGATGGCTCCTTCTTTCAGCTGCAACAAAGTCTCAGTCATTTGCATTCTTTGACTGTTGATCCTGTATCCAGGATCAGGCTAGGTCAGCATCATCAGAATTGTCATTTTTGACTTCTCGCAGGGATGGGCTGCATTTGACTACTGTTGGTGTATGAATGTCGTGCAGTGTGCTTATAGTAAGGACGGATCCACACTATGTGTTAAGGGTCGGGGGGAGGGGAACAGATCGCCACCCGCATAACCTAACTTATCCCAAAATGTAAATTTCTTGCCGGATGTTGGCCGCCGGCTTTCGCTGTTTTCAAAGATTAGCATTTGCTTAACAAAAATTGTTTCAAAAACAAAAAATGCGCTTTTTCGTCACAAAAGGGTTGAACCAAAAGACATGGTGTATCCCGTTTTCCAATGAAAGGGAAGGTAATGCCCCCTCCCTGGATCCGCAGTGGCTTTTAGTATACCAACGAGCGGTTCGAGGCCCCTTATGACCCTAGATCAGGGGCGTAGCCAGGATTCCATCGGGGGGGGCGGGGGTAAATCGGATCAAGGGAGCCCTCGTTACCAATGGGGGGCCCTCGCCAAGGGCGGATCCGGGATTTCGCCAAGGCGGGGAGGGGGTGGAGGCGAATGGTTAGTGTGAGGCCCCAATTTTTTTGCCCTTCAGACATGAAAAATGATATAATTTTGCTTCTTACCATGTAAAATAAACGAAAAAATCAAACGCGTCGCCTTATTTGAGAACATTTGGTGTTTTGTTTCCAAACAAAGCGCCTGAAATATGAAAAGAGCGGCGAGATTTTAGATGGTGTCGTCCCTCCCTCCCTTTGAAATGTCGTGTCTGTATCTGTTCCAGGAGCCCGTCTGTTCCCCCCCCCCCCCCAATTCCGTAGCTTCCGAGGACTTTTTTGTCAGCTTAGTTTATGTTCCCTCTTGCAGTTATAGGGACACTTTTGGTGGTCTCGGGCCGTCTGCCGTGCCAGGGCCCTCTAGTGGTCTTAGGTTCCTTTTACAGTTTCACGTGTCCCGCAGGACGTCTCAGGCGCTCTTTTGGCAGTTTTAGGGGCACCTCGGACAGTTTCAGGGACCCATCTGGCGTTCTCAGGGACGCTTACGCCATCTCGGCTTCCTTTCTGTTATCCCTGGGACGTTTTTGCCGTCCCAGGAGCCCCTCAGGCATTAACAGAAGGCCCTCTATAAGTCTCTGCCGTGACAGAGGCGCCATTGACAATCCCCTAGGTTCTTTGGCCGTTTCAGGAGCAGACTGGGTGTCTCAAGGACTAGTAGTTTCAGGGGCCCCTCTGGCCGTCTCAGGGGCCCATGTTACTAGAGACTTCTAGTTAGTAGTCTCAAAAGTCCCTCTCTAGCAGTCTCAGTGAACTCCCTGTGGTCCTGGATACCCCTCTTATCGTCTCTGGGAAGTATTTTTCCATCTCAGGGGCCCTCTGCCAGTTACAAAAGACCTTTTGGTGACTTCAGGGCCCCTGTGCAGTGCCATAGGCCTACTGAACATCTCAGGTTGTTCCCATGGCTGTATCAGGGGTCTTTTTCTATTACATGAGGTATATCTGTCAGTCTTTTAGGGCCCTTCTAGCCGCAACAAGGGGCTTTTGTTGGCGTTTCAGGGGCCTCACTGTCAGTCTCAGGGGGACCTTACCCGTGCCATGAGCCCGCCTCTTGTACTCGGGGACCCTCTGGCCGCCCAGCGCCTTATAATACCCAAATCCGTCTCAGTACCCTTTTATCGTCTTTACCTCGCATTGGCTCTGCGACCTTTTTAGCGGTCTCAGGGGTCATCTGCGGTGTACGGGCCCATCTTGCTGTCTCAGAAGCCACCTGACCTTCCCGGGGGCCCCTGACGGCAACAAGAGCCCCTCAAGGTTTCAAAAAGGCCAATGTAGCCCATTTGTGGCTCCTCTCGAGGTTAAGGTCACCGACGCATCCCCGTTCAGGGGACCCTCTGGCTGGCCAGGGTCTCCTTATGCCGTGCTAGGCACCCTCTTAAGTTCTTTCCGTCTCAGGTGCCTCTCTGGCAATTTTAGCGGCCTCCTGGACCCTTTGCCGTGTTGGGGCCCCTTGCTTTCCCAGGGGCCTTTGAAGAGTTTCAAGGGCCCTTCTTTTCATCTTAGGGGCCATCTTACCGTGTTAGGGTCTCATTAACCCTCCCGGAGGCCCTCTGGCTACATCAAGAACAAGACATTCAGCTTTTCACGCATAGGGGCCCCCTAGGGACTCAGTCCTCATTTTGGCCGTCTCAGGGGCCGTATGAGCCATCTGGCGGTCTCAGGGACACTCTGCCGTGTTGGAGCCCTGTTGTGGCCTCATGGGCCCTTTGGGAGCTTAAGGGACCCTCTATGCGTATCAGAGGCCATCTAATCCTTCAGGAGGCCTCCCTGACTGCATCAAGAGCCCGTCATGTTCTTTAACAGACCCCGTGAAGTTCATACTGGGCACCCTCGGGACTCCTTTTAAGCCTAATAGGAGCCCCTTCTCAGGCCTCGGGGGCAGGGGGCGATCACCCCAATTGCTCCCCCTTTGGATCCGCGCCTGGCCCTCAGGATCAGTGGGGCCCCATGTGGTTAAAATAACTGTCGGTTTGTAAAGGGGCCCATGCTCGCCTGAAAAGACGTTCCTGCCGACCTGGCGGGTGCCTCTTACAGGTTGGCAGGGACATCTTTACAGGAAAGCAGGAGCCCCTGAATGATCGTTTAGGGGCCCCTGTTGGCCAGGAGGATCACTGCCCGTCTGACGAGGGCACACTATCCGCTTGTAAAGGGCCCCTGTCGACCTCTGGAGGCAGCGGCAGGGGCCTTCATAGCATTCAGACCGAAAGGAGGTCCCTTCAGAGGCTGACAGGGGCCCTTGATGGGCCGACAGGGGGCCTTCCCCAGACAACTAGTGAACTCCCCTACAAGCTAGCAGGGGTCCCTAAACACTCATTCAGACCACGGGCCTCTTTTCATAACACACAAAGCCTTCTTGTATATTTGGAGTACGTTTTCGTAAGCCTTCTTTGAGGCTTAAAATATTCTTTTTTGCTTTAATTGTCCGTTTCGGACAGTGCAAGACGCCCTGCGGGCGCCTCACGCTATCCAAAGAACTGGGACCTTCGGCCCCACGGGGGGCCCACTCGGCCGCCAGGGGACCCCGCTTGGCCTCCAGGGGGGCCATGGCCCCTTTGGCCCCCTTGGCTACGCCACTGCCCGAGATCAGGTAAAAGGACCGTCTCAGTTTAGGCTCTGAACCACCTTACACGTGCAGGGTAGATCAGCAGCAAATCGTCAGACCAAAAAGGCGGCCTGTGCCGTTTGGGTTGCCTCCGTGATGTTTAAAACGTTCACAATTCAGAAAGGGTTACAAATGACGTTGATCTCTTTGAAGTTTGAAATGTTGCAAGAGATCTTGAGGCCTTCAGGAACATTTATGGTCAGGTTGTGTGCAAACTATGACGTTTTGTTAACCGACCAATCCCTTAGTTTACTAAACAACGGCAAAATGGAAAATATTCGTAAGCATTTGAAACTGATCGCGTATTCCCGTGACCTTACATGACATCAATCCATGCCATGAGAAGTACAGGGCGAAAATTTGGCGTGAGATGCATACGTCTCATTAGTTGTGTATCATCTCTACTACTCACATATTGTCTTTCTATGTCAAAAATATGATCATCGATGTCCTGATACTTTACCTGATACCGAATATATTGATACCGATACGATGCCTGATACCGAACATTTCACTTTTTTGAACTAGTCTATTGACACGCGCACACTGATTTGTCTCTTTCCGGATACAGTTTTGCCGACCCATGCTTCAGCTCTCACATACCGGCAGACAGTAATACAATCAGCGCGTTTTCACCACCTACGGAGGCGGTTGCCGCTGCTCATTATGTTTTGTGAGATGTGCCGCATAGTCGGAGATCTACGCTATCTACGCTAATCAGCTACGCTCAGCTGCGTCGTTCATGGCGCGGACGCCGGTAACCAGTTTCCCTGTCCCATGGAAGAGGTTTGTCGAGGAACGCTGTGTTGATTTCCAGACTTTCGAAGACTGCCAGAGGACGGTCTTACGAAGTCGCACTTGAATGCTCTTGATGTCATCTGCATAAGAAGGTAGTATTGGAAGTTAAGGTTTTCCCAGCCGATTATATGGTTTCTTTTTCGCACACTGGCGGATGTCATTTGCCAGGTGTTTTTTTGGGGGGGGGGGGGGCTGTGTCTGTGACATTGTTGTTCACTAGTGCCATCAGTATCAGCTCTTGTCTAAGGTACCATGTGCACCTTTTCGTGGTGTTCATGGCTACATCGGCAACTCCGGCATCCCATCGTTCTGAAGATGCCCAACATTTCTGAGGCTTGGTGGGAAGGCGACGGGCGTCAGCGAACACATGTCACAACCTGGTTTCCAGCTATTTATGTAACGAGCCCAGCTGCTGGCAATGGGCGTAAAGTCACAGAAGGCACACGACAAGCTGACGACGTTTGCGACGTACATTTTCTTTCTTTTACGCGCATGAGCGGCTCACCTGCACAGTGGCACAAAATGCAGCCCTAAATGGCATCCATCATTACAAGATAACGGCTATCTTCATAAAGATGGACGCCGCACTTGCCTATGCAGCCATAAATACCATGAAAAGGCGCACATGGAACCTTACACAAGAGCTGATACCGATGGCACTAGTGAGCAACAAGGTCACAGACGCAGCCTAAAACAGCTGGCAAATGACATCCTCCAGTATGCAAAACAGCAACAGTGCAATCGGCTGGGAAAACCTCAACTCCCATTACTGCCTTCTTATGCAGACGACATCAAGAGCATTCAAGTGGGCGACTTCGTAAGACCGGTCTCTGGCAGTCTTCGAAAGTCTGGAAATCAGCACAGCGCTCCTCGACAAGCCTCTCCCGTGGGACAGGACATCTGGTTACCAGGGACTGGTGACGTCACCGGCGTCCGCGCCATGAATGACGCAGCTGAGCGTAGCTCATCTCCGGCTATGCGGCACATCTCACAAAGCATGATGAGCAGCGGCAGCCGCCTCCGTAAGCGGTGAAAACTTAACGAAAACGACGCCCACATGTAGGAAGGCCACGCAGTCGAAAATATAACCAATCACTGATAGCTATGCAACAGATGCTGGAAGCACCAAGGATAGTTACTTTGCTACAGCCTGCAAATGCATGGCACTTGAGGTACGAAAAACTTAAAATAACTCCTTTTTTATTTAAATTGCACCATGCTGCTTTACGAGTGCGACCAATGTTTTAAAGGATGATGTACTTGGTACGAATATGCAGTACAATGCACCAGAGATGTATGGAGAACAACTGCCAAGGGCAATTAAATGGCAGTTTACCCAGCGCAACAACCAGCGTGTAGCTCTTCACCAGCTGTCAAAACGCCTGAACCCAGAGCACGGAAACTCCTTCACGTGGAGAAGGGGGTTAAATAAACATTTTGGGTCGATTTTTTTCAGCCAATGCCCTTAGGATCAATGTAAAATTTTAAAAAGTTGGGGAGGGGCAGCAGCTACCCTCATGCGCCATTGCCTAAATCCCTATACAGTGACTTATTTGCGTTCAAATTTCCAAACAGCACCGTTTGGCCCATGGCCGAAAACTCAGCGACAGATGCCTGGTCGGGCGCTGCAGCCTCCATGGAGCCCTATGGGTGAAACTTCGAGACCCTTGAGGGGGAGTGGGCAGATATTGATTTAGATGCTTCATATTTTGCATGCCTTCATTTCGGAGCCCACACCATAGGAGAAAACTAGGGGAGCTAACCTACTGAATATTTCACTTTTCTGAACCGGTCTAACGTGTCAAGCATTGTGCTGGGGGTCGAGACCACGTCTTGCGGACGCCATATGACACTGCAGTCGGAGCGCCCTAAAGCCCCAATCACGCGTACACCCGCACACCTGACTAGCAGTCCAGCGTGGAGCCAAGTGAGCGACATTCTGCTGATGCGAGACATCGCTGCGGCGCACCGAACGTCGCGGAACGGAAACCCTAGGGCAGCGCTGCGCGGCATGCTCACGACACAGTGTGGCGTATCGTCCGTGAAGACGTGCTGGTGGCCGCCAAAGACCACTGCTGATGAGAACAGAGCTCGCCGGAAAGTCGCCTCCATGCCGAGCTGCGGTACGGTGCAAGCTGGTTGCAGCAACCAGGTGCTGTCTAATTCTCCCGTCGCATCTGGTAAAAGTAGGCCACACCACTAGACCACCGGCCATGTCGATAAAGCGTGATTGGCTCAGCCGAAATCAATCTTTCGCGTAAGCTGGCTGCTCAGTTATCAGTCATGTGCATCGACCTCTGCTCCTTTAGTGGTATCGGAAAACGTTACAAGGAAAGGGGTAGCGGCCAGCTGTTATCGAAGAGAAGACGCATCTGCGAATCTTCATACAGTGCTAGTGGCTATTTACCGCTGTTCGACAGTGTTATCTTCCAATCACAGGGAGATCTGACGTTTTCGGACAGCACAAAACATGAAACGGCCTTTCCCAGAAAAACATGTTCTCAAGATGCTGTATGCACATGATATCACTCTTCTGCCTGATGTGACGTCATGCTTACTTCTAGACAAGTACTGAATGATATATATAGATATATACACACACACATGTATATATATATATATATATATATTCTTTGCCGCATATCGTGCCGATGTCTACGTGTTTAAAATGTGTGACTGTTTATCTGACATGTATCCTTGTGCTTCCCTCTGTGACTCAGGGCGTAATAACTATTGCTTTAAAATCGACAGCTCCATAGTCGTGAAAATATAATACAGAGCATGTCATTGCACTGACGCCGTCAGGGCAGTGCAGTGGCACGCCACACGTTCCCCTGCCGCCGCTGGGCCGGACGCTCCCGGGACCCGCCAGCAGAACGTTCCGTGCTGCGGCCTCAGCAGCCGGCCGTGCGTCTATTCCGGGCGGACGGCCGGGCTGGCCAGGTGGCAGCACCGGCGGCGGCGCTGCAGCCGCCCGCCGCCGGGCGACAGGGTACGGTCGTCGCCGCTGTCCAGGGGCGGACCGGCCGCGGGCCGGCAGACGCCGAGACGGCGCCGCCGGCCGCCCGCTCGTCACGGCTGGCCCAGCTGTGGGTCGCCGGCCTCTGCGGCCGTCCGGAGCGGACACAGGTGCGGCCGGGCCGGCGGCCAGCTCAGACACACGCTGACCGGCCGCGGGAGGGTCTCAGGCCGGCACGTCCCGGCACGGCTAGCGGGCTCCGAGCTGGTGACTGTCGTGGCAGCCTTCGGGTGGCGGCACGACTGACACACACTGACACACTCAGTTCCGGCACGACTGACACACTCTGAAGGACGGTGGCCAGGCGCCCTGGCACGACCATGCACGGCTAGCGGGCTCCGAGCTGGTGACTGTCGTGGCAGCCTTCGGGTGGCGGGTTCCAGCAGAGCTGAGTCCAGAGGTGGCGGGGGAGGCACGTGATTCAGGGCGTCCGCGTATCGGCCCAGGCTCCTGGCACGTCCAGTGACGTCGCGCCGCTCCAGTCGGCCGCGTCACGCGACGCCGTGACGCGTTACGGAAGAGGAGAGCGGAGCCGCTCCGACTCGGGACGAGCTGCAGCGGCCAGCCGTTGTGATTCCAGTGGCCGGAATGACTAGATTATTTGTAGCATTTTCGGACAAGCTTCCCTGACGCACTGCGTACTCCTGCATAATTGTTAAGCAGTGTAAGCTTCATGTTTTCGTTCTAAGCTTTACCCAACCCGAAGAACTTTGCATTGCCGCGGGGCTTCAAAGACTTCAAGAAGCACTGCCAACTCTGCCATTATTTGACACTTGCCGCGCTGGCTCAACACCGCTGCCACTATCCCAGCCCCTGGCGGGGCCTTCCCGCGCAGGCATCACTAGCTGATAGCCTAGTGCGGAATCGATGTCGGCCGTGGCGCGACAAGTCCGAAAATCCTGTGGTGTCCCGACCTAAAAAACGGGACGCCTCAATGTATCGCGGGCACTCACCAGCGCTGCGCCTGGGTGCCATGCGGCAGGTGACGGCCCCCTAACCGGCCCCGAACAGCGCCGAGGCCCATCTTACCGCCGACTGATGCTGCACTCTGGCGGAACAGCGCCCAACCGTCGCCACCGGCCGGTGGGCCGCAATTTATCGAGAGGCTCCGCCAGTCGCCGGAGTTCTTGTCGCCGGCAATTTGAGATGAAATCGTATCATCTTTCATGCGTCAGGGTGTAATTATCTCGCAAACAACTACCGCCGGCGACAGTCGGGAAAACAGCTGTGATTTAGGGTGTTTGGTTATCATTAAACCAGTGTAAACGACCGAGCCCACTAATTAGGCCATTATAATCGCATCGATGGAGCTGGAGCTCGGACAGGTCGTCTCGAAACCAATTTCCTCGTCCATATAGAAAAGGTTTTTATCTCAATCCGCCATGAAATTTGCCGCCGGTCGGCGAAGAATCGGTCAGAGGTTAGGCTTTTCATGCGGACTGAGTGCGCCGCGGTCGGCGCCTCGGCAACACCGCAGAGGGCTGGAGAGGTTCAAGTCGGGCGCGTAGCCAAGGGAGGGAGAGGCATGAGGGCCATGCTCCCCTCCCCTGAGCCAGGCGGTCTGCATTAGATATTGGGCGATTTCGCAGGAATACGGAACAGTGATCACATCTATAATGCGAAAGCAAAAGTATGCTTTTCCTGTGCGTTAAATATGAGGTCAGTTACGTAAAACTGCTGCTTTTACTATAAATTTTGTCACATGCCATTTCCACACGACAAAATTTGGCGGTACTTCAGAGGAAAATCCTGGCTACGTGCCTGGTTCGAATACTGCAGGACGGGGTCTCTCGTCTGGAGACGGTGGGTTCGCTGGTTTCTGGGCTGCGTTCTCACGGTGCCCGGTGGAGAATGGAGTCGATGTTTTGATGGCTTCGACCTTTCCCCACCTGCCCGCTGTACCGGCGAGAGGGGCAAACGGGGACTTTAAAATCGCCCCGGTTCGCCGCTTTGTCCGCGCCACAAAGCTCTCCACAAAGGGTAAAAGAGGCAGTCTTCGTCGAGCCGAACCTGCATTGAAGTCATATGTATGAGCGCATTCACTTTCAAATGAAGGCGCGCACTGGCGAAGATCAAATATCGTCTTGTCGAAGCGGGGCCGAGGGGTCTCCGTCGTCGGACGCACGGCAGACGTCCGAGTCAGGTGGTCGGCGCCCGGCTTTTGTCCGGGCCTCCGTCAGGGCGCTCATTGAGCGTCGCGTCCCCCTGGCCGTGGTCAATCCCCGCAGCAGCGCGGCGGGGTTCGAAAATCTCCCCGGCCGACCAATCGGACGGCGCGTTACCGGCGCCGGTGGCGCTGGCCGATCGCGTGGCGGGACGCGCGGTCCCACCCGAAGGGCTGGAGCAGGCGGTTCAGTGAACTGTCGCTGTTGCTGCGTGATTGAATGAGGGTCGGCACACCCTACAACCTGCGATCTGGCAGTGCAGGTGGGCGTCAGGCCACGGTTGCAAAACGTCAGCGGACTGCGAGAGAGCTCCTGCGGTGTTTCTGTGGGAGAACCTCTGAGTCACGGATCCCCGCGCCACAGCTCTGCCAGTGGTCCGCGTCCGGACACCGTCACGAACCTGCCGCACGTCTGTCACATAGGCGCAGCCAAGGGGATTTTTTGTGGAAACCATTGCTCATCGTTTTCCCGGCAGGCGGTTTTCGTATGATTTCACTTCACACTGGGCTCCGGGTCCCCCTCCCCTTAAGAAACTCCTGGCTGCGCCCCTGTTGTGGTCGCTGGCTGTCCGATCGGCCGCATGCGCCCGAGCCACGAGGCTGAGAAGAGCAAGCCGTCACGACAGCTTGACTCCCCGTTCTCTTCCGGTCCGTTCATCGCTTTCCGTGTTAGCCTCTCGGCCTCAGGCTCCCGCTTCAGTTGAATCCGGTCAGGCGGCAGTCAGCCAGCTGTTAACGCTTCCGGTGAACATAATAAACATAATCATGAACAAACATAATCAGGAGATAGAGACTCCCGACCGTTCTCGGAAGCAGTCTTGGAGAAATGTGGAACCACGAATGTTTTTCACGGACCATGACTGGCTGAAGAGGGGATGGGAGGACGCCGCAGGGAGAGGTCCCCAACTTGCGAAAATGATACCACTATGGCGTTTGTGGAAAAAAACGCCCAGGATGCAAAAGTAATGTTTCCAGCCAAGAGTGGAACTTTGATTTAAGTTAGGGAAGCAGGTACATCTCCATCTTCACGAAAAAATTAACTTTGCGCCTATTGCGTTGCATGGAAAGAATGGGACTCAAAATGGCGCGTGCATTCCCAAAAATTTTGGGAAACTTCCACTGCTGCTTGCAGCTTTGAAAACGTTTCGCCACTACCACGGCCGACTAGGCCGGCCTGGCCCCCACTAGTGGACAGGCCAGCCGGCGCGCCGCCTGATGTCCGATACAGTGGCGGGACACGTACTAATTCCACCGCTGTTCAAGTGTGAGCGCCTTACCAAGTTACAAATGATCCGTTCCGGGATGGTGAAACAAATCGGTTGTCCCCTCGCTGTAGTTCGCCACCAGCTACTTTCCGTCAAATCTAAAGGCACCATCTTTTCCCTGTGGCCATCTGCACACAAAAAACCAACCCGGCTGAACCGTGAGCGATAACATCTCCCGGGCAGCCCCTCTGAGCGGTGTGATCGGATCCATCACTGTTTCATGGCCATCGGTCATCTCTGACGCCTAATCTCGTGACTGGCTGATTATGTGGGCCTCTCGCCGGCGCGGTTTTTGTCCCGGGCAGCACAATAGAAGCCGTCCTTTTCCAGTCCGGGTCTGCACTGCGTCCATCAGAGCAGCCTGCCGGCTGCGTCGACGAGAAGGCGTCTTGATGGTAACGTTCTGCTACGGTGAGCGATGCCGCCCCAGAACAAGCGTCCTCATCTCGTAAATCACAGATCATGTTACACGCATTTGACACTAATCGCGTCTTGACAGGACTCTCTGGCGGAGCCAAGGCAGAAACCGGCAAGATTACACTGATCGCTTTATTCGTGATGCTGCAAAATCTGTCAGTAGCACCGCAAAACAGTCTGCACGTGCTGATAAATGATGACTGCGGTGTGCTGAGGCGAGATATGTATGTGTAACGATAACAACTCCTCGCGTGACACTGATATAGGGGCTCTTCTGGAGATGTGGAGCTATCGGAAGGGAATCTGTCTCTGATTGGCGGTGTTTGCGAATGACGTCCCAATGCGTCACAGAGTCAATTATGACTCAGATTTTTACGGCACAAGTGAATCAAAAACGTTCATTCTGATGAGATGGCTGGAAAGGCCTTCGCGAATGGATTTGCTGCGGCAGGACAAACTCCAGGCGAATGAAAAGTCCCATCCTTAACGGCGCCGTTCCGAGTGTGACGCCACGTCTCGTGTACAACATGGCCTATTACATGCATCGTTGTCCGTGCAAAACACCATGCATAAATGTGTGCATGTGCAAAACACCTGTCCTGTTCAAAGGTTTCGTAAAATTGGTCGCCATATATTACATCGACATGAGTCAACGGCAAAACCACTATACAAACACGGGCAAAAACAGGAGCTGCAGAGCACAGCACATTACCATGAACGTCAGTACTTGGTCCGCTTTATCGTTGCAAAACGTTCGCGACACTACCAGCTCGCTGTCGATCCCCTAACATACCACAGGCCTCTTATCTATAGTGTTTTTATCACCAGGCTCACTGTGGCGACTACTCACTCACTGAAAATTCACTTACACAATGAGACAACCGTTCAGATGTCACCAAGCGTTCTCATGACGACAATCGGTCAATCAACGCATGAGAAGCAGCCTGTGGAGGAGTGTAGCTTTCAGCCGGCCGGACGGATTCCGAAAAGGCCTGAACTACATCGCAGAGTGGGAGAAGAGGAGCGCGGAGAACTGCGGAAAGGTAAGTGTGCATGAGCACGAGTGGTGAGATACATCATGGTGTTCTTAGCCCCATTCTCGTGGCCTGATCGATGCACTCGATGGTTTCTTGCAACGCTTTGACCACGCGTCTCGATAAAAAGTCGACTATTTCTTCATCCTTTCAACCTAGCCATGCTACCAGCGCTTCTGACATGTCTTCAGATTTTTTTTCAGTACCTCGCAAACTGTCTTTCTCTCAACTAAGCAACCATCACAGATTATCACGCAAGATCCCAGGAGGAGAATCAGAAAACATTCGTTTGCCTCGTGGTTCTTGCAGCTGGCTACCACCGGTTACTGCCTACCCAGGATGCCAATGACTCCAGCCAGCGCGCACGTGACGGCTGCAGCTGCAATCAGGCCACTGTGGCTACCGGGGACTACTTGTGGATCCGACGCGGCTACCTGGGAATGTAGGGAAGTCCCGTAAAGAGCGGATCAGCAGCAGCGGGGGCTAGACATCTGTAACGATTGTCTAAAACTTTGGTGTTCACATATCTATCTATCCATCTATCTATCTATCTACCCCCCCCTCTCTCTCTCTCTCTCTCTCTATATATATATATATATATATATATATATATATACATTAACGTTTTCCGTTCGAAAGCCCATGGCTTACCCTGTACCTTCCAAGGGGCAAAAATGTAAATGCAAGAAGAATGCAAGGGCACTTCAACGTGTAGAAATAAACAAATGTTTTGCTACGTTTAATACGCACACTGACAAATTTTTCCTTTTACAAAGGTGGGGACTGCATCAGAACTACCTTGTCATGACAAACAACTAAGTAACATGTCCGTTCTGACAACAAACGCTGAAAAGATCTGAAACCGCTACAAACTGTGGGCTTATATCCCTATCTAAAGACGCTCAGTTGACTCACGGCAGAGATCAGATAGTCGCGCGGCATTGCGTAATGTCTAGCGTCCACACCTGGTCACACGTCGACGACTGGGCCAGCGACCCCGAGACCAGCTCCTCGTCCATTCTGCTGGCGACGATGGCAAGCTCTCTTCCCACCGCCAGGCGATCTCGCCTCCCAGCGTCGTGCTGTCCACCCTCCTCCGCCTCCTCCTCCTCCTCCTGCTCTGACTCTCCGCCGTCCTCCTGCCGGTCCTCGTCAGGCGCCCTGAGATGCCGGGCAGGCGGGACCGGTGGGGCCGGCGAGGCCGTCGGCTCCTGGCCGGGGTCGGCGCCGCCCTCCAGTTGCGCGATTCTGCCCACGGCCCGGAGCTGCTCCAGCCGCAGCCGCAGCTGGCGCGGGGTCGGCTCCGGGCCGGGCTCGGCGGCTCGGTCACCGTCGGCCGCCGCCGGCCGGCCGCAGGTCACGAGATCGGGCAGCGGTCCGTGGCGGCGGTCGGCCGCCGCGCGCGCCAGATCCTCCTCGGTGACAGACGTGGCTGCGGACGGAGGGACGCCAGTCAAGGTCGTGCCGTCCGTGTTTGCTCAGAACTGCGTCGGGGGCCAGGAGTAGCGTTGCGCAATGCCGTCTGACCTTGATCGGCCAGTGTGCCTGCGGGGTCAACGACCTGGCCGGTCGGTGGCGTCAAACTGCGTTGTCGCGGCGCCACCCGGACGTCCCGCAACAGGGACTGATTCAGCGCAGGGCTCCGAAATCAGGCGTAGCCAGTGCTGAACAATAAACACTTATCACGGCACACTTCGCAAACACGGCGCAAGCGCACAAAGAGCGGCACCGATAAACGGTTGCCGTGGAGACAGCCATGGCAAAACAGAAGCCAGAGACAACACAAACTGCCACGAAGACGTCATGCATAATGCGCAACCATAGCATGAGATGCGCTCGCCCACGTACGCAGCGGCCAATGTTCCCCGGGAGTGAGACAAAAGCGACAGACATTCCCTACCACGTCCACCTCGCATCGCGCGCCTCCGGCCGCGTTGCAGTGACGCCGTGAGTCAGGCCACGTGTCGGCGGCGGCGGCGCGGGGGCGGCGCGCGGCCCGGGACTCCCAGCCGGTGGGCCCGGTCAGGGACCGCCGCCGACGGACCGGACATGATGGCCTGACCGGTGCAACATCCGGCCACCGGCTGGCCAAGGCCGCCGACAGGCGGCGACACGCAGCCGCCGCGGCCGCCGGGACGTGCTTACACCGAGGGCGTGCTCACATGGGGACGTGCTCGCATGGGGGACGTTCTCACATGGGGACGTGCTCACATAGGGAGCGTGTTCACATGGGGGACGTCCTCACATGGGGACGTGCTCACATGGGGCGTGCTCACATGGGGGAGGTGCTCACGCCGTGGACGCATTCACACAATAGCGCGGTCGGGGACAGGAACCGCAGACCTGATGGTCCGTTTCGGCGGCTGGCAAGGTGCTGACTCAGAGCAACTTTCTGGTACTCGGTTACTACAGCTCCAAACACCGTTTTACAAAGCCTTTCCATCCCTACCTGGGCTGTGACCTTGCTGGCGTGACGAAAGGCCAGCATGGGGCTTCTGAAGTCTCTCACTATACGACGCGCATGAGTGGGGAGACGTAATGACGACAGGGAAACCTATTTCACAGTCACTGAACCAATGCGATTCCGACATTTATGGTTATGGAGTAATATTGCCCACACCGAAAATGAGCCGCCATCGTGACTGTCTTAGGGCAAACTGGAGCCTCGCGGCACAAAACAAACATTGCATCTCTAAAGCCGACAGTGCGAAACTGCTTTCAAAGTTGTTTTCATGACTCCAGTGCGATACGCCGGCCGCCGGGGATTTGCAGATCCATCTTTCTGTCCACCAAGCGTGACCTTTAAGACCACTCTGGACCCGCTTGCTGGTCTCGACCCGACCCGACCTCTACGCCGACAACACATATCGCGTCGATCAGAAAACACAGGAAGCCGACATTGCCGCAGAGTTCGGCCGGACGGTACCCGCTCCCGAGTGACGATAACAACCCCCGCCACCCCTCTGGCCGGAAACCAGCCTCCACCAAACCCGGCCGCTGGCCGCCCTGCCCCGTCACCACTGACCTGCATCGACGACGTCGACGGGCGGGGACGCCGGCGGCGTCAGGTGCTGTAGCACGCGCCTCACCAGTTGACACTGCAGCAGCTGATGCACGAACGGTAGCAGCCGGCTGCGCTCCTGTTCCTGAGCTGAGATCGGCACGGCGCCCACCAGCGCCAGAGTCAGAGGAGCCGCCATCTTGGTCGCCGCAGCGCATCGCAGGACACTCGGCGTGCGGCACGCGCCACCAACAATGAGCTTGGCGCGCCCGCCGGCCACCGGCCGCCCGCCGCCCGCGATAGGCAGCTATCACCCCAGCCGGACGTGACCAATCGCAGCGCCGGACGGCGCGGATGACGTCATCGGGCAACGTCACGGCTCTGCGTGACGTCAGGAGACTGAGGAGCGGGCCGAGCATTGACCGTGTTCCGGTTGTCCGCCGCGAATCAGGAGCGATGATTTGTGAACGGAGTGTCACAGATGGGGCAGGGACGGGGATGTTAGATAAGCGGAAAAGTGACGGTGCTGGCCTGGCGCCCTGCAGCGCTGATGGGATGGCTCCAGACCGCAGAATAAAATACGAAAAAGTGAAGAAGCAAGCCGACAAAGCGTAAGGGTCTCCTCTCAAAGGCGTAAAAACGTTGGCACCTACAGTATCAGAAGATTCAAAAAAAATATTCTGTCAAAGACGGCTGTAAATGTATCCTGCCGATGTCAAGACCAGCGAAACGTTTTAAAACGTCAGTTCCTGTGACGCTGTCGGCGAGTATTTTGAGTATGCGACATTGTCCAAACGACTGGTTCGGGTGTGCACATTCCACAGGAAGGGGACAGGCGCCCGGGATGGCACGGGTATTTAGAGTAGTACCCAGTATGATGAAATGTTGTTCATAACATGTCCGTATGCAATGCAGATTTAAGTAAGGCATGAAGAATTATGCTCGAATTAAATATTTAGTTTACGTCACCAGTGAAAGCAGCCTTTTCATGTATTTTGTTGCTTAACATATTTGTTGCTTGGACTGAGTATCCAACTAAATTCCGTCTTATTTGCGAGTGTAATGCTCAAAATTTTCTACCACTGAAACAGGAAGTGTCTCCACCGTTAGAAGTGTATATGCTGTAGTATGCCCACCCTCTCTCCGAAAGCGCCATGCCTCTGTCCTCCAAGTCCAGGGGTGTAGAGCAGCAGGAGGTGTACGTAATGTGTGCCAGAAAACGATAAGAAGATCCTGGGTTTGGTCTCCACTGCCTGTTTGTTGTCCAGATCTCCCGGATCTCGGTACATAACGTGACCTGGACGTTCCGCAGCAGTGACTGATTCAGCGGGGTTGGAAAATGCCTGGAAGTCGTTTACAGCCAGTGTTGATGGACGAACACTTCATGGCACATTTCAGAAGCACGGCGTAAATGCACAGATAGCGCTGGTGCCGACAGACGGTCGCAGTGGAGACGGCTATCGCACGACAGAAATCAGAGGAAACGCGTATTGTTATCTGCAAAGGTCACAGTGCGGATCGATCTTGAAACGTTTTTCTCTTACGCCAGTGTGCGATACGTGGATTTGTGGGCCCATTTGTCGTTCCCCAGGCGTCTCCGTAACCCTTAACCCTCGCCAGACCAGGAGTGGATGCCCCCGAAAGCAGTGTTTTCCGGACCACGGCAAAACGGCGCACGACAGCGCCGTGAGTTTTGGCATAGCTGACGATACATTCATTACGCATGTTCTGAAAAAGAGTGAACTCAGGCCATCTCAAGCCGCCGAGCTATGGCGTCGCTACTGAAGGCTTGCAGAGCAATTTTCGCATCAAATTGGTATTTTGCTATTTCAGAGCAATAAGTATGCATAAACGGTAGATAACGGGCATGAAATCGGGTTCAGAATGGAAGTCCATTTACGAACAGGTCGCTTCAGATAGACCAATGACCTTTTCAGGGTCAAACGAGGACTAAATACCTAAGATGATCATTTTGCCTTAGAACGCTCCTATACGAACTGAATATGGTAAAGGAGGCGATTTCAGGCCCATTTTGCCCAAAATGTGTCGTTTGTAATCCGGAATAATCGATTAAAGGGAGTGTGTCTAATTTTTTCAGGTTTCCAAACAGACATTCCAGCGGCTACTCGACCCTAGTAATGATTTATGACAGCAATGAAAGGCGCATCTGGGGCTTCAAACAATGGTAATTCATTCATACGATTTTGATTTCTTGAAATCCGCGATATCGATTGCTGCACGGGTGCAAATACAGCACTAAGGGGCGGTGGCAAGAGCAACCAATTAGCAGGCTGGAAACGATCAGTACGTGACACAAAAAAAATGGCGCACCCGAGACAAAACAAGACCACGGAATGTTCACATGTTCATGTAGTCAGATGACTGACTGATGCCCGACGAGACGCAAGACTTGATCCAAGACTTTGGATACCTGAGCCCAAGAGGCTGTGTGTCCTAACTCACAAGCAAACAAACAAATGTTCATGTAGTTATCTTGGGTTACGAAAGGTTACCGGCAGTCTCAACCAAAGGAAACTTTGTATGCTTTTCAGAGGTGTCGATTTCCGTAAATGATTGCTGAGGCGAGAGTCCGGCAACCTGTCCCCCAAATGTGCGTTTCTCAGCGAATTTGGCCCATTTTTGTCTAACCAACGGAAATTTATAAGCTTTTATTCGTTACTTTGTTATTTTTTGTTATTGTTATTTACCGAATTAAAAATTGCTTTTATCCCATGTATACGGGTATATATATTGAAAGAGCATAGGATGATGGATAGATATATCGCTTTAGACTTTTTTACTTTGTGCCTGTTTCTTATCTGTTTCAGCCGTTCTTTTCGATATTGCTACTCATTTCCCTTCAAAACTGGCAGAAAATATTGGGTGGGCCCAAACCAGCACTGGGTGGGCCCAAATCAACATTGGGCGGACCAGGGCCCTCTCAAAAGAATACAAATCGACGCCCCTGATACCCTTGGTATGGAGCTTTCCATACCAAAAGAAATTATTGGTGTGGGGACCCCATACCATTATCTTGATCCATTCATGTATTTCCTTGCTATATAAAATAATGTACTGTAGATACCTTATGCCAAATTTTCGGGCCTGACGAATGAATTTTTCCATACGAAAATTCGTTCTAATGGTACACCAATGGTCTCAGCAGTACTTGTTTGAACAAACTCTGATTCCTTCTCATTTCTTTCTTCTAGACGGGGCGTAGTTTTGCAAAATATGTTGGAAGGAGGGGGGGGGGGCTGAGCAAGGAAAATGGCTCATTCCGCCCACAAAACAGACAGGATACTTACCTGACTTGACCCACTTTCTTTCCAAAGTTGGGAGAGGGCTTCAACCAAAGTTGGGGGGCTCAAGCCTCCATCCCCCAACTGAATAGCAAACTACACCCTTGGCTCTAGGCATTATCTGCGCTTGATACCATTTGCAATGGAAACTGATTGCAGGTGGTAGAGCCAAGCTCAAGACGAAATGTGACTGCTAAGTCGGCTTCAGTATGGCAGTTCCACGCTTGGGTGAGATTGGTTATTCCTTTCTCTGAGACAGTTCATTCCTTTATTTATGAACATATTTTGTTTACAGCAGCCAGCAAGGTAGTCATGTATGGATTTTTACACTAGTCTGTAGAATCAAACATTTAGTAAAATGACCATCAGTCATTTTCATAGAGCACATCAGAATGTAACTCTCTTACATAATCAAACAATGGAAAATTTGATTCACTTCTGACAATTTTCATCATCCATCTCAGGGTACATGGTAAACCAGGCAATGCCAGGTGCAGCCGAGGCGAAAAAAACTAAATAATATGCAAAAAACAACAACCTTTTTCAGGTGGAGGTAACTCGGCAGGGGTGTTCGACGATTAGTACCATCCTGCGCCGTGTAGGCCATCCGCCGACGATTCCCAGCGCCTTACTATGCGGGGTGCGACAGCTTCCGGAGAGTGTTCCAGGAGATTTCAGCCACCCACAGCCCCCCCCCCCTCCAGCGCCAACTGCTCGGTGCGCTGCTGCAGCGCCGGCCCCTCCGGATGCGCAGACTCCTCGGCGGCGCCGGTAGCTCCCGATGTGCCGACTCCTCGGCCAGGTTGCCGCCGGCGCTGGCGGCGCTGGATATACCGACTCATTCACGGCGCCGGCCGCTCCGGCGGCGCCGATCCCTCTGAGCGTTCTGCGGCGGCGCCGGCGACGCCGGATGCGCAGACACCTCGGCCAGTTCGGCAGCGGCGCGGTCAGCGCCAACTGCTCGGTGCCTTGTGGCGGCGCCAGCCGCACCGGATGCGCAGACTTCTCGGCCATCTTGCCGTCGGCGCCGGCGGCGCTGGATGAACTGATTCATTTGCGGTGCCGACCGCTCCCGTCACGTCGACCCCTCTGCGCGCTCCGCGGCGGCGCCGGCGACGCCGGATGCTCACTCCTCGGCCAGTACTGCGGTGACGCGGGCAGTGCCAACTGCTCGGCTTGTTGCGGCGGCGCTAGCCACTCCGGATGTGCAAACTCCTCGGCGAGCTCGCGGCGGCGGCGCCTGCCGCGCCAGATGTACCGATCCCTCAGCGAGCTCGGCGGCGGTGCCGGCCGCTCCGGGTGTGCAGACTCCTCGGCGACTCGATGGCGACGGCAACCGCCTCAATGATACTGCCGATGGGCTTCACGTTGCTCCCTGAATGAGTTGATGTCCTCCGCTGATGGTTGGGCACCAGGGTTTACAAAGAAATGCATGCGTCGAGGGCCAGAGATGGAAGCCTCTTTCCTGAAAGCCACCATCAGCCGGAGCATCTCCGCAACGTCCGGGTAGCTCTTAGGAGCTCGCTCTTGTCGCAGGGCGACCTTTCTCCTTGTCCGGCTGTGCACAGGGACTAACCTGTAAACAGTAATTGGTTGTAGGCATGTGTAATGACTGACCTGACTGACTAATGACTGACTTATATTTGAACGATGCACCGCCTGTCAGAATGACAGCGTATAGCCCGTAAGCGGCCAAATGCAATCAACTGTTGAATCCAGCAAGCATTGCTGTCACATGCTCAGCATATGATTGTACAATGAACATGATACAACATATGAGTTATCACCTGGGTGCTAAATAGCTCTGTTAAAACTACTGTGAGTTGTTAGTATGCACACCCACAAGCTGACTTCAGATTTGAACTATCCTGATGGCATCGACAATTAGCCAATAGGCTTGTCTGCACCTTGCCAGTTGCCACCAAAAGTAAAATGAAGCATTTTTTGCGAATCTCTGAAGTGGCATCACACTTGTGCAACACCCCCACAAGGTTTGCAACAGGTTTGTGGTAATTGCTGATGGCGTCAACAGAGTAATGTTGTGCAAACAATATTATTTTTGATGTTCTTATATTGAAACAAAGCCATCATGCATGTATTACAGCCTCTGATAGGGCTAATGGAAACAGCTCATTCAGTTAATGCTTGGGAGGCCAAATGCCAGTTGATAAAGCCAGTAACCTCTCACCTAATGATACTGTTATTTAGCCTGAGGACAACATTAGCTGTCCCCTAAAGCCGACTTAATTCATCTGATGCACATTTTACCATGTATGGTTTGATCTGCACCATTATGTATTTCTTGCAGCAGGGTTAATGATATCGATAGTGCTGTTCAAATGCTTAACAAGCAAATAGCCACCATTATTTTGATGATGCTAGTGTCTTATGTAAATGCCGATTGTCTACCCACCATTAACTGCTGGGTATTATTGATAGACACACACAACATTAACCCACAAACAGTGGTATGTGTGACTGCATCATTGGTGTTTTTTGCTTGAATAGGTTTAATCTAGACATCAGTCAAGTTCTACGACAAAAAAACAACAAGCAATTCAGTGCATGCCTTTTTGTTAGCTGCTAAGTGATGACTGGGAGGTTGATATGCCAAAATGGCAAATGGGCTGTTGTCAGTTTTACATTTGCCAACCTCACTATGAAAAAAAAGAACAACAGAGATAATGCCCAAGCGACATACAAGAATGAACAAGAAGGAATATAGCCTCACTGTTGAGCTACATAAGTGTGGTGCCAAGGCAGAGAACACAGACACTAACAATGCAACCATCCATATCATTTCAAACAACAGTTTGCAGTAGCCGAAGAAAATAGAACTTACAACCTATCATGGAATATTTGGTGAGAATTCTCCGCTCTGCTCTCCGTACCCCAAATAATCTTTGCATAGGACTATTACCAAATAAACTGCAAATTTTTGTTCTCACAAAGATTTATTTTTCAACTAGGTTTATGCTGGCATAAAAAAACTTTCCATATGGCCCAGTCACATCCTGAAACAAAATCTCCTGGAGTACAAGTACACAAACAAACAGCAGTTTCTCAGATCCTGCATGTGAGTATCCACAACTGCCCAAGATCCAGATCTGAGGAAATCCTAACATATTTTTTCAGTTTGGGGTGGGGCAGCTTAGCTTAGCCAGCCATGGTACTGCATAACAGCATCAAAATGTCACCTGTGTATGTTGCATGGAGCCAAGTTTGCATTTAGAATACTAGAAAACATTCAACTATCACATTTTAGGTAGATGACAAGCAATAACCTGTCCAACTTTTACAGAAAAATACATGTTTTATCCAACCAACTTCCAATCTGGAACTTGGAAAATTTTGAAAAGCCGAATATGGATTCCGATAACACTAATTGTGACTGCCCTTAGATCAGGGCCTATTTTAAGGAAAAATGACTGCGGGGGCAATTCTGCTACCGAGAAACAATGGCCGAGCCCACCCCCCCCGGCATTTGCGTTATCCTTGTTGAATTTTGTCCACTTTATATATATGTGTATATATATATATATATATATATATATATATATATATATATGAGGGCGAATGACGATGAACACTTTCCCAGTGTTCTCTCAGTAACTGATATCTCTTTTGGAGGAAATCATGTGTGCAAAATATGGCATTGGTCCAACACAGCCACTTTCACACGAAGATTTTATGTCGTTTGTGCTGGATTTTATTTTATTTCGATGAAATTCGCGCCGGCTTTTGTGCATTCCGAGCCCATTAAAGTCAAAGAACACCATTCCATTTATCCCCAGCAAGGACTCATTCTCCATGGACTTGTGATCCCTGGGAGATTTGTTCAGGGAGAAGCGTGTCCCAAATGCCTCCAAACGTGTTTTGTGCTTCAGTTTTTTAAACCAAGCACACGATATGCATAAAATGCACATCATAGTACTCCTTTTGACACACTGGATCGAAAGACACTTCACATTCTGTCTCAGGTCATAGGCCACTGGCCCTGTCGGCAGCAGTGTGGCTTAGGTGGGAATGATACTTCAGTCCTCTTAGTGGTCTCAGGGTTCTGGCGACGATGCTATTCGACGACTTGCAGCAGGTACTGCTTTTGCCTTTCATCCTTGGTCAGTACCTTGTTGTACACTTGGATAACAGCCACAGCTCGTTCGGCGAAGTCGCTAACTACCTCTATCCCGCACAGGACTTCCTTAGCGTTCTTGAAGCCAGGTGTTGTCTCCCAATCAGCGGGATCGGCGGCAAGGAAGTCCATGTTGATACCCTACGCTTTCAGGTTGCCCACCGACTTTGCGATAATGAAGTCGACGATGATCTTCCTCGCACGAACCTCCTTTGCTGCGAGATCCACGTGCGCTCGCTGGGAGGACTCTCCGATCCCTGTTCCTGGAGTGCCGCAATCCTTCTCTTCATCTCACATGGCACACCTTCGTCGAAGAGCGACACACCAGCCAGTTCTTCGCTGGGGTACCATGATAGATGAGTGTTATAATAAATTATATGTCGTAAAAAGTCATAATAGATAATAGGTGATTAGCAAACTCCTTGGAGATCCCCTTCGAGATTTCAGCATTCAAATCAGGCTTTGCAGAACGGCCAGGTTGTGCACGGGAGCGTTCACCGCCGATGAAGAGCAGAACCATGCACTGACGTACAAAACAACCATGAAAGGGACGAAATGCTTGAGTGCTCCCAATTCACAGAGTCACGGAGAACTGATGACAAAGCAAGAAGATCTGGATCCCGCAGATTGTGCGCCCCATCCATCTGGCACGTTGGAGAGCACCTGGTTTGGGAACTTGATTCCCCGTGGAGGTTCTTGACCAAAGGGGATGATCGAGACCTCAAAGAACTCACGATAATCATCGCTAGGCTGGATTTCAGTGAGCTTCTCACGGCAGAAGGCGACAACACGATCCTTGGAGGAGAAAAACGTCTCGGCCACTGCTGACTCCAGGTCTTCATACATCATGAATTCAAACTTGCTCCAATCAATCCGCCTCCACCTCTTCTTGAAGCTCTTGAACAAGGAGATTGCGGTCCCGAGGACGGATCGAAGCGCGTGGAGAAAGCCGCCTCTGCCACCAGTTCGAAGATATAATGACAAGCGAAGTGAATAGGCTGCCAATCAAGCTTCTGTTGAAGAAGCGTGCTTGCTCCCACAACTTGTCCAGTATTGCTGGAGGTGGTGTCGAAGCTCATGCCGACGACCTTGTCCGAAACCTCCCAGTCTTCCAGACAATGCGCGATAACGTCGGTTGGCGTTGTTCCGGCTCTACTTGCAAGCTTCGGAACACCGGAGAGCTTGGCGACACCTCTTGGAGCGGTTACAGTGACAGGGAGTCGATCCACCTTTTCCTTTCCATCGTCAGTTAACAGTTTGCCGTCCCAGTGGATCTCCAGATTGGGTGGCGCGCAGAAAAATGCGAGGTTTCGTCCGCAATGGCTTTCCTCTGCAACTACATGCTCGCCTGGCCGAGCTTCTATGATCGCCAGTTCAGAGGAGTCGTGGCCGAGGGCCGAAGCCGTCGCCGATGGAAGTGGATTGCAGAGCGATCATTGAGCTTGGCCCGATCGAGGGCTGCTGCCAGACCAGGAGTGGCGATGTTCTTGGATGTTCTCGAAGCGGACCTGCTCTCCTGCAGGGCCGCTTCGAGGCATGGCCAAGGGCTGAGGGTCACCCTGATCTGTTAGTTGTGTGTTGTCGGTAGACGAGTATTCCAGCTGGGCAGTTACCTCCTGCTCGACCTGCTGTTTAGTCTAACGGCGGGCCCTTTAAAGCTTCGGCCTTCTGTTGTCGTCGAAGAGCTCGTTCCTCCTTCTCAGAAGGGAACTTATCGAATAACACCATGACGCCTCGGCGACCTGGCTCCCTTTGGGCCTGGAGAATGTCTTTATCCTCTTGGTTTTGATGATCTAAATGGTGCCGACAAAGGCAAGGTCAAAAAGGTTTTTGAGGTCGTCCCTAAACCCATTCCTCTTGTCAATTTCCGGGGTAGACCTCCAGCATTTGCCTTTGATGACAGCTTGGTACTGGTCAAGCTTCCTGTTGAGCTCCTTTATCACGTTCCGCTCCGGTGCAGTGAGAATACGGACTTTGTTCAGCACCTTCATTTCGCGGACGATCTGTGTTTTGACCTACCACTGGGTAAGCCTATCCACACGGTGGGACTGAAAACATTGCTGCAGCACTTCTCCCCGCGAAGGCAGTTCTGAGCACCGGTCAACCAAAGTTCGGCTTTTTTTCTCGTCGTGCAGCCATAGTGGCACAGACTTCCGTTATAAAAGGTGCTTTCTGCATTGACGCAGGTGGTCCTTAAATATCCTGACGTCTAAGAACGCGCGGGAAATTGCGAGACCGGCACCGTGGATTACCGTGGCATGGCAAGGTCTGGTACTTCAAATATATGTCACAGTCTGCAAACGATGGCCAGAATATTGACGAGATGTTGCGGCAGCGTCGATTCTTCCCTAAATGAGACAGTAGGTTGCCTGTCCGGGATAGTTCCTGTTGATCTAATCTATCCCCAAAATGCAGTTTCTCACCGAATTTTGGCGATATGTTTTTCAACACTGCGCAAAAGTGCAAAAGCTGTTCCAACACAGGCAGAACAAACTGCTCCATTTTCACATGATCGGCCCCAAAATAAAAAAGCCACCTCAAATTGAAATATTCGCCTTAGCCCGGCCTCGGTGAGATATCATCAACACTCGTCATTATCTGCAGTCTGGGCTATGTCATGTTCGTGAAGCAGATGAAGCTTGCTCATGGGATACACAAACCCATGCACAAGGAGCAGCAAGAGTGACGGTTTTAATATATGACTGATTAATTTTCCGTTTCCCTCGCGTAAAGCTCGGGTTTAGCCGCCTAGTTCAATGAACTTCTACCAATTAGGTACTGGGGTTTTAGTAGGGTTTTCGGATCAGGATGATTGATGATGACTGCAGCACTGCTGGACTGTTACCGCATTCATATAAATATTATCTCACCAAAACGAAATCGCCCTGACCACCAGCTCACCCTTCAGTTTTCTTGAGCTTGAACACATCAAAGATGATCATCATCATTTTTAACGTGCTTACGATGCAATGAAACGCCTTGGCCGCCCACCAGACAATCGTGGCATCGGGTGCCGGCGTACTAATTACGAAACACGCTCGCCAGCGGTCACTAGCTGTGCCTGCAATACGTATTATGAAGTGATGCTTCTAAGTGTTCTCCCACATTACTCAATGATTCAACATATCCTTCGTTGATAAGATGCTGCTTCGCGAGACTCTCGTGCGCAGCGCTTTATGGAATACTCTCCTGGTTACGCTAGTACACCTGGCTGTTTTTTTTTCTTTGCATGGGCAAAGGCTCTTGACTGGGGGGGCAAAGTGTCCGACTGAGGGGGCATTTGCCCCCCCAGTTAACATGTTAAAATAGGCCCTGCCTTAGATATCTTCAATTCCTGAATATCTATCATGTAGCAAAACACTTACGAGGTAGATAAACAATTAGATAACCTCATTAGAGACACGTACACAGGGATGGAGAATGTCGGCTAAAAATCATTCAACAAAACCTTTGCCATAAGACAGTCAAAACCCCGTTCAGTGTACAAATTTTTACATACATACGCCTATAAGGCCTCGGCCGCCAGGCTGCTGAGCTTGATGTGTTCACAGTGTGCTGTCGTCGCCGACCAGCTCGCAACTCGAAAAAAATGATTCACTGGATACAGTTTGCTGTGATTGCTGACGAGCTCGCAACTCAAAACATGATTCGCTGAGGCTAACGATGTTATCGGTGTTATCAGTTCCACTTAGTGGCGAAAAGGAGCTGGAGTTAAACCGAGAAATCTGTGCTGGCAGCACGGTGCTGGAGTAATGGCAAATATCAGTAAATATTTGGCCGTCGTAGGTCAACGAAGGCGATTTGGAGAAAACCAATGATACGTGACGATTCAGATCAGTGTCCTCTTTGATCGCACGTATAAAGTTAAAATCCGATATTTGACTAGACACACTCCCTTTAACTGTTCCAAAGCATAAAATCTGACCTAACCAAAGATGTTAGTGGTTGACCCGACGAAGTCGACCCGGGTACCGTTGAACTTCTTGGGCACACAGCTATCGATTGCCTTTGTCCCGATGTGTTAACTCAGTTGAGGGCCAAATGGCGAAGGGGTGCCCGTCACCATCCCCCACCCGCCTCGTCATATCGGTGCAAGTGAGAATCTCGCTCGTCCGACGATGGTTAACACCACTCTTTACCCGAAAATCCTCCTTGTTCGCTTCTACACTAACAGCATACGCCGCATCGACCAGAAGACAGGCAGGCGCCATTGCTGCAGAGTTCGGCCGGTCGGCTCATGAGTCACGATAATACCCCCCGCCGACCTTCAGGCCAGAAACCAGCCTCCAAACCCAGCCGCTGGCCGCCCTGCCCCGTCACCACTGACCTGTATCGACGACGACGTCGACGGGGGCTCTCTCCAGACAAGCAATGGACCTTCTAAAACCTGGCTGGGGCCCAAAAACGTTCATTTAGATTACGGGTCTCTCTTCATAGCACAGAAAGGCCTTTTGTATATTCAGAGTGCGTTGTATTTTAGGTTGTAAGTCCTTTTTAATCCTTGCAGTATCCCTATTTTGTTTTCATCATGTGTTTCGGACAGCGTAAGGCGCTTGCGGGTACCTCACACAATCAAAAACCCTGGGGCCTTCGGCCTCAGGGGGCCTGCCTGGCCTCAAGGGGAGAGGCATGGCCCCTTATCCCCCCCCCCGGCTACGTCACTGTCCTCTTACCTCCCAAAACAGTGAATAAGTGTATGTCTCATCGGTCCCCGCTGTGACCGGAGGAAAGTTCACCCGGGCTAGCAGCCCAGGAAGGCCTCTGAGTCATCAGAGCACCACCCGGTAATATTCTCTCAGGGGAGCGTCCTTTTGATTGTGCTTTACTCTGGTGGCAAAGGTACATCCAGGAGGCCGCAGTCCAAGGGCGCGGGAAACGGGGGGGGGGAGGGACCGTGGCCCCCAACTTTTTTAAACTCAACATTGACCATATGGGAGCTGATTGGAAAGAACTAGCCTAAAATGTTTCTTTGCCCCACCAACTGTGAAGGAGTTCCCGCTCCTCAGCCGCAGCCCCCCTCCTCGAGCAGAAAAAATCCCGGCAGGAGTCAGCCCGTTCAAAATTTCATGTCCTTTAACTCAGGTCCTGTCAGGAGAGTCTAGGTTCGCACTGTTTCGCGAACTCCCTGTCTTAATCTTGGCACGCTCATAAAACAAATGACTCCGACTCGAATGACAGTTTGCAGATTTACTCATTTTGATAACAGATTTGTTTGATTACAGAAACAGATTGATTATTGGGTTTTATACGGCGTTTCGGCTATTGCGGCCATTTCGCAGGAACGGAATGATTACAGAAGCAGATTAATTTGTCCGAAAGGCACCAATCAAAACGACAACCTAAAACCAAAATGACGGCCTAGTACTTCAGATTGTGTGTATGTTAACGTTATGCAGCAGGTAGAAATGAAAGTGAATGGCCCGAATGGTGCCAGTTTTTCACAAGCGACATTGATCTTTGCACGTCAGAACAGCCGGTCTGTCCCGGCTTGCACGCCTCGCCCGACCCTGTCCGACACGGCACGAAAAATATCAGCATAAGCTCCCTTCCAGAACGCTCCAGACTGATGATTCCCGTCAAGCATCCGGACTGACTTCCTTGCTTGCAAACCCGGTTTCCAGTTTCATCATGGCGTGTAATGGTCGGTGAGTCACACCCGTCTTACTCCGTCACCATCGGCTGACCGCCCTGGCCACACCTTGTCAAGGTACTCCCCGGGTCGGCGTAAGACGTGCTGCCCTCGGGGCACGTCTGAATCATTCCGGGACCGCGGTCACCAACCTGTCCAACGGGGAGCGGGTCCAGGAAGGGGAGGGGTGGACGCGTCACTCTGTCAGTCCTCCAGGCGGTCCGTCATATCCAGACCCGGCCCGGGGATGATGACGCGTGCTGAGACATGGCGTCGTTCCGCCGCACGTAAGCACATGCGTCCCGTCTTCAGACGTCAGCGTCTGCCGTGCCCGGCCGGCGCGTGACCGTCGCGCCCGATTTCCGAAGCACTAAGAACGCCGATGGGCGACGCGCCGGTCCCGGCCGGGGGCGGCGGTGGGGGGAGGGGAGGAGGTAGCGGCGGCCCTGTTTTAACCGGTCGAGACCACGGCGTTACGTGCGCCGCAGACCGGCCAGCCTACGTGTCGTGAACCGCGCTGAACTCAGGTCCCGACGAGCCGGATGGCCTGGTTAAACAAGGCGGGAGCAGGCTGCGGCCGCCAAACCGGTATTTGACGCATCTTATGGTGACGAGTGGTGGCCCCATTGGGGAGTGATGGGACATGCACAAACCAAGCACTGCAGAACTCGCACGGGCCTAAACCGGCCGGTGCACACGTCAATAAAAACACTGCTGCAGTTTTCATTCCTGTAATCAGCGAAGATGTCAGCGCAGGTGTAACGGATCACACGGCAGGTGAACAGGCGGCCATATTAACGTTAGATGATTGTCATATAAGCCCGGCGGTGTTCCGCACAAAGAAATTGTCTCTGAATGTGTTTGGCTTTACACCGTCCTCGAAGTACGTCTACCCCTGCCAACCTGAAACACGTTCCAATGCCCACGAACAACAGAATCGGAAAATGCTAGGGAGAAGACCACAGAGGAAGAACTATCGGCCTAAACACGCATACCCGCGCTCGAACCAGCATGTACGGGAAGTTTCACCGCTGCCGACCACAGCCCACTTCCCGGCGGCGGCCGGGCCTGTTTTCCCGAAAACTGGACCGGACCGCGGAACAGGTCTCGTCCTGCAGACGGCGCCGTCCAGCTGCTGCAGCCGTGCCCCCGCCCTCCCCCCGCCCCGGTCCGCGCCTGACGGCGGCGGGCCGGGGCGCGTGCGGCCGACTTCTGCGCAGTTACCGCGGCCGCGGCAGCCGCCACCGCCCCCGGCGGAGGCGTGTGGGCCTGTCGGTCGAACACGTCCGGGACGGTCGCGTGTTGGTCTGCCGAGCAGCTCATAATGGTCTGCCGAGTCTCACATGATCGTCAGCCGAGTTGCACATGATCGTCAGCCGAGTCGCACATAATGGTCTGCCGAGTCGCACATAATGACCTGCCGAGCCACACGTACAGACGGTCTGCCGAGCCGCCCATGATTGTCCGCCGAGCGGCACGTTCAGGTCTGGGAAGCCACACAGAATGGTCCGCTGTGCCGCCGTACTGGTCTCCGAGGCCGCACATAGTTGTCTGCTGAACCGCATGCACGCGTCTGACCAGCCTCATGAACCGGTCTACTGGGACGCACGTATTGGTCTCCTGAGATGTGCGTATCGATCTGATGGGACACAACAAGATGAACCAACCTGTACGTGTCGACATGCAGACCCGTGTCGCATGCTTGATACGGAGCTCGAGCTCTAAATAGGCCAGTATTCAGCTATCTCATTTTAAGCTGCATATTTCCTGAAAATTTTCCAAAAGTGGGGACCATGGTCCCCCGCCCCCACGTTCATATGCCCGTGATCTACGCCCCACGCAAACACACACGCACACACACACACACACACACACACACATATATATATATATATATATATATATATATATATATATATATATATATGTGTGTGTGTGTGTGTGTGCGTGTATGTATAACACTCATTATGGGCGTAGGAGCCTGGGGGATCATTGCCCGACTTTTTGGGAAATTTAACAATAGTCCTTCGGCGGAAAACGTCTTTGCCTCCCACTTTTCGGGGTGCTTCTTCGCTCCTGACTCACATAAAAGCATACAACATAAAAACAAGGGAAATGAAAACATGCTATATTTTAGCTCTGAGCCTTCTTCATTCCCTGAGGATGCATTACCGAATCATCGTGCTTGTGATAAGTGATATGCGTTAAAATACAAATTACTTGGCTTTTATCGCTAATTTGTGTTCACCTACAGTCAGGACGTCTATGCCACCCAAACAGTCTGAGGAGCGGCTGCTGCACAAAATCAGCTTGCAAGAAACCATGTATCCATCTGATTTGGTATATGCCTAATTTTCAGCTCCGATAAGTGGGTTGCGTCAGTTTTCTTATGTGGCTTATGGTAAGACTTTTAAGATGATTAAATTAAGAAATTATCGGAAATTTATTTTTCTACCAATTTTTAAATACGGTAACGAGTTTAAATCTAACCTAAACCGGCTAAGTACTGAACGATTCTAATAGATTTTCCCAGGAACCAAATTAGTTCACCGCTTCAGAGCTCCCCTAGGCATGTAATGCGCTCTTTGGCACAGTGATATGGAGGCCGCATACTTCGATGCAAGGATGGTGGCTCTTTGTTAATTAGATGGATAATGTTAACACATGGTCTGGCTTGTGCACTTAAAAGTACTAAGGCGATCACTGCTTATTCCAAGTGCCGTCATGCAGAATCTTAAAATGTTTTGATCGTTCCATCGACATCAGCGACGCTCTAGCAATCACACTGATAATATACATATAGAGAACTCCCCACGGGGAGGCGTTTTCTTTGACGCCATCCTCCGCGTCTGTGCTCTGTCGCCAGGCCGGAGCTGGAGTCAGACGCGTGACAGGCCAGACCCGGCCGTGCCGACCTCGACGGCCGCGCCGCTCGCGGCCATTTCGGCTCCGGGCGGTGAGGTCAGCCGACGAGCGCGGCCAATACCGCTCGGGGCGCTGACATCAGGAGGTGAGCTCACAGGTGCGCGCGCCACCGCGCCGCCCGGACGACGGATGTCGCCGCCGCCGCCGCCGGTGGCTGAGTCACGCAGGTGCGCGGCTGCCGGCCATGTTTGGAACTGCCGGGGGCACGGCGTCCCGGCCGGCCGGCTCCTGGCCAAGTCCTCCAGCTCGGGCGGCTCAGCTGCGTCTCGACGGGAACGGAAGGGCCGCTGTGTTTCTGATGCCACGGGGGGTTTTGTTTGCGGCGCGGTGGGAAGCTTGGCTGTCTGTTGCCGATGTTGTTCGCGGCGCGACGGTAAGCTCCGTGTTTTGGTGTTGCGGGGCTCTTGTTTCGGCAGGGTTGGACGGGAGAACATGCCGCACGTCGAGCTCCCGCGGTAAAGGAAAAGTTACCATTTCCACCGTTCTCTGCCAATTAAGAGCAATTAAGAGCAGCGTGGCTTGAGCGCCGTTTTCAGTACCGGCGGTCCGGCTGACGCTTCGTTAGGTTAAGCGCTGGCAGCACGCGTTAACAAGGACACGTTTACAGTTAGCAGGGACTGACTGCGCTGCCTCCCGCCACCCAGGGCCACCTGCAGCTGGCCTGTGAGCCCGGGTCAGGGCTGCTGCCCGACTCTGTTTGCGTAGTAAAGCGTAGTAGAAACGGCCTTGAACGAGGCAAAAACAGCGGCTCCTTGGAGCCGGCTTAAGCTGTCACGCCATCGTTTGCAGATGATTTCGCCCAATTACGAGAGCGAAACACGCGGCCCTCCTCGGGGGCGGTAAGCCGCTTTGTTCGGCGAAAAGTCCGCGGAGAAGTGTCAGCATCTACGCTTCAAGCTGTCCAAACAGCGCCCGGCCAGAGCAAGATAAAAGTGGCGCTTGTTTAGAGTAATGACGGCTCTTTGACAGCCATTTACGCTTTGTTCGCTCGTCTGGCAGGCCAGGCGACACAGGGACCGATAATCAGAGTCGCGGCCTCGGTCATAAAGGAAACAATACCAGCCTCAACGGCACTAGATAGCTTATGCGAGTGGTGCAAGCAACATGAATGCTAACATGCGTAGAGAAATAAGAAAAAGGTTAGCAGGGTCGAACATATCTTGGGAGGATGCTGGCGGACCCCGACATGACCTACTTGGTATCCTGATACCTCCTCAAACTTAAACCGCTTTTCATCTGGACATAAAAGAAAAATCAAGATCTCAAAAAGTCGAGGGTAACAACATACTTTGTACTCCCACTCTGAAGGCTGGGTGATTCATTGACACCCTGTATTCTGGTGGTGGTACCCTTGCTGGAGTCAGTTAAATGGTCACCTTTGCTGGCCATGCATCGCACAGTCAATTTTGTTATTGATTCGGGAGTTTTGTTTTCGGATTATGTGGACTTTTCACGAACATGGCTGGCAAGGTATTTTTCTTTTATTCAATCGCATTTTTTTCTTGAAATAGTTATTTATCTAGATTATTTTTAGAGTTGACCACTCTTTGCCATACCATTTTCACAGTTGGCAGGACATTGATCTTACCTGTCCCATGGGTGTCTCCGCGTGTGAGAGCCGAGCACATTACCAGCTAGAGAACTGGTGGACCACTGGAAACATTAAACGTTTGTGAGTTTCCTGGTCTCTCTTTTGGAGTGCGCAAATCTAACTCTACGATGCTGATGACAGTTACGTCAAGTTGAGACTTATGTAAAGTCGACGTTTCAGGTCGAGGTTACCGCTAAGGTGACGTTTTGGCATTAATATGAAATTTTCAATGCGTTGTACGTATGCGTAGAAAGCAATAATGCAAAGAGAAATGAGTTGTCGCATAATAACCAACAACGTAGCGCAATAACCATTCCGTTGATTTATAACCAGTACCATTTGAGATAGTTATATCAGCCAGCCGGCGAACAGCGCATGCTGTGAGTTCGAATGTGGCCACAACTGATTGCGCATCCCGACAGAAAGGTCAGGACCTATGGAACAAGCGCGATGTCGTTTATCGCGCCCACGGCTCCAAAACATATCGGTTTATCAAGTCGCTGAGACGGCATCACGCCCGACCTTGAAGGTTTCGAACGATATATTGAGCTTCGGCAACCACGGCAAAACTCAGCAATGAACACCAAGGGTGAGGAGACAATAAAACATGCGTGGTGTGGTTGCCACACGTACGCCCAAGGTCAAACGTCAAACCCAGATGTCAAACTAAAGAGACGCATTTCTTCCCACCTCTCTACCCCCGCCTCTCATTCCCTCGTCCCTCTCTCCTCTCTCTTCCCTCTCACTCTCTTTTTATTTTCCTCTCGCTCATTCTTTCCATGTCTCGCTGCTTTTTCATCGACTTATCTCTTTTTTACCTCCCTGAGTTTGTTCCCAGGTGTATGTCTTCTTTCCATTGCATGCAAAAGTGCAGAATAAATATAAAACATTGTCAAATCTTCAACCACCTGAAGAAAATTCCATTCGACCGATGTCGAGTAACTAGTGTTTAGGTATGGGACCACCGCGATGGATTATCCAGAAGCCAAACACTTACAAACAGAAGACAGATTTAAACCTAAAACAAACGGCTGTCACGTGGAAGACATAATTAGCTACCCCGTCCCAGAATAGCAGCACAGCGCTTGGTTTAGCAGCAGCTTGTGGTGTTCAGCTGGAGACGTCAGGGTTTGTGCTTGGAAAACATCTCGCGAAGCAGCTTTGACAGCACCGTGTTGGGTTTACATCATTTACGAACATCGCTCAGGTTAGTTATCAGGAGCAATAAACAGATGACATCAACACATGCCTTCACGGCCGAAGAAGGAATCCCAGACAGCAAACTGGCGTGAGCAAACCGTGACTCACTCTACCCGATCCCTACCTCCCTGTGGAGGCAGCGTTCCTTATCTAGCATTCAAATCTATCGTGAGTAAGCTCCGTTGCTGGCACCATCCTTAGAGCACCTTGCGTGAGCCCCCACTGATGGCAGCTCTGTCTCCAGCTCCTGCAGGCGCCGCCAGTGAGCTTGTACCACAAAACCACCCTTGCTGGTCACGAAGGTGCAATTAATGCTGTCCATGACCAACGCCTCCCCTCCAGGGCCTGAGAAGCGGAGACAGTGAGACCCGTCCACCACCGCTGACGCCCTTCCTCCGGCGGCTGCGGACGATCGTAAGCGAACTGTCGCTTGTTCTCACACTTGACATGTCTCTCCAGACGGACAGTAACCGGACAGCAGCGGCCACCGATGGACAGCAGCCGGACAGCGGTAGACACCGACGGTCATTAAGCGACCAGCAGCGGCCACCGACGGACAGTAGCCAGACAGCAACGGTCATTGACGGACAGCAACCGGACAGCGGCGGTCAGTGACGGACAGTAACCTGACAGCGGCGGACACCGACTGACAGTAATCGGCCAGCAGCAGCCACCGATGGACAGTAAAGGGACAGCGACGAACATCGACGGACTAACTGGACAGCAGCGGCTACCAATAGACATTTGGACAGCGGCGGACATCGACGGACAGTAACCGGGTAGTGGCGGCCATCAGCGGACAGTAACCGGCCAGCGGCGGTTACCTACGGACAGTAACCAGACAGCGGCGGACACATACGGACAGTAACCGGCCAGCGGCGGTCACCGATGGACAGTAACCGGCCAGCGGCGGTCACCGACGGACATAAGCGGTCGGTAACCAGCCAACAGTGGTCCCTTCTCTCCGACAGAGGTCTGCGGACAAAAACCAGACACCGCCGAGCCGTTACCAGAGCCATAAGCTCTCGGGTCGTCGTTTGGGACCAGGGTTCCGGGCACGCCCGGTGGTCCCCTTCTGGACTTTCGCCGGCGCCGCTTTTCAGCTCTGCGCTGTCGCCGAGTTTGACGGCAGGATGGCGGACGGCTGGTGAAATATGGGGGCACAGCGCTGAACACCGCGGCCAAGGACGCTGGTCCGATTCCCGCGCGTCGCGCTCGTCAAGTGCCTGGACCCCGCGGCGAAACGTTCGGGAGTTAGATCAGGGAACGATGCCAGTCCAGCACGCCGCCGCGCCACCCGAGCGGATCACCTGTGGAGGACGCCACCCGAGCGGATCACAGTGGCTTCGACCCGGCGCTCCCCAGGGGATCGTTTTCACGGCTGCCCGACCGCTTCCCGGGCGCGGTTGGAAAACGGCCGGCTAATTACCGCTCGATCACCCTTGCCGTGGCCGCCGCCGGCCGCAGGCCATCAGCGCCCACCCACACCAGCGCGCGCCGCGGCCGGCGGCGGCAGAGGCGGCGCGGCGGCACACTTCTGCGGCGCTGACGGCGCACGTGCGCCGCCGTCCGCCGCGGCCGCTGGCTGTTTGGCTCACCTCTGACCTCGGCAGGTGGCGGCGCCATTAGCCAGCGGCCACGGCACTGGATTTGCCCGCATTAGCCACCGCCGCCGTCGGCGGTGCGGCGCGCGGCCAGCGGCGGCCGCCGCCACTTCGTCGACCCCGCGGCGCCAGGGGTCGGAGGTCAGGCCCGCACGTGCGCCGGGCGCCGCGCGGTGGGCTCTCATCTTGAAGTGTTTGTGCCTTGCTGTCGCTGGGAGAGGTTGCTAGAAACCGTGGACGTCATGGCAAAAAGAGCAGAGAGGGAAGTGAGCACACGTTTTCCCGCCATTGATTGGGTGTCTCAGGAATGGAGCTGTGTAGCGACAAAAGGGACGGATTTACGGTGTAAAAACATTCCATTAGTTTTGCGTTAGGCATCAAACACTGCGATGTTCGTGCGCCCTCAACAGGAGTTTCAGGACGTTTCAACTTCAATTAAAAATAGCAAATACGAAACGCAATCACGGTCAGAGCGCGCTTAACATATTCATGTGATGTGCGCGCACGAATAACGTACTCACCTATATACGTAACGTACGTACATCTTGTTACGTACATCTTCCTGGCTTGAGGAATGATAATTAAAAAACAAAGGGCTTTTTAACCCGGGACCGCCTGGGGCGTCAAATCGGGCGCCCCTCGGTTTTTCGTGAATAATTTCTGAACCGTAAGAGACAGCCCAAACAAACTTTCAGAACCGGTCCACCAATCAATTTTACATATAACGTTGTAAGTGCACCCTTGCATGCACGTTTTCGCCTCTTTGGGCAGTGGCGGGAATAGGCTTCGTTTTTTTTGTTAATATTGGCTTTGAGTGATCTAAGCTTTACATGTTCTGGCTACTTTTACCATGAGTCTTAATTGCGCAAAATAGTGCTGTTATCAAGAAGACCGTAGTTCGAGTGAGCTTTCTGCCTTCTCCAGCGAGCATAAAAAAGTGAAAATGAGGTAACCATCTGTCACCGAATCACAAATTTTTAACAGTAGATTATAAACGCTTCCTTGTTTCACTTTTGCAGTTCCAATGGGTTAAGTTAGAAAGATGACTAAGCAAAAGATCGTATGACAATAGATCGTATGGAACAAATTCGTACGCTAAAGATCGTAAGAAAAAGGTCGCAAGGGGCAAAAGATAGTATAACAAAGCATCGTTTGCAAAAGATCGTATGACAAAGGCAGTCATCAGGTAGTAATACCTAACGTAATCTCGCCTAACCAAACCTAACCTAGCTCTTAAAACAGATTACTACGCCTACGGCAAACCCATTACTGTGCCTTCGGCCAAGTTTTGCCAGCACGATCTCTTGTCCTCACGATTGTTATCCCGCACGATCTTCATCCCACGTGATCTTTGGCCATACGACGATCGTATGTCATTTGGTCTTTTCGCATAGGACCTTTTACCGGGTTACCGGTTGGAAATTGTTTTGTTCCCATAGTGTTTCCGAGGGCAAAGTCTTCTATATTTTTTCTAGCGTTGTTTTTAAACTGCTCAATAGCATCAAGAAATATCAGGTGTGCGTATGACGACGTTTAACCCTCCCCGTACCAGGGGGTGTTTGAGAGCTTTTTTTTAGAGACGTTTAACCCCTTCAGTTTTTTCCGACATAGAGGAAAAACGGGAAAACACATAGCCGTCAAATTTACAGCACATTTTCTATCATTTATTGCACATATTCTACTAACATTTTACCTCGGATCAGGTCAGGTCACTGACCTAGGTCAGGTCAAAGAAGCCAACCTCCAAAAAACTTTGACCCCCTATGACTTTTTCGGGATTGGACTGAGTTTGCTAAAACTTGCAGAGGCTGTGACATACGACAGGAGGTACAATTTAGGCATTTTAGATTTTTCGGAAAATTGTGGGTCAATGGCCTGAGGTCAGGTCAATTTTGGCCCTTTTTGAGACTTTGTCTAAATTTGAGCGGATTTTTACGGAATTGCGATGCTCAAATATTATCAGTAGCATGATCCCATGCGCTACCATTACGTCACCAGAGCATCCGTGGCCTTGGCTCAGGTCATGACCCATCAATGTGAGTGCATGTTATCAACCGAAGTTTTTGCCCAGAGGTAGGAATTCGCAGTTCCGTAGGTTTAAAAAATATGCTGAATTCAAATTTAGGGTCCAAAGTAATCTCATCTCACACCTTAGGGCAAAACGAAGTCACCAGAGGGCCTACGAGCTCATTTACCCTTTTTGACCTGCGCAGTCCACTTAAGAGTTTGTTGTAGCCTTGAACGGGTCACTGCAATGAATAAAAACAATGCTAGAGATAAACTGCGAAACGAAGGTTCCAGTAAAAGAAAATTCCTGCCTGGCCATGTGCACCTGACTTATTTCTCCCCACGGTGGGCACATCAAGTGGCGTCGAAGACTGTCAGCATTTGACCTCATATGACCTCTCTCGGCCTGTATTCACCCTTCCTGAACCCTGAAAAATATTTCTCTCGACTCCTACCATTGAGAATTTGGCCTTAGTTGACCTCAACTTATCTTTGGTTCAACCTGACATTGTGTTTGAGTATCTATAGTGTGCTTTTGTATCCTGTCAGTATCATCTTAAATGCAAATTAACCGCAAAAACATGCTCATCAGTAAGAAGAAAAAGGACGTACATTTGACAAATGTACCATGTTGAAACGATGACGTGACATGACCTGATTCGTGCTGAACATCAAAAAAGGTAAGTTAACTGAAAAAAGGTTGTTTGGCGTGTTATTAGTTATGGTATAAGACGTAATTTGGCGCAAACTATGGATTAATTGCGGAGCTGTTTCAGAAACAAAACCCTTGATTTTCACATTTTTGGTTATATTCCCTTCAAATCTTGAGTAAAATTCAAAACTGTTACCGGTTTTGAGCCCTGCTCCTCAAGTGCTTTCCGGTAATGTATCTTTCATTTTCCTCCGATAAACGGTTCACGAGTTGAAAGGGGGGTGTTCAAGCCCCCTCCCTCTGGTACGGGGAAGGAGAATCTGACCACTGATACGGGCGGGTTAAACTTGCAGTACGTCGGATGCTGAATACCAGAACAGGCCGACAATATCCATTTGTACTTCCAAATTCATCATGGGAAAATCAGTGTGGTAAACAGCGCACAAAACCACGCTTCCAAATTTGAAGAGAACCGCAGTAGGCCGCACTCGTCATGTGCTCCACAGCGAGTCTTTCTGATTATACCTGATAGCACAAGGGCTAACTGGCAAGCAGGACTTGCAAGCAAGCAAGCAAACGAGATACAGGGCCTATCGAAATCTCCCAGACTCCATTTCATTCCACCTGTCACCGTTAAGTCAACATTAAACACACGAAATATTATGAAATCTGCGAAACCATCATAATCGTTGGAAACACCACCCAAACATCAACGCCTTGGAGGATTTATCAGGGCAAATCTGTGTGGCTGCGGAAAGTTGATAGTCTGTCGCAGGCCCGGGGACTGATAAAAGGCCAGCCGATACCGCAGAGATTCCAAGGGTGTTTACGACGGCAGGACCTATGATATCGCGTGTCTCCTGGTAAAGAAAACATGTCTGACTCACGCCCCTAATAATTCCCTGTGGTTTACCGGCGTTAGTCGTTGGAATAAATATGCTTTATCTGCAGTTTGGTATGCAGTAAACCTAAGTGGACGACGTTGGTGCAATGTGAGTACCCCACGTCTTTGGAGTGATGTCATCACATTGCGAAGGTTAGCTAAGATAACTTTACAAAAATACTACTAGATACAAATTTTCTGCATTTGCATCTGCAGAACCGTCATTTATCGGCCCCGCCGCCCCAAGTTCTCTGCGTCGATACTCATCCTGGGGGAGTTCATCACTCCAGCGACGATCGTCCTCGCCGTTTCAACCGCAACGAAAACAGCACCCACAGCTAGCAAGCCCCAATACGAGCCGTGTTCAGTGACGATGCCCGGTCGTCACGGTCGTCACGGTCGTCACGGTCCGCCTGCCCCGAGGGCGCCGGGGCCCAGAGAACGCCGCGGTCCGATCCCGGTCCTCGTCACGTCTCCTGGCGTCACACCCGGTCACCTCCTCCCCAGGTATCTCCGACCGCGCTCCGCGTCACGACCATCTCACGCGTTTGCCGTGACGGTACGGCCGCTGTGTGTCCACAGTTGATCCGCGGGGCATTCGGCATGCCGAGGCGGTGATTCACCGGGCGTTATGGCCGGGAATGTTTCGGCGGGCCGCTCCGTGACTCAGCGGCGGATAAAACAGGCAGGATTAAACAGGAGGGACATGGCCCGCGTGCCGCCCGTGAGCCGGCTGATCGCGCCACCGTCTCGTCTTATCCTGTAGTCATTTCAGCAGGCTTAACGATTATATCGGCTGAAGCCACGGCGTGAACCTTTCGTGTTAGCGGTTGGTTCCTTCGTGAACGTCATGAAACTGCTCCCTGGGTTAATATTGGACTGAAATCATTTTCTTTGCTAGCGTGCTATCAGTCAGGCAACAAAGTATGCGTTCTGCCTGACAAATGGAAAAGAGCTGAATAATAATACGCGCACTTTTTACATGACATGTTGCATCGGGCCAGTGATGAAAATGGTACCGAATGTCGTGAGCAGGAGTTTAAATATAAGCTAAAATGAGCTGCGTGCAGCCAGTAAAAGGCCAGGAATCCCCACTCGGTGTCGAATGTGACAGCATCCACGGTTCGGCTGCCGTGGACAAGTGGCAAGAAATGACTTCCACAGTACACGTAAATGTTGATACGCCGTAAAACCTCAAGAACGACTGCAATGGCACAGCTCAGCTCCACAAAGCACACAGAGGCATTTCGAAATTGCAAGATACCCCCAATGTGCAATGACCAAACCTCCGTGTTTACCCACAAGAAGGCACTAAGCTCTGCGAGGTCGACGAGTCGTGACTTTTTTATCACCGCACTTCCAGCGGCAGACCACTGCCTGGTGGTAGGGCCGGCAGCCCAGCCGGCCGGGCGGAACAGCGCGCTGTTTCACATTTCCGTAACCTGCAGCGTGTCGGCCGATCCTGGCATGTTGACCCGCGGCGGGTCCCGTGACCCTGGGAGACATTCAGCAGGCCCTCTAACTCTGGGATGACCTGAAGCATGCCCCCGATCCCGGGTTGTTGACCAGTGGTGCGTCATGTGGCCCTGGGTCAACTTCAACAGGCCCTCCGACGCTGGAGAAGCCCGGGGCGGTTCTTCTGATGCTGCTGTTACTGGCAGCTGCAGGGGCCGGACAGAAATTCTGACCGGCAACAATGCACGCAGTGTCGCTACGCCACACCAAGATTCCCCCCCCCCCCACCCTCTCTCTCTCTCTCTCTCTCTCTCTCTCTCTCTCTCTCTCTCTCTTTCTCTCTCTCTCATTCTTCCTCCCCATTTCTCTCTCCCCTTCTCTTTTTCCTCTCTCGTTTTTTCTCTCCATTTCTCTCTTTTTCCTTCTCTCCTTCTCTCTTTCTCTCCTCCCCTCTCTCTCTCTCTCTCTCTTTCGTCCTGAGGGACGAGTCTGCGCTGTGCTGGTTGGACCTCACAACATCCTAGGTGCGGAGAGTGGGAGGCGCCGCCGCCTAGAAGACGCCTGGCGTGCTCGATGCTCCGTGAGGCTCGACTCTCGACCACACGTGTCCGTGGACCGGCCCATGCCCCATCACAGGGGTTTTCAGGTCACAGAAGTTCGTCGGACTAAAGTTCGTAGGACAGTAGTTCGTCGGGTAATAGTTCGTAAGGACAAAAGTTCGTCAGACAAAAGTTCGTCTCGCTGAAGTTCGTATGGGCAAAACTCGTCCAGGACAAAGGTTCGTACAGAACAAAAGTTCGTCTCGCGAAAGTTCGCATAGGACAAAAGTTCGTCTGGGACAAAAGTTCGTTCAGCAAAAGTTTGCATAGGACAAAAGTTCGTCTCGCAGAAATTCAGTTAGGACAGCAGCTCGCCTGGGACAAGAGTTCATCTAGGGCAAAAGGTTAGGTTGAATTACGTTAGGTAAGGTTAGGTTAGATTACGTTAGGTTTGGTTTCTGTTTTAGATCCGTATCTTTTGCGATACAAAACTTCAGTTTACGAACCCTTGGTTACGAACCTTTTTCCTTTTCAAGGTTTTCCCTGCGAACCTTTTCCGACGAACCTTTTCCATAAAAATCTTTTGAATTACGCACCTTTTTCTTAGACGAACTTTTGCCCTTGACGAACTCTTGTTCTGCACAAAGCTCTGTATGAGGAGCTTTTGTCCTAGACAGACTTTTGCCCCATGCGAGATTTTGCCTTATACGTCTTTTTGTCCTAGACGAACTTCCGTGAGAAGAATTTTTGTCCCAGACGAACTTTTTACACGACGAACTTGAGCGCGACAAACTTTTGTCCGACGAACTGTCCGACGAACTTTTGCCCTAAAATCGTCAAAGGAGGTCCCGCTGTGAGATCTGAACCGCCCTGGGAGCCGAGCTATATTAAACCGCGTCCGACTGTGGGTCGGGGCCATGCACTCCCGTCTGGCGAACGGTTGATCGTACGATAAAAATAAGCGCACTGTTGGAAAGTTTGTGACAAGTAGAGCTCGAAACTGGTCTCATTTTTAATTTTGGGTAATATTTAAGCCATTGACGCCCTATATCTGTTTTCTCATAGTCGCCTGCATGAGATCGAGAAACGGCCTGGATGTCAAGGGCTGTGATTAATAAAATGTAGATAAAAGCACCAGCGTACGGGCAAATGTCCGCAGATGCCGATCTAATTTTTCCGATTTGTTTAATATATACACGGACACGTTGAGTTAAAGATACGGCGATTTTCGCGCCGCTGCTGGGCGGGCGCCATTGGCGAGCGCGGTATCAAATTAACGGGGATTAATTTTATCGCTCTTTTATTTTCGCGAAATACGCCTTTCCAAATGTAATTTCTTGATCCTAGTGGTTCTTGCGATTCTCATGCTTAAATGTTGAGGAAATTTAATAGTTATCAGTGTACACAGTTAGTAAAGCTTTCTTCGCGCGAGCCTGTTTATTTTCAAACTTTACAATTTTTTCTAACTTCTTGAACTTCTTGGTATTGTTCGCAATCGTGCGAGCCAGTTCTGCCGTTTTCTACTCGATCTGAGTCGTTCATCGCTGATTTTGATCGCAGTGCATTTTGACTCATAACAGTTATTCGTGACCTGACCTCAGGTCAGTGGTCGGAGGTCATTGAAACTTTGCTCTTTGACGGAAACTGGATGTCCGGATCTCTCCACACTCAAATTATTTTGAAAAGTTCCCTCAATTTTCGAAAAAACGAGGACTTATTTTGAAAACAGGCTTGACCTTAGGTCAGTGACACGGACATTTCCGAAAAATCCGAGAAAGCAGATTTGTTTCAATTATCAAAGTCTCTAGCTCTTGAAAATTTTATTGCGGTATCATGTTTTGCGAAAAAGTTGCAGGGCGCTAAACTTTTTCGGACATAGGTCCTCTTGACGTGCCTTAGGTCAGACGCCTTACTTGACCTGAGGTCGAAAATTTGGCACAAGGTGTAAAAATGATCAAGCAAAAGGTACATGAAGTTTCGTGACGCTGCGCTTGTTCGTTCTCTCGCAATCTCGAAAAAAACCTCAGTGGGGCGGTCAACTGCCCCCCCGTCGGGGACGGGTGAAGGACTGATCTGCTCTGCTGACTGTCTGCGGTGAGGAATGGTCTGTAGAACTGGTCGCCAGCGAGGAGTGCTAGCCGTAAGATCTGTTCTGTGCCTTACAGTGAAGGGTGGCCGGCAGTCAACATCGATCTGCGGTGTCGACTAGCCTGTGATGAGAACTGGTCTATATGGTGGGAACTGGTTTGCATGAGGCCTAATGTTAAGCGAGAACTGACGTGTAGAGAGGTCTGGTCTATGGTAAAGACTGCATTACTTGCAGTTAGGGATGATCAGCACCGGAGGCTGCCTGTTCTGAGGAATGACCGACAGTGAAGACTGTATCGGCCTGCCCCAGCGGGGACCAGCTCCCGGTATCCGCTGACGGGCCCCAGTGAGGACCAGCGCTGATTTCAACCGTCCTGTCCTGGAGGACTACCGCCTGGTCTGTGCCGGCCGGCCCCAGTGGGCACAAATGTTGGCTTCCACAGTCTCCAGTGAGGATCAGCGTCAGGTCTCCGCCGGCCAGCTCCAGTGAGGACCAGTGTCTGGTCCCCGCCGGCCAGCTCCAGTGCGGACCATGAGCGTCAGGTCTCCGCCGGCCGACTCCAGTGAGGACCAGCGTCTGGTCCCCGCCGGCCAGCTCCAGTGCGGACCACCAGCGTCTGGTCTCCGCCGCCGGTTCCAGTGAGGACTAGCGTCTTGTCTCTGACAATGGTCGGCGTCGGCCGGAGCGGCGCGCCAGGAAATGCCGTCCTCCGGCGGCCGCCTGGCCGGTGACTCAGCGCCGCTGTCGTGGACACGATGTCGGCCCGTGTCGTCTGCTTGAACGAGACGCCCACCACGTGTCGTCTGCCGGCACGGGACGGCCGCCCCGTGTCGTGTGCCGGAACGGGTCGGCCACCACGTCTCGTGTGTCGGCACGGGACGGCCGCCCCGTGTTGTCTCCTGGCACGGCACGAGCGGCGGATGCTGTGCGGCACGGGCCAGGGTGCTCGTGGCGCGGTCAGCTAACTGCGGGCTTCTTTGACCTAGCGAGGACAATCATCGCAACCGTGAGTTGCATTGATGAGTGTCCGAAAGGATTCAAAAGCCGAAGGAAACGTAAATTTGCTAAAAAAGCGCTGTGAGGAAAAGGAGCATTGCTGTTCTGGAACAGAGGTCCAAAGATTTTCGGGCACTGTCATTTTTTTGCCACCCACGAGCCTGAGCGGGCTCAGACTAGCGGGACAACCATTTATGGTGAGTGATTTCCCGACAGTCATCGCGTCAAAAGCCGGGATTTCATGAGCGGCAGACCACCGCGAGCGACCGCGTGAATTCTAACGTCAGATCTCTCTCCTGTCGCGTGTACGACGCCAACCAGCGCCAGTTTGCCGAATCAGTCCATGCATGATGGTGCGCGTCATGACTCATCATGGCCCCCTCGGTCGTCCCGTCGCAGGCGCGCAGGTGTGTGGGTCAGCCACCGTCAGCCGTGTTTACTCCCCGGGCGCGGGCCGGCGCCGTATCAGCACCGCGCTGGCGCCGGCGCCGCCAAAATAGACCTTATCGCCCGGTCCCGCTACGCCAGATCCCCATCTCCGGCGGCAGCCGGCTCTGATTGGCCGGCGGTTGACGGGCCGGGCGCCGATTGGCGAATATGATGTCATAGGGCGGGGCCGGCGGCGGCGCGCGTGGGGAGCGTCGTGTCATCGCTGCACTCTTTACGCGCGGCGCCGGGCGTGCGGGGCCAGTCGGCGGTGCGGAGGGGTAAGGTCCGGGCGCGACGAGGGATGTCCTCGCGTGCGCTGCCCCTGGCCCTGGCCGTGCCCATCTCCCGAGAGGAGGAGGCCCTCGTCGGGGACAGACAGCTGCTGCGGACGTGGACGGAGGTCGTCGTGTTCGCCAGCGTCCTGCGGCACGCCGGCGCCGCCATGCGCGACCGCCAGCGACGAACCACTGGTGAGCGATCCGGGCCCCGTGCTCTGCGGTGGTTTGTTGGGCTTGGGTCGCGTTGGCGCTTGATGTTTTATGTTCTGACGGGAGCTGTGTACGTCATGAATGCATTCCTGAAATGGCCGTTTTAGGTAATTTATTTAAGTTGGGACGTCTGTGTAAGTGGTTGGTGTTGGTGGTGCCCGCATGTGGCGCTTAGGACTACGGAAACTGTTGAAAATTACGCCACGACTGGACGTTGCTTCTTTGCTTGACTTCGTGCATTTGACCGTATTGGGCCTTATTCCCAGTCATTCTCAGAAAATGTTTAAGTGGGTTTTATGCCAAAATGCCCAGCGAGTATCAGTAAAACCGAATAGGTCAAAAAGTAAGGATAATAAAGTAACATCCCATACCCACTGCCTCTTTCACCAGCTGTTTTCCGATCCGCATTTACCACTGTGCTTCTCTCGGCGTTTCCGTAACAAAAACGTAAACAAACTCGCGAGCTCTGGCGGCAGCCGGCCGCCTGCTGCGGCCCAGCAGCCTGTAATAGTCTGTGGAAGTCTGCGGCAGTCAGCCGCGCCGGCCCGGCCCGCTCGCGTGTCCGGACACGTTTTGGCCGCGGCCGCCGCCGGTCGCGTGCGGCCGGCACGTTTTTGCCCATGGAGCGGTCAGCGCGCGGCGGCAGCTCAAGTTCAAGGCCATCGATCGCCGCCCGTTTGTACGCCGGCGTGACGTCACTGCCGGGCCGCCGCCGAACCCGTTTTCCGGCTCGTATGCAGTGCAGCGTGTTGCGCCGGGCGCCGGCTGCCCTGCTGAGGTCACTGTCCTGCCACAGGTCGGCGGCCGCGGCCGGCCGGCGGCGGCGGGTCGCCGACCCCTGGCGGCGCCGGCGGCACTTCACCGCCCGACCTCCTGAATGACCTGCGGCGGCGCGCGGCCGCAGAGGAGCTGCCGCGGGTCGCCGCCGCAGGGGTCAGGGCCGAGGTCACGCCCCGGGGCGGAGGGGAGACTGCGAGCGCTCACCGCAGGAACGCCGGGCTGCCGGACGCTCCTCACAGACCAGTGAGTGGACGGCCTCTGACCTTTACTGACCTGCTGGGGTGCGTTGTGCAGCTGTGAGGCCGTTTTGACCGTCCTGTCGAAGCTATCTTATCTCTGAGTTGTGTCCACATTCTGTGTCCGGCGCCCTGCGAAGTGCTGGACTCGGACGGTTGCGTAATCGTCTTCAGATATCTTTTCGGGGTGTTTTGGCTTTGAGGCCGTTTTATGTTGTTGCCATATCGTGTCGTGACCTTCCAGTTAGCCGCGGCGTTGCTGGCAAACCTCCGTAGCAAACCTCTTCCGTCATGTAAACGTCAAAGGCTGCCGGGTCCGCGGTGTGACGTCAGCTTGTTTCCACAGCGGAGGAGGTTACCCTGGCGACTGCGGTGGGCCGGCGTGCCCGCCCCGTCTGTGACGTCATGCGTGGCCGGCGTGCTGGCGGCAGTCGGCCTGGCGGCGATCGTCCGTCGCCTGCTGGGCCAGTGAGCCACGTGCCACGCTCTGGACCCGCACATGCGGCGCGCGGAACCTGCACGTGGCCCACGGGGTCCGGAAGCTGGGCCCGTGCGTGGCCACGAGCCGGCAGACGTCACTATCGTCTGGCTGTCGGACTCAGTTTCATTCTTACTGATCTCATTCTGTGCAATATGGGGGTGTGGCGTGCTGCGATGGGGTGTGGTCTGATCTCACGGGGCTTACGTTGCCTTGGGGCGGGAGTCAGGTGTCCGTTGCAGAGTGAGGCGTGGTGCGGCGCGCGTAGGACGCCGCACCACGGCTGTCGACATCGGCAAGGAACAGCTGATTTCCCCGCAGGTTACCGCGCTCCGTACAGTGTGCAATATCCGTAGGTAGCTTTCTAGTCTGACGATCTCCAAAATGGCTGTGCAATTGCAACTTCGCGTTGTAAGTTCCGTCTTTCAGCATGAGATTCATGCGCCCGATGGTCTTTCGCTGGCAGTATTATGCCTGGACGTCTTTCAACGAAGTCTTTCAACAGCAGGGCTGTGCTTCGATGTCTTTCAGTGGTGATTATGTGCGAAGGTAGCCTTTCAGTTTCTGAAATGTCTTTCATGGGAGGCTGTTTGTGCCTTCTGGCGTTTGGCCGTTTACCTTCACTTCATATTTCTTTCGCGCTGGTCTCATTTGAATGCTTGATCTCTTGTAGATGATAGTATTCGTTGTCATCTGTCATCACTTTTTCTGTCAAGGCTTCTAAGGTTCATCGCGTGCGACAAGATATGTGTCGTTTTGCGCAAGGTTTCTGGTAATTTTAAATGCTTAAAAAAGAGCGTTCCTGAATTTGTTAAACCATGCCAAATCGATGCGGTTCTGCCATTAAAAAGGGCTAACCATACTTTTCAGTTTATATGCATTTTTCTCGGACGCAGAAACAATTTGGCTAAAATGCCTTTGAAGGGCTTTCACTTGGCTGTGATGGGAAGTTGCTGCTCTGCTCCGTGGCTGTCCTCTTGCGGCTTTCATATTGATCTCATTAGGTTAGGGACAGGTTTGGCATGGTGCCAAAAGCTGAAGGGTTTGTCGTTTACTGCATTTTAAATATATTTCCTGTTCCGCGGTCAATAAAATATTCTGCTTATGGCTAAGGTGTTTAACGGAGATATCAGCCTGTCTTTCAAGTGAGACATTCCAGGGGAAATGTGCACGCGACGCAGTCTTTCACTTATGCATATGTGTATGTGTGTATGTTGCATGTGTGTGTGCGCGCGCGTGTTTAGATAGGGCAATGGGCGGCGAACGAGCCGCTCTTAGCGCGAAATATTGAACGTCATGTGTAATATTAAGTAAGCCTTTCATTCTGCTTCTCCGATGTACGAAATGTTGCCCAACGTCCTTCCGTTGCGTGAGCTGCTTTCGTGTAAATATTGTGCATAGGTAGTGAGTTGTTTTTGGTAGCATAGTCAATAAAACGAGAAAATCCAGACACGTTTCGGAGTCTCATCATTAGAGCACGGAAAAGGACGAACCCTCGGCAATGTGCGTCCCCTGGGACAGCGATGAGCATCTCCTCAAACACCGTGTTGCAATGCATCCATAACCTACGTTATCAAGCCCCGAGGCCACAAGCCAACCGCTCTTGCAAACATAGAGTCCTCTGAGGGCCTAGGAGTCGGCAGCTTGCTCAAGTCGCACGGGGGAGGTCTCCGCTTACCGACGCCTGCCGCCAGAGTGCTGGTGTTTCGCGCTCTAACTCAGAGACGCATTTCACGATCCGCCTCAAGACGTTGCTAACGCCGGCGCCGGAGCCCGGCGCGTGACTCACGGCCGGCCGCTGCGCACGGCCGCGCTGCTCGCCGCCGATCGGTCATGAATAATTCATCCAGCCGGGTCCGGAGCACCCCTCGGCCGGGGGGCGGGGGAGCGGAGACGGACGGGGGACGGATGTGGTGCCGCCGAGCCGGCGGCGCCGGCCGCGGCCCGCCGGCTCTGTCGCGACACGCCCAGCCCTGCACGAGCCGCTGTATCAGTCGGTCAGCCCCCCCCCGCCCTCCCGGAGACCAGGTGGTGGTGGCGACAGCCGCGACCCAGCTCCGGCGCCGAGCACGGAAGCCAGCCGAGCGAAACGGGCCGCACGCACCAGCAAAATCAGCGTCATGAATCTCACGGATAGTTGGGTGGCTTTTCTACAAGATCACGGAGCTGCGTCCGACTGCAAATATTTTTTACGTCACGTCACCGATAACCGTGCAAGAGAAGGCCCTGTCTCCAGTAACACTGGACTTGTTTAATGCATGAGACAGCACCGCGTTTAAAAGGAACACCCGGCCCATTGTCCGCATTGATGTCACGAAATTAGACACCGAAGATTTCCCTGACCATAAATCAAAAGACGACGACTAGCAGAACCAACGCTCATGTCTAAAGCTTATCAAACGGGTTTTGTCTCCTGCAAAACCGTTTGCGAGCAGCATTTGTTACGGGGCGTGTAAGGGCAAGGACATTGAGTTTACGGTCGGCAATATTTCAGTTTATATGTGCTCCCAGAAAGCGCAGAGATCGTGACGGTGGTGAGTCAGAGAAATATAAGGTGTTCCCCTGCCGAACACCTGATAATTTCCAGGTAGTTAGCCGATGTGCTACCAAATCAAAAGGCTCTCCTTCTAAAATGATCCGCCTAACTCCGTTCTAACAGACCTGTGTATAACTTTCAGTATCCAAAAGCACGCAGTTTTACCACGTCATACGCACAGACGCGTGCCCAATAACAGACTTGTCATTCCCGCGGCTGAGGGACGACACCGTGACATTCAACATTCATCGCATCTAAACCGAACAGACAACTCACAGCCAGCAGACCTGTTCTCCGTACCGTCTTCCCGCCCACTTCTTTCGAATCTCCGCTCCGACGATCTGACCGTCTTCCCCATGTCGCCTCCTACACCAACAGAGCCGCAGCGGGCGCGGCTGCAGCCGGAGGCGGCGCCGCGGGCCTCTCGTGAGCCTCGTCACGTGACCCGCCGGCGGCGGTCAGACGGCGCACGATAACAGGCCCCTAATTGGCCGGCGCGCCGGGCAGGCCTCATAAAAACGCGACGTTTGGCGGCGCGGCCGCTCGCCCGGCCGGCGGGCGCCGCTTTGTCCTGCAGAGAGCTACGCCGGCCGCCGGGAGATACCGCAGACGCGGAAATTGCGCCCGCTGGAGTCCGAGTCGGTGTGCGTTCATGTCGGCGACAGACCGATTCCAGAAAGCGACAAGCTGTCTGAACTCGATCGGCAAAGGCTTTTTAAGTTGCCTGCGGAATCTCTGCAACGGGCTCGGTTGGGTCTTAGCGACGTATTTCACGAGCGTTAGCGAGTGGAGGTGACGGTATCCGGTCACGGTGGCTCCCTCGCGCCAGTTCTGCACTTTTTGGACCGTTGAACGAGAAATGTGGTCCTGTCGCACTACAACGGGCGGGGAGGAACGAGCGGCCTGGCAGCGGCAGGTGGGACACAGGTGGCGTGCAACAGTTCAAGACGCTCCGCTGCGGCAGAGCGCGAGGAAAAAATGCAACGGTTTGCCGCAAATCCGCAGGTGCAGACGGGTTGTTGGCCGCCCCGTGTTTTATTATGTATGCACCTGCACACCAAGAGGACGTTCTTGCTTTCCTTCGTTTTAGAATGCTTAAATAAGTCACATCAGAATCGAAACCGAGTGCGTTCTTCATGCAGCTCATCAGAAAAAGACGTATTGTTCTTCCCGGATCTTTCATCTTGTTAAAACACTTCGGTTTGTCAAAGATATCTAAATGGGCACTCATGCCGGGCGTGGAACTTCTAAAAAGCAATGGAGCTATAAATGCATTCCTGAAGTCCAAACTATTCCATCCGTATTATGTTTAATTTCTTCTTTGAGATGGGGATACCTGCGCCTTTTACATCTGACCCAGCCACTTGCGGATCCGGGCGGAGGGAGGGAGGAGGGCATCGGGCCATGGCCCCCTTTTGATTGGAAAAAGGGGCCAACACGTCTTTTGAACCAACCTCTTCGTACAAACAGGTGTTTTGGGTTTTCGAACCATTTTTTTAAATACATGCTAATTCCCGGAAGTGTCGAAACAATGTAGCCAAAACCCAGGGAAAATCAACATTTTGGGGTGGGTTAGGTTCCACGGATGGAGATTTTGACCCACCTAGCACACGGTCTGGATCCGCTCTTGGACCCAGTTGAACATAGATAGAAACATCTCCGTGAAGCGAAGCTTACAAACAGCTGGTCTTTGAATAGATTTCACCAAGCTGGTGCAGCTGAGGATTTCAGATACCGCACTGCTGATAGTGTTACATCCTCCCCGTGGCTGCCAATCCCCCCCCCCCTCACGGTCGTTTGCAATGCCAAATCTCTGTGGTCATCCCTGTCCTGCACGGTACACTGCCACAGCCGCTTCCGATCATGGTAACACTGGCATACAACAGTTCTAGCAACCACCAGATGACGTCAGCCGTATCTCTAGCCACTGTGGGCACGGTTAATGCTGCCCTAATGCCAAAACTCATTTCGAATATCAGAGTTTAAAAAATTATGTTTAAAAAGGCATGGGGCTGCACAGCATTTGTTGAAGTATGTGGCAAGTATTTAAATGAAGATTGTACACTTATTTCCGTGCGTAAATGGAAACGTACCTTATTTCATTATTGCCAAAAGAACGATATGTTCAGTAGAAACGTATTCCACACCAGTTTTAAGCCCCATGGCTGAAAAGCATTTGGTCTGAACATAAAATGTCAATCAATTATAATTTATGGGAATTGGGAAGTTTGCGAAGTTCCTTTGTGGTCTTCCAAACATAGCCAAACAGCATTGCAAACGCGGCGCTGCAAACAGCACGGCTGCTCTCTGAAAGGATTTTGATGTTATGAAGGGTTTTTCACCCTCACCAAACTTTCAGTGTGGGTGCCAAAATTTATTTACCGCCAAAAAAGGTAGAGTAGGCATGGCTTCAACATTCGGCCCCTGGAGTCCATTCCCATTTTTCTAGCTTCTGAAAGCATTGCACAAGGAACAAATCAAACACGAACATCATGTTTTATGACATTAGATATTTTACGTTTCAACCCACGTGCAATTTAGTGGGAAAGTTTTGTCATTTGCTTTGTTTGCGACATTGAAAGATAGATTGCATGCGTCTATGAAGACTAGTTCGATGACAAGCACGTGAAAAATTTGGTCCTCGGTCCGACAGCCGTGTAAATACAGCAAGTGCATTTGCCATTAATTGCGCCATTCGGCAGAGTTCTGAGATTTTTACCAGTGCTACAGCGGCAGTGGCGTTTTAATTGCGCCCCCGGCGATTAAACTGCATTGATTAATACGGATACGGACAGTTTCATCGTCAGTTCTGCAAAACACCTGGCTTCTATTGAGTTAGTGGTTTGTTCATATGTCATTGTGTCAAGGGTGTACGAGCCCACACGGGAAATGGGCTGCTGCCGTGCGAACTTTGGAAGCTTTTGCATTAGCTATATGATATTGCATGAAAAGACGGCACCTCAAAATGGCTCTGGCCCTACAAACTTTAAGGACACTCGTACACTCATGTGCACTGCGTTGCTTGAGACCATACCTTTACCTTTATTCTACGTACCTTACGTTTACCTTTACATGACCACGCGCGCCGTGCACTTGAAAATATGTAATTCGGCAAGATAGATCCAAGTTTGGTATTTGATGTGTCATGACGTGTCCCATTGCGCCGGTAACATTTTCCCTTTTCGGTGAGCGCCATAACCTGAAAATGAATCCTGCTACACGGCGTTTGAGTGGGAATCCTCTGAAGCGCTGCAACGTCGGTCTCCGCCCGCAGTGCTGGCGGTCCTCGCCGTGGCGTGCCGGAGGCCGCCCGGGAGTCGGCCGAACATCAGGCAACAGCCGGACCGCCCTTGATTCGCTTCGACCAGGCGCTGCCTCACGTCGTTACCGCAAGTCGCAACCGACGACAGCCTGTGGGGTACACCGATGACAGTGAGGTACACCAGTGAAGGACAGTAGCCTGTGGGGTACACTGGTGACGGACGGCAGTCTGTGTGGTACACTGGTGACGGACGGTAGCCTGTGAGGTACACTGGTGATGGGCGGCAGCCTGTGAGGTACACCGGTGACGGACGGTAGCCTGTGGGGTACACTGGTGACGGACGGTAGCCTGTGGGGTACACCGATGTCGGACGGCGGCCTGTGAGGTATTGTGACTTGTGACGTGCCGTTGCCGTCGTGACGGGGGATAGTCGAGCTCCGGGGCCGGTCCCTGGCTCCTGGGGCGACGACGTGACGTGTGGCCGGACCCAGCAGCCACACGCGGAGACCTGTACTGTTCTGACGACGCGTGTCGACCGGTTTAAAGCCTCATGCAGGTCAGTGGATGCAGGCCTGGATGCAGTGCCTCCAGCTTTCGGTGAAGTTGCCCATGGACCAGTCCGGGAACCGGGTGGTCGCACTCGCTGTCGTCGGCTGACACGAGACGCAAAACATCACGCATCACGAGGCAACCTGGCGGGGATCGCCAGGAAGTCCCCGGGCACGGTCGGCCCCTCCGGCGGCCTCCCGGCCTGAGTCAGCCGAGTCGGCCGCGGCGCCCGAGTCGCTGAGTCAGCCGGAGGACCTCGGCCGGCAGACGCGCGGTCTGGGCCGCCGCGGACGGCGGAGGCCGCGCGCCGCGTCGGCGCCGTCGCGGCGCCGGGCGGCTCCAGGCCGGCAGGGACGAGTCACTGTTGGGGCTGAGCCATCGCCGACCTGCTTAGGCCGCCCGGTTCTGGGAACGCGGAGAAATGCGTCACGACCGCCGGCTGAGTGCGGTCAGTCGTCACACTCACGCACGCAACACGACCGCGTATTATTCGAGGAAGTCGTGAATTTTTCAGTCAGCTTTGAGCAGGTTCACATGAGAAAATACAAGTTCTCGCATTGAGGAAGGTTTTAAACCATGTGGCAAGCAATGACAGGAATTACAAAATAAAAAGGCGGGGGACGGAGAACGGAGAAAGAAAGGAACAAAAACGAAAAATGGTCAGGAAAAAACGGAGTGTCAACTTGAGCATCGCTTCAGCTTTCAAGCGCAGTTCGCTGTGCCGCAAATATCGTGAGTATACTAACCCATATACATGTCCTTGTCACTCACGCGAGTATGCCTCCGTCGATACCGCGATTTCGATTTTCGCCATTCTGCGGGGGCAGGAGAGAGGTGGGAGAGGGAAGAGGGGTGTACAAAAACCACATTCAGTTCGGTCCAGATGGGAAGCTAGAAGCAAATTGGTTCTGCGATCAGTGGGACTCTTACGAGTGCACCTGTCGCTGCTGTTTTTGTTCATTTTGACAAACGACCGCACCGCGAATAACCGGCAACCACATAACGGAGCAATTGAAACCGACAAAGGCCACCCTTTTCACAGTTCGGGAAAGATAAATTGCCCTCGTTCTGACACCGTATGATCGTTACCATTGTTGTCCTGTGGCCAGGTTGCGGACAATAAATCTCTCGAATCCCCCAATTTCACTGTGGACCACAGCGCCTTCCCATGTCGTGTCTAGTGCAGGTCCGTCTCGATGGCTCCCCGCCCGACGCGGCGAGGGCTCCTTGGCGCTCCGTCAGCGACTGCGCGATTTCCGCGGCATCGAACAGCACTCGCCGCCGCTCTGAGGTCATCAGAATGTCCGGCCGGGCGACACCCCGTCTGGGACTGGGCTCGGGCCGACTCACGCACGGCCGAGACCGGCGGGCGCCGTGAGCCACGCCCGGAGGACCAGGCCGCCAGTGGTGGACCGGCCGCACCGGCCGCTGAGGCCAGCGGCTTCCCTATGTCCGGTAGTTCCCGAGGCCGGATCATTCGTGAAGGGCGACATGCACTCACAGGTAACCTGTCGCCGAAGCCAGCAAGTTTCCTATAAGCAGTTCCCCTGAAGAATCTGGGGGCTGCCAGGACCTGCTAGACATGCTAGTTGAATAACGGCAGGAAACTGGGTGCGTTACTTTTACATTGCGATCGCTGTCATGTTGATGAAAACTACGAGATCATCGTAAAGAGAAATAACTGAAGCTGTGCGTCGGTTTACACATTTGTCAAACCAATCCCAGGCCAGTCAATCTGGCTTGACATGTACCACGGGTATGATAATGGGATATAAGACAAATTTTTAGGAAGAAGAATTCCTCAACGTTTAACACCGACACCAAATCACGGTAAAAGAAACATCACCAAAACAAATCACTTGAAGCAAATAAAAAAAAAAAAAAAGAACTTCTAAGCAACCGAACTATATCTTAGCTTTTCCTACGAACGATAAAACTACGGGCACATATTTCCTGTTGTATAGAGCAACCACAGCACGTCACCATTATATCACCATTACGTTAAAATCGTGCTATCATCCACATCGTCTAAAAATGGTGCTGCTTCCGACACAGATTCAAAAGTGGTGAGGACACCTCAGCTCCCGCACGCCGTTTAAATGACTGCGACTTGACAACCAAGCTCCTCAACGGCCGTGTATTGTGGTGCAATGAGTCATTACTGTCGCACTGGCTTCTTAGGCCACTAACTGACTACCACGGACGTCTATGCGAAGTTATACTTGTTTTGGCACACATTGACTTCTGACTGAAAAAAGAAACGGGGAATATTTTATTATATGGTTTTCAAATTTCTGCGGAACAGTGAATACCCGGTGCTTAGTTAGGTTCTAAGAATTCTGCCGACAGAGATGTGGTAGCCAGGTTTAGCGTTTATTTACTCAAGAAATCTCCCACCGTGATATTTTGACTATAGATATCAAAACCTTTTGTAAGTGTACTGTGTATTGGCGAGAGTAGAGCAGAGTAGCCAAGGAGCCAAGGGGGTTATGGTCGCCATAAAATTGCAAAATTGTGTTGCTCTTCTTACCAAAAGTGAAAACAAATAAAACCTTTCTGGAACTCGAAAACACTGACCGAAATAAGAGAAGTTCCCAATTTTGGGCGGAGTAAGTTTCTTCCAGCCCCTGATTGGCGAAATCCTGGGTAAACCTTTGGGGGGAGGGGCAATACCATTCAGTGGCAATTTTTTGTCATAAAGTATTATCTGGTCCACTGTGGAATGATTCGGTGTTTTAACCCTATTCCCGGTAGGAGTGGAGGGCTGAATCTACCCCCTCGGGTTTTTTGCTTCGCAATTCCAGGGTTCTTGACGCAGCTCCACGGAACTTGATGACTTTTCCTAGCTATTCTTGCTACGTACTGTAACAAAATTGTGTAATTCTATTTTGCTCACGGGCGGGGCTAGGCAACGCTTTTGAGAGTCACCTCAGGCCATTTTTGGCTCGGTTGAGGATAAAAGGAAAATGTCTGCCAAAAATAGTGTTTTAGAATAGAACTTAAAACTTTATGTGTATATATAGGCAAATAATTGTGCAAGCTACAAATATAATCTTATTTATCTAACGTCACTTCGCAAGGTCAGGTCGAGGTCAAAATTCAAAATTTGGTTTCGTAGTAACAATTATGCTGCTATTTTTTTCAAATGCCAAACCCGGAGTATATATGACGTAGGAGGGTTTCCTCTACTTGAGTACCAAGTTTCAGTTTGATGTCAGGTCGGGTCACGGAGCTATGACCTAAAATGTCAATGCGCATACCCGATATCACAACAGCCGTAAAAAGGGAATTTTTAGGAATAGGGTGAACTCAGATTACTGGAAACGTTTCCAAGTAATATGAAATGCACACAAAATCATTCCAATTAACTCTAAGGTCACTGCGGGTCATTTAAGGCCAAAAGCCGTCGGTTGGTCTGAAGAACATGTGACCATGGCAGTTCTCCCTTTTTCTTGTGCCTGGCACCGCCTATGCTAGCACTGTACAAAAATTATAATACCATTGGTGCTTCATCAGCATAAGAAGTTAAAAAAGTGTTTTTAGCTTCTTGTTCATTTAGTTTTTGAAAAAAAAACTAATTCCCTGTTTTCGAAACCCTGTGAACGGCTTGGAATTTTCGCGAAATTTCAAATACATGGGCCAGTGGTAAAAAAACATTCATAATCTCTCGATTCATGCCAGTGTCATTAAAATCGGTCCTTAAACGACAGAGTAACAACCAGTCGAAAAATGTTCCCATTTTGAATTTTTCCCCCTGTATCCAACCCGCTCAAAATTTTGAAAACTTCTTTTTTCAGAAATGTAGGTAACGTCATGGTAAATCGATTGCCATTTGCTGCGATGAAATTGGACGTGTAATTCTCGAGATTTCAGGGGGAGGCCGAATCGCCATCTTCCCTCCTGCCGGGAATCGGCCATACCGTCTAGCCCTCCGGGAATAGGGTTACGGGCTGCCGTCACACTTGCCCCTGGGCTTTCTGTAGCAAGCGTAAGCTGCAGCTTAAGCTGGATGACTGTGATGATGATGATGACTGATGATGATGATGATGATGATGACTTCACCCATGACTGTGAAACATTATTCGACCTATTTCCCTACGCACCCATAATAAGCCTTGCAGCCACGAAAAGTGCAATAAACTGCTTATTGGCGTTGAAGATACCGGATTTTAAATTCAATGCCTTGCGCAATCACATGACGCCCCGCCCTTGTTGTACCTATGTGATGGTACATTGACATATGCATACGCGTGCCGAACGTGGTGGCACGCGTCTGCAACCCTTTCGTATTCAGTGCGAGTGATCGGTCCACTGTTCCTAGCTTGCAAAAGCAACATTAAACATATGGCTATTTTCGTATCGAGACTTAATATTTCATGGATTCGTCCAAGACGAGACATGCCTCAATTTTAATGAACTGAGGAATCGTCGTTCCCAAACCTCTCTCACATTCACTCGCACGCACACACAACAACTCAAGCATACGAAGAAAATAGCCCTTCGTCGGTCCAGCAGTAACCATTGGAATGGCACGTCTTAGAACATGTTCTACAAACATAAAAACAAGCTTCGTTGACCGCCATAGTGACGCACACAGGCGCGCAGCCTGGTGATCCCCCTCGGCGAACGCCGTCATCGTCGCCTTGCTAAATGAGAAAATTTGCGCGCCGGAAAATGAGTGTAGTTACTGACATCAACGCGCAGACAGCCTGCCACGTACAACAGATGAGGCCAACGTGAACGACAGACACTGTCCCACCTGTCACATCCGTCATGCAGAGGGCTTCCTCACTGCCGCTAGCGTTTCAAGGGTCGGGCGCGGCCAGTGTTGCCTGCTTTGAAGACTCGCACATTTTCGACGTGAATGTCGGCTCGGGCGTTGTTTGGGAGGGCGCTCCAGGCGCGCTCCTGGCGGGATCGAAGACAGGCCTGCTGGTACTGTGAACGAGTAGTGGGCTGCTGGCTGTGTATGACAACCATCGTCTGCGACCAACTCCCTGAATTTGATTGGAAATGCCCGAGAAAGGCGTCTAGTTGCGCGGATATGAGGCAATTAAAAGCTGAAATAAAAATGTCGATAAGTCTTTATCTGAAAGCAAAACCCTAGACACAACATGTGAACTCTGAAATCTGTCGGTGACTTTAAAATCAAACAAATGCTCAACCGAGCTTTTTTTCCATGTGTGTCTAAATGCACATCATTGTAGTAGCGTTTTAAATTCATAGCAGAACACCAGCACATGTCAAAATGGCAAATTTGAACGACTATAAGTAAATGAGGCGCAAATGACAGAAAGTATTCATGCAAATGAAATAATGTAAACGACAAAATAAAAACAGACAAATACAAAAAAAAACTTGCGCCGGAAACGACTCCCAGGATCACAGCCGTTTCGAAGCCAATCTGCCGACACCTGCCTTAGGAGGCATCACCACCATCGAGTCGAACCGCAGTCAGTAAGAACAAATCTATGACGAATGAAATATGATAATCTAAGTATCTATCAAGAATGGACACACAAAACAGAGAGATCGAAGGAACAGAACATCTGATAAAGGACGGGTACGGCGAACGGCAGCTTGAACATCTTAATAAATAAGTCTAAACTTGGCTCTGATTCCAATGCCATTTGCTTCAACACGTTGGGGCTTGATTTTGTGAAAAAAATAACGTAGAAATAAAACTAAGCCCCTCGCCCGAGTCAGGCTGCCCCACAGTCCGACTTCAGACTGCGGTACATCCCGCTGTGCACCCTGATATCATACACATCTCACACACCAATGGAAAAAAACGCGTCAAAAAGTGCGGGGCGTGGGCATTCAGACAGCTGGGCCGCTTGTTGCTCGATGTTTTTACCAGTCCGGCCAAAAAACTTCTGCACAAGTTCCTACGCCAGGTCATCGCATTACGCAAACAAAATAGTTCGAATCTGCGATATGGTTTAATTCATCCACATCCAAGCAAGCCAAAATATGTGTTTTTTAGAATCAACAGTCTTGCATGACCTAGGCATTCAATGTGCTTCAAATATAGTTATAAATTACATTGAGCTGATAATTGATACGATAAGCCGGGATGAAAATTGGTTGGAAAATATTAATAACATGGGAAATGGGTGGACATTACAGAGTCTGCCATGGTAGTACACATGCTGGCAACCTTTGACTGAGCAAAGTTTTTCTCAGAATCACAAATTCTACGGTACTGAAGATCTGAAATAAAACAAAAATAGTGGTTATATAAGCTACTAATCTGTACCACGCAATTACCTTGGTCTTAGAAAAATAAAACTTTTCCAAACTTGGCCAACCATTGAAGGAATACGGCGACCATCTGACTAGATAGAGTATAACAATGTGTACAAATCAAAACAATTATTTTCGTTTCCATGTAATGGATTTCACAACTGTTTTCCAGCATTTACTTTGCGCAAACTTCAAAACGCAGTCACTCAAACACGCGCAAACTGGATACAGAAAAAAAAACAAATTAGCTACAAGTAGCCATTCCATAGCTTACACATAATAGCATTGCATACCAGCGTACGAATTAAGGTATCCCTACTCGTTCAATATGGCGTGTGCCCGAAAACTTCAACATTCCATTTGTTCCACATTCTGGACCCATACACCCAAATCCTACCTGTCCATTTTAATGTCAGCTGTTAAACAGTAATGCAGTCCTAGTCGCAGCCCCCTTACATGAATTATTCCTAATTTAATTTTGCAATTAATCCGCGCACGACCGTCGGTCCGTCTCGAACATGGGCGACTGGGGGGGGGGGGCAGTTGACTTCGCCCTCTAACTCACGAACGGTTGGTCGCACGATAAAAATCAGCATACCGTTGGAAAGCCTGTGATGAGTAGAGCTCGAAACTGGTCTCATTTTTAGTTTTAGATAATATGTAAGCCAATTTACGCCCTATATATGTTTTCTCATAGCCGACTGCATGAGACCGAGAAATGGCCTGAATCTCAAGGGCTGTGACTAATAACGCAAATGTAAAGGCACCAGCGCACAAGTAAAGGTCCCCGGATGCCGATACACGTCTAATTTCCCAGATTTGTTCAATATATACGCCGAAACGTTGAGTTAAAGACACCGTAATTCTCCCGCCAGCTGTCAGTGTGCGCCGCTGCCGTATGCGGTACCAAATTGAAGAGGAACTAACTTTTGGCGTTCCTTTATTTTCGCGAAAAAAGACGATCTATGTCAATTTTATTGATCTTTGTGGTTCTTGTGATGGTTTCTCATGCTTAGATTTTGGAAAAATTGATAAGTTACCAATCTAAAAAGTTGGTGGAGCTTTATTCGCGAGAGCCTGTTTATTTCCAAAACATGCTACTTTTTCAAACTTTTTGAAGTTCCTGGTATCAATTACGTCTGTGCAAGCTAATTCTATCATTTTCTACCCATTCTGAGTAATTCATCGTCGATTTTCACGGTGGTACATTTTGGCCCACTACAGTTATTCGTGACCTGACCTCAGGTCAATAGTTGGAAGTCATTGATACTTTTCCCAATGACGGTAACTAGATGTCTGCTTCACTCCACACTAAAAATGTTATGGAATATTCCGTCAATTTCCGAAAAAACGGCGATATGTCCTAAAAATGGGTTTAACCTTAGGTCAATGACCCGGAAAATTCCGAAAAATCTGAGAGAGCAGATTTGTTATATCTATCACGATGACTAATCCCTGAAAGTATTATTCAGATATCTTGTTTTGCGAAAAAGTTAGAGGGCGCTAAACGTTTTTTGACATAGGTCTGTTTGACCTGATCTAGGTTAGGCACCTGACGCGACCTGAGGTCAAAATTTTGACAGGAGATGTGAAATTGATGGAGCAAAAGGTACACGAAGTTTCGTGACTCTGTGTTTGTTTGTTCGCTCGCAGTCCCAGAAAAACCTCAGGGGGGGGCAGCCAGCTGCCCCACCCACCAGTCGGGGACGGGTTAATTCCAGCTACATGTATTTTGTTTAACTCTGTATTCGTATTTGTCATTTTTCTATACTGATTTACTTCTGATTTCGTAACAGGGAGACGGACTCCCGGATGATCGGCACATAAAATGATGACAAAAGCTATTTGCTGGAAATGACAAAAACATGTTCTTAAAAACGGACACAAGCGGCGCATTAAAAGACAACCCATTCCCTAATCGTATGGCTGTTTATGAGGCAAGCTCAACACTTACTGAACACTGGCTTGCCTGAATAGCAACAGTATTGTGGACGTTCCATGCAACTTATGGCGAAAATGACAGCTGAAAGCTTGCATTGCTATTGGGCATCAAGTTTGACCTGAAATCCGCGCTTCAGGACCAGTTTGACTAGCCTCGTCATGAATAAATCGCCCGCACTAGCACCCGCAGCGTTTTGGAAGGTGGCTGACAGATCATAACCGTTTAAATCGCCTGCTGGCCAGGCGCCGGAGCCGGCCCAGCACCAAACTCGCACCGCATGGCCGGAAGGGCCGAGTGAACGCGGGCCCCGTCCGTGTCCCACTTACCTGCCGCACCAGCAGGCAGCGGCACAACCAGGAAAGCCCATATGGGCTGACTGATGTCTCTTAGCAAAACTAGCGTCGCGGCTCCATCACTGAAATTCCTCACCGGGACGTAATGCGGTTTAGATGATTTTTTCCTGCGTCTTACACCCCTCATGCAGGAGCCCGCAGGCCGGCCCGCCGTCAGCGGGACCGGTCGCCAGCGGAGGTCGCCGCCGGTCCGCCCTGAAATTGGCCGCTGTCAGCCGGCGGCCTGAGTTACTGCCGACAGCGGAGCCGCGGCGGCGGCCGGCCGGGCCGCCGCGGCGCCCATCCTTGGCCGCCGCCGTGGCATTTCCGCCCCCGCGCCCGGCTGCGTGCTGGCCGGCCCGGTGGACCGGTTACCAGGCGCCACGTCTTGGCTGCGGGGGGGGGGGGGGGCGCCAGCGCGCCGCCGCTCACGTGTCATGTCTGCAGAATTAAAAAATGTCACTGAGGATGGTTTTGGGGTGGGGCGGGCGCCGCTCTACTAGGAAGTGGATTGAGTCATTTCGCGATCACCAAACCACAAAATTGACTGTGGCTTTGCGTTCCCTTAATCCCACGACAATGATGTGACATACTGTTTAAATGACATCCGTGGACTGCAGAAATTTCGTGTAAAGCTTCATCTTAGCCTGTTTCTCTTTCTTGGCCTCTCTATCTCTCTCAGCTCTTGGTACAAGTCAAAACCTTTTTTTAGCGGTCTCTACCTGGATTTCCCTCTTTATTTTGTCTTTGTCTAGCCCTCTAGGTCTCGGAACGTCCTCACATCTCACTCAATCTGTTCGTCAGAAACTATCGCATCTCTATGCTCCCTCCACTGTTTTAACTGCAGCATTCGTTTGCTTTTGTGTTTCGACCGTTCACCGACCCTGTTTTTTTTTACGTAAAGGCCAGTTTTTTTAAATAGCAAGCTTCCAAACGACATATATATATATAGAACAAAGCACTTCCGCCAATCTAGACGGCTCACGCATGAATATTAACAACAGCAGGCTTCTGAAGTACGCCTGCCCGCCGTGGTCTATGGGCCAATTAATGTTTCGCCAGTTGGGCGTGGCAGTCCATGAGGACTTTACTGAGGCAATGCATTAGCCATACAGTAACCCATACAGTAACTCATCTCAAAGTGCACCGTGTATAAATGGTGTAATAAGCAGAGGGTTGTTTGGGCCGCATGTTACAAAGCTATGGAATAGAAGGGAGCATACGCAGCCTGCATAAAACAGCCTCTTCGAAGATTCTCGAAATGTTGTCAACAAAATTTTTTTAAACGTTTTAAGATTCACTCCATATTTGCGTCATCATATCTAAGCGTGCAAACTTGTTTCTGTATCCCGAGAGTTTTCCTTGTCGCACGTCTGACAACCACACGATCCACCCATTGCAAAAAAGCGTTACTGCCGACGTTATTGGCCAAAAATCCAATACTAGAGTTGAAAAACGGCAAAAACGTTTGCAACCTGAGACTCAGCCTGATGTTGAACAAAGCTGCCCTAAAATGTTTCCTAAGAATAAAAGTTGTACTTAGACTACACATACTGGAGATAATAAGTAAATCAAAAATTCAAATGACTTGATCAGAACAACATGGCCAAATGAAGGTAATATATTTCAGCGTTTTGTGCATTTTTTTATTGCGAGAGGAAGACTCAGGAGCCGGACGAGCGCACCTGTGAGCAGTTCCATCCTAACAGTCACCTAACGTAACCTAACGTAACTAACCTAACGCAACTTTTCACTGGTGATCATGCAAATTTTGAAGGCTTTGCTGGCTGGAAGGTGTCTCTTTGAGTTACAGATTACTGTGAGTGATAAGGATTTCCAGCAATGAATATCAACGCCATTGAGATAAGCATCATACAGTTTTGCGAAATTGGTATCGCTGCTGAAAGAACACAGAGCTGCACCGTGGCTTCAAAGAGATTCCTTTATGCATGGGATGACAGGAGACTGCATGTCGCTGTCGCTGGATCTTACACGCGAACAGAATTCAAGCGAACGCATTAGCACCAAAGCCATACAGCCAGCGTCGCAGCACGGCAACAGCGCTCGACGCGCCGTGAGGTTTTACGGGCGTGCTACTCCGGCTTTGTCCGCCAGAATGTGAAGCAAAATGCCTGTGGGTCCTCTGAAACTGGGCCGAAATGTTGGCTATCGACATCAACACGAGCATCATCGGGAGGAGAACCTCCAGCCGGGTGGTGATTTTCGCCTGCCGAACACATCAGACGGAAGGGCGATCGAATTCCTCCTGGCCGCGTGGAGGGCCAGTTTGTCGGGGTCGCACCGGAATCGTCACATGAGCGAACCCGTCCTGAGCCCCGTTCACAAGCTGCGTTTGCGGCAACGGGGTAACCTTTGAGACCACCTACCGCCGTTTGCGGGCTTGTTGAATGTTAGCGCAGTCGTTGTTTCTGGGGTGCGAACGTCAGTTGCCAGGATTTTTGGCTGGGTAGGTTTGCAAAAGTACCTCGGTCGGAGCTGCAGCAACCCAGCGCGAGTCATCCTGGCGACGACCGCTACATTGTCAACATCATTTTGCATCACACCATAAATGTCTGTAATGCACCATGATAACCATGGTTGTCACCTGTGATTGCGTTCGTGAGGGCGTTTCCACAGAGTTAATCTGAAGGTTGATCAGCTGAGGTAGCTGCGGATGCGCCCTCTGAATGGTGCTCTGTATTCCGGTTCCGTTAAATGTGCCTTATATAACGTGGCCCAAGGAACACTATGCAATGTGTTGGAAGTTCATCGGGAATTCGAGTTAGCAGTTGTGTTCGGTTTCGCGTTTTTCTGTCCAAATAAACTGTTGGAATTAAGTTTGGCAAGGCATTGAGAAAATGATTCGCAGTGACAGTAATGGATAGTACCACCGTGAATAAGACGATAAATTCACTTGGAGACCTCCTAACTTACTGGAAATACAAATATCACATTAAATTTTATTATTCCAACGCATCAAGTCGAGGATGCACGTTTATCCCCAACACGTTCTGAAGTTCCACCCATGAGCTGAAAAGCAGGGATTCTATGTCATGAAAGATTCCCGCGCACAACAGCTGGGCAGAGATGAAACTTTAGATAAGGCTGTGCACATAAAAAAGGCAAAGCCAGTTCGTTGACTGCCGATTTCATCTCACTTTAACTCGATCAGCTTTCTAAAAAAAAGAATATGTCTGACCTGCTCATTTTGGCCTGCTTACCCTCACATAATCTTCGGGTTTTCCCCTCATTTTGTATGCACTGTAGTGTTTCCCTACACGTAATGAATTGCCCTCCCATTTACTACCCGCCCTTTGAGCAGGTGACTGGCTGCGACCAGTCCCCAGATGCACCCTCCGACCCGGCGGCGGCGGCGGCGGCGGCGGCTACCGACCGTGACGTCAGCGTCTCGTCACACCGCGCCGTTGCCGCCGCCGCGCCGCCGCCGCCGCCCGGCCGGCCGGCGGTGGCGCCGCGGGCGCCGGCCGTCTGCGCGCGCCCGTCGCCGCGCCATTTTGAGCCTGTCCGGGAGACCGGCCCCAGGCGGTGATCTAGGCCGGGTCCCGGCCGCGCTCCGTGTCTTCCGGGTTGGGCGGCGGTCGGACGTGGCGCAGGAGCTGGACTGCACGATGGCAGCCTCCCTGCCCTTCGGTGCGCCGGACTTTGCTCCGCAATTATGTGCGCCTTTTTGGAGACGTTAAGGTGTTACTGTTGCTTATTTTTCCATGGAGATTAACTCCTAGTGGAACTCCGTGTTAAAAATACTACAAGTTTCACAGACTAGTAAGCTGGCCGATTTCATTGCGCTCCGGGGCTTGTTCCAACTTTCGTGAAGCGTAACGTGGATGGTGCATCGATGTTGCCAATATTAACCCAATATTCTCCCTCAACTTTAACCCGCTGCGGAGTCCCCACTAAGTTACACGTAGGCTGACCACGGAGTGTTCTGGCAGGTTCATGGTAACTAACTCATCACAATACCGGCAGGCATTATCGCGGGCTGAGTTGATTTTTATCGTTTAGAGTAATCAGGCAATCTCGCAACTGCAGCTCCCGTCTTACTCAGAAAAACCAGCCAGGGAGTCACGGTGCACTCTCAGCTGCAGATGGCGTGATCCCATCAAACTGTGGTCCAATGTGGGCTGTTACTCGTCTGGATCTTGCTTTGCCTCCACAAATCGTTTCCCATGATCACGTCTCACGACGAGGCGAAATTATTAAAGCCTTCGGTTACGGCGAACGTCGAACAGGGCACACGAACGTCCACTGAAGGCGTCCCGCGCCTCTTCATGGCCTCACGTGCTACGGTTTAGAAGAACTGCCAGCTCGGTATCGTGCGTCTCGTCTGTGTCGGATCGACTTCTCAACCAGCGGCGGAGTCCGCCCGATGGTTTTGGAGTGGCCAGTGGCGGACCCAGGACCTTGTGAGGGGGGGGGGGGGGGGGGCGGCTGTGTCCAATTTTGACCATGTGGCCCGAACTTTACTTTGTCACAGAGAAAAACGAATCGCCCGCGGCTAAGGGAGGGTCCCAGATCCCCAGGCCTGTCCCCTAGGCGCACCTGTAGGAGGACGAAAAAGACCATAAGAACACGGAAAGTCCTGAAAACATCCTATGCCTTTAAAACCTTCAGGTTTCGTTTCTTTGCGGTGTCAGGATTATTCTGCAAAGCGCAAGGTGGACGTGTGATGTCCGTAAGGGTTTGGCTCGTGGCTCAAACCGCACGTTTGAATTCTGCAGCCATTGACTATCTAGGTTTTTCTTGGCCATGCTATTTTTATGCAAAAATCCGGACTTAAATGTGAGATTGTTGGCATCGGCAGACCCTTTTTATCGTGATCGTATATTTTTCTATTTCAAAGCACACTGCCACACACAGACGCACACTGCCAACAGCAACCCCAAGAATGGTGCCATCTTATATACTGCGTGGCGTAGTGAAACATGGCAATGTACATCACTGAAGACGTTGCTGTTATCAACGTGCTCCCCGAGGTCAATAGTTTGCACCGGCGCCTATACCCTATCCCGACAGTTCTCTTTCGAGTTGCGCTTCGACAATTTCCCATCTACTGCGATGTTCTTCAGTACTTCCTTTGATGGTTTTAATGTACTTCTCCATCTTGAGAAATTCAGTAACTTCTAACCCAAAACTAGGACATTAAGCACACTGAAGCACATTCGCCAAAAAGAGCGACTTTTGGGGGAATGCCAGAAAAGATGTACGATGCTTTCACTGTACATGGGACAAAAGCGACATTTGTATGAATCCCTCAGGCCGTATATATGAAGAAGCCTATTGGTAGATAGAATCCTGTAGACACATCTAAACTGTAGCCATCTTAACATTTTGTCGTCAGCAGTTGTATGAATCCTCGTAAACACCTTTGTCTAACTAGAATTCGGGTTTAATCGCATTCGTCGTCCAGCGTTCCTCTGACGTTCTGGGCAGTTCTACGACGAATAATAACTTACAGTATGATCATCTGGCACATTTTTGCACAACGTGGATATCTTCTGTGGCCTTGTTTTCTACGGGTGCTCTCGGCTTGCTCCTTTCTAATTTGTGCCTCCATTCAGCTGGCAGCGACCGCAACAGAGCTAGGCTGTGCATCGGGCGGATTTCGTATTTGGCTGCAATCTGGTTGGGCGTAAGGAGCTTTCTGCGGTAGCAATCGCATATTTCTTTTCGCCATACAATGCCTTTTTGTTGCAGCCTTGTCTGAGGAATAGTAGGGTGACGCTCAGGACGAATGTGCTTATTCAGCCACAAGACCTGGCTTGATATTTCTCCGGGCTCTAAATCATCCTGCATAGTTGCTCTTCTCCGTGCAAAAAAATACGCTTTTTATGCGCATTTCTATTTGTTTATCGTCTGGAAAGTACTCAAATATTGATGTGCCTTCTTGCACAGAGAGCATAGTGTGACGGCCGCTCGCCATTTGGCTCGACGCTGCTCAAAGTAACGTTTTACCCAAGCCACTTTCAAGCTTTTTGCGGTTGTTGCAATGTGAATATGTGGATGCAATGTGGATACTTCAAGATCCCCATTTTGGTGCTGAATTTTTCTAGAACAGTCCTTTTAATCTTGCTTCGCTTGTTCCCATATACAAGGCGGAATAATATTTCTTCCATGCTTTTATCGTGTCTGTTCTCGCTTTGGAATGACGGACATTAGATAGGTTAACTGTGAGATCCCTTCGGATTTAATTAGGTAGACTCTTCCAAAGGGCATGAAGGCCCTCCGTAACCATGGACTGAAATGTCTCTCCAGCACATGCGTCTTTTTGTGTGATCCATTTCGACCATATTGCAATGTGGTGTTTGTCCTATTTTAACACCGCTTATGTCAATCGGATCCTTTGTTAGCCCTACACCGCTTTGCAAGGCTCTTTGTCAAAGGCGTCGCTTCCAATTCATATGACTTCCGTTTTCTGACGGCTAAACTGGAGCCCTGAGGCGCATTCAGAATCGCTAAAGACGTCCAAACACGCTTTCAGGAAGCATTCTGAACAGTCCAAAACTACTGTGACGTCGTGTGCATAAGGCACGGTTTTCAGAGTTACCGGACCAATCGATATCCCCCGTACATTTAAGTATTCTCCAATTTTTACTAGCAGAGCCTCAAAAGATAGCAAGAACAGATGACAAGGCACCGGCAGACACTTTGATCTTTGGGGGCGCGGCCGTCTCGCGTTACATCTGGCATTTCCGGTCATCCCACCGACCTCAAGCCCGGGCCAATGAAATAAGCATATGCCGATTCTGGACAGGCTTTTGTAATACGCTTGAATATGGTGTCGTGGCACCTGATTATCATTAACTCAGTATTGTGAAGGTGACTGAGGATACCTGTCAACACATCGACTGCTGCTTCAACAGAGCGCTGCTTCAGTTTAACACATCCCTCAACCTTCGTCGACCTTCTCGACTGGGTTGACTTTGTGGGTGGTTAACGACTTCCGGTTAGCAAACACCCGCCAATTTCATGTCAGCGCAAGTCGGAATTACCGCCATCCTGGAAGGCTTCTCCATCCCAACCTTTGTCTCTCCTCCACCCCTCATGTAAACCCCGGCAGGCCGGTGCATAACACCAGCAGGCCTTTCAATACTGCCTAATCCCGTAATTTTTACCGTCGCCGTGTAGGCGTCCCTTCTTTTGTCCCCACCGGTCAGCGCATGTCTGTTGGACCCCGCGGCCCACGCCGTCCCCCCCCCCTTCCCCGCAGGCCTCTGTCGGGCCGTCCTACCCACAGCGCCGGGGGATGGGGGGGGGGGGTAGGCCGGGGATGCCGCCGGTCGCGGCTGGAGATCAAAGGCGCCGCCGGCCGGCGCGGTGACGCATCGCAAACGAAACGAAAAGAGATTAACCCGTCCGGTGCGGGCGGCCGCTATCGACGTCCAGATCCGGCGGTGCGGCCAGCGGTGCACGTGAACAGCGCACCCCGCCGCCGCGCCGCCCGACACGCACCGCCGCCGCGGCAGAGGCGGCGGCCGCCCGCAGCGCGGGGAAAGGATTACCGCAATGCGCGGTGGCGTAAACGTGTGGACGGTGCGCCACGTGGTGTCACAGAGCACTCAGGCTGGACGAGTGGGGGCGACTCGCGTGCGGTCGCAGTGGAAGACCAGCGCGGATTTTGGCCGACGCAAACTGATGACGGCATACATGTGCCGACAGACGCATTACACCGGGTTCTGCGGCGCGGCAGTGACTGCCGATTACTCCGTGAACGGCGTCGAGCGGTCCCCACGTGGCGATTGCCGGCCGCTCTAACCACGGCAGCTCGCCGGCCGAGCGTCGCTCTGCGGCTCGCGCAGCTGCTCTCGTGCCAGAGCTGCGGTGGCGGTGGCCAGACGCACGTGTCCCTGCGGTGACGCTGGCCGGGGATTGATCCGCCGTGAAATGGAATCGCCGGAGCGCTCGGCCACGCGCGCCGGTCTGCGGTGCGCCGTAGTGGCGGCGGTGGAAAAATCGGCGCGATATAGATTGCACGGCGGCGCGTGTTAACTACAGGGCGCGACCGCCGCGGACCCACCCGGCTTCGGCGAGTGGCCCAGTTAGTCGGGGGTCTGCCGCCCGCTGCCGCCCGCTGCCTCCCGGAGCCTGACATGTACTGACAAAGGATAGGAATCGGATTTTCAATCGCTTGGTGCGGTTTCGAATCACGTGGTGATTGCTGGGCCATAGTTAATCACCTGATCTCCTCAGGAGGAGGCAATTTGGCCGTGGTGTCAAAGGTCAGGAGTATTTGTCTGCCGCAGCCGGTAATGTCTTCTCATTAGGCCGTAATTCTCCATTATCTCACATCTAGGCTCCCGCGGGGCGCTGGTTCATTTCGTGCTTGGACCCCTGCCGAAGCCGCGAAAGACTGGAAATCTACGGAAACCAGCCGCGTGGTCATTCGAGACCAGCAGCCCGTCACAAGCACCAGCGTGTCAACGGGTGCGCTTGTTTGTAACCTCGCTGGCAAATCGTTTCAGCAGCTGACAGCCATAATATCTGCCGTCCGTCTGACCCGCCCGACCCTCGCCGACCCTGCGACCCCGCACGCTACTTCCTTCTTACCGCGCGCGACCTCTGCCCCCGCACCTGCCGCCGGGCGCGCAAAAAAAACGGCCACCGCGGAACATTGATTTCTGCCGAAGAAACCCGACCCGGCGGCTCGGCTCGCGGGCGGGTTTTTGTCGCCGGCGCGCGGGCGCTCCGGTGACGCGGGACCCGGGGCCCGTCTCCAGCCCGGTGTTCAGTGTCGCGCGCCGAATCGCGTCGCGCCGCCACCGCCGGCCGCCGCGGCCGCCGCGCCAGATCGGCGACCGTCCACAAAAACCGCGGCCAATCGCGCCGGCCCGATCTTTTACCGCTGGAAAACACCGCTTACAAAGTGGCAATAAATTATTAAGCTCGCGCGGCCTCCGGGGCTTCTCACGATCTGGAGTGACCCCGTCCGGTGCCGTATCTCCCGGTCCGAGCCCGGCTAACGCCAGGTAGCCGGCTAATGTTTGCATCTGGCCGTTTTTGTAATTGTGTGGCGCGGTTTTTACGGCGGTCGGCTGCGCTTTTTCTGGACTTATCGTCGCAACGGTTCCGTATTTTATCCTCACTTATTGCCGTATAATCATAACTTTGAAAGATGTAAAGATGGCCCGGGCCACGCTTCGGTGCAGACGAAAGCAATTAAAATCCAAACACCTGCGCGGGTATCTCGTGGCTCGGCCGGGACAAGGGTGGCGGAGATGCGCGTGCGGAAAAAGGAAGCCATGGTGTGGGGGAGGGATGGGGGAAGTGGGGGAGAAGTGGGAAGGTCTGAGTGACTGTGGAGGAGGAAGAAAGAGAAAAGGATGAGAAGGGTTTTGCGAAGAGCAAACGGGAGGAATACAGAGGGCCGGAAAAAGAAATGGGGAGATTGAAAAGGGGGGAGGGAAGAAGAGAAAGAAGGAAAGGGGGAGAGGGAGAGGGAGAGAGGCCACGAACCGCTCGCAACCGGTGGCAGTCGAGACCGTCCAGGAAGAAAGAGTAGCGGGGAGGAGGGATAATAGCCTGCATGGCGACTCCCAGCCGCGGCCGATATTTCGCCGAATTGGCGAACAATGGCGCTGCGGCCGCCGGTTCCGCGTTGACGGCAGCCGGCGATGCACCTCTAATCGGGCCCGGCTGCAGCGGCGCCGTCTGCAGCGGCGCGCCGATCGGCCGGCCACGGCCCGCCGCGCTGACGCCATAATCTGCGCCGGCGCCGGCCAGACAGCGGCGGCGGCGGCGGCGGCGGCGGCCCGTTCGCGTTGCGCCTGTCCGCCTGCCTGCCTGCTTGCGGTTGCAGCGGCGGTGGCGCCGGGCCGGTCGCGGGTCAGACGGCAGCCAATTTCCTGCCTCCTGAGACATGATATTCGTCTTCCTCCCCTCTCCATATTCCTGCTGAACGGTACCATGGCGCGGCTTGGCCGTCAATGACCCGACTATGTAAGTGACTACTTCAGAATGATGCTGGGAGAGGTGGGTCTTCGCTTGTCCTGCGCGGATCCAAATAGGGAGAGATGACGGTCAGTTCTGCTCGAATGGTTCTGCTTAACTGCAGAACCATTAACTGTACTCCTGATGAACCACAAGGGTTCGTCAACACCCTTTTCCTTAAGAGACATACTCAGGGACATCGCACTCACCATAAACCAATGGATAACTGCGGTGTCACAATATCTAGAGGCTTCGTAGAGGAGCTGAAATCCAAGTCATGTTTGCTAGATTCGCCCGAACGCTGAGCCTTGTTTGGTCCCAATCCATGAACAGAACCTGAATCCGTTTTTGTATTCAGGCTTTGCCTGTTTCTGCACCCCAGATCTCATATCTCGTTGGCGTTTGGGAAGCAATGGGATACTGCGAACGGCAAAAAAGCCTGCCGGTTTCCATGGCTGCCGTGACAAGCGAAGGTCGTGGCATTAAACGTGTCTGTCAGAGTTACCGCGTTATCGCGCGTAACTGTCAGCCATCGTCAGCATCGGATATCTTGTGCACTCATAGCATGCACAAATAAGGGAACAGAGACTATTGCTCATTTGCCCAACGCACCACCCGACGAGATCTACATTGGCTTTTCATGAGAAATCGATCGCAAATCGTTTCCGGCCTTTCCTGCATGACGTTTCTAAATCGTCCCGTCATTCGTCGTCGTTTGCGGTGGTCGTGTTGCGCGCGTCAAAACGAAGGTCGCGTCGCCACCGCTGCAGGCGGCCGCCTCCAGAGCCGCCTACGGTCGGCAGCCGGAGGCGGCGGTGACGGCCGGCCTCGCCGCGGCCCCGGCCTGCAGCAGCGGCGACCCCGCGGCCACCTGCGGCTGGGCCTGGCCTGGCCGAATTCACCGAGCGGACGAGCCGGCTCGGCGGACGAGCCGAGCGAGTCGGGGACCGTCGGGGGGGCCGACGGAGAGCGCGGCTCCGGCAGTGCGGCGGCGACACGCGGTGGAGTGGGGGGGGGCTCAGGCAGAGTGGTGGTGACACGTGTTGGGGGAGGAGTGGGGGGAGGGTGTCAGGCAGAGTGGCGGTGACACGTGGCAACACGTGGCGGGTGTGACGAATGTCGGACACATGGCAGCCCGTGACGACACATGGCAGCACGTGACGACACATGGCAGCCCGTGACGACGCGATGGTGGTGGCGAGAGCAGAAATGACGTGTTGAACAAAGGATGCGTAGTTACACGCCCGACAGTGACAAATGTTTGCACCAAAAGACTTTTGCGAGTGATATGTGCGTGGTTTAATGCATTAGTTCTGATAATATGAGCTTCACGAGCCACTCACTCCACACAGGTTCCTGACATCCTAGCGATGGCAAGAATCAGACCTAGCGTCGTGACGATCAGGTCAGCAGGAGGCTACGTCGACGTGACTGTCAGGTGACACCAGAAGGCCCACTCGGTGGACAGGTTATATCTTGAGGCCCACTTGCAGGGATTAGATGACCATGTGTGGAAAATGCGGTGGCGCGGGTGTATCCTCCGCCACACCAACTTCAAAAGTTAGGATGGCATGCCGCACCACCTTTTTAACGGTAAGCGTTTGCAAAATTGGGTGTGGTATCGAACCATCCATACCCCAAGTGTTACTTTTTCGCATAATTATGAAGTACAAAGTTAAAAATAAATTGCACAGCAAAAACAGGCAGATTATGGAACACTGACATTATAGAGCACTCCAGTCCGGTGCCTTTCATGGTGTTTTTGCCCCCAAAACTCAATGAGGCCCCGAAATAGTTCGGCACGTCTAATTTTGACTAAGGGTAACTAGTTAGGGCTAACTTTGACTAAGTACTTACGTACCTACGTACTTCCTTTCAGCTGAAGACAATGGTGTAGATGCACAATGGAACCGAAAACAGTCTACCTCAGTCAGCCCCCAAATTGCAAGTCAGATACTATACTTTACCATGTTACCGTTCAACAATTGATAAATGACGTCGATTTTACTTCCCACAAAAATTTTCCAACATTGCAGATGGCCTACAACGTACAGCCCATGTATACCAGCCTCACTGGTCGCTCCTTTCATTGGCGGGAGGGTTGCCGAAAACGCGAGCTTTTCAATAACTAACGTTAGGAGCAGCGGTCCCCTCGCCTGCACGTTGCATAACACGTGAAGGGTGTACAGCGGGCACCGTTTAGTTAGCTGCACTCTTCAATGCTGGCTCGCATAGTGCTTCGGTGTAAACCTGCAACTGACAGAAAACAGAGGTCTTTGAGACTGACTGCGCGGAGTTTGCCATACCAACTTTTTACCAACTTTTGAAATAATTCTCCACTCATGAAGATAGCAACAAGACGGCCAGTTGTTGGGTGGCACCAGCCAGTCAGACGGCCAGATGACAGCAGGAGGCCCCGTTAGAGCGATGATCAGGCAGCAGAAGGCCCAGTTGTGAGGTGATGGTCAGATGACAGCAGGAAGCTCAGCCGGGGTGACGGGAAGATGACAGCAGGAAACCGCCTGAGGGTGATGGCTGGAAGAAAGCAGGAGGCCCAGTCAGGGTGGTGCGCGGCGGACAACGTGAGGTCCAGCTGTAAGAGCAACGGTCGTGACAGTCAGATGACAGCTAGGAACCCAAGCGCAAGGTGACAGTCAGATGAAGGTTGGAAGCCCAGTCGGGGCGACGGTCGGACGATAGCGAGAAGCCCACTCAGGGTGACCGTCTGATGACAGCAGGAGGCCCTGTCAGAGTGAGGCTCAGGAACGACTGGAGGTCCTGATGTAAGGACGGCGGTCAACTGACAACAGGAGGCTCGGTCAGGGTGAGGTCAGGCGACAGCGGGAGGCTCGGCTGGGGTGGCGGTCGGAGGACGGCGGGAGGCCCCGCCGGGGTGCCGGTGTCCCAGTGTGGCGCCAGGCGTCACCAGGTCGGCGGGTCCGCACCTGGTGGACGCAAACCTGACCGCTCCGTGCCGCGACAGGCTCACGAACGTCACCAGGACCGGCCGGGGCGCGTAGCACGGTGGCAGCAAAAACTCCGCGCAGCACCATATCCGGCAGAGGGACCACGTTTTTTGGCGGCCTGCTTCGCTCACGACACGACAGGGCTAATGCTGAGCCCTGGACAGAATAACGGGGCATCGGATCGACGCTACCGAGGCCCGTTATCCTTGCAACAGCCGCTGCCGTTATCACCCAGGACGAATCTCTGCTGCTGTTGATGCGCGAGCCGTTGCTGCAAGACAAAATGTCTGTCGTGTTTTAAGTTACCGGCCAATTTTTGCGGCTTCTGAAAAAGGGATTTGCAGACGAGCTGGCGTGATTGACGAGTTTTGCAATAGCTGACGTGTTCCATAACGGAATCGAATATGTACGCTCGTTTCAGTTTTACGCGAAAAAGATTACGTTCTCCGCGATGGACTGCCGCCCGTTTAGGTGCCCCACAGGCCTTGAACGCAAACCCAGCACGCTCAGGCCGGTCACGGCCTAGGTCGTACAACCAGGCCAACCAAACACGGGCAATGGCTCCGTCCGACACGGACGCGCCGGAAATGCCAGCAGACGTGGCTTTCACTGCGGTAACCAGGCCACCGCAGCCCAGGGGCTGACCGTCAGCGCTGGTGCAAACTGAATCGTCGGAGGCCATATACAACGGAGGAAATAACGCAGGTATGCTACGGTGAGCATCTGTTCAAAGCCACACTATGGACGCGGACTCAGACTTCACCAAAGAAAGGGAATGACGTCGTAATCAGAATTCCTGCGCAAAACCTCGGGGGATGCTGAGCTTTTAATAGGCGTTTTAACTCACACAGCACAGCTGTAAGACATGCATAAGGAGTAACCCGCCTCGCTGGACGCATTTTGATGCCGGGCTACTGCGTTGTTCTTCAAACCCTTCAAAGTTGTAAGATATATTTTTTTAAGTATGATTTACCACAATTTGGTTTCAGGACTGGGTATGACACCGAATATTAACATCAGATCCGTTTATAGCAAAGTTCACGGACGCAAACGCAGACTATGCCTTGTGCAAAACCGAAACGGAAACCCTGATTCATATGTTTTGTCATTGTGCTGTTGCTGTTAGGCTGAGGTTTGCGGTGGAGGACGGTCAGCCGTGTGACCGGCTGTAGCGTATCGCCAACGGAGTGGGACGGCTGCACGAACCAGGCCAAACATGGCTGCGGCTGTGGCCACGGCAGTTATCTAACTGAAGATTATGCAAGAAATTTAACATGTGCTTTAATATCCTAAGCTTTACCTGACACCCTCTGCCCTTACTAATATATAACTGGTGATTATGTAATAATGTAGTGAAATAATAGCAAACATAAACACGAAAAATATGTCATGGTTCATTATCGTTAGAACTCATCTGAGGAACTGAGAAGCTGTAATGCAGCTGCTGCGCGAGGGTAAGCAATCGACTAGGAACAGAATAAAACTGATAGATACCTATTAGCCATTTTACTCTACTCATGAGCAAGCGCCACTTTCTAACCAGATCCTGAAGAAAGTACCTTCAGGCTTCAGTGCTGATATGAAGGTGTAGGTAGGTGCCTAGCTACCTAGGAAGTTAATTCTGTGAAACTTAACAAATTCCAGGCCTCATCTACATGGGTATCTTCACTTGACAGTGCAGCAAGTTGCGGACGGGAGGGATGCCCTTGGTCCTGCCTGCATAGTGCGTGGCAAGTATTTGCTTGGCAAAACATCAGGATCTCAGTCCCATAGGGCAAGAAGGTAATTGTTGGGTAAGGTGAGTATTGTGAAAGCAAGTGAAAGGTAAGTGAAGGTAAGTGGAGGCAAATATTGTTTCGCAGTTACGGAAACGATTCGGCCAAAAAAATGGCTGCAGTGAAGAAAATTCTCAATTTCGCTGCACGCGTGATATCCAGCAAAAAAAATATGGGCACATTGCGACCGTGCGGGAAAATCTGGGTTTGCTTCCTTCCCAAAGCATGTTTGAGCACCAGACGCCGACATTACTTCATAAGATCCGGTGTGAAGGCGTACCAGAACAAACTGCCGCATCGTTTTGTCTGAACAACGAACGGGTGGATCACGTAAGACATTTCGGACAGGACCGCCTGCTCGGCTTGCCTTGCAACCGTGGTTCGATGGCTGGAAAGAGGCAGTTCATATACCGCGCCGCCTCGTTGTTCGACACATTGTCACCAGACGTCGCTGACACGTCTTTCCAACTGTTCGGACGCCAGCTGAAGCAGCACTTTGTTCCGACATGTTACAAACGTACGCGACAGCCTTCTGTTTTAAACATTTTTCTTTTGAAAAGTTAGTTTGACACGTTGAACGTATGTGCTGTGTGTGTGTGTGTCTCTTACCTTTTGTACCTTTCAGTTGTGATGACTCGAGATCAAGAATAGTCCCTGTGGCCTCGGTCATGTTTTTGAAGATAATCCCATGACGTAAATAAATAAATAAATAAGTAAATGTTCCAACGACCTGGGTAGGCTCTAGCTAGCCCAGCTTGACTTGTTCCTCCCAAAGCACGTGATTTCCCCAAGCCTTATACACGTTTCATACCCAGGAATACGACGCAGCCCGTCGAGCCTTAACCGAATCTTTGCGTCTGCCTTTTGAAGGTATTCCTTCGAAAGGTAGAAAATTTTGGATTAGGTAACTGAATCTAATCAATGCTTAAAATTCAACGGATACGAAACATTAAGAATAGTTCCACTTTCATACTGAAAAGGTAACATTTCTTTCCATAATTAAATGAACATGTTTATTCCATGTTTAGCAAACCTCATGTTTGGTCCTTCCATAAAGCTTCCATGTCGTTTTAACAGACATTTACATCGCATCTGCGGCATTTCCGGACGACTTGAGAATTTTCCCACCAGGAGGTTAAATAAATAGCGTCAGGTATCTCTTTTTTTCTGTTCTCTTTTTTTAATGCCAACGTTCTTGGAGTTGGACTCCGCCCTAACCAGCTCGGGGTTGGTGCGCCGCTGGGCTGCGGGGCCGCAGTTCATGCCACCCACGAATACGTCGCTTCCACGCTCAGCAACTCTTTTTGCCCTCACATGTTAGTGAAGGTGGGTATGAAAAATGCCTGTGACATCATCCGCCGAGATGTCATACTTTCAGAGCTCCAAGAATGTCGTCCAGAGTTATATCCCAGGCGAAGAAAGCCTACGGCGCGCCGACCCCGCTTTATATTGGTGGCCTGACGATCATGTCCAGTAGCGGCGTGCAGCAAGGTGATCCTCTTGGTCCTGCCGATTTTACGCCAGCTGTGGATTCCTATGCCCGGGCAATCCAATCAGAACTAAATGTCTGGTATCTTGTTGACGCCACGATTGCTGCTCCTTTGGATATCGTAGCCTCTGACGTTCGTTCGCTTACCACAGCCCTTTTCAGACTCGGCCTCGAAGTGAATGTTGCCGAGTGCGAAGTGGCTTTCATCGGCCCCCCGTCATCGACGCTGCGCGACTCAGCTCTGGAGGTGATACGTGCGGCCATGCCTAAGATGGTGGAGACACAGCTCGACGCCTTGACGCTGCTTGGCTCACCTTTGCGTGACCACGGACTGGCCATCGCTGTCGAGCAACTCAGACCGTCTCGCGCCTCTGCAGCCGCCTCCAAGAGCTGGATACTCACACTGCTGTCTTCCTCCTCACACGCAACGTGGCTGTCCCACGTTTGTCGTACATCCTTCGCTCAGCACCCCTATTTAAGGAGCCTGAGTCCCTTCGAGCAATTGAAGAGCTGGTACGCAAGTCCCTGGATGTGAGCTCAAACGTGGATGTCAGCGGTCAGGCGTGGGAGCAGGCAACGCTACCACTACGACTTGGCGGTGTAGGAGTGCGTTCTGTGGAACAGCTCGCGCTACCGTGCTTTGTGGCCTGTATGCAGGCAGCCCTCCCTTTGGTCCATGCCATTTACCCTGGTGTCGCGGAGAGTGGCCCTCCGTCCTCGCCGCAGTTGGCGTTCAGGCGCCTTTCAGAGCTGCCAGGAGTGACCGAGTTGCCAAACCTAACCTCGTCCAGCAGCCAGAGCGCATGGGACACTGTAAGTGCCACTGCCACCTGTCATCGTCTGGTGAATACTGTCATCCAATTGCACCGGGCACGTCTACTCGCCGCCGCTCAGCCGCACACCGCCGCCTGGCTGAACGCTGCCCAGTCCGTAAAACGCAGGCAGTCCATAGCCTTGGACTGCACCTAGGTGAAGATGTGGTCCGCGTGGTACTAGCTCTTCGCCTGAGCGCTGCCATTTGAGAACTCCATCGCAGCCGCTACCGCCATCACGACGTTCACCGGCTCATACAACATGGACTGTCCTGTCTTAAGAGCACAGGTCGTGTCCCACGTCACGCTGACGTCAATGGCGCAGTGAGACGCGGTCTGGCGAGTGCCAGCCCTCCTGCCATCCTAGAGCCGGCTGCTCTTGACCGTGGCCAGATGGACTGACGCTGTTTCTGCACAGCAGAAAAAAAATGTCTGGCATGGGTCGCTACCTGTGCAGGCACCTTTGTTGACACGGTAGTCCATGAGTCAGCACCTGAGTCCGGTGCCGCGGCCCGCTCGGTGAGGCTCGAAAACGCCTTCATTAAGCGGGTGATCAGTTCTCAATACCGCTTTGAGCCCTGGCCGTCAAGTCCACCAGCGCACTAGGACCGGCATTTTTGGGTTTTACCGGCGAACTCGGTCGCTAGATCACAGCACGAACGGGCAAGCGGTAGGAGTCGGAGTGGTTGCGGCAGCGCATCTCCATCGCCGTCGTGCGAGGTAACGCTGCCGCAGTGCTCTCCACAGCCCGGCCGGAAGCCGACTACGCCAACAGCTCTGCCCCAGTCAAAGGCGTCGTGCTGCGGCGGCGGCCGTCGGAGCACGGGCCGGGCCCTGCCGGCGGCGGCTCGCCGGGGGACCGCGCGCTCAGCCGCGCCCCCTCCGGGCGACCGTCTCAGCCGCCACCAACGTCGCCCGGCCCCGAAACTACGCCGACGCGCCCCCGGCGGCCCACAGGCTGTGAGATGCTGCTTCCGTCGCCGTCACCTCCGCCTCCGCAGCTTCTGTCGCCGCCACTGCTGCCGCCGGCCGAAAACGGCCGTTCTACATCTGTGGGCCACCAGGACGGACGCCGGGTCACGGTGGAGTCGCTGCCGCCACCATTGCCGCCGCTGCCCTTCGTTGCCTCCGTCTCTGCACGGCGTGGTGACGAATGAATCGCCATCGTCACCACTGCCGCCACTGCCATCGTTCCGTCCTGGGCCTGAAGATTTTCCGCCGCCACTGTCGCCGCTGCAGCCCTCTCGGCCGCGACCGCCGCTACCGCCGCCGCCGGCACCGCCTCCACCGCCGCCGCCGGCCCCAAGCCTTGGCAGTGGGCCACCAAACGGCACGCCCAAAGCGGTGCATGAACCAAAAGGAAATGCATCTGTCACTGGGACCCGGTGTCCGTGACCCATGTGGACCCGGCTGCCTCGCCCACCGTCATGGCGCCGGCCGTGTCCGACATTTGCAGCGACCTGTTCCAGGTCATTAGAGACGGCATCACGCCCCGTAAGGTGGAGATGGTGGAGGAGAGGGAGCGTGGGCAGGATGTGGCGTCGATCCTGGCGCGAGGCGTCGTCATTGAGGTGTCGTCGGGTTCCGAGTCGGACTCTGACTCTGACTCAGTGGCGTAAAAATGCTCACACGCTGGCTCGCAGGTTGCATCGTGTGATTTGTACGCACTGCTTCCTATTTGAAAGGCTGCTGACTATTCATGAGATGAGAAAATGTCTGATAATCGGCTAGAGTGGCATGTCACAGTCATTTGATAGTTGTTGTGGTGTTGCATCCATGAAGCTGTTTTTCACATGATTTATATTCAAGCATCATCGAGCCCTAAATAGGTATTTTTGAAATGAGATTTTGAAAAAAAATGACAATGGCTGGCCATAGGCTGGCTGTTGAACATATGGCTTCAGCTGCTGGGATACTACGGCTGTGGAGCGTGGCGGCCTAAGAAAAATACAGCCGTGTAAACCTCTAGTCTGCCATTGGAAAAACTTTCATGATGTCAGGAGATAAAGATTTATTGCTCGATGAAAAAACTATGAATCTGGGTTTTGATTCTGAAGATGTGAGCGCTCGGACTGAAAGGAGAACCGTAATTCAATAGATGATTTTGCTCGTTAAGTAATACACCTGTCGAAGTAAAGGTTCTTCTGGTCAAGTAAATATTATATCAGTGTCCGGATGTATGCAGGCTATGATTAACCGTGATCGGCCGACATCTGTCACTGACTGCACAGGAAACGAGAAAAACCGAGATAAATCACATGACTGGCAAACTGCGTACTCAACCAGCGTCTGACTTAGTTGTGAGACATAAGGACCGTTTCTTCCTAAAAAAGGGCAAATTATATCTTTATCGTGAAGCGGGGAACGTGTGCATGATCCATTGGACTATTTTCTTTGAATACACCGCCAATGAAATCCGGAAAGAGCAAGGACATGGCCTACCAGCATGAGGCGTTTTTTTCTTGATGTATTTCGCTACACAATAGGATAATTGTCTTTCTGCTTTAGCATCTGGTATCCGAGGGACTGCGAGTTTGCATGCCATGACACGCCAGTGTTGTTCGCTAGCATTATCGGGGTGGTTCAAAAACACCCGTAGAAGACAGGTCAGATAAACAGCAAAAATAATGCACCCGGACTAGTTATGTTGATAAAGATATAGCAGGGAAACGTATTGCGAATGGGATTTAAAAAAAGTTGATGAACTGAACTACGTTTTAATGAAAACTTTATAACCCATCGCGCAATGGCTGCAAAGTTATTACCATGCAGAAAGCGCAGCGGTCAGGCCAGACCAAGACGGCCGTTCAGTCTGATTATTGGTCCTAGCTGAAGTAACAGGCACTCGGACTACGACATCGCTCGCAATATGTAAATGAATGAGATTATCCAATGTCATAAATGTTTAGGGGTTTGGCGCAATATTTTTGTTTACAGATTTAAAAGCGCTTTGTCGCTTTTTTTCCTGTATCGTACTGGTGCATGATGTGTTGTCAGGTGCTAAGTGACAACGTGAGCGGGTGCACGCCGATGAACGCCAGCGGAAAGCCCTTATTGCGTCAAGGAAAATAAGTGCTGAGAGCCTGATCAGCGACATTTTTTGACCAACCGAATCTATCTTTGAAAGATCGGCCATGATGGAACATTGTCCTCAGAACAGTTTTTGGAAATTCGTCGGGAAACGTCGAGAAAAAGGGGCGCCCCTACTCCTCCGGCCTAGATTGCGCCTGAATCAAGGCAGAGAGGCCGGACGGACCTGAGACATGGAACTATTCCGCTGACTGCTGATGACTGAGACTGCTACTTTGCAGCAGTCGGCCAAATGGTCCTTGATTTTTTACACGACGTTCCGTCTTTTTCCCGTCTCCGCCTGCGTGGAACCAGGCGGTGTCGACCTCGGTCTGGCCGACCGGAAATCAGCCCCGGCAGTGATGACACCCAGCTGGGGGCGACGACCGCCACGACGCCGTCGCTCGAGTCTGTGGCGACGTTACAGGTCTGGGGTTTCCGAGGAGCTCGGGTGCTGACTGGCTTCGGTACAGGACGGGCTCCGATTTCTTCTGTCTCGTTACCTAATGGCTCTAGATGTTGGCAACCTGGGGTACACGTATGAAATTGCATAGGAGTCAGACGTAATGACGTCATATCAAAATCATCAGTCTCTACGGACGCTGATAACAGTGCCGCACTTCTGACCGATTACGCTCAGATGCTGTTTAGATGCTATTTAGACCGTCAAATAGGCAAATGAGCACGAGCACCGATCAGCTCTGACGTTAACTGTCCGATGGTCTGACGGACTACGGATTCAGACGCCATGAGGCGCTCTGATACCGACAGCCGGGTACCGACGGACCTGATACTGACATGCCGGACACCGACAGACTGCATACTGACGGACCGGATACTGACAGGCCGGATAGCCGGGTAACGGCAGGCCGGGTGCCGACAGATCGGACAGGGACAGGTCGGGTACCGACGGATACTGGATATCGGCAGGACGGATGTTGACGGGCCGGATACCGACGGGCCGGACGTTCCAGGGCCGGCGTTTGCCCCGGGGCTTTCGGAGCTCGCCGGTCCGCGCCGCCGCGCCGGTCCGCGGCCGTCGGCCGGCTCCGCTGGGGGTGGGGTCCGGCGGGGGAGCTCTGAGTCACGCTCAGCCATCACGCCGGCGCGGCGGCGGCGCGCTGCCGACGCCCCGGGCGACGCGGCTCGGCCCTGGCTCGTTCGGCGAACGGCGCCGCGCCGTCCTCACGCCATCCGGGAAACGACGGCGGGCGGCCGCCGCGCAGGCCGGCGAAGGCCGCGACACGTCGCCGCGGCCGCGGCCGGGGCCGCACGGCCGACAGTCGCCGGCCCGGTGTGAGCTTTCCAGCTGCCGACCGCACGGGAGCCGGGGCGAGATCTGATCTGGAACGGTGCCAAACAAAGGGACTTGGGTGTTTTTTCTTTAGGATGGCTGCAGATTTGCTCAGCCAGGCTTCATGTCGAGACAGGTTTTTACTCGACTTTTGTGGTTGTCGCTAAATATATCTTGCGAATGTCTCATGTCTGCAAGGCTGATTTATTTTTCCCTTCCTATAGTCAGGTCGTAGTAAGCATCAGAGTTATGACACAGACACCTGTGAAAAACGGTTACAAAAGAGTTTGAGCTGGAGCGCGAATTCTGGAGCGACTGTCTACCGTACGTCTTCGGTTTCGTCTGTCGTTACGTTGGCATTTCTTTTCTCACGCACGCATCCAGTAAAAACGGGCAGCTCAGAAGAACCAAAAATGGGCAAGGTCCATAGCTTTTTGATACACAATACATCGCGTCACTACCATCAAGAAGATCGACTTCAATACAGTCCTCAAATCACACACCTGCTGTCAGGCATGCAGTTTATTATACCTAATTTTGGGATTGTAGAACGTTCCCAAACGACCATTCCTATGCGCAGGTATCCGGTAATGGTGCATGGCTGGCGATCCTGGGAGGTGTTTTCAACCCCCCAATATTAAGGAATTTTAACGTTAGGCCTATGGAAACGACTAGAAAGGAATGATCTGAAAACCTACGCTGGCCCTGAAAAATTTTCGGAAATCTCTAACAATGTAATGGTGAATACAAAAAAATCGTAGCCTGAAAGGACGTTCTCTGTCTCTGTTAACTTCCACTATTCGAAGTCCTACCACGTCAGCCTCCGCAGGATTTTATGCGATGTTGCAACGGAGTATGGAACGGTCTTGCGTTCAAGAGCAAACCCTAGAGTCGTCTTGAGGTTAAGAATGTCATGCCTTGTTTCAGTCTGACTTGTCTCAGTGTCAGTCCTTGCGTCAGTCTGACTTAGTTGGCTTGGAAGAGAAAGAAAAATGAACCACAAGCCTGCCCAGTGGCGTTTGTATCGCCTCAGGGCGACTTAAAGCGCATAGCGATTAGTAAAACACCGCACTGACTTAAAACGATCGGCGCATTTAAATAACAGCTGAACGGGGGTTTCGTGTTCCGCTTTACAAAGCCATTTGGATGACTGACAGTTCCGCTGGAATTACATGATTGTGGTGCGAATAAATTTGATGTCCAGTGTGAAATCACTTACGCGTCTGAACCCTTCCTCATGACGATTACAGCACTGGAAGCGTCTGCCGAATGCAGTTTGTGATGGTTATCGTTATCGACGACAGTGGTGTCCTTAATGGATCTCTAGTTGCTGTGAGAACTGCACTGCAAGCATGCTTGAGCTAATAAAGGGTTTGTTTATAAAGGAGAATATTCCATTCCGATGACTTCTCATCAATCAGGTAGGCGCGACCTATCACAAGGCATCGCCATTTTAACATCCTCATGCCATTTGACCGTATCGTTAAGTACTCGGTACAGTGAAAACCAAGATATAATTTCCTCTTGATATACAAAATGACCATTGACCACTGACGTATTTCCATTGGCGCACAGGGTGTAGGTAGGCGCTAACGACAGACTTGTTTTAGAAACGGCTTTGACATTGGTTAGCCTCATGCACTAAAGACGTCATAGTCAGCATGGACTGAGCATTTTGTTATCGGTAAATGATGATTGAGCAATAATGCGACATAGGACAAAAGATATGTCATAATTATAACAATATAATGCAATCATAATGATATAACATAATTATGATAAATGCATCGCAATCATGTTTTCCAAAAACTTACACGGCGTTAAACTTTTCTGGACATAGGTTTACTTCACCTGGCTTAGGTCAAACAACTGATTTGGCCTGAGGTCAGAAATTTGACAGAAGGTGTAAAAATGATCAAGCAAAAGGTATACAAAGTCTCGTGGCGCTGCTTTCGTTCGTTCTCTCGCAATCATGGAAAACCTGGAGGGGGGGGGGGGCGGCCAACCCCCCGTGGAGATCGGGTTCAACATGACATAAAAGATGATCATGCAAAAACTGGAATCCAGATTTTCTCATCGTTTTCATGGGCGAATTTTGCTTAGATCGAGGCAAATGTGGACGTTGGTTGCGCAACGCACCTTACATTTGAGATCGTATTTTACTGGCTCAGGATAACCGGAACGTACATAACGTCCTTGTTGAAATGGATGAGTTTCTACGGGTTAAAAACGGATTTTTGGGTTGCGCCGTACAGCTTTTCTTTGCGAGCTCATAAGCTTAGATACACACCAATAAGACGCCTTGTGTGGCGCGTAATGAACGAAGTCCATTTTGTTACACCCTTCCACATAACTGCAAGTTTAAAACGCCAAACGTCACGCATGTTTGCTGCTATTATCGAGCGGTTTCAAATAGGGAAGGGAAATAGGTCTGAGAGTGAAGACATTTCTTCAGGTATAGTTACGGTAATAGCTACGAAGAAGAGAGAGTTTGCAGGTTGACACATTGCGAATGTAGCTACACAACCTTGACAGAACTGAGGCACTTTCTGGTGAGAATTTCATCGCTCTGTGCCCAGTGGTTGCGGTGCTATCGGCCTCCAGAAATCCTAATGGCTGGTTCGGCCCAGACAGCTAAGTTTGATTTTTTCTGCAAGACGAAATAAGATTTACTCCGCGTTCGGCCTCGCTCGTAATAATGGGCATCAAAAATTCTTGTGGGAGTCGTAAGCTTTGCAATCCCAACATCTCTACCACAAGCGCGGATCTACAGGATTCAGGAAAGCGGTGTCATGGCGCCAAAACGAATGTGAGGGAAATCTCACAAACATCGGGTGGCCACCACAAAAATGACGTTTTTCCAGTCCATAGAAAAACAAAAAAACGCGAGAAAACAGTCGTCGCCCTCTAGATTTCCACCTACATCATGCATTTTCAGTTTTCAGCAGCTGTTGTAAGCTTTGAGCTCAGCTAATTGAGAGGTGGTCTGTTTGACACTACATTATTGAACAAGTCCAAGGGCCAGCTAGTGAAGTGGCTCTGCTTCGATCTAATCGAGCTACTAGCATTGTTTAGTCAGATTTCATTTGCTCAGTAACTGAAAGCAAACAGCGTTACGACGTTTAGCTCCAATATTGTTGTTTTGACCATTTACGCCTTGTTTGGGACGTGCAAGGAGCATCTGATGTTCCATATGATATGAGCGTAAACAAACCTTTAATGCAGGCAAGTAGACAGGATTTTCCTCAAGGGGAGCACAAATATTAAATTTTGCCATATGCCACTGACATATCACAAAGTTTCTAATGTAATTTACCTTATATTTAAGGTACCGGAAAAACATATGTTTGTTCTTGCATCGTGTATATGATCACTATTCCGTATTCCTGCGCCATCGCTAAATATCTAGTGTAGACCACTTGGCTCGGGGGGAAGGGGCACAGCCCCCGTGGCCCCCTTGGCTACGTGGCTCATTTAATGTTAGGCAGGAACATTTGCTAGATGGCAAAGCTCATAAATTGCCACGGACAATGAGGCAGTCCGGCCACCAGCGGTGGCCAAAACGCGCCTTTTCACGTTTTAGGATTCTTTTCAAGACTTCGGAGTTTGCAGACAACTTAAGAAAAACGACTGCCACTTTTCCCGCCACGCTGTACGCTATCTATCGCTTGAATCACCCGATAGTACGGACTGGCAGGTGTGGTGAGCAGAGTGTACTCACCGTGCAAACGGACCGTTATACCTGCCCACGGCGCGCGGTTACGCCACACTGTGTCACGTCCTGACGCTGATACGTCACTCTCGGCTGACCTTGGTCTGACCCGTCTGACCTGGATATGACCGCCGAGTGGGCGCCGATACCGGACCTTGACTGCCACGTACGACAGGGGGGACGTAACACGTGGACCGCGCTGCGTGACTGCGCCTTTTCGCCGCTTTTGAAAGCCCTCTTGAAAACACTGTTGTAAAGCCCATCTTGGACAGGTCATATGACGTCAGAGTGGTGACGCAGTTAACCAACACAGGGCGGCGGGAACGGTCGTGACGCATCTCACTCTAATGTCATCTCATTGCCATGAGTTTAATCGTTTTTTTTTGTCGTTCAGACACGAACGATGAAAGATAGTCATGAGGGTGTTTTACGAAAAATCTTAAATGGGGTGACGGGCAGCTATTTCTGCTCAAATGAACAACAATGAATGAATTAGTAACAGCACTGCGTGGGGAAAATCGCCAAAATATCCTGTAATGTCACTGACAAATCTGGTCTGTTCTTACCAGGTTGGCAACGTTAAAGCGATACTTGGGAGAGAGTGTTAATCTGTGGTTTTTCGGGACTCATTTTCAACATCCAAAGCTCATATGCCAAGTCACAGGCAAGACGGCATATGGAAGCTTGGATTAAAGCATGTTTTCATGGGCCTTTGAAGGAGGAGTTAAAAGCGCGATTAAACAGACCATCGTGGTTGTTTTGAAGATCTGTGGCTTTCCATGGACGTGGAGTCGTCTGTTGCGCTGAGATTGGACCACTCTGGCGTTGAAGCTGCTGCAAGCTGCTGTTTGCAGTAGCTCTCTCCCTCTCTTTCTTTCTTTCTCTCTCTCTCTCTCTCTCTCTCTCTCTCTCTCTCTCTCTCTCTCTATCTGTTTGCTCTTCAAGAGCTGCAAATATTGACATTCAACAGTTCAACTACCCAAAGTAGCATGCTGACAGTGCATTACGTGCTTTCATATTCAAGCGCGGATCTAGAGTGGCAGGAGGCCATCCCCCCTGGGCCACCCAAGGGTCATAGAAAAAGAAATGTTTTGGGGCCCAAAGGGGCCCCAAAACCATAATTCTTTGTTTCTTCGTTTTAAAACAATATGAGGCCACCTTATGTCATAGGAGATAACCGGAACATGTGGACTGAAGGCCTTTCGATTTCAGACAATATCAGGCCACTTAATAACATAGGAGGCCACCAGAACATGTTGACTGGAGGCCCCTCGTTTTAAGATAGCACGGGAGACTACTTGATGGCATAGGTGTTAGGGTACTGGAGCATTTGAGCCGGAGACCCCTAGTTGTAATGCGAATTTGCTTCCGTGGCAGTTTTAGTTCGGATACGTAGGCAAGGGCAAATATTTATATTCCTTTCTGTTGCCATATACTACCAAACCCTCAAATCATGGTGCTAGCAATGCGGTCGGGACATGTGTGAGACGATAACAACGCGAGGTAATGGAAAGAAGAAATGCATTGGCGCAGATCGAGATGCCTAATTAATGCATGTTTTGCAAGATAATCAGGCAAATGGTAGCTATCGCAGGCGTCTGCCTCCACCAGCGTCTGGTGAAAATGAAAGCGCTCATGTACTTACACACTTCTTCTAGCCGTCCAGGGTCGCGTTCAGGAAGGTGGTTTCTCGTATCAAAAAACAATCTGAGTATTAAGTAGCCGAAATGCGAGCATTTTTGGGGGGTACCAAAGTCCAAGAGGCGCCATAATATCGCGTACCCATCCACCGACCAAAATCCTAGATGCTCCTCGGCTCATACTAAACGATCTTTGATGATTTAGGGAAAGGAGAGAGAGAGGGGGTGGGGCGGGGAGAGAGAGAGAGAGAGAGGAGTGCAAATGTGCCTTGAAAGATATAGTAGCTAACACGGTTGTAGATTTTATATTCTTTTGCGTGGGCTTCAGCACTCCAAGCGTTCACTAACCATCCCCAGAAAGTCGTGAATTTAACATGTGACTATGTAGTGCGTATGCAAAGTGATTTGAAGTCCGACCAGGACATTGCATGACCGCGCATCCCCATCCGTTTAAAAAAATAAGAGTCCTGCAGGTGGACGAAGAGCAGATGGACAACAAAGCAAAGGACGAAGCACAGCGATTCAGTTTCAATTATCAGTGTAAAAGAACATGCCAAAGATATTACCAGTTGATATATGCATCACCAGGTCGGGACGCTTAGGGCGGACATACATTTTAACACATGGCCATCTTTCGGCAACACATAGACAAAAGAAACCCAGGTCCCCGGCCAGCGGCCGAGCCGAGCTACCCGCGTTGCATGTCTGAGCGTGCGGGAAAATTACGCCCGGCCGCACACGGCCAGCGGCTGTCCGGTCCCGAACTCCGTCATATCAAACAACGCCAGGCGTCCGCCTAGGAACAGGTGAGTCATGCCCACTCGACGGCGCGCGCAGGCCCTCTGAGGTGACGACACACCGTCCGAGTGCTGCTCGTCACATGACGTGAAAACAAATACTTGGCGAACTGGCAAAGACGGGCATCACAACACTGGGTCGCTTACGCAGAAAACGACAGTATCTATTTAATCAGCAATTAGCTTAGATTCAGAACTGGGTGAAGAGCACAGAAAGTGGGACGAATAAGAAACGCTCCTGATTCTTGAGTATAGGTGCGTCGTGAGTGTCTTTTTTGACGCACTGGTTTTTGGCGACTTAAACTTGAGCTACTTACAGACACTATTTCGTCAACAATGTGAAATCCAAAATTCGTTATTAACAAGCTCCTGTTTGTGCGGATCGAGGCCCTCACATGGAATGAAGACCGCACCAAACAGCAAAAACCCTGCAACTCCTGACCACGCCATCGAACATTGCATGGCTACGTCCGTGAGGTGTGATCCCGTTGCGGGCCGTGGGGTGTGTACAGCCCGCCCTCCCCGCTGCCGGCCCGGTCGACCCGCCATTACCGCGACCATTACACGGCGGCATCGGCCGACCGCCTTACACCGCGGCGGCCGTGGGGGCGCCGGCGGCGCGGCCGGCGACACTGCAGGTGCGGCCGCGGGCCCGCGCCCCCAGCCGGACGGCCCGCGCTGGGTCAGGGGTCACGCAAACAGGCCGCCACGCGCGCCCGCCGCCGGCAGACGTCAAAGCGCGCCGCCGCCGCCGCCGCGGCGCTGGCGGTGGGATGAGAGCGGCGGATCAAATGGCCGCGAGCGCCCCTCGGAGGCGACCTTTCTGCCCGGAATCGGCTCGTTTGCAGAGGCCCACCTTCTGATCCGTTCGTTTGCGGTGGTCGGCTAAAAAGTCCGATTGTTTTGCTGACAGGCGTGGTGCCCTCGTAGCGTTGCAGCGCAACTCACGAAGCTACCTGACTGATATGGCTGAAAGACACGGTGCCTAAGGCAGTCCCCCATCGTACAAACACTGGCGGGCAGGGGTTATTTCATTTGCAGATTGCGTCTTCTGGCATTGATGGCTTGCAATAAACACCTCAGGAGTCTCGCATTAATGCGACCTGTTGCTGCAGAGCGGCAAGCCAAACATGTGTCAATCACCCGCGGACCGGCAGCAGCGCCAGGGACGTTGTATAAGCCTGCGGTTACACACACGCCGCTTCCTGGCGTTCGGCTCCAAGGCCGTTGATGTCACCGCAGTTGTGCTATTATTATCGCCGAGATGTCGTCATACTCTGGCTTGGGACGGAAATTCCAGGAGAATGGTAGTCTGGAGCAGAGGCAAGCTGTCTAAAAACGTGGAAAGGTCATGGACTTAACATGATTTGCGCTCTAGTCGACGTTGCTCTTGCATGTAGATGCTGCCAGTCGCTGATGCCGAAACTGACGGAGGTCGAGCAAAGATGGAGTGATGCAATGTGACGAAATCCTACCGTATCGCTTTTACGCAGTTGATCTAGAAAACTCCCGAGTATGGACTCTGCGGCAGGATGTGGTCTGCGACCGCAGACGGGGCCCCAAACGGGAGACGAGCTTCACAAAGGGAGGTCGTGCCAGGTCGGCGCATCGCACAGGAGGTGCCTGTGGCGCGCCAGTGACGTTTTGACGCGATTTATCATGCAAATCCTCTACATGAAGACTAGTCCCTGCACTATATCACGCCATCGATGGCGCTGCAACGCAAACGAGAATCGTGCCAACCAAGCGCATCATTGTACGCGACAGTTGCAATCTTAACAGCGGGATGTTGTAGCTGACCACGCCGCCTTTGCCGTATCTTGCGGCTTGTGCTGTCAGGAAAGTCCTATCACGGATTTTCGGGGCGTAGTAAAACCTACAACCGGTCATCCACTTCACGAGTTGCCGTAGTGGCCATTAATGATTGCGTCAAACTTAAAGGGCATTCGTTTGTGGAGAAGCATAGATTATACCAAAAAAGGTTCCTTTATTGTGGTAAGCATGACCAAGTTCACTTGCCAGACCGTAGTTTCTTCCAAAACCTAGCCATCGCCGTAACGGCGTATCCTGCTCCGAATGAGTCCAATTACCAGCGGAGGGCCATCACTGAGGGCTCTCGGCCCGACCGCCTCGAAGTCGAGCATTCAGCGCTGCAAGATTAACTGCCTGTCGCTTAAACAGCACCCTCGGGAGCCGGGAAGCCTTGCAGATCCGCAGTTACACGCAGCCGGGCTAACCACCGTTTTTAGCACCATTACCTGGCCGTTAATGAAACGTCAGACAACAGGTGGGAGCCGTGCGCCCCGCCGCCGGCTGCCGGCGACACGCATCTGCGCGAGCCTCCCCGCCGCCGCGACTGGTCCCAATTCGGACAAGGTGCGTGACTGCTGCCGAGTTCATCGCTCCGGCCGCCCGGAGCTTTGTGTCCGCCCGCGGCGTTCTTATTACGCATCAGGCCGAGTGATAGCGCTTTGCGCCCGCGGGCATCGCCGTCGCCCGGGCCGGCCGGCGAACGGTGCCAGCTGTGTTTGCACCGATTTGGCGGCGCTAAATGTTGGTGCGCGCGCTTGCTGGACGAAGCTGCCTGGGTTGTAACGCACAGCCGGTGTGCAGCGAAACCACCTGGCCGCGCGTTTTATGCGACGACCTCATTTTCCGTCACCTGGGGTTTTCCTCGTGTACGGAGGAAAGCCGCTTTTGTAACCGCCCGCCAACCGGTGCAGCAGCCCGGGCCATAGTACTACGTTTCGCCCGCGGCGCTGCCCGACCGGGCCTCGGAGCCGCGAAAACAGCACGCGTGCGGGGCCGCAGAGGACAGCGGGCTCGCGGCGCGGCAGAGCGCGCCGCTGCGCAGGCTTGTGCCGCAAAATCGGCGCCGTCGAAACTGCAAGGTTAACGAGCTAAGCTGCTGCCAAATCGGATCTGTCGGACCAACTCTGCACCGCATCGCTGCGCTAAGTTGTTGTCCGTTATATCGCTACGATTTTTCCTGGCTGCATGGTAGAAGCGGAAAGTTTGCCTCGATGTACAAAGTCGCGATAATGAAAACATATTGAAGAAAGGCTGGCAAGGAATCACGAGACTATTGTAATGAAGAGCTATAATGTCACACTCCACGCTCATCATTCTTGATGTATCAAGAGCTGGTATTAAGTTACACACTTACACAGCTTCTTTGAAAATAAACTGCGTCGCACCATAAGCGCGCTCTTTCCAGAATCCCATGCATCAATCAACGTTTCTGCACTTTCCAAATGCTGCGTTCGCTGAATTTTGGGTGAGCTGTACGAATCTTTTAGAAGGCCACGCTTCTCGCTCGACTCAGCTAGGACGGAGCGCAGTCCGACCACGACTGACCAGTTCTGGCCCGGCGTCGGGGCCTCGGCCGGGAGCAGGCGAGCGGCCCTCGGCGAGTCAGTGACCCCGCCACCGCTGTTTTCCCGTCCCGCCGGCGGCCGGCCGGGTCCCCTTTCACGGGGCAGCGCGCCGCGGGGCGCCGGCGCCCGGCTCCACCCCCCTCTCGGCGGCGCCCAGTCACGTGACGTCCACCCGGTCCGGCGGCCGGCGCAAGCGGGAGGGAGTGGTTCTGTGAATTAATCAACCCCGGCCAGGCGCAGTGGAGGAGGAGCGGGGCCGCCAGGTCGTGTCGACTAGGTACCGTCCCCTGACAGCTGGACTCGCCTGCAGCTGCGCGGTGACACGCGCAGAACACATGGTTAGCACCGCCCCCCGGCACGGTGACACTGTGGTCCGGTAGATGTCAGCTGTAAGAGCGTTTGGGAAGAGCTTTTTTTGGGGGCCGCATCGTTTGCAATGAACGTCAATGCCTCGTGCCTTTCCCTGTTTTATGCACGACAGGGAGAATGTTTCCGCTCTGGAACCGGGTGAAGTATAGAAACCACAGGTCAGTGTAACTACTGTGAGAAAGCAACGCACAATTTGTGACCAGCGGCGCTGTAGAGCAATTCCCGATATAAAAGATTTTTGCGCTGTTAAATGGGACAACAGGCACCCTTCCAGGCCCCTTGAAAAACGGGTGGGTTATCTAGACATCAACGAATCAAAGAAATGCCCAGATAACGGCAGCAATCATTTCAGTCTGTCTCATACAACTCAGAATACTCTGCTGAAATGTTAGTTATCTGTTCAAAGCTCCGTGCAGCCTAGCGAGGTTGTCCAATTTCATTCCCGATTTGGCCAGGATTGGATAATCCGACTTCAGAGACAAGATTTTCCTTTCCTTTGTCTTTTTCAGTCTGCTGCGCACACAGCTGAACTATGTCTGACAGGTCTGATCGACAGATGCAGCCAGCACCACGGGGACATACGATTTTTTTTACACCGGCAGGCTGACTTGCAGGAACAGTTTTTGTCGCTGTCCGCCACTCTGGCCCCCGTCACTGAAACCACCGTCCATGAGTCAAGTCATCCTTTCAAGTATCCCACCGCCAGCTCCCCGCGGCCGGCTGGCTCCGTCCCCGTTTGCTCGGTAACATCTGACGCGTCTGGCTGAGAATTCCCCGGCAATGCTCGTGGTCGGGCTGGCCCCATATCCCCGGCTTGTTCAGTAACACCTGATGTGACACTCCTGGCTGGGAGCTCCTCGGCCCCGCCCGTGGTCGGGCTGGCCCCTTCTCCCCGGTTCGTGCGGTAACACCTGACGTGGTGCTCCGTGGCTGAGAGTTCCCCGCCGCCAGCTCGTGGCCGGGTCGGTCCGATCTGCGGGCTGCAGCGTCCAAGGTCAGTCGGTCTGCCCGGGCCGCGCTCAGCAGCACCGCAGCACTGGCGCCCGGACGGGATCTCTTTGTTAACCACCGAGTCGCCGCCGGCGCCGCCCGCAGGCATGCCGCGGGCCATGCGGAACATGGCCAATAGGCACGTGACGCATGCTCTGCATGCTGCCAGGGGCGCGGTGAAACGACCGGTTTCCAAATCACGAGGAGCGTTAAACGAGGACAGATTTCGGTGGGTGGATTGATCGTTTCATTTTAGTTCGATGAGCTCACAATTGTCGGTGCCGAGAAAGGATGAGCGCGTAATGTCGGCACTGGGAGAGAAAAGGGCACGTGGGTCGCCTGCTAACGGTGCGTTAAACCGAAATGCATGGAGATTAATGCCTCGAAGTGCGGAGGAGATGGATTACGGCATTATACGAAAATTGTTCAGTTGCCGACGTGCCGTGTTAGAAGCCGAAGATCTTCAGCAGACGGACAGTCGACACATGTGCTTGCTCCTCGCGCATAACATTAGGGCTGCCTTACGTTTAAATTCGGCCGAGAAGACAAATGACTCACCTGGATGCCTCGGGAGTTTCTGTTTCGTGGGCTCATGCCAGGGTGATAGATGAGCTTACGTCACGCACTGCGTATAGAGCGCCAGGCGTGAATTGGTGGGTGGCTATCTTAAGCCGTCCTCGACAGTACAGCTCGTCATCATCTCACGTGTGGCGAGATAAGTCTCAACGGTTCAGTGTTCTGACGCGGAGCAAAGCGCGTTGGTAAACATACCGCTGCTGACGCAGAGACATCACCGTCAGATCTATTCTGTGACTCCGCTCGCGTCGCGGACGGTAATTAGCCAGCTCACCTCGCGACAGACCCCAAATTAGCTCACACCCCTCCCGATTGCATCGAATTAGCCCACAACATACGCCTACCCCCCCCCCCCGTCTGCGCAGTTGCCTCCTGTCCAGGCGCCGGTGAGGGGAGGGGCGGCGGACACCCTTCTGGCGGCGGCCGGCTCCCCCGCCGAGAGGCTCGGCCGACACTTGGCTGTCAAATCTCCGGTAATTATCGGCCCAGCGGAGCCGGGGCGGGCCCGCTGGCCGCCGGTCCAGGTCTGGACGCAAATACCGCCTAATGGAGGCGACCGTGACCCGATGGGAGAGGGGTGACGGCCTGACGGGACAGGGGACAGGACCTGACGGGACGGCAGACACTGACTGATGGGACAGGGAACACGGCTTAGCGGGACAGCGGCCGCGGCCTGACGGGACAGGGGACACGGTCTGACGGAACAGGGCACGCGGCCCGACGGGGCAGAGGACACGGCCTGACGGGGCAGAGGACACGGCCTGACGGGACAGGGGACACGGCTTGGAGGGCCAGGGGACGCGGCCTGTTGGGACAGGGGACAAGGTCTGGCGGGACAGGGGACAAGGTCTGGCGGGACAGGGGACAAGGTCTGGCGGGACAGGGGACAAGGTCTGGCGGGACAGGGGACAAGGTCTGGCGGGACAGGGGACAAGGTCTGGCGGGACAGGGGACAAGGTCTGGCGGGGCAGGGGAAGTGGTCTGACGGGACGAGGGGGGACACGACTTGTCGGGACGACGGGACGAGACCAGTGGGGTCAGCAGGGATGGGATCACGGCTCATGGTCTCGGCCGGGACCGGCTGCCAGGAGGGGAAAATTAATGGTCCGCTGCGGTGTTATCGTTGCCGTAAGCTGATTCACGACCAGACAACGCCGTGATGCATTTGCAGGCCGGTTCGGAGTCCTCAAAGCTGAAGTCAGACAAGCTGCGGTCGGTGCAGACCACAAGGGAACCCACTTCTTCCGCTTGGCTGGGCGCGTTTCCGCGCGGAGTCACTCGTCAATAGGGATGCAGGAAGAACGACCGCCCTGCAAAAACACCGCCGCCCGGCGCCGGGCGCCGCGGCGTCGCTGGCACCGGGCCCCGCGGGAAACCCGCCCGAATTTCCCGCCAAAACGCGGTGGTCCGCTGGCGGGCGGCCAGCGCGCCACTCGGCGACGGTCCCGGAGGCGCGCGGTTTTTTGCTGCCGTGGAAATCCGGCCTGGCAGGACGCGTCTGACCGCGCACACCCGCAGCGCCGGGAGCGCCCGCGCCTCCTCGCCGACTGTCGTCTTCTGACTCGTCGTCTGTCGGGAGAGCCCCAGTCTTTCTCATCCGTCGTCCGTCAGGGGTGGCCAGCGCGTCCTCGGACGCGGCATCTGCTGAGCGTAACTGCCGTGGTCCATGACGCGTCTTCTACTCAGAGAGCCTGCCGCCGTCCCTGGCCCGCCAACTGCCGAGCGTCACCCGTCATCGGCGCTCGGCCGGCCACCTTGCTCTCGATCGGCGATGAGTAATTGCCCGGCGCGTCCTCCCGCCGTTTCGGACAGGCCTGTTTACGCGCGAAACCCGATCCCGGCGCGGCGCGGACGAGACTGACGCGGCCAGTCGATTAATTACGGCTTGTTTACCATATCGGGCGCGCGGGCGCGCCGCGCGGCTGAACGTCGAACAGACGAGCTCCCGCCTCGCTGGACGCCGGAGACAGCCATGTTGACCTAACCCGGGATCGACTCTTCGCCCTAACGTCAGACGCAGTCTCGTCAAGCTCAGCTCATCACCCTTGTCTTCCTCCGTCCGCGGCGCTGGGCGCATATGACCACGAAGTTGGTGGGCCCTCAGGCCCCTACAATCAATAAATGCTTTATCTCCCGTGTTGGTCGTCCCCTGACCCGGTCACATTTGGAATTCCTGCGTCGTCTAGTAACAGCAGCGGTTCGTCGTCCGTCCACCCCTCGCAGCCGGCTCGGTTTGAATTCAAAAGGCGACGGGAGCAGGTGGCCGGCCGCCGGGCAACAGGTGCGCGCCGCCGGCGGCGGTGCGCGGGGTCGCCGGGGTCAGGGCGTCACTGACCCGCCGGACACCTGCACACAGACACACGGCAGACGGACGGACGGAGCGGTGGCAGGTGCCGCGGGTCGTCGACAGCGGACGGCGCTCGACCGCTCTTATCGCCGTCACCCGCGCTGTTTTGCAGGAACGATGCAGATGCAGACGCGTCGCTCCACAGCTGGCCGCGAGCGGTAGCAGTAGCCGATAACCTGCTCCTTTAAACCCTGTGAGCATGAATAAATTGGTCTTAAGTCCGTTAAAAAGTCGGTCTATGGAACTTATACTCATCGGCGTCTCAGGTAAGAATCAAGGTGACTAGTCAGCGGCGGCCCCCAAGACTTATATCACCCTTGCCTTGAGCCGACAGCCTCCATTGGTTAACCAGGGCTTATCTCGACGTAAATAATTAATGCATGCACTCCGCCACACTTCCCAAATCCTCGCCTAAATCAAGATTTGCGTAGCCCCGTCGGACACCGTAATTACCGCCGTGCCCCACAATTACCGACTGCGCGCGGCGGGGCGCTTTTTGCGAGGCTCCACGGCGCGCGGGGGCGGGCGCGAGGTGGGATTACGGCCTCACCTGGAGGGAGGGAGGGCGGACGGGGCAGGCCTGTCCCGATTGGCTCGGCTCCTCCCCCGGTCCGGCGGCCGCCGGGACCTGCGCCGACCTGCAGAGGCCTCGTCGCTGTTTTGCCGGGCTCGTTAATTATTCTCCGTGTCTCGGCGTCCCCGGGCGCACGGTAAACACGAATAATAACATTGTATTTACCTAATGACACGATCGCGCGGCCGAGAGAAAAACACCGCCCCAGATCGTCCAGATAGACGTCCGATCGGCGCGAGGGCTTCTCGGCGCGGCGGGGGCCCCGCCGGCGGGACGGGCCAGCGGCGGACAAGGTGGGCACCGCACCGCCGACGCTTCCACCGGGACGAAGCCAACCACGGCGGACGAACCCCCCTACACGCCGTCGACGGCTGAGCCGCGACAGGTCCACGCCCGTGGTCCAGTTCCCCCTCAGCTGCCAGTCCTAGCACGGGACGGGGCGAGATGATGGCGACCCATCAGACTGTCGATCTGTGCCGATCAGCGGGTCGAGTCGGTGATAGGCGGGATAGAGACAGGCACGTGCGCGCACGCGGCGCACACACGCTGACTCGTGCGCAGGTCACGCACCGCTGGGGCGTGACGAAAGATCCGTTTGATAGTGGCGTGTAACAGAACACGATTCATGGGATCCACTGGACGCGGACGCACGCAGCTAAATGGGTGTTCAGAAGCGCTGATGCGCTGACTTTTCTGGAAATCGGTGGTTATAGGTAGGTGATTTGTACGCATCAAAACGCAACATTCATTTAAAACCTCAAATAATGTATCTCGGCGACTGAAGAAAAAAATTGCATCAGACTGCATATCTTCCCCGAGATGCTCTCTCCGGTTCTGCCAATTGAATACACAAACCTGACATATCATCAATGACATAAGTTGTTTTGGTTTCCTTGACGGAAAACAGTACGGCCTCGTCGCGCAACAACAGCAAGTTTTTAGTTGGAACCACTTTTCTCCAGGGAGAGAGACGCGGATACGGGTCTACCTTTTTTCAACAGACCTCAATTCTGCGCCTACGAACGCGTAGTGTCGAATCTCAAATACGAGCCGCTGTTGGAATACTGGGCTGACACGTGAAATGACGTGCTTTGTATCAAGTCGGCCAATGTCAAGACATACGAGGATGTCGAATTATCTTCGACGATGCGCTGGCCCGTGAAGTGCTCGAGAGATCCTCACCTGGGCCCCGTTGTCAGGCGACCTGGCCGCACGCTGAGGCGTCGTTGGTTGCGCTGTGCCGAGATCTCCTTAATTAATTCCGAGGGACCGTCACCCTTTCCGCAAATCGAGGCACAATGCGCTAAGTTGGCCTGAAAGATGCGTATCAGGGGTCTGGCGGCGGGGGGGCCGGCCTACCCGCGCCACCGACACAACCTGTCGAAAACAAATCACCCGTGGGGACAAAGGTGCAGCCGCGGGCCCACTGCGCTCGCCAGCTGACCTGCCCGGCCGGGCGCCGTCCCACAGGCGCCTTTTTGCTGCCCTCTCCTGGGGTTGGCGGCCTGTCCTCTGATTTACACCGCCGCCGGCCGGCCAGACTCACCTGTGACGACCGCCGGAGGCAGACCTCGGAGGGAGGAGGGGCCAGCGGTACAGCGGTACAGACGGCTTCAGCAGCGCAAGGCGGTCCGTGTAACGGTGACCTCGGCGGGGGAGAGCGGCGTCACAAGCAACATCTCATTGTTGAAGCGGATGTTTCACGCTTTAGAAACTCGCAACCTAAACATTTAGATTGCGATTTGCTTTCTTACAAGCTTAGTACGGGTGAGCCGTTCTCATATCCGTACACGAGTAACAGACATGGTTGCTGCGGGTTACAACACATGGCAGAGTTCAGGAGTTTTGTAGCCTTGTTTTTACAAAAGTTGAACGCAAGAAGACTGAGGCGCTTGAAAGTCACGCGGCGATGCGAAATCTATTGCTTTATCCTATTTTGTTACCTCAAACAAATTGTCAAATGCTGAATGCGCAATACTGTGCTCTCTGGTTGCAAGGTGGTTATTTTCAAGAACTTGTGACTTCATTAAACGAAAACGTTGCAGCCCGTGGCGTGACGTGACGTCTTACAAGAATCGACCTGTGGAAGCTTGTCTTGAATCTGGAGGTGGCAAGATATCTGAATAAGAGCTTGTTATAAGTCCAGATAAAAATTTGGGCTGATGCTGCAATAAAATAAGACAAGAATACAGATTCCCCAAATGTCGGCGGGCCTCTCAGATGCAAGGCGTGTTGATAATTATGGGTGATTAAAATGGTCTTAAGCTGTGATGTGTCCGGATTTTAAATGACCTTGGGAATAACGCTGGCAGGTTCCATTGTCTCCTTGCACCATCAGTCTCAACACCAAGGACAGCTGGAATCTGGGAATAATGGAGCTTAGAACCCTTTAAATCATCAGCAATTTTACGCTGATGATTTCAAGGTTAAATCATCAGCAATTTCACCCTCCCTACCATCAGAAAGCTGATCCAGCTTTTGATCTAACGAGGGGTTTCGTTACAGCTACACATCAACGTGGTGCTCTTGGAAGGGTATGGCTTTCGCGCACAATTTTGTAGTTATGCGCGAAGTGAGTGAACACACCCGTGATGAGAACTAAAATTTAAATGCTGAGGCCCATGCGATGCTTATTGAGCCAACAGTGAGCTGCAGAATCTGTTGTCCGCTTTTTGCAGTCACGAAATGAAAACGATAAGTGATTCTCTGCAGGCTGACTGGACAATGCACGTCCAGTGTTGCAGGAGCGAGGAAACCGCATGCATTTCCTGCCCGTTATCGGGTCTGTTTGATCTTGGGGGACGTCTTGCGCCCGACAGGAGCGGATCCGTCTCCAATGAACTGCGCCTCATCCATGTCGCGGCAATCCGTGCAACCGCAGAAAATAATGACGGGTTATGGGCCCTCCAGATCGGGCGTCCGATTCCGATTAAGGGCATTTGTCATCTCAGGCGTGCATTAGTCTGCCGGACAGGTGGTTGTTGGGCGTGCTCCGAGAGGCTGTTTTGGCGTGCTCGCGCGAGAGTGTTAGCCTCGGAGCGGAGCGATGTCACGCTCGAGGCTGAAACGGACGCCTGCATTTAGCCGACATCGCTCGCTATTTACGTTTGCTGGCTTGGCAAGCCGCTTCAGATCTCGGGAGGGAGCTCTATGTGACAACCGCGGAATTAAACTGAGGAGCTGAAAGTTTCACCAAGAGACGGAAATCGAGAGGACGCAGCGATTTTTGAGGCGTTCGTAGTTATACAGATTTTTGAGGCGTTCGTAGTCATATCGAATTCCGACAAAGTTCCAGGGACCGCGTCCGATAGTCTCTGTCTGACGGAACCCATGTAAAGACCAAACATCACTATAGTTCCGCTTACACGGACAGAGAGTGGGCTTTTCCTTCAAAACTCAAGGAAGGGGTGAGTGCAGCCTAATGTTGTCAAATCACTGCTCTTGAACTTGCATTTTTTACAGTTACCCAGCCTGCAGGAAACTGGGAAACAGTAGGATGTTTTTTTCAGAAGGGGTTGGGCGCGTTCACCACCCTGCAGACTCTACACCCTTGTTTATAGTAGTGAGTCAGTGACGTGTCTTGCAAAAACCGGTTCTGCTTGCGTTTGACTACACTTCATTGCTTTGTGCAATAACTCTTGCGGGGAGCTCACTTTCTGAGAGTCATTGGACGAATGATGTCAGATTTGAAATGTGTTTACTGCCTTTCTACAATAATTTATTTCTGTCGCATTTAATGCTCCACGTGAAAGTCATGTCTGCTTGCGTTTTATATAAACGGGAACACGCTAAAAATGTCACTGCGTGTAGCTAACAAACCACGCGCATCTTGGCGTTGAAAACAACAGGATGCAAGAACGCATGGAATCAAACAGGTGGCTGCAGCCATTTTTCGCTTATCCTCTGAAGGCACACACAGTTGTGTAGACACGTTTTGCGCCGAAACTGCTCCTCTCAGGCCTGAGAGTGTCAGTTTCCAGTCGCTGCGGTCGTGTCACAGAGATCCCGGCTCTGCGCACCAGGCGACATCTGCTGCCGGACACGGTACCCGCCGGCCGGAGGTCCGGCCGCGCCGCCGCCACCGCAGGCATTTCCTGCACGTGCGCGCCAGGCAGACTGGACGGCCCGGCGTCCGGCCGCGACGGGTCAAAGGTCGCTGATGTGACGTCTTATCTCGGTCGGTCGTCACGCCACGCTGGCGGGAGGGGAGAGGGCCGGGGGGCGGTGTCTGACAGCAGCTGGTGACTCGCGGGCTGAGCGAGCTACTGACCAGGCGTCCTGTGCAGCTCGCAGAGCCATGCGCGGACTGACCGCCGCTTGTGCACGATTTCGTCATTTGTGGTGCATCGCCACAATATGTCATCTTGAAATGATGCATTGCTCGTTGACTTTACTCTCAATGCACACGAAAATGATGCTGTCGTAGCACAAGTTGCAGCACTTAATATCTGAATCGCATCGTTGGTCTTGCGAATCTGGTACATGCCACATTTGCCCTCACGTCAGTAGGCAGCTTAACATACGAGCAGCAAGCTGACTTCCTGTAGCCCGACTCTATCATCACGCACCAGACAGTCCAGTCCGTGGATCATTTAGCGCAACAGTGCCCGCTGCCCCACTTCATATGTCTTAATCCGCGATGGTGGGCAGTGTTATATAAAGCGGAGTGTGCCTGATGAATCGCCAACTTGAGTCTCCGAAGAGGTCCACTTTCAATACACCGCGCTACCAACGAACGTGTATTTACACGAAACGCGTGATGAAAGACATGCAGGGTACAATACATTTTCCAGCTTCTACGTGGAAAGACACTTGGGCGAACGAGAAGCGATGTACACTGCTCGCAGGCAGTAATCGTTCCTACCGAGGCGCAGGCCTCGACTATTTGGCGGCAGCGAGACCGCACGTTTGTCGCAATGCCCGCCCGAAATCGGGCGTAAATTGAAGCAAATTAGCGCGGTCCACCGCGCGGGGGGCGGCGATTTCCGCAGAGATCAAAAAGAACGTCCAGCCAGTATGGGCTACTTGCAGAGCTTGTAGCAGACGCAGGAGGCGGCCACACAGGCAAGGCAGCAGGCGGCGGCCACCTCCACGGAGCAGGGCAGCGGCGGTCCAGGCGGCGTCGGCCGGTCGCAAGACAGTCGCAGGTTGTCGGCGCACTGCCGCAGGCGCTGGCCGACCTCTGTGACCTCGGCCGCCGGGCCGGCCGCAGACGGTTCGGCGGCGGCGGCGGCGGCGGCCTCCTCAATCTCCGCGCCAGGCAGTGGCCACGCCAGGCGCTCCAGCAGCTCGGGGCTGGGCGCCGGGGCCGACGCCGGCTCGGTCGGCGGCGCCTCCTCCGGGAAGATGAACACAGCGCCGTCGGCGGCCGGTGGCCCCAGGTCGCAGCTGGTCACCAGGTCAGGCAGCCGCGTCAGCCGGCCTGACCAGCCCGGAGAGCCGGGCGACGGCGGCGGCGACTCCAAGTACAGCTGCTCCTCGGTTATAGAGGTGCCTGACGAACAGGGAACGCGACATTGAGCTCGGAGCGTGGAAGCAACGAGAGACAAAAGGTTGTTCGTCCAGCAAAAGAACACCGGTCACGCATCTACACCGACCACAACGACGCACAGTTCACAAATGCACAGTGCACAATACGCATGTAACGCTTAAGGAGATACCGAGGACATTGATATGATCAGCAGAACACGAAGCAGGCCTCAACATGATGTACAGACAAACACGACTACTCACCGATATCTCTTGAAGTGGAAGCCTTCCGCTTTCTGCCTGACCCGAACAGCCGGTTTAGCCAGAACGGGGCACGCTCCTCGTTAATGCCCATCTCCGGGGCCATCGGTACCGCCGCCACCACGAAAACGCTCGACGTGCCGTACATCGTGCCAGCGCTCCCGCACCAAATGCCCGTCAAACCGCTACTGACCGCCGCACGTGGCCGGCGCCGCGCCGCCGCCACCCGTGTTTCCCGGTCGGGCCGCTAGGCGGCTCTGGAGTCAGCAGCGTTGACGCGGAAAGCGCGCCTCCGCCGCCGGCGGGCGGCGCTGGCCACTGCTGGCGCCGCCCGCTGGCGCCGACCGCTGGCGCCGACCGGACCAGGTGGGACCCACAGATGAGTTAGAGCGGCGGCCGGCGCGGCCCGCTCGTGCAGCTCCCGAGACGCTCAAGGCCAGGCGTGAACCGTAATGGATCCGTACGTGCTCTGTCGACGGTAAACGGCCCATTCGAGTAATTGTGTTGCTCAGAATGGCCGAAATTGTTGCCAGCATCATGCCGAGTGACCCATTATGACGCAGAGCGGGTCTTTTTGCCGCTACTTACGGCGATGTTTCGGCAGAAAACGACCGGCCTGAAGTGAAATGGTCGTTTCACGTGGAAACGACCCGAATGTAATTGCTGTTATGTACGGTATCGGTAGTAAGTGTCTGACTTGAACGAGTGTAATAACGCATCTATAATGACACGCGAGAAGTGCCCTCCATCCGGCGACCGTCTGTCTCGCGCTCTGAAGAGACGCTTTATGCAAAAACGCCCTGCACGGCCTCTTGTTACTCAAAGCATCCAGTAAAGACATTTCATTTCTTTTTTCGTCAGTGCCGGGGGCGAATGCACCGCACTCACCAGGCCTGGACTTCGTTTAAACAGCGGATCCACGCTCACGGTTTTTGGATCAGCGTTGGCCTTAATGTGTTTCTGACAATGCCGCCGAAATGCTGTGCTGATTGCTCCAGAGGAGCGAAAGGGCCATTGCAGATCCACATCCAATATGCTCCATCTTTTTCATGTTTAATTGTTTTCCTTAATATTGAAATGATTGTCAGCATGTCATTTAATGCAGATGACTGCCTATCTCCCGTGCCGTACTCCGTTACATTACGAACGTCTTGATGACGGCTTACATTGAAATGAGTAGCACAGTTGGTGTAACAAGTTCACGCGTCCGCGAGCCCCGCTGAACCGCTGCGTTTGAGTGGCGCAGCTCTGGCTGACCCACCGTCCTGGCCGGCCGGTGACGTGTGGTCCGTAGCGTTTGGTCGGTGACATGTGGTCGGTAAGTTTGATCAGTGACGTATAGCCGGTAGCGTTGGGTCAGTGACATTTGGTCGGTAGCTTGTGGTCGGCGACATAATGTCAGTAACGTTTGCCCAGTGACGTGTGGCGAGTGACGTGCGGCCAGTGACGTATGACTAGTGATGTGTGGTCGGCGACTTGTGGCCGGCGTTGTATGGTCAGTAACGTTTAGTCAGCGATGTGTGGTAACGTGTAACGTGACGACGGTCGGATAATGTACGGCACGTGACGGGCCGCGGTACTGTCAGAAGCTTGTGGCAGCGTGAGCCGGTGTTTGAGGTCCGACTGGTTGCTGCTTCCGCTTTTTATTTCCCTTACTTGGGAGTGGTCGCCCAATTTGGGTGTGTTTTGAACTATGCCGCGATTTTAACTCGTGTTCAGAAATAGGGCATGTTTCCACGTTGTCACAAACACTAAATCAAAGCCCAGCGCTGTTGCGAGTGGTTAACGCATGCCGAGAAATGTCGCTTCTTGACAGTTTTGCAGGTACCTTTGCTGATAATCTCAAGGTTTACACCAGTATGAAATAGTAACTTCTGATTTACCAGCGCCAGACGAAATGCACTACCATCACGGATCTCGTAACAAATCCCACGCCATCGTGACTTATGGGTCTGTCAAGGGTCCGATTCTGAAATAAAACACGTAGTAATGCGTTCTGCTTCGTCACAACGTTCGTTTGGTTATACCAACACATCATTGCGGCTTGTAACCGTATGAAGCTCATGGGTCACGCGTGCCATAAGACTTCGCCGCAGTCCCGACAATATTCTCAGCCAGGCTAGGATCCAAGGGGGCAATAAGGGAGATGCCCCCCAGAGGCCTGTGAGGGGCCCCTCTTACAGACTCAAAAGGGGCCCTGAACGAGCTCCGTATTAGCTTCACGGGGTCTCTGTAAAAAACCTGGCGGGTTCTTGATGCATTCAGGGGGAGGAGGCCTCCGGGAGGGTTAGATGGCCTCCGAGACCAATATAAGGGCCCCTGAAAGGGCCCTTATAAAGGGCCCCTGAGACCACAACAAGGCCCCAACACGGCAGAGTGCTCCTGAGGTCCCAAGACGGCATAGTGGCGCCTGGAATGCCATGGGGGTCCCGGATGGGCTCCACGGGCCTCTGTGAAAAGCTGAAAGTTCCTGATGCAGTCAGAGGGCCTCCAGAAGGGTCAATGAGACCCTAAGATGGCAAGATGGCCCTTAAGATGGATAGATGGGCCTCTGAAACTTTCCAAGGGTCCCAGAGACCACAAGAGGGACCCCAACACGGCGAAGAGTTAATGAGACAGCTTAAAGTGCCAGAGGGGCCCAAGAGGGTGCGTAAGATGGCGTAGGCAACCCCTTAAGTGGGTACGTAAGATGGCGCAGGGAGGCCCTGGCCAACCAGGGGGCTCCCTGAATGGGAATTCATCGGTGACCTTTTCAACCTCAAAAGAAGCTCCGAATGGGCTACTCTGGTCTTTTTAAAAACCCGAAGGCTTTTTAAAAAAAACGGTATTTTTAAAAACTCGAAAACCTCGTCTCGGGGTCATCTAACCCTCCCGGAGGCCTCCTCCCCCTGAATGCATCGAGAACCCGCCAGGTTTTTTACAGAGACCCCGTGAAGCTAATAAAAACTAATGCAGCTAGGAGCCCCGGGAAGGCCAGGTGGGTCCTTAGATGGCAAGATGGGTCCCTACACGGCAGAGGGCCCCTGAGACCGCGAAAAGGTCAGAGGGGCCCCTGCGAGGGCAAAGACGATAAGAGGGCCTTCAAGACCGCATGGGGACCCTGGACCGCCAGAGGGCCCCCGAATGTGTTAGGCGAGCTCTTGGCACGAAAAAGGTTCCCTGAGACTGCCAGTGAAGCCCCTGAAACACCAACAAAGGCCCTGATACGGCTAGGTGGGTTCTAAGATTGTCACATGTACCTCATGTCACACGGTAAGTCCCCTTGATACAGCCATGGAGACCACAGGAAGCGTTCAGAGGGCCCATGGCACTGCACAAGGACCTATAAAATATCTTTTGTAACTGCCAGAGGGCCCCTGAGGCGGTAAAAATGTTCCTCAGAACGACAAGAAGCACCTAGGACAACAGGGGACCCACTGAGACTGGTCGAGATGGGCCTTTAAGACTGCTAACAAGCAGTTTCTAGCAATAAGGCCTCCTGAGACGACCAGAGAGGCCCTGAAACTTTTAAAGCCTGAGGCGTCCCGACAGCTCATGAAACAGCCAAAGAACCTCGAGGACTGCCAGAAGCGCCTCTGTCACGGCTGTCACGACAAGGAGACCCTTGTAGAGAGCACTAGTTTCTGTCTGAAGACTCCTTAAACGAGGAGAGAAATGATAAAAAAAAAATGCTCCAGGGACGAGGAGAGAGTCCGAGAAGGCCAAAACGTACCTGAAACTGCTAGACGGACCGCTGAAACTGTCCGAGGTGCCCCTGAAACTGTCAACAGAACGCCCGAGGCGTCCTGAAGTACTTACACGTGGAACTGTAAGAGGAACCTGAGACCTCTAGAGGGCTCTGACACGGCAGACGCCCGAGATCACCAAAACGTGCACTCGTTACTGCCAGAGAGAACCTAACCTAAGCTAACCTAAGCTAACAACAAAGTCCAGGAGCTATGAGGGGGCAGAGTGGCTCCTATACCGTCCATGACCAAGTATCTAAAAACTGCCGGATAAAAACACGGGATCTCACACAGATGACGGGTCGCAGCCACCTAAAATCCCGCCGTTTTTGTCATTTTTGGTCACTTCTGTGGGAACAAAACGCAAAATTTTCTCAAATGCGGTGACACGTTTGAATATTTTCGATTACTTTATATGGTTAAAAACGCAAAATCATATTAAATATCCTCCTTGGATACGCGCGGATCCACGTTTTCTTCTAATCTGAAGAACAAAAATGGGGGTCCTGCCCGGGAGGGGGCCCACTCTGGCCTATCCCCCCTGGCGAGATTCTGGATCGTCCCCTATCCTCAGCCCACATTCAGTCACGCCTGGCCGTCACCAGGTCCAGCTGACGATCCCTCCCGTCAACCTCCGCCACCCCGGGACCACTCGCAAACAGGCGGCCGCCGCCGGCATCTGCTGGCCATTACCCGGCGGCGTCAGCAGCCGCCGCGGCCGTGACGGACGAGCCGGCCGTGACGGCGCGTCACACGTGCACACGTGCAGGGGTGCACCGGACACCGGCGGCGGCGCTCGGGTTTCGCCAGCTCCTGACGCGAACCGGCCGGCCGGCCGCCCCCGCAGGCCGTAACTCACCGCCGTTTCCCGGGAAACAGCGAAAAGAAGCGGCCGCAAAAACGGGCTCCGTGTATTTTTGGGGCGATTGTGGCGGCCGTCCGCGGTTGATGTACGGCCGCGCGGGGCGTTCCGCGCGTGTCAGGGTCGGCGATGGCCCGGGAGGGGCAGACAAACGTTGTAGTTATGGGGACGGACTCGGTCACGGAGTAATTGATTACGGGTCTGGTTGAGACTTGGAGCGATGTTGGTTGGCTGAGTGGCGGACTTGGTTGAGACTTGGAGCGAGGTTGACGGGTGTGTGTTGACAGACGGTAACACACGACAGTTTGCGTTCACCCATGGGCGGGATGAAACCGCGAACACTGGCCAGTTTTGAAAACCTTCGGTTTCAAACCATTTCGAACAAGATCGTTCTCGGACACCCTTGGCAGCAGAGCGGTGGATAGCGAACACGCACCAGAAGAAGGTGTCCGTACCGAGGAAAATATTGCCCCTTATTCTCTCCACCCTCCCTTACACATCGTGGTCACAGCTCGAGCTGGACGCAGCCGATCCTGCGCCCGTCATGACGTCACCGGGGACGCCACTCGATAATTTCTGACTTGTCTGCTGTCGGTCCAGACCACGAGCTTTAAAGCGCCCAATACAAACATCGCAGTTCAGTAACAGTCAGAGACCCGCTGGAGTCCAGACGTCCCGGAGCGCTGTGCACCGGCGTGCGAGTGCGGAGGCCCACCTGTTCGCCCTCCCCTCGCCTTCCTCTCCAGCCAGCCGGCCTGGCAACAACCAGCAGCGCCTCCACGACGGCCGCGCCCCGCCCACAGCGCCGGCAAACAGCAGAAGTGGGTCGGCGCCGCGCGCCGGGGTCACCCGGGTCACCAGCGACAACTGACGCCGGGCGGCCACTGCGCACGCGCGGGCAGGCGACGCAGGAGCGCCCCGGGCACCGCGCGCGCGCATCCATTGCGGGCCGTTACCGGCGCGGCCGCGCGGCCGGACGATTTACGACGCTCCCGCCGCCATTAGGCGGCGCCGGCGGCCGCGATCGTATCGCCGCCGACCCGTCGCCGGCCAGCCTGTTATCCAGGCTTCTTTTGGACCCGTCAAAAAGCGATCCGCGGCCGATTGCGCCCGCGGAACGGGACCGCGCGAGCGACGAAATTATCCCGGCCGCAATGGAGGATTATCGGCGGCCGCTGAGGGCAGCGCCTAATTCGTGTTTTTGCCCGCCGTCGCGCGGCGGGAGGAGAGACGAGGCGGAGGCGGCGGGGCGAAAAGCGGCGTAAATGCACACGGCGCCCAGACGGTGTCTATTACAAGTGCGGCCCGGGGCATCGTTGATAGATCGATCTTGTCTGAAGCTAATTCGGAGCAATTGCCCGCGCCGGACGAGCAGCACTCTTCTGACAGCCGCGTCAGCAGCCAGCTGCGGACGGCTGCCCGCTGGACCGATGCACGGTGTGCGGAAGCTGCCTTGTTTAACGGCTATGCAAACAGGCACTAGTGATTTGGGCTTGAGGGCGTATCGACCGCACGGTCATATCGCTGCAAACAGGCAGCTGACGGGGGCTCGTGTCATTCGATTTACACAAACGGCTCCGCCACGGGGTCCCGAGCTTCAGATCCCGCAGTAACTAAACAATTGCCTCGATCATGTGTCCCCTGCTTGCACCTGCTGCTCCGCCCCCGAAGGTCACGCAGCCGCCGCCGACAGGTCACCCTTGCGCCCCTCCCCAACCCCCCTAGTCAGCGTCTGGCTTTTTGTCGGCGCGGTGGCACGGCGGCGCGGCGGGCGGCGGCCGCCTTTTAAATAAACAGGTGCGGGATGCCCTCGGGCGGCGCGAGCGGTCCAGTTCGCGACGCGCCGCGTCGATACCATCTGCCACCGGCCGCGTAACACTATATCGCCGATCGTATCTGCGCCGTGTTTGTCTGCCCCGCATGCAGATCGGGGCGCGCAGTTTTTGTCGCGCGGCGGCCGTCGCGGCGCACTCGGAGACATGGGGTGCGCGAGGGCTCAGAAATGACGGGGGGGGGGGGCGTAGACAGACGAGGGAGAGCACTGGGGTCAGTTTGTTATGGTCTGGTTGGGGTATTATGGCAATCAGTCATTGACACCCGCTGCGGGGGTGCGTGCCCCTCTGACCGGACCCCAAACAGTGCACGCTGCCCGGACCAGGGGGCGCTGACCCCCGGATCTGGCCAATTCAGCAGGTTGATTTAGCCCATCGCAGACGCTACGATGCACAATTGTTCGTAATTACTTAGCTGATCCTGGCTACAGCAGGCGTAACTTTCAACTCCCTGATGTTGGGGCGACAGGAAGTCTAATATGAGAACGTTCTCACTTCAGGTGGAGCATCGGAGGAGTCCGCAAAACGCTCTGTAAACCGCCGCACCTGTGATTCAATCATCCCTGTGTCTCTGGCAAAAAGAGCCCATTGTACTGAGTGTCAACTGCGCATTATACTTGAAATAAAAACGTACGCAGCTGTCACGCGGACAATTCATCAGCGATCGTCCGCGGCTGTAAAAACTGCCTGCTGGGACCACAGGCCGACAATCTTCTGCGGCCACCAATCACCCCTCTCACGCACAAGCCCGCTCTTCCCGGCTCGCTGGCTGGCGTTAATTTCGGTCTGTGCCCGCAGCGCTGCCGGCGGGCGTCGGCAGTCCTCTGCCCTCCTAACCGGTCCCGCCAGTTTCACCGAAGACCCGTCTGCAGGTGGGGGGCGTGTGTGTGTTGGGGGGAGGGGGGAGGGGAGTGATCTGGGAGACCGCGGACGCATTTCTCCTCTCCCGTCGATGGGCCGCCGCCTCTGATGAGCGGTGACTGGCGGCGGCAGCGGCCCGCCGCCGGCAATAGCTGGCGTGTGGCGGCGACGAGGACAGCGGAGCGGCCATAGACCGGCCGGGACAGGCCGACCCGACTGGGCTAACCAGAGCCGGGCCAAGTAGGGCTGAACCGTGCTGAACCGGGCTGAACCGAACCGGGCCGAGCCGAGCCGAACCAGGCTGAACCAGGCTGAACGGAGCCGAGCCAAGCAGGGCTGAACCTGGCTGAACCGAACCGGGCCAAACCGAGCCGAACCAGGCTGAGCCAGGCTGAACCGAGCTGGGCCAAGTAAGGCTGAACCGTGCTGAACCGGGCTGGACCGAACCGGGCCGAGCTGAGCTGAGCCAGGCTGAGCCGGGCCGGGCCACGGCAGCGGCGCCCGGGCGTGACGCTCAACAGCCTGCCGGGTTGGTTTGTTTTCCCGCGTCAGCCGCCGTCCATAAAGCACCGTAGACCGGTAGGTCCTTTCACTTCAATTAGCGGCCAGTTTCGGGGTCGGATGTCGCGCAACGGCGAGCAATAAACGTTTTTGTTCCGGATAAAAGGGCAATGCTTTCGGTAACGACATGGGAAGTGCTTCCAGTCTGGCTCTGTCTTGTGAAACAACGCAATTCATGGGTCGTTTTCACTCACAAATGCGTTGCTCGTGATCAAAAACATAACGGAGTGATCGTGATGTTCTTTGCTTTAAAGTCGTCGGGGTCAGAGAAGAAAATCTCAGTCTGTACCACTCGCATTTAGATGCATCCTGGGACTCTGTACAATGCGCAGTACACGATACACAGTAAATAATGCACAATACATCTACTATCTCTACTCAGGGACGTAGCCAAGGGGGCATGGGGGCCTTGACCCTCCCTGTCCATGCGGTCTGCACTAGATATATGGCGATTTTGCAGGAATACGTAATAATGATCAAATATATGTTGCAGAAGCAGGCATTGTATGTTCTCCTGCGCGATAAGTATGAGGCAAATTACATAAAATGGTTGCTTTTTCCTTATGAATTTCGTCATATGCCAGTGGTATACGACAAAATTTGGCATTTGCCCCCCCCCCCGAGGAAAATCCTGGTTAGATGCCTGTCTCTACTATCTCATACAATTTCAGATCCCTTTCTGACTGCGAAACTCCGAACACCATGCAATGCTGTCAAAACATTTCCTGCCATGACTGGTGTCTCCGGCCGGCACCACAGTAATTAAAACAAATGTTCATGGCGATTCCAACTTGCTGATATTTGAGCTTTTCTGGTTGGAAAGAGTTAGTACTGGTCAAATGCGTCGCACTGATTCTTTGTAGACATGCACAAAATTTGGGGTCCTCTTGCATATATTTACCCTACTCGACATGCTATTTGTTAAAATTGGCTGGCTCAGGTTTAAGAAACAGTGCTACCATCTTGAGAGTCACGCTGCGCGGTCAGGTCACGTTGCGCGGTCAGGTCACGTTGCGCGGGACCCTCGCAGACTGTGTGATGGATGGGGTTGCCGCAGTGACGCAAGGGGTCGCAGGGTCACGGCTGCGAGCACGTGTCGTCACGGGGATTCGAGTCGGATCGGGTACCCCTTTGTCAGTGAACTTGGCTCCAGGCCGGAGGCGTTTCGTCACAGCGGGTTTTTGTGCCTCAGATTGGTGCAGTTTCGTGAAATTACGCCGGCGCGATCGGACGCCATCCATTTCCATTTCGTCTTGCGGCAACAGCCAGCCCGTCGCGGGTCAAATTGGCCAGCGGAGGCCGGCGAACAAAACAAACTGTGACGCAACGCAGGCCATATTCACCTGCTCACGGCGAAATAATGACGGCGCCATGGACGCCTCCGGGGACTGATGAAGTGCCGTTTGCGAGGACAGTCAATAACAACGCTTTTGATGCTGCAGCCGTACAAATATCACCCATCCGTCATCTTAGCCCTGACGACGACCGCCCCAGTCTCCCATTTCACTTATTGACGTGTTTACTTCTTATCTTCGCAGGCCGGTACCGCGTTCTGTCGCATCATGAACGGTTTACCATCACAATAGAGATAATTGAGCGTGGCGGAGAGGCAGGTGTTCCTTCCCCTGATCGTTTTTCCCTCCTTCCATCTCCCCTTTCCCTTCTTCCAACCTGTTTACTCTGCCGCACCAGTTTCCCACCACCAGAGCTGTTACTGTTATCCTTTGCCACGGAAAACTAGACCTTGTCGACGGAATACGGTAGAAGGTGTGATCTGACCGCTTCTTCCGTGTGCTCTGACAATACTGGGTTAAATCAAAACCTCACGAACCTCTAAACAACTTGGTGGTTCTGTCCTGTTCCACTTATTGTATGGCTTGATGGAAAACAGAAGCCTGGTTAGTTTGAACGAAAACAGACTTGTCATTGAACACCTGCGGGTTAGCTCAATTCGACAATGTTTTCATTTATGTTGTTTCTATGCCCTTTTATTCCACAGACGCCGCAAACTACATTTATTAATATGCGCACCGAATGCGCATGTACTGCACACGACGCTTGCGCATAAAATTAGCCGTATAAACAGACAGTTTCATTTTCAAACTATTTTCAAGATCAATACTAATTCCGATTTTAAATTAAGAGTCAAGTTTACCGCAGTTTGCATTGAGTGCCACAGTTGCGGTTCCATTGACTGTTTCTTCACATTCAGTCCCGGTAATTCACAGCTCAACGCAAGATCTGCGTTCCTTCTCCAAAACAGCAGTTTTCATCCTTCTCAACAGGTTGCTGAGGAAGGGGATGGGCGCTGTTGTATCATCATGCGCTGTACATACATCACATACCTGCAATGTATGCATTTAGTCTACATCCATGCAAGTACATCAGTCTTGATACAACTGCCTTTGAAAATGATTGGTAATTACACATTGACACAGATGCCTCATTATCCCTATTACTTTACACTTACAAATTAGTAATTAATATTACAAGATAGCGGTTCTTTGCTGCCAGTGCGAAGCAAGATTCGCCTCTTCGATGATATGCAAATGGTGCTAAACTGGTTCTGAAACCGGCCAGCGACAGGCTGTTCGTTGTAACGGGGCCTGAATTGACTAGGGAGAGATTCACCCTGCGGCTCGCAGGGTCTGCTCGGCGCTCTACCTCCTCGAAAATGGCGACAAAGGCAGTTTGTTTGGGGAAGTTCGACAGACGTCCTGAGAAATGGCTCAGAAACCAGTAATACTGACTGAACTCGCAGGCTCTCTCACAATTTATAATCCTTTTATGGAATCAATGGAGCCGCTCCGTTGTCGGGTAAAGTGCCCCTGTGCGCACTGGTGTTCGAAAAGGGGTGATTATTAGCGCGGCGGCTGCCCCACTCAGCCGCCAAGATTCCCACGGCCACAGTCAAACGTTGAAATCACTCATGCGTGGCAGCAACTCCTGGTAGCTAGTGGAGTGCAGGAATGGTGCAGGAATCTTGTGGCGCTGGGGCATCGATAAGATGAGGTGATATTTCTGCAAAGCTGCAGCTATTATCAGTCGACGCGTCCCGCCGGGAGTGACCCCAGCGACCTGTTGCACATGAAAATGCTGCGCACTTACATAGGGCCTTGATGAGATAGCGCCGGGCAATGGGCGGCCCGGAAGCAGGACTGACTGGAACCGGCCCTGCCAGGTTTACGGTAATGAACGTCGGGATTTCGCGCTGTCGCCAAACACGGTAATTACCAGGTCGTCAACCGCACCGGCCGAAGTAACCGCGGCGTTCCAGGTGGTTTTTGCAGGTCGCAGTATCCCTAATTTACTGGCGCTTTTACGCCCCTAGCCTTGCTTCATTGCAACTGAACATCTGTTGGTACTCTGGGATAGCATTACCACATTTTACGAACCCATAAATTTGCAGTTCAGGACGTTTTGCGGATAACAATAAAACGAGCTAGGGGACATGAACAATCTGGGAAGCAACAAAGAACATCTTCGTCCTCAGTCTTGATCTTTGTGCGCCAGTGTCCGCGATAAACCCCAGACCAGTGTGCTCCGGCTCCCCGAAAACTGGCGTCTGTCGGAAATCGTCTACCGATAAAAACGTAGAACCCTGCAGAAACAAGCCGATTGTGGAACGGGGCGTGTCTGTCGTTGACGTGACAATCTTTTTCTTTTTCACCGGCCGATGGCTCAGCCGTGTCTACCGCATGAAAAGTTCACGAGTCACGCCGAGGAGTTCAGTTCCAGCACGGCCCGGAGCTAGGCAGTCACCGAGGAGATCAGTGCAAACTGGAGCACCTGCCGCACCGACCGCTCGGCGATGCGTCGGTAAATAATCGCGGTCGACGTTTACTCAGTCCCTCCCGGGGCGGCAGCGAATCAAAGCGGCCGGCGCGCCGCAACTGCCGCCGCGCAGCCGGGACCGGCGCCGCGCGGCCTGCGAGTGGCGCGCACAAAAACCGCCGGCCGACTCGTAAACGGGAAAATCACATCACATTCGGCGTCAGTCGGGCACAAAGGCGGCTGCGGCCCCCCGCCGCCGCAGCGACCGGGCCGCTGTCGAGAGCAGGACGCGCCGGTCATAGTGACGCTTTTATCATGCAGCGCGGCACGACTGACGCCCTAGGTGACGGCTTCATGTGAAAGACCCGGCGCGTGAAAACAGCGCGGTAAATGAGACGCCAGAGGGGTGGGCTCGGGTGGAGCTCACGCTTCCTGCGGGCTAATGGGCACGGAGCACTAGGTGGTCCGGCGTGGAGGTGAGAATGAACCAGCAGCTCGCAGTACTGGCTATCAAGACGCACAACTCTACCGTGTAGATAATTCGATCGTCTCTCAATCGCCAGTTACAGGAAACAAATTGCAAGGCAAATCTTTGTTGGCTTTTGCTGAGTGAAACAATTGCTAATGGACAAAAGGTCAATTTCATTGTTTGGTTGTGATAATTGTGGCAACACTACGCGGAAATTAATACTGTGATAGCGTAGCTGAAGTGGGTGCGTTTCAAGGGTCAGTTGACCGTCAGTGAACACTCCTTTGTCACTATTTTGTCACAAAATGGGTAGGAGTTTCAGGTTATTCATCCCTCCCTTAACATCTCTGGACGCTATGGCTGAACATCCTGTGAGTGCGAAAGGTTTTGAGAGTCTAGACCCATTGTGTTTTGCAGATCTTGGCATTAAGTCTATGGCACAGACTGGATCAAAAAGGTCTGAAACACTTTCAGAACTCGAATAATGCACAAAAATCAAAGAGTTCAATATTATTAGCAGTTTGTCACTGTCGTCATTAGCTGTCATTATTCCCAAACCTCTCTTTCGTAGCCCCTTTTTCTGTCTCTTCTTTTCCTTCACTTCTCTCCTGTCTGCTTGTCATCGCATTTTCTTTGCTATTCAACTTTGATTTCACAACCCGTCTCCTATAATTCGTTGAAGTGCCCAATCAAATTTTCTCTTTACATTTTCCTATGCCGATACACTCAGTGCCGTGCAAAAATGCTGGTCGTTATAGCAAAAGCATTTTTGCATGACCATTCAAGCTAGTATTCATTATAATGGCGGGGTCCTCAGTCATTAGAATGACACCCGACACACACACACACACACATATATATATATATATATATATATATATATATATATATATATTACATTGCATCGTATTGTTGTTTAACAATGCTAATTCTTCCTTCCAGACGAATGCAGATTACCGCCGCTAAGCAAATACTGTGAATGGGATGCTCATATCAACATTACTAGCATATAGCTAAGAGCAGTTCCTGAATACATGTAACCTATTCATCGGCATTATTTTTCCAAACATCTTCAAGTCAATAAAAAATGGGATATTGGAAGGAAGCATTCCATTTGGAGGATAATTTCTAGGTAAATGGCATCTATCGTGCAATGTCTTAATCATATTACGCCGCCTCTTCCGTATTCTCAGTTTCCCACATCCCTTGTTCCAGCTTGGACTACAAAGACCAAAAGGTCATCGCCAAAGCAAGCTAAACTGCAAAGCGCCTACATTCCATACTGCTCCGCGGCGCGAAGCCGTATTGCGGCACAGCATATCCGCATTCCTTCAGGGGGCTGCGCTCGCGATAGCCGACTGACCAACGTCTTCCTCCTTTTCCGAAATTTTCCGTCTCGGCAGCTGTGCCATTCTTGTGCGCGTTAAAGGCCATTCTAGCATTGCAAAGGGTTGATCGGTGGGTGTCTTCCCATGAAAATACTCGTGTTTTATCCGGAGATGCAGATAATTCTTGAGCCCCTGGCTAGTCGCGACAGTTTTCCTCTGTCTCGCGAGATGTGCCACACCCGGGGTGTCTCGGACCTTTCCCAATAGGCGTCAGACATTTCATATCAAATACGACTTATGAAAAAAATCAGATATGTATCGTTACCAAATCGGTATGAAAAGAACGTGATGCATATTTGAATGCTCTGCGATACAGACTATACGCCACCATCAGTATGTTCTCAGTGCATTTTTCCGAAAGGCCTCTGTTGAAATCTACGGTAATATCTTTCTGTGGCCAACACCAGCAATTCAACGTCTAGACGATTACGCTTTCCGCACAAACCACGCAATGCGTGTCACGGGGACTTTGATGAACTATCGTAATTATCATGTGGGGATATCAGTTTTCTCGCTTCTGAGTTGCGAATGTAGACCACAAAGTAATACTTCCGGAAACGATGCGCCAGAGATCCGCAATAACGGGCAAAAATGGAGGTCAAGTTCTTTCCGTACGCACTGTGCCGCATTGTGTTCTTTGTGACAGGAGTATGTTGACGGGCGAGGTGAATTACTCATGCATTCATTCCGTCACCTAGGAAGAGCCGCTCCCATACCAGTATTAAATATACTTGCGATGCAAGAATTTCTGCATACCAGACATGCGATAGCTACGGCATGGCCAGCACTAAACATTCTGGATCCCAGGACGTTGAAATAATTCCAAAAATTACACATCCTCGGGTGCGAGGTGATTATTTAACGTGGTGCAGGACATTGTGGTGGTCATACCACGGCATGAAACCGTAGTCGTAGATTCCTTGTAGTTCCTGCTCAACAGGAAGGAGATGGGTTCTTTTATATTCTGAAGAAGCAATTCCGTTATAATGACCAAATAAAGTCATCCAAGCTACTATATATGTGTAATCTCCGACACAAAAAACTTCGAACGTCTCGCATCTGAGAATTCCCGCATCGCACGCAACCGGACACAGCTACTGCGTCCGGACGCCACTGAGGAACTGGCAAACAAACCACCACAAACTAGTTAACTGCGATAACCGGATAATTGGCGGGAGACTAATAATGATATTGATCGACGGCGCCTGACTTCAATCCTGGAGCATCTCGTTACATGCAAATTAAATGGCAGGGGTCGGCCAACACAATCTCGGAATATGAGCTCTTCGTGCCAGCTTAATTACCGAACAGGCACCGTTCAGCTCCCCGTTTGGGGTACCAGGCGGATAATCTGTTTATTATGCAAATCACAACACCTGTTCACGGTCGGATCTGCGTTACAGAACACATCGAAATTAACAAGGTAAAGCGTATTGTTTGGATAGAAAGCAGGATTAATTTGTGTATTAAGTTGTAATTAGGCAGTCAATTACATAAGTACTGTAATCATGAGAAATTTGAATTGAACTGTTTAGCAAATAAGCCCCTCTCTGCAGATAAATAGCTGGCAAGCATGCAAGTTTGGTAGGGCTTTTCGTGCTCGTTGCTGTCTGACAGTTTGCCCCAAGCAGCCGAAAGGTAAGACCAAGAGGCATGCGGTGGAAATGCATGGCGAGCTAAGCATGTTAAGCTCAACAAAAAGGCAAAGTCTGCCAATATTTATCCTCCTGTACGCTAACCAAACCCAAATCCCATCCTAACAGAAAAATGGGTCCTAAAAATTTGAGGTTTGGCGTGACACAGCAGACACTGTTGAGTGTTAACACGAACAGATTAGGAGGCGATGATTCACAGTGGCGAGGCGTCGCGCGGTTACCGGGTGCTGTGGATCAAGGAGAGGCCGGCGATGGCACTTTGGTGGTGTCTCGGAAAAAACTCAATGTTCAGTGGTTTTTGGGGACCAGCTGACCATTTTACTGGGTTGTGAATTTCAGGATTTACCACTCGCAATTAATTTCAAGGACCGTCCACTTTGCATCATCTGGGGCCGGAAGACATGACGAATGGCAGACGAAGCAGCTAACATTGTTCGGAAATGACAACCTGGTCAGCTCTCCGCAGAGATAACCCGTGCGAAACCTTCGTCCACCCTTGCCTCGTTCCTTCTTTAACGTGGCCCGGGCTATGGAGGGGAGCCGTGCGGCGGGAATGCCGAGAAAAGTGGAGGAGCCAGCGGCAGTTTCGTGAAGATTCTTTTCATCCGTCACTGTACATGGAATGAATGGAATGACTGAATGATATTGGGCTCGTGTCAAAAACTATTGAAATGGCTGGGTCTTGACTCACTGCTCTGTTGCTCCGCCAGTGTTCTTGGATCTGGATGGCCATTATCGAATTCCTTAGAGGATCATTGCATAGTTTGGCAACCAGTAATTGTGTACGCAACTGGTTATCATCTAATGACAGGCAAATATTTTTCTTTGAGGGTTTGTGGAACGGTTGCCAAAACCTAATGCTTCTACTGCGAATAACATTTTAGGGATTCACTCATCGGATGAGCAGTTCTAGTTTCAGAGCAGTTTCTCACTACATACAGAGCGATAATGCATTGCATCCACTGCGATAATGCATGCAGTAACGCAGCACTCAGCTGAGATCTGAATACGCGTCCGAATAGTTTCTGAGACAACGTCCATAACTAAAGACGCCGTCAGATACGTTACCAACAGGCAGCGTTTTCGGGCATTCTGAGACAACGTCCATAACTAAAGACGCCGTCAGATACGTTACCAACAGGCAGCGTTTTCGGGCAGAGTTTATCTCCAATTCGGCTCATTTTCGTGAGCACCATTATCCCATTAAGGCCAGACCAATCCACTCATCCGTGTGTAGCCTGCCATTGACAGCAAAGCCCAGGACAATGTGACCGCCAGCCTCTGACCGGTGTCCACCGGCTGTCAGGTGGCGTGACCTCGATAGCCCCCTCCTCTGATCCTGATGAGGCGGGATCACGTCCTCCCCGCCGCGCCCAGCGGTCCCTGCCGAACGCCCCCCAGTCACATTGTCCGGCGCCGGCCGAACGGTGGGCGCCGGCGCCGCGCCCCCCGCGCCGCCTGCTGACCTTTGTTGTGACCCGGCGTGCCGTGTCGGGCCGGGCGGCTAATTGGCGCACGCGCCGCCGGCCGGCCGCCACGCGCCAGCGGAGCGCTGTGGGTGTCGCCGCGGCGGCCGCGGCTGCGCCGCCTCCATTAGCGGCCATAATGGGCCCATTACAGACCGGCCGGACCCGGCCGTGAACAGGTGGTCCCATTGTGTCGGGAGAGCGGGCGCGGGAGGCTGCCGCCGGGGGAGGGGGAGGGGGCAGCAGGGCAGGGCAGAGGACTCCCGGCTGCTGCTCCCGTTTTGACGCTGGCCCGACCGATATTCGTGCTGCTCTTCTGATGCTCGGAAGCCGGGGCGTGATCTGACCACCGGAAGCTCCTGCCGTTTCCACGCCACGCCCCAGCTGATGGCGCTGTCAGGCGGACATCCTTCGACGGCCATTAGGCTTTCCGTACTGACAAGGAGGCACTTTGAGTGTTTTCACGAAGCCGGTGTCCGACGGTGGCCCAGTCTATCGGAGGTTGACGGGATTCGTCTGAACGCTGCGGTGTGAAGCCGAGCGAACGTGCGTGGGCTGACTTTCTCGCCGGTCCGCCGGTCCGCGCCGTGACCGTCGCGTGCACGCTGCGGTCGGGAGTCCTCGAGCCGCCGGGGGGCTGCAGCCGCCTCCGTCAGACGGTCGCGGCACGGACCGGTGCCCACCTGCGTCCCGCGCGCGGCCGGACGCGTCACGGCGCGACGCCGAGCGCGACCTCTCTGCCGTCACGGGCCGTGACGCGCCCCTTTGTCGGTCGGATCGCTGCAGAGGTGTGGCCGGCCCGAGCGGGGCTAACAAGACACGTGCGCCGCCGACAGCGGCGGCTGCAGCGGCCGGCGCCGGGCGGCGGCCGAACTTAACAGCGCCTCGTTACCGAGAGCTCGTTTTGCTCTCCGTGATGCGATGACTCCGCCCGCGGTGTGTCATGAGTTTTGATTGCGCAGCACCGTCTAATCAGGTCATCGCCTCACTCGCCATAAGCCACAGAGCTGGTAAGCGAGTGCTCGGCACGGCTGAAGGAGAAACGACTAGATTCCTGCATCTCCTACGGAGATGGTGAGGGTACTTAACTACAAAACAATTACGAAAGTATCTGCGAAACAACACGGCGAAACAGATCCGCAATATTTCACCATTTTACCCGGTAGATGTTTCCATCATTGCTATACACATACCTTCACCATCGCTGTGGGCCATTATGCACCAGCGGGCGTTGAAATTCAGATTAACGTGGTGCCCGTGAACGCAGCAGCAACGATAATTAAGCTGAGAAGAAGTTAGGCTTCAGACGCAGCGTCTCCTCCTTCACGTGATCTGTTTGTGCGAGAACGACTGGATGCTAAGCGCTGGTCGGAGCTATCAACGTCGGAAAAAGGCCCGCAACGTCGGTGACGTCGACGTCAGAGCAGGCAGGTCCTGGTGGGGACACTGCAGGGCCTCAGGCGGGGGAAAGTTTGCCGCTCAGTCGCCGAAATTCAGTCGTTAGACGTGACTGCCACCACTCCTGGTGGTGCCGTCGTTGCTGCTGATGATGCCGGCGTGGTGACGATGGCAATGCCGTGCAGTTGCAATCTGATGGTCTTGCAGCATTGCAGTGATTTGCGGTTTTCGACCCAAGATGTTGCTTAATCGACTGGAGCCTCGCGAGCATGCTGGCGGTATCCGTTTGTCGCTCCGGCTGACCATTGCGGAGATATTAGCCCTTACAACGTTGTGCAACATTCTGCAACAGTGTCCAACATGGGCCAAATCGATGCTTTGGCACTAGTTCAGGAGTGTTCTGTCGGCAAGAGGCATCGATTTGGCCCATTTTGCACATTGCTGCAGAATGTTGTACAATGTTGCAAGGGACAATATCTCCGCAACGGTCAGCCGGAGCGACAAACTGACACCGCCAGCGTGCTTGCGAGGTTCCAATCGACCAAACAAACAACGTCTTGGGTCGAAAATTGCAAATTATTGCAATTTTGCAGGACCATCAGATTGCAACTGCACGTCACAGTAAGGATGAAGCTGTGCCAGTTTTGCCCGACCCTCAGCCGACCGGTTGACAGCAGTGGCCGGGCCCGTTCCGCGATGCAGGGCAGGGAGACGCCCCGATTTTGCCGATTAGTTTTGGCCGGTCTCGGGTGGCTGCAGTACAGTACTGTAACTGCAGTACAGTGGCTACAGTACAGTACTGCAGTACACATCACGGTCAGGTCTACCCGAAGGCACTTTTTCTGATGGTAGATCATTCAATGTCTTATTCAATTTAATGTCTTCAGCGGGTGAACGTTTCCTCAAAAAGAGGAAGACAAAACGTTGATTTCATGCTGTAGCAACGGAAGATAAGCGGAACGTTACAGTGACATGTATTTACGATCCAGATAGCAGAAAGGGCGTGTTGTCTTCCGTAAATTGACACCACTGGCGGATCCAGGGGGCCATCTCGGCCATGGCCCTCCCAACGGCGATAGGGAGGGGGGGCAAATGGTCATTTGGTCCTCCCAAAAGACATGGGTATTTCTACTCAACCAGAGTTTGGAGTTGCGGAACTCCGAATCCAACCCACGGCCAGCGCCTTCTTCCCCCTCCCCCGTCAACGATTCCGCTGAGCTACCATCCAGATCCAGGAAACTCTGGTTTGCTCCCTTCCCCAAATGGGGCCGCTGGATCCGCCCCTGACTGACACTGAGTAAAGAAGCTGCGATTCCTGGCGTAGCCGACTTCTTATGCCAAGACTAGGAACGAATGGGAAGGAATAAAATACGTGTTTTTTATGTCGATTTGACACGTCCTACGTGGTTTCAGTGTCCTGCTTTACACTTGTTTGATGACGCCCACACATTAAACATCGGTGAACTTGTGACATAACTTGGAAATTAATTTCGCAACTTTCTTGTCCTTTGACCTGCAGTCAACGAACAAGAACTAGATTTTTAGTAGGAGATAGTGTTAGCTGAAATTCATCAGTCATTTACCGTCTAGAAACAAAGCCCGAATTATGCCGACGGAAAGACAAATAAAGTCAGGAACGTAATTATGCGGCCAATCATCATTCTGATCGTTGCTCTTTGTTGAATACAGTGCAATGCTAATCTTAGCCATCTTATCTTATCTAATCTTATCTGATCTTAGCCAGCTTAGCTGCTGGCTGATCTGTACGACTGCACTCGGCATGATGCAAATTGCGCACAACGTTGTTGGACATTTATGCCGTTGTTATTTCATACTCCTCCGCGGGCCTCAAGGAAAATGCGTAAATGCGCTGCATTGTACTGTGTGATGTACCACGATTAATGATATTATTTACGAGGTATCGTTTAATTGGTAAAATGCAAGGCTGGAGATCTCCGAAAATTATTGGGAAGCGTGTGCATAAGCCTTTACACCACTTGATACCAACTAGTGGGCTAAATCCAAGAAGTTTAGATCAATCAAAGACTCAACGTTAAGATATTTCAAAAATGTGAGGACTCGGACATGCCACCCCAGCTCTTTAGTCTTCAGTCATGGTACTGAGAATCATATATGCTGTTCTTTCTCATACCTTTGCGTGGTGAACATCTCCGATTACCGGGATGCGCTGGTATGAAGATTTCACATAATCGGATTTGCTAACAATGCCATAAAATCTAGCGACATGAGTTGCACCAAATAAAACAAGTTTCTAACAGGGGTGTCGATGTGTGCTCTTTTCAAAGGGCTCTGGCCCACCCAATGTTGATTTGGGCACCTCCAATGTTGGTTTGCCTCCCCCCTAGTATTTTCTGTTGGTTTTAAAGGGAAATGAGATAATAGCAAAAAAACGGCCGCAATAGATAAGAGATGTGCAAAAAGTAAAGAATAATGTCAAAAGCGATGTATCTATCTATCCTCCTATCTTCTATCTATCTATCTATAAATGTATATACTTATGCATACCTGAATACCTGGGGATAAACGTAATATTGTAATGGATAAATAGTAACAAAAAAAAACTTACGAGTTTCCGTTGGTCAAAATAAAGTGGGCTGAATCCGTTGAGAAAACCACATTTGGCGGGGGGGAGGGGCGTTAGGTTGTCGGACCCTCGGCTCGGCCCCCCAATCATTTACAGTAATCGACGCCCCTGATTCCTAGCTGCATTTACGGACGTCTACAATCTGACACACACGAACACGTTTTATGAATTCATGGGTTAGCCCTATTCCCGCAGGGCTAGACGGTATGGTCGATTCCCGGCTGGGGGCGGATTCGGCCCCCCCCCCCGAGATCTCGGGAACTACTCGACCGATTTCATCGCAACAAACCGCAATGGATTAGCCGTAACGTGCACTACATTTTTATAAAGAGAAATTTTCAAAATTTTGAAAGGTGTGCATACAGGGGGGCAAAAATGTCAAAATGGAGGGTACTTTTGGACTTCTTATAAATCCGTTATATATCTACCGATTTCAATGAAACTGGCATGAATCGAGAGATTATGGATGGGGCTTTTACCATGGGTACACAAATATGAAATTTTGAGAAAATTCATGGGCGTTCACAGGGTTTCAAAAATAGGAGGATTACTTTTCTAACAAATGAATGAACAAAAGAGGCAAAAACACTTTTTTGGGCTTCTGCTAGTCATGTTATGCTAAAGAAGTACAAATCGCATTACAATGTTTGTATAATGTTAGCATAGGCGGTGCCAGGGACATGAAAAAGGGGCAACTGTCATGGTCACACGTTCTTCAGACCAACTTGTGACCTTTGACCTTAAATGACCTCCAGTGACCTTGGGGCCACTTGGAATGATCTCGTGTGCATTTCATATTATCTGTAAACGTTTTCAATCATTGGAATTCACTCTATTTCAAAAATGTCATTTTATGGCTATTGCGATATACGGTACGCCCACTGACATTTTAGGTCATAGCTCCGTGACCCGACCTGATATCAAGCTGAAATTTGGAACACAAGTAGAGGGCATCCTTCTACGTCATGTGAATTCCGGGTTTGGCATTTGAAAAAACGGCGCCCAAATTATTGCAAAAAACAAATTTTGGCTCTTGACCTTGACCTGACCTTGTAAAATGACCTCAGATGAACAAAAGTACATCTGCTCATTGCCCAACTATTTAGCTATACATCCATACAAAGTTTTAGGTTTTATCTTAAAAACTCTGTTTTTGGCAGACATTTTCCTTTTACCCTCAACAGGGCCAAAAATGGCCTGAGGTACCTCCCAAAAACGTTGCCTGGCTCCGACCCTGAGCAAAATAGAATTTTGAAATTTTGTCACGGCACGTAGAAAGAATAGCTAGGAAAAGTGACCAAGTTTCGTGAAGCTGCGTTAAAAAAACCTGGAATTGGCAAGCAAAAAACCCGAGGGGGTGGATTCAGCCCCCCTGCCGGGAATGGGGTTAATAGGCGACAAATTGACATCACTAATTGGCTGTATAACAAGACAGTTTCGATACACTTTATCAAAAGGAAATGGCCGTAAACATAGGGAATAGGGTTAAAGGCAGTCCACATGTTTCCAAACTATGTCCGCTGACACAGGATCTGGTGGAGGAAATTTTGTTCAGCGACGGTGTACTATCACATTGATGTATGGGTACCGAAACGCTTTCTATGAGTACTGAACTCTAACTCGATGATGCTTTTTGTTTTACTTTTTGTTTTACATGAAGGCAGGTTTCCTTTTGTGTACGGGCTTCAGAATCAAGAAGAATTCAAGCGCTATTAGATGCCAGCGGAAAAGGTTGTCCGGTGTTTTCGACGTCGGTAGGGGTTAGATTTTTCACTCGCTGGGGAAGGCGCACCTTCCAATGTATCAGCATACGCAGAAGCGGTGGGAACATGCTGGCACATTGTACCCAGCTCAGCGTAAACCGTGACGTGAACTAGTCTAACATGCACGGAATTCGTCCCCTCGTCCCGCCGCCTGTCATCGCATTAACCCGCGCGCTTGGCAAGGGTCAGCGAGGCGCGCAAACCTAAGTTCTAAAAGCCCTTTGCAAATGACGTTAATGCCGACTGCAGTTTCTGCCTAGGAGGTCTGGTGGGTGCAGTCTCGTGCTAGGTGGCTCCGTGAGTGCAGTCACGGGCTAAGAGGCCTGTGGCTGCAGACTCGGGCTATGAGCCTTCGTGGGTGCGGTATCGGACGCTGAAGCCTCATGGATGCTGAGCCTCAAGGACGGGCTGAGACACCTTGCTGGTACAAGCTCGGCCAAGGAGGCTTCGTGCGTAGCCAGCCGGCTGTCCTCAGCAGGGCCGGGCCGGAGCGGCCGGCGGCTCCCAGGCCGGCCGGCGAGCTCACACCTGGCGGGGGGCCCAGGCGACGCGGACCCGCGGCGGCGGCGGGCCGCGGACGTCCGGCGGTCGCGCCGAACTCGGGCCCGGCACCGGCTCCGGCTCGACAGCGGAGCCCGCCGAGCCCGCCGGCGAGCCCGCCCAGCCCGCCGGCGAGTCGCACTGGTCGCGGCCGGGCGCGGCCTGCAGCCGGGCGGCGGCCATCTCGGCCAGCAGCACGGCCAGCGCAAGCGCCATGCCGGCGGCGAACAGCAGCAGGGCAAACTGCAGGTTGGCGACGCCCAGCGGGCGCACCGTCTCGCGCGCGCTGCAGGAGGGCGCGCGGCGCGCGCATGCCCGCCGCTTGGCCAGCAGGCCGATGAACTGGGTCTCCGAGAGGAAGAGCTTCTCGTGCGCAAAGCCGCCCTGGCGGAAGTGCGAGAAGTGAAGAGACTCGTGCGCCGCCAGCGGGTGGTGCTTAGACCACAGGTGGACGGGCAGGAACTGACTGAAGCTCTCCTTGCCGAAGTTGAAGTCCTCGAGCACTACCGAGCCATTGGCGCCGATCATGACGGAGGCGATTGTCTCGAGGAGGGTGCGCTGGTCCATGACGTAGGCGGTCTTGTCGCGGACGAGCGCCCGTGCCAGCCTTCCGCGGTCGGCGTCCACGTCCATGGCGCTAGCCAACCGGCGCACGTGCGGGTTGGCGTGCCTAGAGAAGATGGCCTTCATGTTGGGGAAGTCGTGCAGGAGCTGGTAGCCCTGGCGCACGAGGTCCTCGGCCGTATCCGGCGTCTCGGTGGGCGGCACCGTCATCGTCTTGAAGAGGTCGATCAGGTAGGCGGTGCAGAGCACGAAACCCATCGCCACCCAGACGGCGACCAGCGGCCTGTGGCGCGTCGGCAGCCGCGCCTCGTCCAGAGCCACGGCCTGGCCGACCAGCAGCGCCAGCGCCTCGGTCAGGCCGGCGCCGGCCATCGTGCGCGAGAGCAGCGCGCCCATCGCGACGACGCTGACCGCGATCAGCGCCCACGTGCCGGCCGAGAACAGGTAGAGCAGCGAGAGCGGGTCGAACTCGGCCGGCCGGCGTACCGTCACGAACGTTAGCGTGCTCAGCCAGCGCGAGTCCTGCACGGTGACGGGCAGCCGGAACATGCCGGCCACGGCGACCTGGTACGGCCAGGTGCGGTCGGCGCCGCCGGCGGCCATCAGGCGCACGGCGCGCCCCGTCGGCCCGGCCAGCCGCGCGTCCAGTCCCAGCGCCGGCACGTGGCGCGTGTCGACGATGCGCAGAGTGAGGTTGTAGCGGCGCGCCAGCAGCTCGATGTCCATCTCGGTCTGCACCTTGCGTATCAGCGGCAGCGCCGAGCGCACGACGACGCCTGCGCACGTGCGGTTGTCGCTCGGGTCGAGCGCGCAGCCGAAGCGCGGCGACAGCGGCATGAAGGCGATGCGGATCGGCGAGCCGTCGGCCAGGAGGTGGCCGTTGGGCTGCAGGCCGGTGGCGCGGTCCGAGACCGTCAGGCCGCGCTGCCGTGTCCACGCGCCCACCTGCCGGACGCGGCGCAGCGCGAACGTGCGCCGAAAGAGCCGGCCGGCGCCGGCGGCGGCGTCCAGCTGCAGGCAGAGCAAGTCCGGCAGCCGGTCCAGCTCGGGTCGCAGCATGGCGCGCCGGCAGTCGAGCCGGCCCAGCAGCGCTGCCGGCCGCGGCGACCAGTGCGGCAGCGGCCGACCGCCCGGCCAGTACGAGCAGTTGGCGCCGAGCAGGAGCACGCGCGGCTGCAGTAGGCCGCTGTCGAGCAGCTCGACGTGGAACTGGCGCCGGCAGTCGGAGCAGGCGCGCAGTGTCAGCGGGCCAGGCCAGGCCGGCGGCGGCCCGGCCGGCGGCGGCGCCAGCTGGCCGCAGAGCGTCAGCGCCAGACCGCCGGCCGGCAGCAGTCGCTCGCGCTGCAGCTCGGCCAGCAGCCGTAGCAGCAGCTCCAACGGCAGCGGCGGGCCGGTGTCCACCTCCGGCGGGCCGTCCTCGGCGTCAGCGGCCGACAGCGCGGCCAGCAGCGCCTGCAGCGCCGACGCCGCGTCCGGCTCGCCGACCACCGAACCGATCATCGAACGGAGCAGCTCCGGGGACGGCATCGAGGAGCCTCCCCCCGCCAGCGCGCTCAGCAGATTGCCGCGGAGCTCTGAAGCGCTCGGGCCGGAGCCGGTGGCCGACTGGAGGGCAGCGATCGCCGGCGGCAGTCCTGGGGCCGCCGGACTGCTCTCTGAGCCCGCCGCCAGGGAGGCGATGACGGACCGGAAGGACCAGCTGGACGTCTTTTCCGGGGACGGTCCAGGCAGTGCCTTACGGAACACCCCAGCGAGACCGGACCCTCCTGGGAGGGAGCCGAACATGGCCTGGAGGCGATCCAGAGGAAACGCACCGCCGACGCCGGTCGCCGCGTCCGCAGCCGTCAGTCCCGGCGGGGCGGCCTTCGACCCTCCAGCGAGACCGGGCGCTCCCGGCAGGGCGCCGAACGCGGCCTGGAACCGATCCAGAGCAGGCGTGCCGCCGTCTCCGGCCGCCGCGTCCGCTGGGCCTTGCCCTGTTTCCGGGGCCGCGGCCCGCGAGATCGCGGGGCTCGCAATCACGAGCCCTGTCGTCAGCAGCGCCAGCATGACGTGCCGGCTGCTGGACGCCCGTGCTGTCCAGGGAGCCGCAGCGGCCCTCAGCCAGAGGAGTCTGTCCTGACCGAGCGCTTCAGACGACCTCGAGCTCCACCTCAGTGGGGAGCGAGGAATGGTGTGAGCGGTATTGTTTGTTGCCATTACGATTTATAACCGGTTTCAGAGCGCCGAAGATTGGGGCGCTGCTTTTTTCAAATCGAAAAAAAAACAGCGACGGAGATGATGGCCAATCCAAAAGCAATTGCAGCGGCCTGAACTGACTGACCCAGTTGTCAGCCCGACGGCAAAAAATGCCGATGGTCCAATTTCTCGGGAGCCGGAGCAATTGTTGTTTACCACAAAGGCTTATTTTTACCGGCGCTATGGGCATCGATTTTGCAGACCGATCCTGTTCGGAAACGATTTGAGGTAATATTGGTCGGTCCGTAAATTGACACAGAAATGATGCCACGATCGACATATTGTATCGGGTCGATTTTTTTTTACAACCGTTGGTTGAAACATACTATGCATTGCTTTTTTAGCATTACTTGTGATAAATCTATGGAATCATCAAAATTTTATTTACATAACTGATGGAAGCGTCATTTTTTTGTGCTTGACGATTGCACAGGAATACGAAAGGAAATATTTTGTGGTGTATAGCCCGAAACTCCCTGTTGTCATGTACTGAGCTCATCGATGATGAAATGGCAGTTGTCAATGATAACCATGTGTTTAATCTTGAACATCCACCACTCGGGACGAATTCGAAACATTTTGTTGTGTTGAGCGACGGAGGTTAGACGTCGGATGGTTTGCAATCATTGGCGAGCATTTCAGGTATGATAAGTCCCGCTATCTCGTTATTGTGGCCTGTTGCGGTGGGTGTAGCAAAAGCGACGAAGTGGCTGTTGTTCTGCGGCAATGTTCCATTCTTCTGGCAATGTTAGTATATATCGCTCGCTACCTTTCGTAACAAAAACAGCTATAAACAGAGTCCAAACAAGCAGTTATAAGTCCAGTCGATTGGAAATGTTGGGAACGCGCTTTGCACTTGTCACGGTTTTCATATATACAGACTTGGTTGATTTCTTTCCCCGGAACTTGCAACTTAAATACTCCAGTACACGTGTTAGGAGTGTTGGAATGTCCCCGTGAAAAGCCTGAACTTATCATAATTACTAATCAGCAGCTAGCCAAGGCCAAAATTTCCCCTCTTCACCCCTTTCCCGTATGTGGGCTTCAGAAGTCCACCTCCGTTTTTTGGTGTTCGCCATTTTCAGGATTTTTGAAGCAGCTTCACGAGACTTATTGGCTTTTCGTACCTATTCCTCTTACGTATTATGCCAAAATTTTCATAATCTGCCTCTGCTCAGGGGCAGATCCAGGCAAAGGTTTTGGGAGGCACATCAGATTATTTTTGACACTGTTGATTGCGAAGAAAATGTCTGCCAGAAGCATAGTTTTTAACCCGCCCCCGACCGGGGGGGCGGCTGACCTCCCCCTTGAGATTTTTCTAGGATTGCGTGAGAACTAACAAACACAGCACCATGAAGCTTTGTGTAACTTTTGCTTGATCATTTTTACATCTTGTGTCAAAGTTTTGACCTCAGGTCACGTCAGGTGACTGACCTAGGTCACGTCAAACGGACCTATGTCCAAAAACGTTTAGCGCCCTCTAACTTTTTCGGAAAACAAGATATCACAGTAATACTTTCAGGGATTAGTAATCTGCACAGACGCAACAAATCTGCTATCTCAGATTTTTTCGGAATTTTCTGGATCGTGGACCTAAAGTCAAGCCCATTTTTAAGACATGTCGACGTTTTTTCCGGAAATTGACGGAATATGTAATAACATTTTTAGTGTGCAGTCAAGCAGACATCTAGTTACCGTCATTGGGCAAAGTATCAATGACTTCCATCCATTGACCTGAGGTCAGGTCACGAATAACTGTTGTGAGCCAAAATGTACCACCATCAAAATCAGCGATGAATTACGCAGAATGGGTAGAACATGGCAGAACTGGCTTGCACAGAAATAAGTAATACCAGGAACCTCAAAAAGCTCCAAATATTGCATATTTTGGAAATAAACAGGCTCTGGTGAATAAAGCTCTGCCATTTGTGTAGATTGGTAACTAATGGATCTTCCCAAAATTTAAGCATCAGAAACCATCACAAGAATCACTAAGATCAATGAAATTTACATGGGCAAGGTTATGTCGCGAAAATAAAGGGACGTTAAAATTAGTTCCCGTCAATTTCTTGCTGCGTACGGCTGCGGCGGCCGCCGACAACCGGCGTGAAAACTGCCGTGTCTTTAACTCATCGTTTCGGCGTATATATTGAACAAATCTGAGAAATTAGACGTGTATCGGCATTTGCGAACCTTTACTTGTGCGTTGGTACCTTTACCTATGCGTTATTAGTCACAGCCCTTGAGATTCAGACCGTTTCTCGGTCTCATGCAGTCGTCTATGAAAAAAAGCATAGAGGACGTAAATTGCTTACATTTTATCTAAAACTAAAAATGGGACCAGTTTCGAGCTCTACTCGTCACAAGCTTTCCAACGGTGTGCTTATCGTGCGACTAACCGTTCGTGAGTTAGAGGGGCGCGGTCAACCGCCCCTCCCAGTCGGGCGTGATCGTCGCCGACCGACGGTCGTGCGCGGGTTAAGATAGAAGTTAAAATATTACATGAGTGTGTGGGTAAATAACCGGACAAAACATCGAAAACATTTTTGTGGATCTATGGGCACTTCACAAGGTCAAGTCAAGACCAAAAGTTCAGTTTTGTGGGAATATTTATGCGATTATTTTTGACGCCAATCTTTAAGATCCAAAACCCAAGACATATATGGCTCAGTACAGTGCCCTCCATCTTTGTTTTAAGTTTGAGGTATATCAGATCGGGCCACGGAGCTAAGACTTTAATTGTTCACGCGCGTACGCGACGACGACAAACAGGATTTTTAGAGATATAGTCAACTCCAGTTACTGAACATTTCCAAGCACTAGGACATGAACTCAAGACCCTTCCATGTGACTCTGAGATTATCTGAAATCATTTAAGGCCAAAGATCGTAAGCTGACCTGACGAACATGCAGCTATGACAGTTCCCTTTTTCCACGTCCCTGGCGCCGTCTATACCAACATTTTACGAACAATGAAACACGATTTGCACTTTTTAAGTACAAGCAGAAGCTAAAATTATATATTTTTAATTTCTGTGACATTTATCCCTTTTTTAAGGTGCTACGAACGCCTATGAATTTTTTGAAAATTCAGACGTAAGGGCCTATGGGAAAAGTCCCATCCGTTAGCTCTCGATTTATGCCAATTGCATCAAAACCAGTCGATGAACAGTGGAGTTATAACAAGTCCAAAAATACCCACACCTTTCTGGCCCTCTTTTCCGTATCCAGAACTTTTTAAGAATTTCGAAAATTTCCATTTTACAAAATGTGGTTGACGTCATGGCAAAAAGACTCATTTGTGGCTTTGGCACGATGAAATCGGACGGGCAGTTCTTGAGATCTGGGGACGGGAAAAAATAAGCCCCTTCATACGGAAATGCGCCCTAGAGCTATGGGTACGGGGATAGGGTTAGCATCATTTGCCTTTCAATTCATTGTTAAGTTAACCTTGGTAGTAAAAAAAATTCGGTTTGTTTTATCTAAGGATGAGTTCATTTAAATTTGAAGCGTGAAGAAAGAATACATGAAACGCAGGTAATCATGCACTAGTTCCTTAACGTTCTTTTTTGTCATTTCCAGACTTGTGCTCGATATCTTTTGGGTGGTCCGGATCAGGATCTGACTCACAATGACTTGGTCCGGATCAGGATTTGAATCACGGCTGCTTTTTCATATTTGAACCGAATCAAATGTCATTCACGTAAACTTTTTCAAGACTGAGCCCAATCAATTGTGATTCGAACCAAATTTTTAGAAATTGGTGCAAATCAAACAAGTTTACAAGTTGTTTGTTGATTCGGTTCGGCCATTAACTCAAGATATCAGTTATACATCAGAGTAATCGCATGTATTGTGAAAATTATGTATATATATATATCAATATACGTATACATGTAAACATGCTGTTACTATTTCTTGCTGTGTGATATCGATCCTAAGACTATAAAATGTTTGAAAAATGACACAATTTGTGCTACACCGTATATGCATATGAAAGATGGCTACATACACACACACACACACACACCTATACATATATATATATATATATATATATATATATATATATATATATAATGTATGGAATATTGCAATTAGTTAGGCTGTACTTTCTATTTACTTCACTGAGATAACAGGTAGCAATGTAGCATGGTATTAGTATATACCTAAAATTAGAACAATACCACGACAGTCATAGCTTCGGTCGTCCGTACATGGCAACTTTAACTATTAGCTACTGCATTTTAATGCTGATTGCCTCTAGATTTTTACCCACCACTTTTATCCCAATTGCGGCGCTCTAGTGACAATAATTACCTATACTCTGTGCTAGACACAAAAGGCAATATAGGCAGGTGCCCAGGGGCTGTTTGACCAAAAATAGATGGAACCAGTGATATGATGACTGTTGAATAACACAAAATAAGTCACATGATGATTTAACGAAACGCGCACGTGACCCGAGGGCAGCTGTCCTTTTCGACTTACCCAAACATGCGTACCTACTAGTCGATTACCACAAACGTAAGCAGTATGTACATCGTGGTGCGTGTTTGACATCAGTAGAAGTGCCAGGAGGATTTCAGTGGTTATCATGCGAAAAAGGACAACATGCTTCATGAACACTTTTAATCTTATCTTTACTTAGTGACATATGCTTAGTGCTAGGTATGTTTCCAACAGCTGGGTTGTGGAAGTTTGAACCTTTTAGTGTTGTGAAAGGGAACTGATTATCTGGGTAACTCGCCATCCTCTTTCATGTGATTTAGTTTGGTGGATGACTACTTGGAGGTATTGTCATCCTATTTTACCACCCTGCTTTACACATATAATTTGATCACGTTGAATCAGGTTAACTGTGTAGTTTATCTGGATCAGTCAGGATCGCAATACGTGGATGAGGATCAGCATTTGAATCACGGCCGTTTTTCAAATTCCGATCCGAATCAAATGTGGTTCATGACTGCATTTTCAAAACTGGTCCGGATCAAATATGATTCAACCAAAAAACAGGTAGTTCTTGATTCGGTTCAGATCCGAATCAGAATCAAGCACAAGTCTGGTGTTTTCATTTCATTTTCACTTAAGCCTTTATTTTATCATTGAGTTGTCTTCGGCGGCTAAACGTTTTGGTTGTTTTCCGGCATCCTCCAAACTCCTGACCACCTACTGATAAAACCTCGTTCGCACTACTGTTATAATGGAAAACAGATATGCAACTTACAGACGGTTGTGATTTAAAATGGCGTCTGTATGCATTTAGAGCTGCTAAAATAGTTGCCACAACAGCAATGAGTTCCTGGACGAAGGGATCTCATATTATAGCTTTGTGTTCTGTAAACTGGAACAACCTGACACGGCGTGCTTGATGCGTAAAATGATCATGTTTTAGTCGGGTGGGGCCCGCAGATTCTCATCGGGTGTTGCGCATACGATTCAAACTGTTCCAATATTAGAACTTTGCTTGCCAGCTTAAATGAACAATGTATTAAATCCTCGTGTGCTTATCAAAATTGTTTATTGACGTCAAACAAGTGGGATTTTTCAGAGCTCATGTGAAGTCTAAGGCGGAGGACTCTCTAAAACCAATGACTGCGTTGGAAAACAAGCTCAAAATGATTCATGAAGATAACTCGGCGAAAAGATACGAGGCTTAAGATACGATAAATTAGCTTCTTCTTTCGTTAAAGCTAATTAAATACTCTGCACTCGCTGGGTTTGAGCACCTCGTAGGACTTGTTATCCTTTCGTCAGCACGGGCAGCAGACGTTTCGACAGGTCTTCACAGAGCAGGTTATTTATTTGTCTTCGGCTGGCGTCTCCGCAGCCGCGTTCTCACATCACTCCTCGCGCCGGTCCTTTGTTCACGCGTGCTGCGGCGCGGGTCGGCTCATTGAGCGCGGTTTTTGCGTGCTGCCGGCGAACGCGGCTGGCGGGAAAATCGGCGGGGGCCGCACGCAGCCGGAACGGCAGGTTTTGCTCACGTCAATCTCGGTCCGATTTCCGTTCGGCGACGTCCGACTGCGAGCATCGAAGATGAATGGAGGGAACACAAAGAGGTCTCAATCTTTCGGGGCTGCCCTCCAGAAACGCGGAATTTCCAGTGACAACAAACACGGGCATCCATCTCCAGTGCGCAGGCCTGACGGCGAACGCCGTCACAGCTTTTACCGGTGACTGGCTGCCGTCTGCAGACGGTCTCTGGTCCTGGTGGCGGACAGGCTCCTTTCACGACTGTCCCCATCTACGCGTCCACCCGCCGCGACCGCACAACGGGACCTTGCCTGTCAGCTTGGGTTATGAGCCGCCAGGTTACGGTTACTCATCTCCCGAGACTCAGCGGGAAATTTCGACTTTGGCTGTAACTGGCCTTTGGCCTTGACCGTTGGCAAAAGCAGTACACTCAGTCAGTGGATGAGCGAACCGAGGAACACGTCCTGCGTTAGCATTGTTAGTAGTTGCCATTGTTATTGAACATTGTAAATGTCGCTTGTTGGGTTGTCATTGAGCATTACCAGGTCCTTTGCTCAGGCAGCAGCTGACGACAGGAGCGAGCCTGGAGCTCAGCCGGCCGGTGACGATGAAGCCAAACGTGAAGCTCAGCCAGCTGCTGACGCTGGAGCGAGGTGACAGTCCCGTCGGCTGCCGTCTGGAGGGCGGCCCGGAACTCAGCCAGTTGCTGGCAGTGGGCCAGGTCAGGAGCTCTGTCAGCTGCTCGCAGTGGAGCTCAGCCAGCTGCTGGCAGTGGGACCCGGTCAGGAGCCCAGTCGGCGGCTGAGCAGTGGACGTGCCGGCACGTTCCAATTAGCGTCTGGCCAGGCCGGAGCGCGGGGCGCCGTCCCAAGGCTGGCCGTGGTCCGCCGGTGTGCATTGTTCCCGCACAGTGGATCCGCCCAATCCGATTAATGCCTACACCGCTGGGTAAATCAGCGGATTAATTGGACGCTTCGAGTTCGTGCTCCTAGCGAGCGAGAAAAACAGTAACGTTGTCTGTGCAAACAACATTGTTAGTTGTTGAATTAGCTGTGGACTGTGCCAGAACGGGACGTGCGATATTCGTAAGCCGTATGTTGAAAGAACGCAAATACGTTAATGCAAAAGGTTCTTAAACAAGGAGGCGTAGAGAGTTAATCAGACGACTGGCGAGGAATCTTTATAGTGGAGCCTGTCCACCCATTGCAAATGAGATGACCCCTTGCTGGTAGGTGTGCCAAATACCTGGCAGAAAAGCCACGTGAACACCTGGTCACTTGGACCTGGAAAACTGGTACGATTTGCATTGATAAGACTTTTCGCATACGAGACAAGGTGGGTTTCGACAAGACATTGTTTACTTCGACATGCGAGAATGGACTGACTATTGCCGGTGATAGTTGAGTTTCCACGGTAGCAGGAGTGATGCAGAGAATGGATATCTCTCCTCCAGAGGCCGCACGTTGCTACTGCAAACGTGCTAAGGAGATTGGAAGTCACTCCTGCAGAGGTGACCAGGAGGCAGGACATCATTCCTGCAGAGGTGATCAGGAGGCAGGGCGTCACTCCTGCAGAGGTGATCAGAAGGCAGGGCATCACTCCTGCAGAGGTAATCAGGAGGCAGGGCGTCACTCCTGCAGAGGTGATCAGGAGGCAGGGCGTCACTCCTGCAGAGGTGTGGATCAGGATCAGGAGTTTGGACGTTCCTCCTCAACAGGGAGGCGGCCAGAGAGATGGCCTCAGCGCGACAAACTTGATGTCGTTCGCGGGCACGCGGCCTCTGGCCGATTCTCATGGACTGTCTCGGCGGTTGCAGCGACGAGCGCCGCACGACGCTGGAAAAGAAGGCTGTGTTTTTTCGCGATGATAACTCTCTACGGTTCTCTAGCTTATGGTGCTTAGAAGCGCGGATCGACTGTAAGGCTGCAGGTTGCTGCTGAACGGGAGGAGTCGTGCCGCACGAACCTGCCACTTTGATTAGTGGCTGGGGTTAACTGAAGCCTATAAAACTTGCTGATTGCTGAGCAATGCTCGTCAGCCTCGGCTTGAACCCCGGCGTAGATAATTTTCATTTTTATGGTAAGCCATCGACATGAAACTTGACTACTCCCCGCCTCCAGTCCCTCTATCTCCCTCCCTTTCTCAATCCTCTCTCTCGCTCTCTCTCTCTATCTTGCTCTCTCCACCTCTTTCTCCCTCTCTCCTTTTTCCCATGAATGTAGGAGGCCATACGGCAAGTACGATGGCGGCCCTTACAGCTCTGGATGAGTTAAACAAAGGCCTAAGGCCTTGAATATTATGAAACAAAATGACCTCGACTTATCTCTGGCCCTGCCCCTTTTAAAACTGCACATATGCGCACATGCTCACTTCTGTGACTCTCCCACTTCTCAGGTGTTCGTTTCCCTCCTCTCTCTCTCGTTCTGTCTCTGTTGCCACTTCGCTCATGGCTGTCGGGCGTAAACACGGTGAGGTTTCGAGGCTGTACAGATGAGCGGCGCCCCTCCTGATCCCGCCAACAGCAGACCGGTTCCGCACAAACACCTGCTGCCGGACCAAACCGTCAGGCGACCAATACGACTACGCCTTGGAGTGCGTAACAACTCCTCGACGTCGCATCGAAGAAGCTCTGATGGCCAGTCGTAGAAATGGTTTTTTTCGGACTTCGCAGGCGTCCAGCGTTGAGATCTCCACGGAATCAGGACTCGCCAACATAACAACCGGCGAACATCTACCCCGCCGTCCGGCTGAAGGTGCACGTGTGACCGCCTGGGGCGCTTACTACAGGCCCGGCGCGTTTTGTTCGGAGGAGGTTGGCGTGAGCAGTGCGATCAGCGCCCGTACAGTCTCAAAATTGAGTCTTGTGCCCAGGTCGTCGAGGTACAATGGGAGAGGAGGTCTTCAGAAAGTAAGAGATATTTACGAGACATTTTAAGCGGTACATGCCAACGATTCGTGGAGTGGAACATATTGCGATGTTTCAATATTTCCACGTGATATTTCAAGCGATTGATTACTCCGGGTTCCAACGGATTTTGTTTCCGCACCTGACATACTTGTTCAGTCAGTGTGGAAAATCTTAAGGTGATAATGAGACAGTTCGTTTAGAATTAGTTCTGCGTCACAGTTAAGCGGCTTACTGATTAATTCATTGGAGGAGGCCACACCGCAAGAAGTGTTATTGTCCGTCATTTGTTTTGTGGCAGATGTCTTTCAAAATATTAAGCACGCAAAAGGATTTCCTGTCCATCAAGGCAATGACATGGTGCTAATGACAATGACATTGAGTTTTAATACATTAAGACACATGGGCTATGACTTGGCGAGGACTTTTAGCGACTACCTGACCATTTTTTCTTACTATGGGCATTACGTGCTGTGGTGCTGAGATGATTTCTATGCTGAGTAATTCTAAACGAAATGTTGAGTGACGCCCAGTGGTGTCTACTGAAACCGCCGCTGGGAAACGTCTGGCGCTTCAGGGGCTACAACCGTGACACACCACTCATATCTAATTATCCCTAGTTCAGAGTATTTAAATATTTAATACTGGGCGGCCAAGTCATGCTCAGACACATGGATGTGGTGCACAGATGAATGTAGTGCATCTACGAGACATACCAGGATAGCAGAACATTTCCCTTTTGATGAAACTGTTAGCATGATTTTATATTCCGACAGCCCAAGCCAACAAAGGAATAAATATGACCCTGACTTAATGAATCTGCAATCAATCAAAATGACAATCCGCAGGCCAAAGCGGAATCATTCCCAAAGAAAAAACAAACCATTCCCCTGGTGCGATACCTAGCTGCTCCATGTGTAAACATTCCTCTGTTTATTTTCGGACTCGTGCACGAGCTTGGTAACTTGAGCCGACTCCCACCCGACATAACTCATGCTATTGGGAGCAGCTGTCGCTCGGCTAATTGCCAATTGTGGTCGTCAGCGGGGAACGTGGCCATCGTGGCCGCGTGTACTCCCCCTCTCATCTCCAACAAGCACCCCTGAGCCACCGCAGACGAAATTTGCAGGCGTGACACCTGATGGAAGATGCTTAATTGATGAGATGCAGTTCGAAATCGGCTTCGTCGCAGGATAACTGCTGGGCTAACCAGTAACAGATAGTCTCGAGGATGAATGCTGTTTCTTACAACATTCAGTTTGGACTCGCACATTTCACATTAAGACAGGCACAATGCGACATCGGCATGCGGAAGAAACCAGAAGCCAAGGGAAGTGAACATAATCGGTGTGCACACAATTTCAGAAACGAAGTACGCGTTAGATCTCAACATCCAAATTAAAGCATGTTTGGTACCAATGAGGACCGTCTGATAATGCCCTTTATGCTAAAACACATTAAACTTAACCAGGCGCTCACCATTCACATGCTAACCACGAAATTACGAGAAAAATTATTGCTGCATAGTAGCACCATTTCTATTTTAATCCGCGAGAAATCATTTGTACCGGATACACGCGTGATTACAAAATGACATTCAGCCCTCATCAGCCCCTTAACCGGACAAACCCCCGCGGGTCGCTCATTTCACCGGCGGCAAATTGAGACAGAGCTGCGTGAATCGATCACGGCTGAACCGGCGCCAATTAAACGCACCGATCCATTACGACGTCACCGACTGCGCGTGTCGCCGGCCACAGGTGCACGTGCGGCGCCGCACGGGGAGGACGCTGGCGGCGGCGTACGGTGGCGCCGGGTGCGGTACACAGCTGATGACGGGTGATGGCGGGCAGCGGTGGTACGAGACGGGCTCGACTGTACACTGACCGGCCGCCGGCCCGCCACAGGGGAGCCGGGCAGCGAGGTACAGCCGAGACGGGACAATGACCGACAGATGGCCCCATTTCGGTGACGTCGTGAACTCTGAAAGGGGCCGATGGAGCATGACGGGCTGAACAGTCAAAGCGCTGCAGTGGGCTTTTGTGGTTTTTTTTTTAAATAAAGCAACTTAGCAACAGGAGACATAGGCACTTAACGCACCTATTATTGTGTTGAAGTCGACATGTATGACACCTTGTTAATTCATTTAATAACATTCATCGCAGCATTTTTCGGAGTCAACTAAAAACCATTGTTCCCGTAACTTATGTAAAACTTACTGTGCGCTATTAATTTTTACACCTTTTGTGAAACGGACTCTCATTGCATTGCGCAGAGGGCGTGCAGAATGGCTGTTTCGAAGCAGCAATGCCTTTTGCTCAGGGCTTGGGCTGAGAAGTTTGAACAAATTTTAGCATTGATCAGTTTCCTTTGGTCTGTAGCACAGTTCCGTGAAGGGGCGCAGCCATGATTTTCTTAAGGGGGAGGATACCGGAGCTCAGTGTGAACTGAAATCATACTAAAACCACCTGCTGGGAAGACGAAGTGCAATGGTTTTCACAAAAATGCGGACCTGGGAGGGGGGAGGAAGGTCCTGGACCCCTTTGGCTGTGCCGGTGGTGCCGTGTTTTATTTCGAGAACAGCGCATCAAGTCGGCATCATATATTTATGACTGCAAGGCTTGTCACAGGGATGTACAATAACAGACAAGAAAGCCTTGTACATATGAATTCGGTACTGATTATGCTCTTTGCGAACAAGCTGAATTCCGGTGAAGAAGCAACCTTCCCATATTTGCACCATCGCTGTTTGCTGCAAACTGTGTTCTCAATGGCTGATCAAAATTACAGTCTCACATTGGGAACAAAACGTTGTTTCAAGTCGGCGGAATGCAGCCAGGTCTCTCGAACAAAGTCGCAGGATCTTTGCTGGCGCTTTGGGTGCCATTAGATGTCCGCTGTCCGAAGGACGGCGCCCTGCCCGCTTGTAGGCCCGGTCCTGATCATCCTGCAATAGTTGCACCTGGCCCGCTGTTGGTACATACGTGGCAGATTTGGGAAATCGTCTTTTTCAGCGTGCCAGCACAATACAGCGCTCGTCCCCCCCCCCTTTTCAGCTGATGCTGGTAAATTTGAGAACTTATGGCGGCACTAAGATGTCATCTACTGCGTCGTTCCCCCGGCTGATTCTGTCACGTAACTACGCTGAAATATCGCTACCCGTGGCTGTGTCTCTAAATGTTGTGTAAATTGTTTCAATGTTTTTCAACCTCTTGTCTAAGGAAGTTCCATGCGTTTTATTTGCTAGACTGGAGCAGCAAAAAACATTTGACAGGAACAGAACCCGATGACAGCGAAATTAGATGCTGAGTTGCCGACTGATTCTTCCTAGTTCTAGATGGAAGTGGCCATTTAAGCCCCTTATATGAACTTTTGGTTTTAGATAGCATGCTGGTGAACACTTTTGTTTTTACCTGAGCCGCTGAATATTTGTATCTTTTGACGTGCATTGGTAAAATGGATCACTAGTAATTACCTGACGGCGCAAAGGATGAGCAACATGTGTACTAACAGCGTAATACATGGCTTCGTAACCAACAACCGCAAGATTACATGGCTTATAAATGAGACTGTGAACCATTAACAATGGTAGGATCACAAAACAACGCTGAAAAGTCATGAAAACTAGGAACTTGACTCTTAACTGTAATACATGGTCAGAGCTCCAAACAGTTGGCCACGCTATGTACATACAGTTAATGTACGAGAAGACTTTTGTGATCTGGTATATTGTTCGAATGGTGCCCATCAATACCTTTTTAAAACATAAATCTCCACTAGTGGGCCCACCGACGGACGGGTGCCTTCTAGAATAAAACGACCATTTCCGAAAGCTATAGAACATGCACTTAACAGGAGTTGTGGTGCGAGACAAGGCGCATCCAAGGTGGAATCCCCCCCCCCCCCCCGGGAGAACACGAAGAACGCGAGGTCAGCGAAGAGGGAACCGGCCTGATGGACATTCCATATGTCTCTTACTTCCCCCCCCCCCCTAGAACAATCTCAGGTCGCCCTACTACTGATGTATTATTGTTATGACGATCGCAGCTACCATCAGGAAACCCCTGACGTTGGTACCAGACCTACCAAAAGCACTCGCGGCCAGGGGCAATTCAGGATTCTGTATCAGGGACTGCGGAATCGAGGATAGGAGCACCAAAACGGAAAACAAAACACGCCACCCCTAACAGCAGCGGGAGAAAAGACGCCATGTGAGTGTCAAAAGGGAGTCCTGTAAACACAAGCTCCGATGGCCAGGAGCATAGGAACATCCAAAGTGCGGGATAGGGGCAAAGACGCCTTTTTTCCTCCATAGAGCTTATGTTCAATTCCCCTTAAAGTGGGGGGCATGGCCTCTGGATCCCCTTCCCCCACCCACGTTCCTTCGCCCATGCCGGTGGCATATGAGAAATGAATAAAGAGATGGTGTAAGGGAAACAAGGGTGTACATTGGGAAAAAAGTGAGATCAGTAGTGGTCTCATTTTCCCTATTCAGATCAGACTACGTTTCCAGCACCCTGGGAAGACTCATTTGAGAAGAGTTTCACTCAAGACTGGTACCTGGTCTCGTGCGAAACCACCTGGTTTCGCCTGGTCTCATATGAAACCCGTTAAAGCCAGTTTCACATGAGACCGGGTACCAGTCTCGAGTGAAACTGCTCTCAAATGAGTCCTTCCAGGGCACTGGAAACGGGTGGTATGATTTCAGTAGGGAAAATGAGAACCCCCACCGGTCTCTGAGAGAGGGTACGTTTCTCGCTTTTTCTCACTGAGATTGGTCTCTGGTCATAATGTCCAACGCCTTTCTTCAGGCACGTAGCCAGGATTTTGTTTGGGGGGAATGTCAAATTTTGTTATGTGCTACTGACATATGACAGAATTTATAGGAAAAGCAGCAATTTTATGTAAACGACCCCATATCTGATGGTCAGGAAAATCATACGACGTTTACTTTTCCATCATATACATGATCATTACTACATATCATTACTCCGTATTCCTGCAAAATCGCTAAATGTCTCGTGCAGACTGCTTGGCTCATGGGGTGCGTGGCCCCATGGCCCATCTTGGCTACGTGCCTGCCATTTCCAAGATATCCCACTGCCAGGTTTCGGCAACCTTCTTTAAAACCGTGGTTTCCGAAGAAAAAAATAACACTCTTAAATGTATTTGGGTGAAACGAGGCTGAACCCAAACGAGGCTGAGCTGTCGACCGCCGTCGGGTGATGATACGGGTATATCGCACGAATAGCTATAGGTAATCGCAGGAAAATTTGCACGAGGAACACACAAATAAGGAATCACCGCCCCCGTGTCACGCCAGGAACGCAGAAATAAGGAATCGCCACCACGCGTTTTCGCGTTAGTAACAAAACTGTAGAACCGTCCGGCCCTTGTTTACAAATTTAAACAGCACCTCACCTTCCGTTCAGCCTGCCTGCACGGCGCACTCTGGGCTCCTTTAACGTTGAAACAATGTGGACAGAACTGTCAAATCATGGTACAGTGCTAGTACAGAACTGACGAATCACCTGTATTTCCTATAGTTTTTGTAGTTAGCCACGACAAATCTTCAGAATGAGAAACACATCTCTACATGTCACATCGTCACGTCAAGTACTTTGTCAAGTCATGCCAAGTACACATCGTCATGTTAAGTGTTTTACCATCTACTTTCATTGCTGTCGGAAGATCTCACAGCACGCCTCGCTCACCTTGGCACGCCTGCCCGCATCCCAGACTCCTCAAGCCGACCACTTCATTCAACCACCTCACCAGAACTGCCAACGAAAGTCAACTGCTCGTTCAACGCTGCTGATTCAAGTTCACCAGCTCAGCAGCTGCATGCGCGCTAAACACGTCGCGACTTGATCCGTTGAGACCAGTGATGCGTCTTACGACAAACCAAATGCGCAAACGTGAGACCAGCAGCCCTTCTCACCGTGTACTGCCTTCATGAATGACAGAATGATTACATGAGTAATGAATGATAGAATGATTATAGAACATTTGCTGGTTTGTAGTGAGTTCTGCAATTCCGCGTGGGGAATCTAGTTCAGCAAGAGCTTGAGCAAAAGACTCAAGCTAGAATGCGAGTCCTAACACTGGCTTAAAATTAGGATATTTGTAAGATGTTCTCATATCGTCTTCTCAGTGTAGTGGCATCCAGAAAAATGGGAGGGGGGGGGGCAGAGACGTTTTTCCCCATAAGACTAATGCTAGATTTCCCCAAAAATGGGGGGAGGCCATGGTCCCCCGGCCCCTTTTCCTAAGCCCATGATGGGAAGGATAGAAGAGAGGGCACTCTGAAGACAACTAAGTGCGTCGTCATGACAAAGGAAGGCGTGCCACAGCAGAACGCTCCACGGTAGGTGCTTAACGACGCCCTGGTCTTACTAGTAATTGTTTCATGAGGACATTTGTTATCGGAAGTCCGCCGAGGATGACTGATGGATCCAGACTCCAGGCTGGTGGCCACTGAACCAAATGTCTGACAGTCGATGCACTCACACTCGTAGGCGTCGGAACGAGCAGGACCAGAGGATTCTTGATCTCCCCCCCCCCCGCTACACACACACATACTTGAAAGTGGGGACCAACAATGCTTAGTACCCCCTCCCCGACTTTTGGTGTTTTTTGCTGAGAATGAGAAATAAAAACCAGCAGAACATTTTTTTACATGATAACGAAGTGGTCAACAAACCATAGATGTACCAAACCAAGTCCATCAGATCTCTGGATTGCAAAAAACTCAATAAGCTCCGAAACTTTGTTTTTTGGTACACGAATCAGTTTTTGAGGCAAGTGCCCACTTTGCTTTGCTGATGAATTAGATAATACAACAGCAACTTTACCACTTTTTTACCACTTTCATTACCACTTGCAATTACCACTTTACGATTACCACTTTCAAGCCCCGCATGTCTGGGCAAGTATGATCCAGGAGTATATTGCCGTCCTCTTTTGGTCTGCTGTCAGTGTGAAATCCTGCACGGAGTCCTTGTCTTTTTTTAATTTCAACAGTCATGGATTTTCGTTGATAAAGCTTTGCACGTTGCCATTTCAACTTAACTGCCGATTTCTGGAAAGGTTTGGTCAAAATCTGACAGAACCTAAAGATGCTGCCCATCCATGAGTGCCAGTGCTTCGACAATTCGTGCAAATAGGGGAGCTCGACGAGAGGACAGGAAAACGAGCAGAAGTAGCAGGGGAAAACGAGGAAGCTCGAGCAGAGCTTCCAGACCTCCGATCGCGTTCTGCCATGCGTCACACTGGCGACCGAACTGACACGAGGCGACCGGCCCGATTGGTTACCGGAGGCATAAACGTACCCAGGAAGGAGGAGACATTGCACCAGAGACCGCCCTTAAGTCATCAATCGAAATCATTGGAAGACATGTATCAGCTTAGGCTATGAGGGTAGTCATAAATAACCGTGCTAGTTGTATTAAAACCATTCTAAAGTGTGATTTTGTATGAACGACATGCTTCAGGGAAGTTCCAAGTACGTCATATCGCATGATACTGGCAATCTACGAGTTAAGACGCGAATTCGGACGGAACTCAACAGTGCACGATCCTTTCTATTTATTTTCATTTTCGTCTTTAAGGAAAGTGTTCGGTCATAGAAGCTACGTGCTCCAGTTCTTACAACTGCGCTCCTGTTTCCGAAAATCCAGGATGGGCGCCTGCTGAGAGCTTACACCTGACCCTGCTGGCGCGAGGCAAACCGTGGCTTTTTGAGACCCACACGCAGCGGTACAGTTCCCGATCGCCCGTACAGGGAAGTCTGCGTTTCCTTCCACATCATTCCGACCGTTCACGGCACTGCATTCTTGATCACATTTCTGCCATCATTGCGTAGATTCTAAGTAAGATTTCTTTTTCTTGGCTCCATCTTTCATTGTTTCTGTACCGTGAAGCTGTAGGCATGTTATAATGCGCCACCCTTCCAGTTCGGCTGTCCCGGTTGAAATGAACTGACGCGTGATCAGTTCGTCTCCTGTGGTGGGTAGAGCCCAACACTGAATGCATGATGTGATGGCTCCTTAGCCTCTATCCGGGGTGACGGATCACCTTTCTTTTTTGAGCATTGAGAGTTCCCAGGGAACCCTTATTCGTCATCCGATTTTGAACGAATCTTTTCCGGAAATTGGCACTTAACTGAAATTACGATGTGCAAAGCTTCAGGAACATCAACCTATAATTGTGCAAATTTTCGAAAGTAATTCAGACACGCATGGTTTAACGCTGACAGTAAGGGATAAAGCTTCTGTCTCTTATTCTGGAATGACACCCAGGCGTAGTGCCATTCCCAGCCATGCATTATTATTTGATCCCGCCCACCTGGCAATTTGCCATCATGGATGAAACACGGATAAAAGGAGCGGTAGTGTCGAAACATTGTCGCGACTTTAAGAAGCTTCAGTAGGAATTTCCCTTTTAACTGGCATTACACGACTGCATATTGAGGTTAGGGTCCAACCAACAACTTGTGCTTAACATGAATTTTCTAGGCATAAAGTCATGTCACTAAAGTATTGGGACTAAATTTATGTTGCAAAATCCATGCAGGTAAATAATGCATGTCAAACTGCATTCATCTGGAGTCACATTTTCACAGTCGATAGATTCATCGGCCTTTAATCGTCATAAATTTCAAATGGGTCGAAATGGGTGCCGAAGGTTAAAGACCACACAATATGTGGAGCTTGAAAATTTAAATACGTAAAAAAATTAATCACATTTTCCATCATTGCCCAGCAACCAAAATTTAGAGCATGGCGCTACAGTTTGTTTTTATTCATACAAACCACTAACCTCCGTAAACTGTCTTTTAATCTGTTTCCCAGGCAACAGGAAACCCACCCAAATCAGGGCAAATGAAAGAGAGTTCCATGCTGTGTAGATCTCCAGTGATTGGTACCACAATGCACTTATTATGCTTTACCATGGCGACACAAAAATACTTACATCCGAGGTGGATTAGAACTTATATAGCTGAAATATGGCTGAAATCACAGATTATTTCGTTATTTAGGTGGCAATAAACTGCCAGCTGGCCCCTGTCCACTCAGCCATTTTTTTGAAACGTTGCCACGTCTATGGATGCATTACTGAAAAGTTTCATTAATCGCTGCCTTTAGCCAAAACGCCTTGATGTATTCCTCATTGGAAAAGTTTTCATTCAGCGTAAAAGTATGCTTAAAAAGCAGGTTTTACAGCAGTGTTAAAACCGGCCTGTAACAGCAGTTTGTCAGTTGGCGTGACAAAATACACTTTAGATGGCGCTAGTTGCAGGTTTCCTTTTTGCAGATGGCGCGCGTACATGGCTGAGAGGAGACTTTCGCCACGTGCCAGTTCGACGGGATCTCTGCAATACCCGTCGGTTTGCGCAATGTATCACCGACTAGATAAATTTTGTCTCAGATAGTTATTATGCCTCCGCCGTCAGCTGGTGCAACCGTGCCCTGAGATTTTTTGCAGGTTGTCCTGCAACTGCTCCGATTGCTTCTATAATCTGAATAATTGAGTTTAGTGCCCTTTGACGTATTCGCTGAAAATCTGAGGTCATTATCCTGACGGCTCACTGATCTTTGACCTGGACCTCATGGACATGTTGTGGGGAAATCATGATAACGAGGCATGATCGTATTTGATGGCGGCGGATCGTATTTGATCATGGGGGAAGGGGGCAAACCGAAATTTCGAGGCTCCTTGATCTTGAGAGGCCCCCTTTTTTGTGAAGGACTTCCTTTCCCCCAAAAAAACCATGCTGCACCGAAATTTCCATCGTGAGGCCACCTGACCCTCGCTCACCGGGGGAGGGGTGGTCTCCAGAACAACCCCTCAGGTTTTTTTTGGACTTTGCGTAAAATAAATAGTGCTAGAAAAGTGAAATTTTCGGGAGCTGTGGGTACATCATTTTTACATCCGGCAACAAAATTTTTAAATCAGGTCATGTCAGACTACTGACATATTTGATCTTAAAGGAAGGCATGCCAAAAAAATTTGAACGTGTGTCAGTCATTGTCAAAAAATATTGACAAACGAAGAACGCCATTCGAATCCCCAACTTATCTTCTATAGATTTCATCTTCTCAGTTTTTTCGAGAAACTGTTTCACCTTACCTCGAGTCAACCGTAATGTGATGCCTGTTTTTCGTCTTTCTGTCCGAAATTGCTTTGTACGGGGACTTCTGGGTCAGAAAAGGAATACAGATCGTCTGGTACACTGTTTCAATAGTGCAGCACCGTTCGTGAAGGGTCAGTGACGTGAGGCCAGGTGAATTGATTACAGAATTGACTATACAACAAAACGGGTATGATATGTATTTGCCATTCACTTCAGACGAGGCATGATAGGTGCACATTTTACTTAATGCTCGTGAAGGCTTTTAAATGGCATGACCTTATGTGGCCTGACGTAACCTGATACCATTTGAAAGGTCACGTGCCACTTGGGACATGGGGAATTTCATGAAATGTTTTATGACAGCGTATAAATCTATCCTTTGTCATGAGAATGCCTCGAGTTGGTTTCACGTGCTTATTTTTAGTGATTTCTGAGCGGTAAAAGATTAATCGTTTGGCCTAGGATGACCTTGCATGACTATATTGACCACAAGAGCGTTTGTTTTAGTGACGACAGACTGTTTTATAATCTCAGACGTGTTTCATTACTTCGTTTTGTTCTGTAACACCGTGGCAACATTCTGCATGTTACCGTCCGTGACCTGACCTGACCTGACCTGACCTAACCTTTCCTTTACTTGGCCATGCCATTCAAGAACACACCAGCATGATTATAGCGATCAAAAAGAACTTGTTTGACATTCGTACCTTTACCCAACCACGAGGCACAAATGTTGTAAAATCCGAACTTAGTTGACCTGATATCACCTCAGATGACCTAGATTAGTCTTTTTGTGGTAAAAGTTACCATATCTGACTAAATATTCCGAATGGTGATTCCAGAACGTAACCTTGAAGTAACTTTATTTGAGTGCCAATTTCGACAAAAATCAGTGATGTATTACAATGGTTGCTGACATGACTAAATATGATCCGGGGAGAAGAACATTATTTTTTGACAATAAAATCTCGTTTTTTGTCATTTTCGATTGCTCAGTGCTCAACATAAGTTAAAAACACTGTTATGGTTGCTTTTATTGCCCACAGATTTTGGGCGTCATGACTTGTCCCTGTTTATTAACTCGCAATCGATAAATCTACATTTATTCTTTATGAGAATAAATGTACCGAAATTCGTAAAATTTGACGACCTTTCGATTGCTGCCGCTCTGATCTTTAAAGCACTCCTAATTCTTGAGATCATGGAGGATTCTCGAGACCCCCGGGTAAGCGAGGGAGGATTCGGACACCCGGGAGGGCGCGGACTAATGTGAGTCGTATTTAGGCCGACCGGACGGGGTAAGCCGACGATCCAGAGTGGTTCGTTGTGAGAACTCTGGCACTCAACCGCCAAGCTCACATAACCTGAGCGACCTACGCTTAACCTACGCTAACCTACGCTTAAGATGATTTCACTGTCATCGGTAGCTTTGTTAGATGAATAATAAGCACACAAACGCGAGGACGTACTGTTCCAAAACTTCATTACCACCAATGTACTTTCCAGAATCCAAAACTGCCTTAGAAGTGCAGCGCGAACTGACCAGCTCTGCGCACAGTCTGCCTCGGCCGTCCTAGTGCGTAGCTCGGCGGTCCATTTGGCCGTCGGCCGGCGCTGTGCACATCACCTCCACTTTCCCATCAAAACGGCGCGCGCGCCTCGGCAGGTGCGGCACAGCTCGGTCCCACCGTGAACTCTTGATGGCCACATACAGGCAGCTAGTCGGAAGCCAAGGCAACTGGCACAGTAGCAACGGAATCCAAGTCTGACTATCGTACTGACAGGATTTGATACAAAAATTAAGACACTTTAACACGAACTCAAAAAATAAGGCAATGTCAGAAATGGATTGCATATTAGGCATTAATCGATTGGGCGATCAGACCACTGGTTTTTGAGGAGTGCACTTTGAAAAAAATCTGCGCATCTACAATGCTCCCAGAAAAAACACTGTCACGTTGTCTGTCTACTTCTGCTGAAGCAGATTCGTCGTCCGAGGTTTCTGCACTGTCATTTCTGTCTGAAGAGCATAGATCAGATCTCAGCATGGGTCATCGTAGATCACAAAACACAGATCAAATTCGAAGCAACTGTAACAGCCTTTCTGAAGGTTATAATGAAACATTTGCTTAGCAAATAGTCTGAATGATGCAACTACGGCAGGTAATGATTTGATGGTAACGTACGTTGTCGACACAATGGGACCAGAAATGGTGAAAACTGAGTACGTGGTCACCTGAAATTCGGATGCATTACATTTACCACCTTGGCACTTTCCATCACAAAGACGTAACAAAAAGAAAGGACCTTTGTCATAGACAGACAATGGCTGGACTTTCGGAAGAAGGAACAGTTTAGTTTAAAAGCAAATTTGTATGGGTTGACAGGCATAGGAGCCTTTGCCACCTTTGGCTCTCTAGAACAGTGTCTGGGGTCCAGGTCCCATGCCACCAGTGAAAAGATCACAGGCTAGGCCTTAAGGGAGCAACCCGGGCAGATACGTCTGCGTTATACTTATCTGAACTGGATTTCGCTCAAAAATGAGTTCTTGTAATTTTGATCGAAGACCAAAGGAAGAGCCCAGCCACGTGAGCCCACCCATTTGTAGCCTCTTCGAAGACGGGCAACTTAACTCCCCTGAGAAATTGCAGGCTCCTCGGTTCAGAGACGTTCCCCAAACGAGGTGAAAAGAAGGCATGATTCCGCTGTCTCTGGATCGCTTTTAGGTTTAATGAGTGCGAGACCCATTTCCGGTCCCTGTTCGTCTTCGGGTAACAGTGACGTTTCGCAGTCCCCCACGATAGCAATAATTCTAAAAATGAGGTGGGAAAAGGGCTAAATGTGTTTCCGTACATTCCCTTCCATGCATCACCAAAAGGCGTATGCTATGTCTCAAAACAATGCGGGGGAAGGGAGACTGCGGCCCCTGCAGGAGATACAAATCTCCACTTTTGGTCCAGAACGCCGTTAGCTAACCCAGTAACCAATCAGACCCTTTTCCGGAGGGAAGCCGAGACCCCGAGGTATAGGGTCGGGACTGCAGTCCAGTGACAGAAGGTATCCACGCCAGCTGGGTCCATTCCGCGAGGTCCCTGAAAAAAATGTTAGATTCCCGGTCTCTAGGCTGCTTTTAGGTGTAAACAGTGTGAGGCCCTCTCACGAACCGAAGGCGGGGCCCTCTGGCGCGGTGGGGTTGACACCGGTTCATCCTAGTTTATTTTGCGAGGCCAACCAGGTTTATTTTGCGAGGCACCGTGGACAATTAAACCTTCAGTCTATTGGTCACCTTTGAATGTGATTGGTACGACGCCCTCGTACGGACGGGAATTGGGACACCCTCCAGGATCCGAACCTTGGTTCAGCGCAGGCCACCCAAGTCCATTCTGTGAGGTGCTCCAAAGATTGCCAGTTTCTGGTCTCTGGGCCAGTTTCGTATATAATGGACAAGGGACCCGCTCTAGGACGGAAGCCCCTCAGCATGGTCGGAAACATTTGCTAGGGAAGGCCTGCCGATTCCATTCCGCGAGGCCACTTAAAAATTGTAAGTTCCCGGTCTCTGGGTCACTTCTGAGTGTAAATGGTGCGAGACCGTCTCATGGACGGATCACCACGAGACCCGAACTCTGGTTTAGCGCTGTGAGGCCCCTCGAAAACCTGTAGGTTCCTGGGATCTGGTTTGCTTTTGAGTGTAATCAGTACGAGACCCTCTCTCGCACCTAAGCCGGGGCCCCTTAGCATGGTTCGAATCCTGGTTTAGCGCAGGCCATCCCGGTCAATTTGTTCTGTGAGGCGCCCTGAAAACTGTGAGGTCCTGGTCGCTGGACCACCTTTCAGAGTAACTGACACGGGGCCCTCTGTTGGATGGAAACCGTGTCGCCTAGCAAGGCCCGAACTCCGTGTCAGGGTAGGCCAGCCGGTTGTATTGATTTTGTGAGACTCCGTGGACATTATGAGATTCCGGTAGTTGGAGCACCTTTGATGTAATCAGCACGAGTCCCTCTCTCGGACATAAGCCGTGGCCTCCTAATAGGGTTCGAACCCCGGTTTAGCGCAGGACAGCCCGGTCCATTAATTCTGTGAGGCCCCCGAAAATTATGAGGTCTTGGTCGCTGGAGCACCTTTGATTGTCTAATTATTGGGGCTTAGGGGCACACCGACTTCTTGGTCATGCGACGCCCATGGAGCACCTTTGAGAGTGGTCCACAGGACGCCCTCTACTGGGTGGAAGCCAGGCCACCTAGCAGGGTCCGAACTCTGCATCAGGGTAGGCCGGCCGGTCCATTTTGCGAAAGCCCTTAAAAAATGTACGTTTGCGGTCCCTGGTCACTTCTGGGAGCAACACACTCAAGGTCCCTACCGGAAGAAAGCTGAGGCCCCTGACCAAGAAAGACTTGGTAGAACACGCACGCTATGTGCCTACTTCCTTGCCTGCATAATTAAGTTTTTTTGTTTTATTTTTTCCCTGTTGGTCATTCTTACCTCCATTTTCTATGTTGTTTAATTTCTTATGAGGGTTTCTTACGAAGCTCATAAATGAGGGGCAGAAACATGGCCTTGCCCCGGGCCCATCGCGGTTGAGAGGCAGTTGTCCTCCCTGCCCCCCTCCCCCTTCCGCCGCCCTTGTAACGAGGGTGAAGGTAGTCACTCATATAGAGGTGTCACTGTGTCGGGGACGTCTACACGTGTTTCCTTACGTGGGGCAAAAACATGTGAGTTTAAAATTGCGAACTGGGGTCACTGACCTTTTTAGCCTTTAAATGCCCTATGAGGGGTCATGAGGGAATCAAAAATCCTATTTGCATAATGACAGAAATTTCAGTTCCTCCTCACCTTTAGATTGACTTCCGCTGACATAAGTCTACTTAATGCGATAAATACATCGTCAACTGTATAATAAGGCACGAAAAACAAGCAAGAGTCTCTTGTTTTGTTTCGTGAAAAGCTCAATGCGATTCAAAAATCGACATCTGACGCTGTGGACACAGCGCGGAAATCGACGTCGAAAGGATCGTGCAATCCGTTTTCAATTCGAACACAGACACCCCTCGGCGGTATTTTTCTTGCAAAGTTGACGGCGCTCCTTTTCGCCGACTTCTGCCATCCTGGCTAACTCCTGGATCCGTCCCTGATACCTGGTCATGTTCCCCAACGATGTAAGTGCGACAGGCGGTCGAGACAACGCGGAGTCTCCGTACCCGGAGTTGCCAACACAGAGGGAATCTTGCTCGCCCGGTGTGGTCCCGACGCCGGCTGGTCTCGGAGATCGGGCATCTTAATTAGCATAAACATTAAGCTGAGCGTGCCCGCACGTTGCATCGTAATGGTAATGCGCTGCGTGATGCCCGCCACGCGATGCCGGTCTTTTCTGAGCATTTGTTAGGATGTGGTCTGCGACTGGACAACTGTTTTGATTAAACTCGTGAAATTTTGACTTGATAATTTATGTTACGTAGTTAAGAGCCGTTCCGAACTATCTGAAAACAATGGGCGAGAATGGCAATGCTTGATATTGAAACATCCTTGTTAATCGAGCATTCTCCCGCAAATGTCAAATTTTATCATATGCCACTGCAGGGGTGCAGCCAGGATTTTCTTAAGGGGGGGGGGGCTCAGAGTGAACTGAAATTGCACGAAAACCGCCTGCCGGGAAGACAATGTGCAATGGTTTTCAAAAAAATGCCGGCCTGGGGGGGGGGGGTGGCCGGGCCCTCCGGGCCTCCCTTGGCTGTGCCTGTGTGCTACTGGCATAGGACAAAATTTATAGGAAAAAGCGATTTTGTGTAAATGACTTTATATTTAACGCACAGGAAAACATACCAAGTTTGCTTTTGCAACGCATATATATGTATATATATATATATATATATATATATATCCCCTCCCTTGAGTCAAGGGGTCTACACTAGATACATGGCGATTAATCATATATGGAGACCCCTTGACTCAGGGGAGGGGCATGACACCCATGACTCGCCTTGGCTTTGTCCCTGGCAGAAGCAGACTTTGCAGTTTACAACCGGTTGGGCTGAATAAGGCGAGATATAAGACGAAAATGCTCCTGAAGACGACTAGAGGCGACCGATGCTGTCTTGCTGGTCACCGCTGTTGCAGTTTCGAAAAACATTGTTTTGTTTGTCGGAACTTTGGTCCTTGGCACCGCCAACACCGGCACAGCCTGGATTTTCTTAAGGGGGAGGCCGGAGCTCAGAGTGAGCTGAAATCATACGAAAACCGCCTGCCGGAAAGAATATGTGCAATGGTTTCTACAAAAATGCGGGCCTTGGGGGGGGGGGGGGGGGCAACCCGCTTGGCTGCGCCTATGACTGCCATCGTCTACCCGCTGCTTTGGTTTTATCGTTGCACTTAATAGCGTCGCCAGGATTTTTGTTGGGGCCAGGGCCAAAATAATAGGCCTAGCTACTATGAACATTTTGTTGCAAATACGGGGATATTGATCGCACATCAGAATGCAAAACTGAAGACTTAAAAAAAGAGTTCATTGCTTTTCAATTTCAGGAAACTTTTGTCTTGTAAAATCTTTTGTGATAATACCTAATTTTTGGAAGTTTCCGACTAGAATGGGGTCAGTTGACCTCAACGTTCCGACCTCCTGGCAACGTTGGTTGCACTATATCGGCTATAATTTCCATGTACGTTTGCACGTACATGGAACGCACAAACGTACATTTCCATGTACGTTTGTTATGATATCAAAGGTCAGCTCCCGATGCACAAAATTAAGTGGTGCCATATTTGTGCGGCAGATGGTGACAAGCCCTAATGTGTAACATTTGCTCATGTGCATACCCTACCGGTCTTTTTGGGGTGAAAAGTTTGGTTTAACACTAGCTGACTGCAGAGGTTCCATCCTCCACCAGCAGCTTCCCCGAGCAATTACGACAAACACATAGCACATACGACAGAACTGACCCAGAAAACCGTTTGCGACGCAGACCTGTTGAACATTAGCATGCGTTATGTCTGTTGCATAAACCCTTCTTACAAATTTAAGTATAAATATTTTACCACGTTTGAGGCCCGAAATATATCTTCAGATCTTTCGTTTGACGCTGGATTCACGCCAAAGGAACCTTGGTTGAAACTGCTACAGTTCTTTAAACAAATTACAAGACAATGGCAAGACGGAATGTTCTTTCTCTATAAACATCAAAAGCCTAAGAGTCTCTTTCGCATTCCAGTTGAAACTTCGACATTGTGACAACGACAGCGACAGCGAAGCTAAGTTTCGACCAGCGCCGGCTACATGAGGTTAAGGTTAAATCAGTCACTAGATCATTAGTAAAGACATTACTCAGCTTTAACCCTTGCTTGCACTTGCTATTTCGCCATCATAGAACGCACCTGGGGGGAGGGGGGAATGCCATCTCCCGAGCCATTCACCTCCTAATTGAGATAGAGCCTTGCGACAAAGACCAACGGATTGCTTTGAACGTGCTGTACCCAACGGTGTCAAATTTGGCCGTTTTGGCATACATCCTGACTTTCCAGACCATGCCAAACAAATAGATTTTACCTTTTTGCGCTACAAACGGAATATCCCGCACGTTCAACCCCGTCTAGCAATGACATGGCCATTTGTGGTGCTAACTTCTGGTCGTTCTTATGGCATGCAGTTCTACTGTCTGAGGTCAGTTGGTCGCATTCCATGTCAGGTCAGCATATGCCTTTTCAACAGAATCCGCTTCCGACGCCACTTGGAAGGCAGTCTGTTAGGTACCGATGCCGGTTTGTCGTCGTAAATCCAGACAGTTTGAAGTGATTTATTGAACCAGATTCATGTGCAGAACAGAGACATAACAAAAGGTCAACCGAAGTAGTCCGAGGTCGAACACTTCATTTCACCCTGAACAATACCAATTGGATATTCACTGCAAATTCACAAAAAATGGCAAATGATGTCGGACTGCGTCTCTAACGTCGACACAGCGTAACGCGCATTCACATGTCGCGTGTCGCGGCGGCGGTCCGGTTTCGAAGGTCACACGTGATCGTGGCGGGCGTAAGATTACGGAATGATACGATCGACCATTGCGCTTCAGAGCGATCAGACCCCATCGCGTCAAAGGTGAATCGAAAAGCTCTCTGCGTATGATAAGATATTACAATATGACATTAAAGGCACATTACGAAAAGTCAGGTTATGACTTAACATGACCTAATAACATTTTATATTAGATAATGCCCTACTATCAACAAAGATAATGTAGCACTACGAAAGACAATTATGAATGGCTACTTCTGAGACTGCTCAGAAAAAGTCTTGGATGAAATAAATATATTGCTTCGTTTCTGTAAGTTTGTGTGGGTGTGTTCGTGTGCGTGTATGCTTAACTGCTTGGTTGAGTGTGGCTGAAAGCATCAAATTATGTATTCAAAAACCCATGTTCCAGGTATCTACCAGATCATGTTCCTGAAAACGCGCTAGATTTTCCACAAAACATCGTATTTTTCGTGTTTATATTAACTATAAATATTCGACTTAATTTGACCTTAATCCTGACCTTGACCTTTCGTACCACCTACGTGAACATTTCCGACGCATGCGGGATGCAGCTTGCAAAGCAGTCTACAGATATGAAATCTGCCGTGGACTTGACACGTTGCTCGCACGTTTTACGGTACACTGCGCTTTGGCTTCGTGACATACCCTCGAGAACAGGGTGATATCTAACCAGCCAAGGGTCAGAGAAGCCTGAAATTTTCAGGGAATCTGCAGAAAAGAAGAAAAAGAAGCTATGGAGAAAATCAAACCTCTGTCTTCAATAGCTTGGTGTGTGTTGCGGAAAAACCAACTGGGGAGGGGTGGCATTCGCCCCCTTCCATGTGCGGGCGAGGGTTAAGCAATCCGGCTGGTTTCGAACGTGTGGTATGCTTCGCGTAGCGGTACCATCGCTTGCAATTTATGCAGAAGCTCGTCCACTGACAGGGAAGCAATGCACGCGATGCTATCTTTAGTCTGAAATCCCAGAGAGCGACACCTTCTGACATGAAATGCAATTCATGGGGCTTTACGGTTTCTTTCGTGACATGTCTTCCTAAAGTCGCCTCGGAAACCGGAAAAACCTCTGTGCACAATCGGTAGTGTATATAAGAAGAAATCTACTCCCTTTCTCCCTCCCTCTCTCGCTACTACGTCATTCCGGAAGTAGCTCAGGGACAAGTGACTTGTAACAGGACACTAGCATTTGCAATATTCATGAGATGTGATTGTGACGCAGTTTGCTTTCCAGGCATCTAGCCTCAGTTCGATGAGGTCACGAGGGTGCTTGTTGGACTCCGAAACATTGTCAGGACTGAATGAAGAACAGTACAAAGGTCACATTGTCGTGATGGCTAAGGAAAATTTTGTAACAGCGAGCTGTGCCAGTAACCACCCTTTCCCTTCCGTATTAAAATGTGTTTTTCATGAACAGGGACAATCTACATCACTTCAGCATGCTTACTTACTAGAGTTGCAATGTATTCCAAAGTGCTGGCTACGGTTGCGGCTCCACCCACGGTTCAGATCTACTGGCACACGCCTGGACACAGTACGGCGTAACGCGGACGCGGCTGGTCACCGCCCGATAATCAGCGATCATGCAAACATATCTGCAGTAATCTTGGTTTAAAGGGAATGTAGCAGCCGTAAGCAACCATCATGTAGATGCCAAGTTGTCAACGTTTATTGTTGCCAAAGGTTTTGTTGTCACAGGTTCCATATTTCACATTCATATTTTGCCCGTATTCGTTAGAGACACGGTATAGGCGCGGCCTGCTTTAGCACAGGCTCCGCTCTAGGCACGCCTTGGCAAAGTTTAGGCACGGCACCTTGCCTGCCGTTACTCAGAACTGCGACTGTACTACTTACCACATGTTTGTGCGCGATTCTGATTCGATTCTAATCAACTTTGAATGGTTTCACCAATTTAGCACTTTTGTTGTGAACCAAAACAAAACAGACCCGGTTGAAAACAGCAATGAATCAGAATTATAATTCAGTTACTTTCTGATCTAAAGAATCATTCGTGAATTGATTCATGGAAAAATTTGCAAAGCACAGCGGCCAATTAGCTATTCATGTACCTGTCATGCTGAAATACTCATTTAAAACTCTACGGGCCTTAACTGTCTGATTTCTACAAAGTGCCAGTTGCATCTTTTCGCTGCTAATGTGCACATTGTTACAAAATGAATGAAAACTGGATCAATTCACGGTTAAGTCTAAATCAGAATTCAAACGATTACCTAAAAAAATATACCGTGAATGCAAATAAGAATCGGTCCCCGGGACTGGAAATTAGTCGGTGAGTCAGTTCACTGCAAGTGAATAATGCACAATCCCGTTCATCACACCCCGGCTTTTCACCTGATCTCCTGCATCTCTGTCTCGGGAATGGATATGGATGGCGTGATGGCGTGATGCTCGAGGCTGTTTGAATGGGATCACCGTGGTTCGAACCGCTTGCTGCGATATGCATTACAATGGATCGGAGGTCATCCCGCGGAAAAACTCGTCCTTTGTAAAGGATCTTTTGTTCTAAACGTGAAAATGAAACCGCTTTTTAACGCATTCTCCTTGTCTGACATTGAAACTTCGCCTAGTGAGCCGGTAAAGTCACCTCACTGGCTCCAGGTTTTCAAAGGACTTGAAAAGACTCTTGAAGAACTTTTATAAAATTCAGAGTACAGTATTCGACTACATTAGTGTACTATCATATCCAGCGGTCTGTGGCGCACTACAGAGTAACATTGTCTCCAGGAGTATTCATAAAAATGTCGGTCCAGCTATTCCACCAACAGTATCGGAAGTGATGAGGGCAAAAGACAAAGTGGTCTACAAAGCTTTTCGCAACAAGGCAGAGAATCGAACATCGTTTTGCGCAGGCTCTAGTGCAATGTTGTTTTGGCAATGGAATAGTTTGAGATCAAGTTTACTTTCGGCACATCAAATAAACGCACAACACAACATTGCGATAGCTGCCAGACAGAATTTTACATCGAAGTTTGACGACCAATGCTTGTTTGTTACCATCTCTGACATTTCGCCAAGATGCACATTCTGGCGTGGAAAACGGGAAACTGTGACAAACGTTTTCGAAGAATGCGAACCAGTCGGTAATTTGTGGGACAACATAAAAACGTAAGCATAACAACAGTGGGACGAAGATCTGACGTTAACTACAAAAAAGTTATTATTGGCCCGGATCAGCAAGGTTACCATTGGTCAGATGATGCATTCAACGCGATACTACGTCTTTAGCTTTTAGTTACGTGGCACGTAACTAAACTGGCATTTCTGGACGTAGAGCTATAAAAAGCCAACCAACCTACGCCACTTTTTATGTCACCATGAGACACGCTACTACAACGGAATATCTTGAAGCTGACAAGAAACAAAGAGTTCGAGAAGTCGGTTAAATGGCTTTTGTTTTCGGCAAGGCAGGTTATAACCATTGGTTCTTGTTTTTCGTTTTGTTGTTTTTTGCTTGCCTCTGGCTGTTCGCGGCCGCCAAACTAAGCCCCAGCGCGCGGCGGCTGCGGTGATATGCCGCGGCGGCTCGCCGGTGCCAGCTCCAGGATATTGGGTCCTGGATGGAGGCACCTGGCTTCCAGCTCGCGGCGGGGTGGGCTCCTCTCCTCTTCGTTCACGTGACTCACGGGGTCCACGGCTGGGCCGCGGCGGGCAGTGTACGATCGTCCCGCTGTTTTCGTATCTGCTCCACTGACTCCCATCATTCCACATCACTCCATCATTCCTCTTCCTCCCTTCTCCTCCCAGCTGCAATGGTTGAGTTCCGTTATTAAAAGGAAATCAACAGAAAACATCCGAGCGGTTACGGACTTGGCGAAAAAAATTACGTATACGATCGCCCCCATTTGTAGCATTGTACTGTCAGACGCATTGCTGTGTGGTACATTTTTTCGTACACGGTAGCTTCGTTTTGTGCAATAAACTAGTCCTTAACCTTACTCCCGTATGAGGGGGAGGGGCTTTAGAAGCCCCCTTGGTTTTTTGCTTGCCGTTTCCAGGGGTTGTAAAGACGCTTCACGAAACTTCGTTACTTTTGCTATATATTCTTTCGACGTATTATACCAAATTTTCATAATTTCATTCTGTTCACTGGCGGAGCCAGGCCAAGTTTCTGGACGGCACCTCAGGCCATTTCGTTGTTTCATATGAGATTTTAAGATAAAACGCAACGCTGCTTATAAGGGTATAATTAGATAAACGTGGAAACATACACAATTAGTTTTGATGCTCAGAAACCACTTCACAGAGTCAGTTCAAGATCAAATTCAAATGTTGGCGTTATGTTAATGTTTCTGACCTTTCTTTTTAAAACGCAGAACCCGGACATTTATGACCTAGCGCAATATTCTCTTCGTTTGCACCAAATTTCAGGCCTATATTTGGCCGGGTCACGGAGCTATGACCTAAAATGTCCGTCCTCGTGCTTCATGGCACGCCGGACATAAACATGACTTTTAGAAATACAGTCAGCTCAGATGACTGGGAACGTTTTCTCCAAACACTATGAAATGAGCTCATGGTCATTCCATGTGACTCTGGGGTCATTTAAGGCCAAAGCTCGTAAGCTGATCTGATGATCATGCAGCCATGGGAATAACCCTTCTTCATTTCCTTGGTGCAGTCCATACCAACATTACACGAACAATGTCTTACGACTTGTATTTATGAAGCATAACATGACTAGTTAAAGCTAAAAAGATATTTCTAACTTTCATTTTAATCCATTTTTCAAAGCAAAACATTTCTCCCATTTTCGAAGCCCTTTGAACACCTATGCGTTGTCTCAAAACTCCAAATATATGGACTAATGGGAAAGTTCCCATCGATGGTCTCTCGGTTCATGCCTTCTGCATTTTTTGATCCTGCAGCCACCCTTTCAAGATTCTGAAAACCTTTCTTACAAAATTGCAATTTGCGTCACGGCGAATCGATTGTCTTTGTTGCGATGAAAACGAATAAGCCCCCTCCCCCCTTCATACAGGAATGCGCTCTAGTGCTTTATGGGCACTGGAATGGGGTTAAGTGGGAGAACATCTCCCCATGGCCTTGACCAAGTATTACATAAACCTATGCCAAAGTCTAGTTCCTATTATACAAAAGCAGCGTGCTACCATGACCTTTGGACGTCCCTGGAAGTGATATTTTTGATAGCTGGTTGCAGTGAAGTTAGAATCTTTGATACCTGGCCAGGCTCGTTATAGAATGGCACCTCAATTCAGGGAAAACTTTGTCTCAATTGCTCTTAATGGGCGGCTGACCCGCAAAATTCTACCACAGACAACATACGAGTTCATCTTTACACAGGTATAAAGTCGAAAAGCGGGAAGAAGAATCACCCCGTGATCACCTCTTGATCGCTTTGTCCTTGGCAATAAATCCCGAAAGCCGGTCCCGGGACAAGGTGGTTATTTCCCGAAAGACTGCCTGCTGATGGAACAAGGTTAATCGTCTTTCCTGCCAAGCCCTCCGACATTTAAGACGCTATTTCGGCCTGGAACGTCCAGTAATCACTTCCAAAAAGTGATTACTGGACGGGACGTCAGATCCCGCAGTTTCTGACGTGTTATCTGCCTTTCACTATTATTGCGCTTGTACTCCATGATAACCACTCGTATTTATGTCATCTATGTACTAATGTTTATCAATCTTATTAAGACCAATCGTAAACACTAATGATTTGTTCTATCTATCTGACGATCTATTCTGTCTTTTCTGTCTCTCTGTTCTAACGACCTTTCTGTTGATTTTGGCTGCGTCCCCGTGTCGCCCTCGATGCCGTGTTGTCCTTGGAAAGAAGTCACATTAGTTTCCTGAGCGGACAGAACAGAAAAGGGTAACATGTCGGGCCAGACTGAAGGAGGCCGGAACGCCGGGTGCAGACATCGGGGCGGTCGGCAGCCGTGCCGGTGGTATCGTACCGTGGCCGACCGCCATCCGGCCGCCCGGTCCCGCGAACGGCCGTGCGTCCATAATGGCAGAACCGGTCTGAGATGCTGGCCCAGCCGCGCCGGCTGCCGCGGCCAGTGAGACGGCATACCGCGAAACCCTGCCCCGCTGGATTCACTGAACACGGAGCCCCTCGGCTCATCCGCGAGAACAGCGGTCTCCTCTGTCAGAGGCTGTACCCGGGTTTTCCCAGTCGGCGCGCCGTCACCTTCGCGTCGGATCGAGGTCAGAGCCCGTACCTGGAGACGAAGTCGCGCGGCTGCGCTCGCCGCCGTCTGATTCGACCCTGTCCGCCGGGCGGGAAGGTGATACAGCCGGAACTGTGCCCCTGCTCCCGTCAGTCTGCGTCACCGCGTCATTGGGGTGCCTGACGAACGTCGTTGCGCGAGACGAGACTGAAGTGGCCGAGCGTTGCTGGTGAGCTCAGCGGCGGAATAGGCGCATTCGCCGTCTTTGTTCCTGAGCAGTGGTGCTGGTCAGTGATTGTTCAAATGCTGCTCACGTCTTTGGCCTCACTGCGTCATGTCTCCGCCATGGCATCATTTGATTCCGGGCCGTCCTTGGCTTGAAACAACGATAGCCTGTCGCGACGCTAGTGGATTGTACAAGGGATCAAAATTAACAGATCCCATTAAACATATCAGCCTTAAACCACGTTTGTATTGTATTGCTCGATCGTAACAATACGCCTTGGTTGACTATACTACACTTTGAACCGCGTTTCATAGAGCTACTCCTCGTTATTGTCATTTGCGCTTGCTTTCTGTGACTGTGAAGTTTTGCAAACCATTCTTAAATGCAAATTAGTTTTGATCGTTCGAGATCGCATGGGACCGTCTGACGTGACAAAAACCTATCTCACTCACCATTGGGTAGTTTGCCTTGTACCGCTAGCCTTTGTGTCACTTCACGTTAAACTGCACAAGATACGACTCGACTCTTTCGATTTTGATGAAATTTTGTTACGCTCTTAGCACCAAAAGGTCGCCGATTTCTACAGACATTGGATGATTCAAATGCCCATAACACGGTGACAGACCGTCACAGAAAGGTGCGATTAGCGCCAATCGAAAGGGAATGTTGCAGCTGTGATGAATAGGCCAATTTTTTCGTTGAACTCTGGATGACCTTTTAATTCCATTAGGTCACATGGAACGTTTTCATTTTAAACCATGTCTTCCCACCGTGATCTTTGCGAAAATGTGGCACAATATGTCCCCGAGTATTTACAAGAAGCGTGGCAGAAATTATTTGTGGGCAAGCTGAAACTTTTTCATGTATCTTGGCTTATGTCCTGCCCGGTGGCGCTTGAGAAATATGTCCTGAAGCTAACTGACGAATATTGACAGATTTCGTGTCTTTCGTTTATCTGACTGTTGTACAGTTTGTTGCGCACAATGTCCTCCATACCTTTTACACCTGAGCTTAGCTTCAAATTGCGTGACTAGAAAGGTCAAAAGGTTAAGACACCCCAACGCCAATCGAACCCTGCCATCCAAATCTGAAATACCCGATCTTCACATCTGTACGGAGGTGAGTCTGTCGCGTGTCTTTACGCCCCAGAGCCAACTGAAATAATCCTAGTGCACGGGGGTCTTTGAAAGGCCAGCCGAGGTCATTAACATCGAAAGACGTTGGCTGGCCTGTTTTCGTCTCGGATCATTCGTAATTTCTTTGGAGGCGCTGATTTTTAATTGCACATCCAGTTTGCATGCATCGAGCCATTTATGCTCATTGTATGTCCGCCAAAGGCTCTAGAGGCTTGCATGTCATTCTGGTCTGTGGCGTGTTTTGACCCGATTTGGCCCGCTCGGTTGACAGAAAGCTATGTTGAAGGGTGCCAAGGGCCTGAGTAGGCATCATTGCTGGAGGTATTAGTCGGAAAACGTGTATTGGATGTTGCACATGTGCTCTGTCATATGTTTATTTATTGTGGTATCAGCACAGCCATTCTCTACATAAACACGCTCACTAAGTCTGCTCTCTGATTGCTCAGACTTCATTCGACGTTTCACTGCCAGAGAACTGTTCAGCGCGCACCATCCCTGATCCATATGATGAATACACAAGAATTTTTCCTGTACCGGTTACAGCACGAGCATCTGTCAACCGTTCTCTGAGCGATAAGTACTCCCTCCTCTATTCTTTTTTCGAAATGCTTTATGAACGTGGCGGTACCAGTGTCTCTCAAAAACTGATAAAGTTGACGCGGCTTTTGGTGACTGTCTTTCGAAAGCTAGCTGTGGTCGCGGGCCTCTTCAACGTGCCGCCTGCACCGTCACATGGGCCCTTGCCATGTGACGTTGCGAAAAGTGTCACTCACCGCGCAGGCCGAGGTCGGATTTATGCAGGCAAACATTTGCGAAGATTGCGCAGTTTTTGCACCGAGCGCCAGGAAAGCAGTAGATTTCCAATGGACTCTGTCCAATCCTTTGCTCTGAATGGTCGATCATTTTCCTGTGCAACAGGTGTACCGCCGCAGTATCACGCGTCAAGCAGTCTGATATGGCAACCTTTATGTATAGCCTATGTGTACAACCTACAATACATGTTTTCTGATGAATGCCTATGACGTTGGTGTCTCTTTAGACGCTTGGCACCATTCAGCATGGCTTCCGGCCAACTGAACAGGCCAAATCAGGTCAAATTCAAAATGAAAAAACGCAACAGACCAGAATGACATATAAGCCAATGATGTCTAGCGCACGTGGAATGACTATAAATGACTTGATATGTGCAAAATGGATGTGCAGCTGAAAATCACCACCCCAAAAATTTGCAAACAGTTCAAAGCCAAAATGGGAAATCCAAGGTAAACCGATGCCATGTCCTTGGCTGACGTTCCGAAAGTCCCGATCCACGACTAGGATTATCTCAGTCGGCTTTAAGACCTACGAAAAACCGTCAGACATTGTGCACACCAAATTGTAGAACAATGTGGCAAACGAATGGCACGAAACCAATCGATATTCAGTCCAATTCGTCAACCAATCCATCATATTCGTCAAATGGCCTCGGGACATATTGTTCAAGCGCCACGTGGCAGAACATAATTCAAGATACCTGGCATTGTCTCAGTTTGCCCCAAAATATTTTTTTAAGTTAAAAAACGCTTCTTATAGATACTTGGGAAATTTTGCGCTACATTTTCGCGAAGATCATTGTGTACACATGTTACATATCAGGTCAAAGGTCATCCCGGTGGCACCGAAAAAAAATGAACCTGGGAAGGAAAGCTTGAACAGTCGGTTTCGAATGGCATTAATCGCACCTTTCTATGACAGTCTGTCTCGGAATTATGAGCAATGGATATCATGCAATGTCTGTAAAAATCGGTGCTTTCCCATGGCCTGTAACTTTGGCCTCAGCGGTCACCCAGGACTAAACACTTTGGCTTAGCCTTTGCTCGATACGTACAACGAGCCTACCGAATCTCATCAAAATCGAAAGGGATTGGGTCGTATCTCGTGCTACTTGACATCTGGTACCCCTTTAAAGTGGTCACTAATCGCCAATTGAGTCGCTGTCTGATAACGTGGGAAGTCCGAAAAGTATGGAATTCACCGGAGATGACGTCGAAGACGGGATGCTCTGTTGCACCAGGTATCCCCAGCCACAGCGCTGAGCGGCTGAGCCCACGACTCCACGGTCCCGCCCTCGTGCACCGTTATATCGGGCACCAAGGACGCCCAGGAGGGATATTTTCCGGGACCGGGGGGGGGAGTGGGAGGAATGGCTAAAACCGGGAAGCGGCATTCAGATGCTACATTTCCAGGGGAAGCACCCATAGAACTGATGAGCAAAATTCTGGAAGGGCCAGGGCACTTCAGACCCCAAACCCACAGCGTCCCATTCGTGGAGGTGAGGCTGACTGGGAACTGCTGACAACTCGAGCCAACTTATTTACCATACCAGCGGCTGAAGAAAACACTGGCGCCTCGGCGCCATCTCAGGGAAGGAGCCAATGAGCCCAGCTCACGAACACTCGCACCAGCATCTCCGAGATGCGGAGAAGCCTTATGTGACGTCATGCGGTGCAAACAGACGTCCGATGTCCTTGTATGTCTGTCCGTCTGCAAGATGTCAGACGCGTGACGTTGTTCAGCGACCGAACACTATTCGTTCGGGTTCTTAGATACGGCCATTTAATAGGTGCGGTGCCTGTTGGGCATTCTTGTTGACTGAACAATGCTGACATTGCGGATTGGTGTTAGAAGTTACCTACTGATGTTGATTTTACATCCAGTTTAAACAAACGAATTCGCGTAGGACAGATGCTTTTTTGCTTGTCAAAACGGAATTCCTTTCAGTCTGGTAAGGTCTGCTCTAAACAACGTGGCATGACATTCTGGCCTTGCGGAAGTGGCTGGGAACAGCAACAGGTGCATCGTTGCTTGAAGCACGCTTTTCAAAAGCGGAGGAAAAGACTTACCAGGCAGTCGCCATTTGGCTCTCCACAAGCCAGTGCTACCGGGCTTGCGCCACGTGCGTCCCGTCACGCAATGTTGCCCTGGCGCGCTGGGGGTTCCCGCTCCCGCCCTGGCCACAGACTGGCCTCATTTGGTATCACTTGGCACCGTTCCGCGGACCGTGATCCGAACGGTGACCGGGGCTCTGGCACGGAGGTCCGGGAGAAATGTGCACCTGCCCAGGACGGGCCGTATTGAAGTAAAGGCTCTCTCCTGTAGCAGATACCGTTCCAGGTGTTTGTCGTCAAATGCATAATAGGGGACTAACCCTTACTATCTATCAAATGTACCATCAACGTTTGGGCTTGACATTATTTTATTCCGTCTTCAAGCCGCTATCATTACGCCAAAAGTTAGAAAGACCTACCTGACGTGGCTTGCACAGAATGGCTGTAAGGTAGCCATTCGCACCACTCATCACCTTGATATTTCCGTAGCCGCTTAATGCACCCTTGGCCTAGATTAACGAGAATATCTAATCCTCCTGCTTACACCACTCAGCACGCGAATGTCAGCAGCCAGATCCCGGCGTGAGCAATCGGGATGGTGCCAGGGAGGGGGCGGGGAACGCATTTTCCGTTTTCTTCGGCGTTTGACACTGCGCCGATGGGCGCAGCCTTGAAGGAAGCACGCGGATCGGGATGCAGCCCGCCTGAGTCCGCCGCGGGGCCATCGGCAGCGTTTCGTGCGGGTTTCGGGGCCTGCGCAGGTGTACATGGCGGCCCTCTGGGAGCTGGCGCTGCCCGGCGGGCGGCGGGCTGGACGGACCCGACGTCCGGCGTCAGACGGCCGCGGCTCTCCGTCGCCGCCGCCGCCGCCGCTGCGGGCCGGCGGAACCAGCTCTGACGTGGCGGGCCGGCCCGGACCGGTCACGGTCGGCGGCGGTGGCGTGGCTGGCCCGTGCCTCTGAGCCTGACAGCCCCAGCCCGGCTCTCCGGCCGGCCGACGAACAGCATTCAGCCAGTCCTCGGCCGGCCGTCAGATGGGATCATCTCTGGGGCGGAAAGCCGCGGAATGGCCGACTGACAGACTGTCGGGCTGGCAGACCAGCAGAGCGGCAGATCGAACGACCGACAGACACCAAGGTAGACAGATTTCTTCAAGTGACGTGTGAAGCCTCGTAAAGCCCTGAAAGGGTCTCCTTTGGCCTGCTCGAAGCGGCCTTCGAGGCAGGGATGTCGATTTCTGTGAATGATTGGGGGGGGGGGGGAGCCGAGAGTTCGACAATCCAGCCTTCCCTCAAATGTGGGTTTCTCAACGGATTTAGCCGACTTTATTTTCACCAACGGAAATTTGCAAGTTTTTTGTTCCTATTTATCAAATTAAAAATTGCTTTTATTCACATGTATACAGGTATATATAAATACACACACACACATATATATATATATATATATATATATATATATATATATATATGTACATATATATGTATACAGATAGAAGAAATGATACGTAGATATATCGCTTTAGACTTCATTCTTCATTTTTTGCCTATCTCCATTCTTTTCGTTATTATTATTCGTTTCCCTTTAAAACTGGCAGGAAATATTGAGTGGGCCCAAACCAACATTGGGTGGACCCAAATCAGCATTGTGAGGGTCTGGTCCCTCTCAGAAGAATTCAAATCGACAATATCCCGGCTCTGAGGCATACTACGGGTCCTCTAATAACCCCCTGAAAGCCCCCCAGACCCCTCCAAAGTAGCCTCTGAGACCTTCCCAAAGAGGCCTCGAAAGCCTGCGCCATGGGATCATCGAGGCCCCTCGGAGACCTGCAGAAATTCACGAGACTGTTTTAGCTGTCCTGTCACCACCATGGGCAAAATGACCCTCCTCGTACTCGCCGCGAGGGGACTCATTTTGGCCCAAGGGGAGGGGTGATCGCATCATTAATCCCTCCCCATGGCCTCGTCCATGCTGACAGACGGACAGACCGGCAAACCCACCGCCGCGTGACTCGCTCCTGTGGTGGCTCGTCACGCAGAGCCGTGACGTGACGTAACTCAGGGCTGTCACGGCTCAACCTGCGACCCAGCTCGAACTGCGTCGGGGGCAGCTCCGAGCTTCGGTGGCGCGCCTGTGGGAACGCATGCACCGGTCCGCTGATGCGTTACTGAATGGGAAGACTGGAACTGTTCCGGAATCGAATAACTTTCAATTTAAGAATAATTTGGAAGATGTCTTATGTCTAATTTCCATCATGCCATGTAAAATGAACTTGAAAAGATACTGTTTATGGTCGTCTGTTGTTGGTCGTACGCATGTCCCTCAAACGTGAGCAGATGCCGTCTCTTGGTGCTATGCGGCTGGTTCGCGTCGCAGTTATTCCATTGTCGGCGCATTGGCACACTCAGGGCTGCACTGTTTTGGCCAGTTTATCCAGTCTTTCCCACATTGCAGTGATGGGAATTCCCAAAACTCCATTCGTTGGCTGCTTTTGCGGGGTAGTACCCAATGATAGTCGATAATGGGGAACCATTCAGAGTAGGTAAGTTGAATTTCTTTTTTGGTATTTGGCAGTTATTAGAAATTACCAGGAAAAGTGTGTTGGCTTGTGATTATTTCTGAAACATATCTGATCGAAATTTCGAACGAAATGTCAGGATCTACTCATTGTCCTTTCACTTCTCCCGTGTTTTGCAGGACGCAGAAGGACCTGGCGTGAGGATCTTAGGACACCCGGACGACGTACCCCACACCGAAGTCAGGATGAAAGTAGCGATACCGCTTCTCCTTTTAGCATGCCTGTGCACGGCACAGGCTCATCTCCGGGAAAAACGTCAATGTACGCAGAACACCGGCTTTTATCTCTATTTCACCATGAAAAGTGCCTTGATGAGATGAAATCGACGTTATTAGGCATCTGGTCAAAACTGTACGTCCCGAGTATTCGAAACTGGTTAGTTGTGAAGGTGGCTTAGACGCCTTTAAGTAGTAGGTCAAGGATGGAGGAATTTTTTCTGACTGTCGTCCTCGTCTGATGTGTTATTATTTACACAACGTTTTGACCAGCAAGTTCTCCGAGTCGGGTGTTGGTTGGTTCTGAGAAGAACCATTTCCCTGATCCCTGATTCAAATCCCCAAAACACCGCAAGACATTCGAGGCTGCGACGAATACATGGCTAATAACCAAAAACCAGCCGGTCCTTTTCAGGACCAATACACACCCGACAAAGTGACACTTGACGACTTTCGGAAAACTCACTGGCCGAAACGTTGTATAAATAATGACACACAAGACCAGGACGGTAGTCCGAAAAATTTCTCCACCCGTAATACCAACACCTTGTCTCAATCACTCGGCGAAACTGGCACGTCACGGCTGGAGTGAACGTGGCGTGCGAGAACCGACTCTATCTCACCCTCCCGGATTTCGACGGCAATTCTAGCTGTTGCGATGCAAAACGTCGGTTGCCTGGCTACAGTTAGCCTGAGCAGATTTAGTTGCCCATTTACCGCGGTATGTTCTGAACGGGCAGTGCTTGAACTGGTCTCGTGCTGGCCGCAGCCATCTCGTTCGGAGGCTCCAGGCCGACGGATCCGCCGCCGGAGGCATGCAACGACTACGCCGACCGCCAGGGATTATGTGACGTTATCACGGCGTGTCCCGCGCTGCTGCGGCTGGTGCAGAGCCAGCCGAGCCCCCAGGACATCCAGAATGTGCGCCGCAGCATCTGTGGCTTCAAGGTCATCAACTTTGTAAGTGTGCTGCTGTTTCGAGACGTTTGGTAAAGATTCTAAATTTGGTACATGCAGATGGGGTCAAGGGCGCGGGCGCGGGAGGGAGGGGGGCAGGGGAACTGTGGCCTCCATTTTTTTGAAAGTTTTGAAACTATGAGATGCTGGAATTTTCAAAGCCTTGATTTTCGAAGCTTCTTTGAAAAAACCCTATGAGCTTTGACTGGAAAGAATTGACCCAAAGTGCTTCTTTGCGTCCCCCCAGCTGTAGAAGAATTCCCGCGCCCCTGGATGGAGTCCTTCAAATGCCACTGGATATTTCCCAAGAGGAAAACATGTGCTGACGAGAAGACTGTGAATGATGTGTTTTGAATGTTTGTATTTTATGAAAATATTGTCTTTATAACGGGAGAAACTTTGGTTTATGCATCTCAATATATATATATATATATATATATATATATATATAATACATATCGAAACGTTGACTCCCCACTTCCCACCTTCGCCGCATGACACCGGAGCCAAATGGCGGAGCGCCGTAAAATCAGTTATTAACATGGATTCAACGTGTCAGTCATAGACCATCTTCGGAAGATAACCTGTCTTATAAAATGTACAACTTTCTCTCTTTTTTGTTATGCATAGGCATATATTGTACTTATCTCAAATATTTAGCCGGGAGGTTAGACTTCTCACCTTTTTCCGCCGCATAACACCGGAACCAAATGGTGTCGCGTCTTTAAGTTTCGAGTACTTTTCGTTACATTAATTTCGCACATTCCGAAAACGAATATTTTTGGAGGTCATCCAGGATCGTGTCAGGATGACGTCACAGAGACGACGTTTTACAATTTTGCGGTTTCCGGTTTGCTTGATCTGTATCGATGTACTGGTCGTGCGAGATGGCGAATAGTGTGCAGTATATGTTGTGCAAGAAAGATGAGTATACTCTTCTCATGATTTTACATAATTTAACACCCCCTTGTGTGCCTCCCCCTTAGCAAACGCTGAATGGCTAAATACCCCAACGGCAGTCTGTTTTTTATGATATTCATTATTTCAGACAAAGATTAAATGGTACTTAATCCGCCCCCCAACTGGGGCGACATTTGTATTATATGTGCACCATTCATATTTGGATGGCCAAATGCTCGCCTACTCGCAAAATGACCTAGATCCTGGTCTCCGTCGTGTAACATTTGCTGGCTGCTCTATTGCTCCTTAATGGTTTCCTGTGCCGATTTTAACTTCCTTGAAAATGTCATTCGTGAACTATGATCGACAGCTCCATCACGCCGAGTTTTCGCTGTCTCCCCAGAGGAGGGTGCCCAAGCTCTGCTGCGCCCAAGCCGCCGGTAATCAGCCCACCAAGCCGACGCCGACTCCGACGCCGTCTCCGACACCCGCCCCCACTTCGAAGCCGACCCAGTCGGGAGGCTCTGGCTTCAACGGCGCTCCCGAGAACCACCCGAACCGGCGGCTGCTGCCGCAGCAGTGCGGCTTCAGCTTCACTCCGCGCATCGTCGGTGGCCAGGAGGTCGCCCTCGGCGAGTTTCCCTGGCTGGCCATCCTCGGCTACGAAGGTAACCGCGCAGTGGTGTGCTCTTATTACTCTCGCTGGCGCGCCCTGGAGACGTCAGGCTTTGGCAGTGTCAACCGCACGCAACCGGTAACAAAATGACTTTTTCATTGTTCTTCGAGACTATTGCTTGCTGCCTATTCCTGCGGGATTTAGCATAGGTTCTTGGTGTCGTGGTGGTTTGGTGTGGGAGGACTCCTGGCCACCTGGTTATAGGTGGCGGGTAGATTACTACAAAAATGTAAGTGCTACGGAAGCACCCTGGAAAGCTGCTAAGTGGACTGCCGGAAGCTTTCATCCGACTTTTCTTATTTGGGGCACTGATTTTCATTGGTGCTGAGGGTTTTCCATGGTTTTTGACTGCCGTGACCAGTGGAAGCGTCGGTCGATGGCGCGTCCTTGCCACGTTCGTCCGTGTGTCAGCGACCATGACGATCTGCCTGCGTCCACCAGTGGCCGGCACGGACGAGGTGGACTTCAACTGTGGTGGCACCCTCATCAACGACCGCTACGTCCTGACGGCGGCCCACTGCGTCACCAACCTGCCCGCCGGCTTCAACTTGGCCAAAGTCCGCCTGGGGGAGCACGACCTGACCACGGCGCCAGACTGCGTGAGTCAAAGCCCACCCCGACCTGCCGCTGAAGTCTGACGCTGGCCCCAGCTCTGCCCGACCCTGATCTTAGCCCATGGGTCAGACGGGACCTTAACCTTGGGTCAGGTCCGGTCTGAACTTTGCTGTAACCTGACAGCGACTCGTGCACCTGACCTGTCCCAGACCTGATCTGACCTATTCCCTCCCCTAACCCGACGCGCAGCCGGATTTGGCTACGGCCCGCTCTAAGAATAAGTATGGGTTGCAAATATCAAATAGCATGTGGTCATAAGCGTTTCGGACCGCCGCCCAGGAATACTCAGAACCGGTCCCAGTTGTTCTGTTGGGACATGAGAGATTCGCAGAAACTGTCGAGCATGCAGCTGCCAACGTACTCGTGTCCTGTGCTGGACAGAGGAACAAAGACTGTGCGGGTCCGGTGCAGGACTTCAACATCGAAGAGATCATCTCGCACGCGGACTACAACAAGCCGAACCGCTTTTGGAACGACATTGCGCTGCTTCGTCTGGACAGGCCCTTCGATAGGACGCTAGGTTGTAAGTACTAAATAAAAAGGACTTTGCTGGCACACATATGGTTACTGGTGCTGTTCCACTGTTTGTGGGGTGAAACGTTGGTGAAAAGCGGAACGTGGCTGACTGTTTTTAGTTGACCGGTCCCAGTCGAAAACACTCCGAGAAGCTAAGGTCTTGTGTTGTGTGCCTGATCGTGTCTCCTTTTCAGCATTCATCGAAAACATCTGCATGCCGTTTGACAGCTTCAGAACCGACTCACTTACGGACAAGAAACTCGTGGTTGCCGGTTTTGGACTCACTGAAGCATGTAGGTGGTCATCGCTCAGCAAGGCTTATGACTTTGCTAAGGATTTGCACTACCTAGCAGCCGAGCAGGGCTATCATGCACAGAGTTCTGTCGCAAAAACGTGGCATATGTCGGTGTCCTTTTGATGTTAAGATGCCCAGTAGATAAATGTTTTATCAAATTTGTCTTTTGCATTATTCTGTGCACCCATTCGCCGGACTTCAGCTGCTTGCCTTATCACCTCGCACGTTTAGGTTTGTTCTTTATCTTTGCATTTATTTATCAATTTGAGCCGTGATTCTGGTCATTAGACGGTGATGTGCGCTGGTGGCGTTAACATTTCTTTCTGATCCATTTGCGTTGCCGAGTGTTGTTGCATGTGCGGAACTATACCACTAGTCTGAAAAAACGTCGAGTTTTTCAAAATTCCCCCAAAATTTGTGTAATCGCCTTGCATACGTGTATGACTGCTTTGCCACCATCACTGTCGTTGACGGGAGAACACGTTTTCGAAACGTGAATGTACAGGATTCAGCGTCTGTTAAAAAGCTAACTTTACATAGCATCAGCCCGATAACACCACAAAACAAGGCCACGCGGGGCCCGGCCGCGCTGTCGCGCGCCGCCAACGTCGCGCGCCGGGCCAGACGTCGCGCGCCGGGCCAGACGTCGCGCGCCGCCAACGCCGCCGCGTCGCTAACGCCGTCCCCCGCCGGCAGTCGGCGACTCGAGCAACGTGCTGATGAAGCTGCAGGTGCCGCTGGTATCCAACGAGCGGTGCGCCACCGTGTTCCGCCGTCAGCGCGCCAACATCGGCGACCTGCAGATGTGCGCCGGCGCGGAGAAGGGCCGCGACTCGTGCTCCGGCGACTCGGGCGGTCCGCTCATGGCCTTCGACAAGACGGGTCCACCGTACCGCGTCGTCGGCGTCGTCTCGTTCGGCGTCACGCGCTGCGGCACCGAGAACGTGCCGGGCGTCTACACGCGCGTCTCCCAGTACCTCAACTGGATTATGGACCACATGCGCGACTAGGCGCGGCCTGCGGCCGACGGGGGGTGACTGGGGGCGACTGGGAGCGACTGGGGGTGACTGGGACGACTGGAGACAACGGGAGGCGACTGGAGGCGACTGGGAGCGAGTGGGGGCGACTGGGAGTGACTGGAGGCGACTGAGGGTGACTGGAGGCGACTGAGAGCGGACGCACCGGGAGAGGGCAGTGTGGGGTAGGAAGAACATTGCGGGGCATTGCGGTGGCGGCATGGGCCGAGCTCTCCAGTGCATGTATAGTGCGCAAGGGGGTCACTGCGATTGTGTTGGCCAGATTTTCCCACGTTCAGGCGCGTTGTGGTACATGTCAAGGATACGACGCAAATGACGCCGGATCGTGAGCATGCCTTTTGGATTAGATACTTTGCAGTCCTAGGTGGTGCTTTTTATTGGGTCAATTCTCTGCCGGGGCAGGGGGAACAGGGATCAGTTCGCGCATTCCGGAAAAAAACTTTTGTGCAGTCTCCCTAGGGTCCATATGGCTATTGCCAGCAGTATAGTTTGGAGTGGCTACTACCTCACTCCATCTAAAACGTTGTGTTATATGTTTGTGGGTGGTTTTCAATGAAATTTTAAATCCTTATCGTGTAAACGATGTTTTAAGCCAAGGAAATAAAGATGTCAAATGTCTGATGTCCTGACCGTTTGTCAACATTTCTTTGGTCGCAGCAATGTCCGTTTACCCATCAGGATTAAACGATAAAAAGGAACTCTTTATAGAGAGTTGTGAGCCCCATATACATTCATCGCAGTCCAATAGATTTAACTGTATTGGATTTTAAGCATTCATCTGAACTTTGGTAACTGCATCTCAATGGCTCTGAAAATCGATCCGGAGGGAAGATGTGCATCAGATCCCGAACACCACCTTTTTCCTAATTTTGAACATAGGCAACAGTCATTTGTCGGCGTCAAACCCCGTGTTCCGTATTTTTCCGAATAATTTTCAGAACTGTAGCTCAACGTGCATGCTGTCTCTTTCAGGTTAAGCACCATTTTTTAACGAAAATCGGATAACCAATAAAGTCATCTGCATATGAAACCAATGTTAAAAAAAATCACAACTCAACACCCCGGAAGGAGGCTGCGGAGGAGGTGTGATGTCACCCATTCGGCCTTACGAGCTCTAATCTGCAGCTACTAAAGCACCAGCTACTAAAGATGGTGCGGCCATGCATCACGTCATTCCTGCTGGTACTGCCGAACAGACATATGCCTGGGTCTCAATGGAATGCACGTCATCCCCGTGTTGTGCTTGGGGATAACGTGCGTGTTAACGTGCGTGTTAACGTGCGTGCGTGTAACGTCTTAACTCGTCGTTGACCGGGACGGGTCACTGCGTCGTCTCGGAAAGGTCATGTCCCTCCGGAGCAAAGCGGTGTCCAGGTGACGCAGCACTTGCCATGGTCAGCTTAGAGTCCGACGTAAAACGAGGACAGTCTGCATTCCATCGGGATCCCGGCACATGTCTGTCGCCGAACTACAAGGACGACGCATCATATCACGCCAAGGACACCACGTTAAGGAAGAGGTTAAGAAGAAGGCCGGACGCAGCGATGCTGATGTGGTTAATGCGGTCGAGGACGATCGGATCGCCCGGAATGACATACAGGTTCAGCCCCTCACAGATGACTGCCAGCCAGAGCCCGGAATGACATACAGGTTCAGCCCCTCACAGATGACTGCCAGCCAGAGCCCGGAATGAAATACAGGTTCAGCCCCTCACAGATGACTGCCAGCCAGAACGCTGCTTCTCTGCGTGACTCCATCGCAACGATGCGAGACGGATGTTTTTGCCTGGTGTGGGTCTAAAGTGGGAAGATACAAGAGACTCGACAAAGATCCACAACCTACTGGTTCAGACAGGCGTACATCAGTCGGGTTTTTGTCCTATCATCTTGGCCAGTGGCGCACAAAGCGTGTGCAGACAAATAACCTTAAAAATAGCAACCGTTCTTTCGTAAATTCCAGCATAAGATATGCTAAGACAAGCACTCATAGCATTGTCATTATGACCTATGGGGAGAATGGGGTTTCTTTCTCTTGGGTCCACTTTTTCCTTCGTTTACCAAACGGGGCGGTCGCCTTGTGTAAGCCCAGCTGCAGGTGTGGCCTTTCGTGTGACGCGTTCGAATGTCATTTGGGTGGGAATTGCCATTAGTTCCCATGTGCTCTGACTAAACATTTTCCAGAAATCGGGTCTTTAGCTGACATGTCCATTTAGGAAGTAAAGTGAGGCCATAATTTCCGAAACTATCCCCAAAAATTGGCCAGCACAGGGTTTAACGCAGTCAGCAAGTAGTGACGTGGAAACCGGTCACCGTATACAGTTCCTCCCTAAATCCTTTATGTACAGCTGGGTAGTTACCAAGATTGACAGACTTCATCACATTTTTACAACAATGACTGCACTGCCGAACTCCGCGACGAAACGATCGACATTTTTCACGACGGATTTCATTTTGTAAACGGTGGTTTGTAATGGGTCTGTAAATAAATCAAAAACACATGTTTTAGCACAAACACTTCGGATTTCTTCATATAACGTGGATGAAAGAATCGTTAAAACGAAGTAACTGTTCACAATCGTTAACGGTTTAAATGCCTGATAGGCGGTCTCGCCAGTACCACACAGCAGTGAGATAGGAAGATACCACTGCTCTTGCCTAATGCATATACTTTTTTACTCTCCACACCTTCTGTGATCAGCTGACCAGGAGTGCTCTCATATAAATGTACCGCGAAGCAAGGAAACTTACTTGAACTGACCAGAAGACTGCAGCTATGAAAACAAAAAGAGTCGTCACTTTTGACTCGTCACTGTGGCATTCCTCGTTAAGAAGAGAAATAGGGACTTGTACTGTGGCGATTAATTTCGAATGGAGGCAGCAGAGCAGCTCAGAAAACTAAAAACGAGGGGAGAGGCTCCATAGCCTTATACAGGGTGATTAAAAGAATGTCGTTCTTTTGTCTGGTGTGGAATGTCTTTCGACTGGATTATTGCAGTTATCTTATTCAAATATTTTCAGAAACTTCAAACAATTCTCTTTCAGACGAGCGTTCTGTCATTTACCACATGTGCTCTATGAAGCTGACAGGATTTTTTTAAAGAAATTACGCTAATATGAAAATTATAAACATTTTAAATCAGGAAGCAGTTTGAAACAACGCGCGTGTTCGTCGAATCATCAGGCTCGTGCTTATGGTATTGTTTATAAAATATAATTTATAATTTACATATCGTTTATATTTATAATTTATATCGTGCTTATAGTATAGTATAGTATTGTAGAGTGAAGTCCTGTTTTACACAACTCATGACTGCAGATGGCCTCTGGTGTGCGACCTTGAGTCACCTCAAAGCGAGTTAAGTTTTCCATAGTTTTCCACTAAAAAGGGATGAGACCACAGCCACAGTTTTCGAATGAAGACTTGGTACTTAAAATATACTAGAGTGCGTTAATCAGGATAATTGTTGTAATAAAGTAAAATGGAATTAGCCTTAAGCTCATAATATCCGAAAAACGAAAGATTTCGACCACGGGCCTTCCTCGGGGATAATTCTTCAGAAAGGCAAACACACCGACATCGACGAACAAGAAAATTAACATGCTCGTGGAGGAAGCGTGCATCCATCATAATAAGACACCGCCTTATAACGAATCCAAGGTAAAACGACCGCGACAACCAACGACATAGCCTTTGCTGTGACATACTGGTATCTATTATATAGACATACCTATCATATGTAAGCATACTGGTAACTCTTGGTATGGGTACTAGATAACTAGTCGTATGGGACTGGCTGTAACTGGCGCCAGGATGAAATATTGGTGTTGAGGATTAGCCTTGCATTACGAATTTCAATCGATTCAGCGATTTTGAGTTCTGCTACGTCCTCGCAAGTCCGAATAATTTCAGTGGGTGGATATGTAGATGTAGATGTGGGTGAGATTCACATGTGGGTGAGATATTTGAAAATGGTCGCCCAGGGGCGTGTTCTCCCTAGTTTTGTTGTTGGCGTCCCTCAAATATCCACTGTACCGCTCCCTAATTCTGCATTTGGTTCCCCAATATAACTAACGGCACGAGGGGCGCACAAACGACAGGTAATTTTGTAAACGGCATTCTGGACATCGCATTTCCCCTTCAACCCGGCACCGCCTGGCGCGTTTTTGTACCCGCGACCGCCTGAGGGGTGTCAAAAAGGGCGCCCCTGCTTTCTCAGGATTTAATTGTCGGATCTGAACCGCTCTACCAGCAATCGATAGCCCCGAGTCTCGCAATTCAGCTAATGCTATATTAGCCCTGGTCGCGTGACTGATGACGTCACAGGTCACGTAAAATATATAATACGACGTCGGAAAAAACTGGCAATGGTTTGTACCTCATATCATTGGTAATAATGGCCTTAGAGTTTTCAGTTGGGTATCAAACGAAAGTTCACAGTCTTCTGCATCAAATGCATGCCAAAATGTTAAAAAAATCCGCGTTAAGATCAACCTAAGCCAGGCCAAGTATTTGTCTTACTTTACATGCCAAAGATCGATACTTACTTGCAGCGGTTTTGGTCTACTAGAAAAAAGAATGAAAATGGAATCTTCTTATGATGAGTTTGTATTATCTGCGTTTCATCCAGACAAGGTCAGTGTAGGTCAGATCAGCTAAGGTTGCATCACTCTTCCTGACAAAGGACAAACGTTACTCGCTGCATTTCTTAACTGCGTCAAGTGCAGAACTGAAAAGACATCTCGTGACAATTAAATATGCTCTGTCTGCTCTTCAGTGAGATAAGGTCAAGCCAGGTCAGCACAATCAGTCATTTTTCCTTTTCTGACTGGGAGCAATAACTGCTGTCTCCTGGTAATGAACGGTCTTCCACAGACAACGCTGCATTTTATTTCGTTTTGGCATCTACCCATGACGTGACCTGGCCTGACATGACCTCAAGCTGCTTTTGGCGAACTTTGCTAAAAAGCTCATATAGATTCGCTTGTCTGACCTGAACGATTGGGAAAGTCGGCGACAACAACTTCCATCAAACACAATGCGAATCAGTCAAAGTGCCCTCATGCATGTGCCTAACATAGCCTCTAATGTTGACATGTCGCGATTGCATATCCTAGTGGGGACCGTTTCTTATGCAAATCCAAACAATCCATGCATTATACTCGCAAATATTATAGAAAAACGAAGCGCATGTTCGCGCTACCGTCTGAAAAGGCAAAAACAAGCACGCAATGGGTCACTTATAACGTCATACGTCCATGACCTGACCTAGCATGAAAATGGTTTTGATGTCAAAATATGTGGAATTGTTTATTGCACAGGTGCTGAAAATTTGCTTGCGCTGACTCGAACGGCTCAGAAGTTATTCAAGAACTATATTAGGCAGTTAATTATTAGGGATTTTTAGGGATAATTATTAGGTTAATTAGGGAGTGCCCTAATTAACACCCTGTCAGGCAGTGCCGGGTTAAGCCCGCCTCGCAACAAAGACAATGACGCTTTCCCCCTGGACAGGAAGTGGCATCAAGGGCAGAGAATATTCACATGCGAGAGTCTGCTGATTCCTCCTGCCATCTTAGCGTTTATGTTCGATACTCTGTCGATCGCGTCGACCCATCTGGCTAACACATCGTCAATGAAAGGAAAACAAAGAAAGGCCGTGTTGGAAGAACGTTCACTGCTTTGAGGTTTTGCTGGTTTTTGAATCATCTGGTGTCTTAAGGCACCAATTTAGACTAAGACTAATTACGACTAAGACTAAAAATAATTAGCCTCCAACACGACCTTTATTTGCCTTCTTTTCATTGACAATGTGTTAGCCAGACGAGTCGACGCGATCGTCAGAGCATCGAACACAAACGCTATGGTGGCATGGAGAAATCAGCAGACTCTCTCTCGCATATGAACATCCTCTGTCCTTGATGTCCGTCCCTGTCCAGGGGGAAGCGTCGTTGTCACTGTTACGAGGCGGGTTTAAGGAGAGATGCCATGTCAAGAACGCTGGTTACAAAATTATCTGTCGTTTGTGCACTCCTCGTGTGATTAGTTATATTGGGAAACTAAACATAGTTAGGGAGTGGCACAATGAACATTTCAGGGAAGCCAACAACAAAACTAGGAACACGCCCCTGGACGACTATTTTCGAACATCTCATCCACATGTGAACATTACATCTAAACCTCTGCCCATTAAAATTATTCGGACTGATGGAAATACGTAATGCAAGGCCTATCGTCAACACCAATATTTCATCCTGGCGCCTGTTACATCCAGTCCCATATGACTAGTTATCTAGTACCCATGCCAATAGTTACCAGCATGTTGATATATAATATGCCTATATGATAGATACCAGTAGGTCACCGTAAAGGCTATGTCGTTGGTTGTCGCGGTCGTTTTACCTTGGATTCGTTATAAGGCGGTGTTTTATTATGATGGATGCACGTTTCCTGCACGGACCTGTTAACTTTCGTATTCGTCGATGTCGGTGTTTTTGTCTTTCCGAAAAACTTTCCCTGACAAAGGCCCGTAGCCGAAATATAGGATTAATTTTTTTTTGTTTTTTTTCGGATATTATGAGCTTAAGGCTAATTCTATTTTACCTTATTAAGACTTGACATTCATTAAACAGTTACGGCAGGAGAAGCAATGGGGAGTCAAATGGACGTGTTGAGAGTTTCCCAGAAAACATTGGAACGTCAAAATAATAAACCGGATAGTATGAAAAGTTGGTGTTACCGGTGACTAATCGAAGTGAACGGCCGTTCACGACCCGGAAGAACGGCTGAAAATATTTTAAAAACGGAAGACTTTACGTTAAGCCAAGAAAACGGTTCAGGAAGCCACATATCACAGTGAGAAATGTCCAAGGAACTGGGAATATCTCGGAATTTTGTCAACCGGATTATCAAAGGTGGTCTGGGTCCCCCGTGCCATACGAAGGTCAAAATAAGACACCTCACCGAGGCAGAAAAAGAGAAACGCGTGGAAAGATCTAAGGCACAGCTAAAACGCTTTCCAGCCATAGAATCATTATGACGCGTCTGGTTTCCGGATAGAGCGTTTTTACGATCAACTGCCGCATCAATAAACAGAACGATGGAGTTTACGGGAGATATTATGGTGTTCTTCGTCGAGATGTCAGTCCCAAAAGAATGGAAGTGGAAACACAAAACCACATGAGAAAAGTAATGTTGGGGATTTGTGTTGGTCAGATGGGCAAAACCAACTTGGTTTTCATCGAAGCCGGCGTGCTCCTCAATCAGACCAGCTACTGGGAGATCCTGAATGATCATAGCTCCCCAAATACTCGGAACATTTGTGGACACAACTGGATATTCCAGCAAGACGGCTCGACCTGCCTTACAGCGCTGAGCATTACGGAATACCTAGAGCAGCACAGTCCAGATTTCATCAAGCAAGACCAATGGCCGTCTGAAAGCCCAGACTTGAGCCCCTGTGACTGCCTTGTATGGGCAAAGCTGGAACGTTCGGTTTACCGATGGACAAAGATCCGTGACGTACATCAGCTGAGGGACCGGCTGGAATCCTACCGGAAGACGCTGACGACTCGTCAGGTCGGAAAACCCGTCGCGTCTTTTCCAAAACAGCTGAGGATCTGTGCCAGTAAACGTGGACGCTGTTTTGGGCACAGGATGTAAGCGGCTTATTTTATGATGCATGGTAAATCCAGTGGAAATACCCTCCCCCGAGCCAAGCGGCTTACATTAGCTATTTCGCAAGAATACAGAATAGTGATTAATGTATGCCACAAAACCAAGCATTATATGTATCATTATATAGCAACTGTGCATTAGATCTGCATTCAGTATGCATAAAAAATCCGTAAAATTGTTGCTTTGTCCCATAAATTTTCTCATATACCAATGGCAGACGGCAAAATTTGACATTTTCCCCCACCCCAGAAAAGTCCTAGCTGCGTTCCTGTAAATGACAGCATGATCGTCTGAAAAAGACTTTTTTAGAGTTTCTGAAAACATTTGAATGAGATGGCCACGACTACCCAGCCGAAAGACATTGTACACCAAACACAGGGGTGACACCTTTTTTAACCACTGTGTTCGAGTTCTATCAAAGGACAGAAAGGCCTCCATGAGTGGAGAAATGTTTTAAAAATTGGTCTGGCAAAGATCAGCCTGGTCATTCCCACATGTTGAGCTGCCCCCCACCCCCATTATTTTCGCACCGGTTTTAACCGCTGCATTTTTTACTTTGACCAACGCGACTCAGAAAAAACTGCTGTTTTCCCGCCAGTTACAGGTTTACAGCGTAGCACTGCGTAAGCCAGCATTAAAAATTGCAGCCAACTGAACGGTACACGTTGTACAGCATTCACATATTGTGCAGCGTGCAGGCGCGGGGACCGTTGGTCTTAACGCCAGTTATTGAAAGGCTCATATTTTCGGCAACCTTCCTGCCCGTACAAGGGATACCCAGTGATGCTGGTGTACATAAGCTGTACGTTGTAGTCCAGCTCCTATGCTGAAAACATTTTATGGAAAATAATATCGAATTCATTTATTGTTTGCTGAAAAGTAACTTGGTATTTAGTATGTAAGTACAGATGAAATTGGACGTTGGTTGTGAGCTGACTGAGGTAGATTGTTTTTGGCTCCATTGTACGGATGTGTTGTATGGATGTATAGATTAATCTCCATTGTATAGATGTACAGATGTATTTTTGGCTCCATTGTACGTGGGGAACCAGTGCCCCGCAGTCATTTGATTGTGGGTTACTGCCTATACCTAGCACAGGCACAGCCAAAGGGGGGCCCAGGGGCCCGTCTCCCATTAGGGCCGCATTTTGTTTTGTGAAAACCATTGCACATCGTCCTTCCAGCAGATGGTTTTCGTATGATTTCAGTTTACACTGAGCTCTGCTCCCCCCTTAAGAAAATCCTGGCTGCGCCCTTGATACCCAGTATCCCATAATAATCGTAACTCTTGTGGTGAACTAGTGTAGTCAAAGATACGACTGGTTCCTAAATTTTTGGATGGGAAGAAAACATTAATTTTTTTGAGTATGGAAACATTACGGAAGCGTAGTCATTTTTAAAGAAACTGGTCGGTGCGAGACGATTATCAGCCCGACTACGACAGAAATCTGAAATCCAGTGCATAGTATAACAAAATCTTACGACGTCATGTTGCCGGCGAAATTTAGCTTTGGATACATTGTGACAAAGTTTGCGTTGATGAATAATATCAAGAAAATCTGGTTGTTGCTCGTAGGCAGGAGCGCAGCCAGGACTTCTTAAGGGGGAAGGTCGGAGTTCAATGTGAACTGAAGTCATACGAAAACCACCTGCCAAAAATACGATGTGCAACGGTTTTCATAAAAAATGCGGGTCTAAGGGAGGGCCGGGCCCCCCTTGCCTGTACCTCTGCTCGTGGGAAGAGGCAAATTCCAAATTGCAGGGGGACTGCAAATTTTGCTGTCATTTTGACGACATAAGCGACAGATGTTTTATTGTTAAGATTGCAAATCGAAAAATGAAGTGGCCCGAATCCGGAGAAAAAGCCAGCTTCGCGGGAAAGGGGGTCTCTCTTATATCTCCTTCGCAGCCCATCGTCTCGGCTGCGCCTCGGTAGTACCCCACAGCTAAAAATCCTTGGCGCCGCCCCTGGTACTCCATAATTTTGCGAAACAGTAAAATTTAGGGTTTGGATGGTTACATACCACCTTAGGTGTAGGCACGTTTTAGGAAGTGGGGTTGCCAAAGCCAATTTTAAGATCGATTTTTTCCATGCATCGCCATAATGTTAAGGATTCCATGACAGTGGGGGTGACATGGCACCCACGGACCCCCATTCCTACGTCTACGCATACCACACTCAATTTTGGAAACACTCACCTTTAAAAGTTGCTTTTGATGTTGATGTGGCGAAGGGCACACCCGCCTCACCACATTCTCCTCCCATGACCGGTTTCTTTTTGCTTATTTCATCATCAGCTTGTGGAAAAGCTATCCACGGGCCATCTAGTGACGAAAAACGCAGCATAGATAGCACTGGCGTACCAAAGAAATATAGATGGCGTTCGCGAGCGCCCAGTTCGTTTCCGCTCGACTCCCGAGTTCAACGGAAGACCGTCAGCAGCGCTAGCAAGGCGCTCCACAATGGCTATTCAAAGTTTCTGCTTAAAATGTATCCAGTTTTGCTACCAGGAGGGCTGCAGGCCAGGTGAGTCAACAAGTACAGCAAATCTAACTGGGCAGCCGACACAGTTCGGTCCGGGTGTAGCACTTGTAACGGGCCAATCACATTGCAACGACTGCGTTCCTCGCCGTGACTTTTTCACCAGAAGACAGTTCTTCACGAGTTTTCCTTGCTGCTTCTGATGCTGACTGTACTAGCTTCCAAGATTTTGACTTACAACGAAGTTCCATTGAAGTCCCAGGAATGAGGTTTTTGTTTTTCGAGTTTTTTTTTTACAAGTTCTCTAACCTTTCTGCACTGGCAGATCCAGGGGGCATCTCGGTCATGGCCCTCCAACCACAGTTAGGGGGGCCACATGGTGATTTGTCTCCCAAAAGACACGGGTATTTCCACTCCGTCAGAGTTTGAAGTTGCTGGAACTCCGAATTCATCCCATAGCCAGAGTCCCCGGTAATACACACTTTGAACACACGGCCAGCGCCCCCCCCCCCCCCGATCAACGGCTCCGCTGACCTTCTATGTAGACCCAGAAAATTCTGGTTGCCCCCCCCAAAAAAAAAACGGAGCCGCTGGATCCGTTCCTGCCTTCCTGTCCACATTTTATGTCTCTTAACACTGTAAAGTTCAAATAAAAAGCTTGCCCTGTCCTGAAATATTCCCTCCTTGAGCGTCGCGGGTTTTCGGTTTTTCTGAATGTACCGTATGTAATGTTTAGCAAATCAAGTTAGTCAGGCTCTTTGTTGAAGCAAGGTGTTAAGATCTTGGCTTACGGGGCAGCAGATGCTGAACGTTTGATAGAGGAAAACGTGGAATACTGTTTTTCAGCACTCCATCCACGTTTCGACGATGGTCACAGTTGCCTACGACGGTAATGAGCACCACGAATGTCTCCGAGTAGGGTGACAATAATGAGACTACACGAGATCTGCTACATATTGCGGCGAGTGGCGACTCGTTAGCACTGCCTGCAAAGAGTTGTTAGTCGAAATTAATAAACATTTTGTTTGGAATGATTATCATGCACAGCATAGTTTGTTTCATTTTATTTTTGGAGGCGCATAATATAATCTGTGTCTGGACTATCAGTCAAATAAATATGAATGATTGCTTTTTATCCTTTACATTTTCCTGCCGTTCAGAGTAATTCCCTCACTCAGGGATGTCGTTTTGTGTAAATGATTGGGGGAGGGAGCCGAAGCGAAGCTGCCCCACAATCTAACCTCCTCCAAATGCGAATCCCGAATGGAGCTGGAACGTTTTGTTTTGGCCGACAGTAGTTTTTCATTTTTCCCAAACAAAAAATATTTATGGAACATCTTTGATAATGTATGTATATGTTTTAGCAAATGATGAATGCATACACATGTATATACGGATACGTATTATAAGTTCTTGTTTTCCTTATGAAGTTTTTGGCGTTAAATGAAACCACTCATGACGGCAAACAATATAATGGCCGCGCCTGGCTTTCAAACTTTCAGTTCATTAGCCGAAAAAAATGAAATAGATCGATAGATGTGGTTGATATTTCAACGTCCCTAAGAACGCCGAGGATCCCGAAGACCCGAGGGAGGCCCAATGGATTCCTCTAGGGTATGTTCTTGAATTCATGTAGAGGGTCCTTTGCAGCATGCTGCGGGGCCCTCGAGTTTTTGGGCAGAGGTGCACAAAACGTCAAAACTGTCACCTACAAAGGCTGAAAACTCGAATCTATGGCATTTCCATTTCGGTAAAGCCACAAGGAAAAAATGACGAAAAGGGAAGTATGCACACTAAATAATGAATCATTTCACATGTCCTATAATATTGTGTGCCTGACGTTCGTATTTTCCCCAAATAATGATTATCTGTCACACGTCTGCTATCATTATAGCCAATGCCTGTCACCCACGCTGGTAGGCAAGTTGGCAGATTTCTGCACCTCAGCTTTGGAGGAGCCCTCACCATTTTAAGAGCCCTCATACTTTCAGATGGTTTTCATAACCGGACGAGCAGATATTTCTGCAACTTGAATTTGCTTACTGAGTAGTATCGCCTTTTGAAAAAGCTGCAAAATGTTCCATCAGACCATGGGAAGATCCAGAATGTCGCCGGGGAGGGGGGACAGGGGGTGGGAAACAAGTGGTCAGCGCGGTCCCTACTCCCACCCGGACGCCCAATTTTTGTTCTTCAGATGTAAAAAACAGTGGCTCCGCGCTGGTTCATAGGGGAATTGAGAGGCCCAACACTGAGGGGACCCCTTGAACACAATGGGGGCCCCATGGCTAGAACACTAGGGGCACTTGGCACTTATTTTCTGCGCCATTAAGAATGACGGGGCCCAACAACTCTAAAACATCCGTTAAGTCCATGTGAATGACTTCTGGCCTGCGCTGCGCGAGCCCTTTGCCTGGGATCTGGGGCCCTTTGCCGAGCAGTGGATTTGCCCTTACCTGCCAAGGCGGCACCTTTAGACAAATGCCAGGGCCCCTTCGTGTGCCAAAATATGGGGGGGGGGGTCCTGGGACCCCTGGCTACGTTACTGATCTCTTTGTGTGTACCTCGGAATCCACAAAGTGGGAATGGGCACTCACAATGCAGCTGCAGCATCCACAACCTAAAATTCTATCAACAATTTCCTAAAATGTTCTCATCAGATGTGCACCAAGGATTTTTCTTAGAGAGAGAAGAGGAGTGTAGGCGAAGGCAAATAGAGTACCAAAGTTGCACCAAGCCGGCCTGTCTCGCCCGCCAATATCCCGCACGACATTCACACAGAAGTTAGAAGCCCTCCCGGACGGAGAGCACATGAGACCAAACAAAGAAAATTGTTTGAATGGCTTCGTTAACATTCATGCCGCGGAGCTAGTCGTAAAATTTTATTTTTCTAAGATATGAAAGGTTATGTGCATTTGGGCACCTACTATTACTTTGGACACCTACAATTACTACTAAACCATGCCTGTTCCCTCTTTGGGTGTCAAGGACACCTTCTACAGGCCGTAAGGGAGCCCTTCCACAGGCCGGCAGGGGGACCTACAGGCCAGCAACAGCCCCTGCATGCCAGCCAAGGGTCTCTTCATGTCCACAGGGGGCCAGCTGCAGGCAGCCAGGAGGCCCCTTCCGACCAGTAGGGGGCCTCTGCAGGCCGACAAGGCTCCATAGAACAGCATGGGTCCCTGCACAAGCCAGCAGTGGCCCTCCGAAGGCCGGCAGAGCCTGCAGGCCGGCAAGGACCCTGCAGACCGGTAGGAGGTCCCCACAGGCCGATAGGAGCTCCCTGCCTACCCTACAGGTCAGCAAGGGACTCATGCATGCTGACAAGGGGCCATCTAGGGGGCCCCTATCGACCGGCAGGGGCCCCTACAAGCAGACAGGGACCCTTAGGACAGCAGGGGCTCCCCAAAAGTCAGCGAGGGCAGTTCGAAGGCTGACAGGATTCTCACAGGTCGGCTAGGGATCCCTAAAAGCCGTCAGGTGGTCTCTAGAGACTGGTAGGAGGCCCAAAAGGCCCGCACGGGGCGCCGTGCAGGCCGACAGGGGTCCTCTTACAGACCAACAGGGGTCCCTACAGGCCGGCAGGGGCCCCTTGCAGGCCGGCGGGGGCTCGCCCCCATAGGCCGATAGGGGCCCCTCTATAGGCCTGGATCTATATTTTTCATCTTTTGTGTTCTCTTGTCTCTTATTCTTAAAACATTTTGGCGATAACTGCGGTTTTTAAAATAGTAATATTTGACCTCGACGGGAATGGGCTCCCCAAACATTTCCGGGGCCTGAGACCCCTAGGACTCCCTGACTGCGCCCCTGCCCATCGCCCCTCCCCCTTTAGATCCGTTCCTACATCACACTGAAATGTTGTTTCAACAATGGGCCCAGCATAGCATCGTGGGCCCCAATTCAACAATGAGAGGGCTGAAATCAGCCGGGGGGGACGCGAAATCGACATTGATGGGACATGTTCCTCCTCAGAAGAATACAGAATGACGCTCCTCCCTCACTCTTTCTCCCGAACACAAACACCTTGTATTTTACAATTTTCTGTTCTTATCATGCCATCCTAATATTACTTCATTCTGCGGGGAATGAGCCTCATTGATCTTCCTGGTCAAAATTACTGGATGTTATGAGGCTCCAGCTGATCGTGAAATCGACCAGCCACTGCAGACTGCGACAGAGAGTCCCGCACCGTCCATACGGTCCAGGCGCGGGCAGATATCCGGGACCTGAGCCCACCCGCTAGCCAAGCCTGGACAAGTCCGGATTTCAGCCGACCCGAAACATGCGATCCGTCGTGTTTCCATGTCCGAGCTCCGAGCTTCTTGGATGCTTAGCCCATTCATGCCGATGGTTGGTATACCTAACAAACCAGAATCTTCACAACACAAGGGGGGCAGAAGAGGGGGAGGGGGACAGCTGCCCCGTCCCCCAATCGTGATGGATCCGGGGCAACGAAGGGCGGCGGAAGTGGCGGGCAGGAAGGACATCTGCCCCCAACTTGCGGTGGGTGTGGGGCAAGACTTTGTTTATGCCCCCCATTTATGGGCTTTGAGGGCCTCGTAAGAAATCGAACAAACAAGAAAACGGGGGTTAGCACGACGGACACGCTAAAACAAAAAAGGGAAACAAAGCTATGAAGACAAGGAAGTGGGCTCATGGCACGCGTGTTCTTGTAAGTCTTCCTTGGTTAGGGGCCTCAGCTTTCTTCCGATAGGGGCCTCGAACAGGTTGCTCCCAAAAGTGACCAGAGACCGCGAACTGACAATTTTTAAGGAACCTCGCGAAATGGACCCGGTTGGCCTACCCTGACACAGAGTTCGGCCCCTGCTGTGGAGCCCGGCTTCAGTCCAATAGAGGGTCTCTTGCCGATTTCACTCGAAGGTGATCCAGCGACCAGGATCTCACAACTTCCAGGGGGTCTTGCAGAATTAATGGACCGAGGTGGTCTGCGCTAAATCGGGATTCGAACTCCACTAGGGGGTCCCGGCTTAGATTCGAGAGGGGGCATCGTACCGATTACACTCAAAAGTGGTCCAGTGACCAGGACCTCACAATTAACAGGGGGCCCCACAGAATTAACAGAACCGGCTAGTCTACCCTGTCACACAGTTCGGACCCTGCTAGGGGGGCCGGCTTCCATCCAACAGAGAACTTCTTGTCGACTGCAATCAACGGTGGCCCAGTGACAGGACCTCACAATTTTCAGGGGGCCTCACAAAATTGATGGCGATACACCAGGGTTTGAAACCTCTTAGGGGGCCCCGCCGGCTTAGGTCCATGAGAGGATCTTAGACCGATTATACTCAAAGGTGGTCCAGCGACCAGAACCTCACAGTTTCCAGGGGGCCTCGCAGAATTAAAGGACCAGAGTGGTCTGCACCAAACCGGAGTTCGATCCTTGCTAGGTGCCCCCGCCTAGGTCAGAGAGAGAGAGGGCTGTACCGATTACACTCAAAAGTAAACCGGAGCCCGGACACCTACAGTTTTTCGAGGGGCCTCACAGAATGGACCGAGGTGGCCCTGGCTAAGCCAGTGTCCGGTTATCCGGGGACGACCCCTCATCCATCCGTGAGAGGACCTCGTACCAATTGCACAAAGACCACCCAGGGAGCCTCGCGGAATGGACTCAGCAGGACTACCCTGACAAAAGGATTCGAACCATCCTACGGGGCCCCGGATTCCATCCGAGAGAGGGTCTCTCGTCGATTATACTCAGAAGTGATCCAGAGATCAGGAACTGACGATTTAAGAGGGACTTACAAAATGGACTTGGGCGGCCTGCACTGAACCAAGGCTCGGATCTTGGAGGTTGTTCCAACTCCCGTCAGTAAGAGGACCTCGGACCAATCGCACTCAAAAGTAACGAAGAAACTGGAGATTTAAATTTTCAGGGGGCCTCGCAGAACAGACCCGGGTGACCCTCGCCGAGCCGGAGTCAACTCCACCCTGGTAAGGAGCCCCGGCATCCATTCTTGAGAGGGCCTTGTACCGTTAGTACACCTCAAAGCAGCCTAGGGACCAGGAATCTGGCGTTTTTTAGAGGCCTCACAGAATGGGCCCGGGTGGCCTGGGTCCATCCTGCCACTGGACCGTAGTCCCGACCCTGCCTCGTGGCCTCGGCTTCCTTTCGGAAGAGGGTCTGGCTGGTTACTGGGTTAGTTAACGACGTTCTGGACCAAAAATGGAGATCTGTATCTCTTCCGGGGGCCGCAGCCTGCTCCCTCAATGGCTGAGATCTAGCTTACGCCTAAAGATGATGCACTGAAAGAAATGCACTGAAAACACATTTATCTCCCTTGTCATTTTTAGAATCATCCGCTTATGCTCTCGACAACCAGGGACATTCGCGTCGCAACCGGGCACGTCGGTTATCGCGGGGGACGGCGAAACGTCACTACCGCTTGAACACGAACCGGTGCCTGAAATGGGTCTCGCAGTCATTACACCTAGAGGCGATCCAGGGACCACGGAGCCATGACTTCTTGTGCCCCTCCTTTGGGTACGTCTCTGAACCGAGGAACCTCCAGTTTGTCATAGGAGCTAAGGTGCCCTGCTACAAAGACGGCCACAAATGGTTGGGGCCACGGGACCAGGCTCCCCTTTAGTCTTCGTACGCGTTCTAGTTGCCCATGAAGAGCAATAGTTTGAGAGAGTCCTGTTGAGCAAAGCGATGAGAAATGACTTGTGCTCCATCAAGCTCCCAGTCGTAAAAATGATGTAATCTGGGCCCCAGAGAAATGATGCAATCTGGGTCCCTTCTCGCGATGTGGTGAAATGGAAGAATGCGCACGGAAAGGCGATGGCCTGGGTGGATGTTGTGGATCGCATTGTGAAGCATCTGATCACGAAGAAGAAGGACCAGAAATAAGCCTGTCTTCAGCCTGTGATCAAATGTCCAATAGCAGCCTTCCAAGTATGTCTTTTAACGAGAAAAGTTGGAAATTATACACCCATGGCGGTTGTTTACTTTACATCAGTTGCTAATGATCACCCTGTATCATTCAGATTATTTGTCAGGAATTTGCTTCAGTGTAACTTTCACATACACTGTTACCATTACTTCGAATCTGATCTATGCTCTGCGGTCTATGATGATCTGTACTGAAATTTGATCTATGCTCTTCAGACATAAATGGAAAAGTTCAAAAACGTCGGGCGACGAATCTGATTTGGCAGAGGAAAACCTTGTGGATGTGTATATTTTTCGAAGGATACTTCTTAGAAACCGGTGGTCTAATCGCCTAATCGACTCATGGCTTAATGTCTAGTCGATTTTTAACTTTGCCTTATGTGATAAGTTGATGTTAGGGTGTCTTAATTTTCGTTTCATGTCCTGTCAGTACGTTCATTAGACGTGAATTCCGTTGTCAAAGTGTCAGTTGCCTTGGTTTCCGACCAGCTGTCTGCCCGCGGCCGTCAGGAGTTCACGGTGGGACCGAGCTGTGCCGTACCTGCCGAAGCGCGCGCACCGTTTGGCTGGAGAAGAGGAACTGGTGCGCACGCAATAGGTGGCCAAATGGACCGCCGAGCTACACACTTGGGCGGCCGAAACAGGCTCTTTGTGCGCAGAGTTGGTCAGTGCGCAGTGCGCTTTTAAGACAACGTTGGATTCTGGAACGTACACTGGTCGTAATGAAGTTCTGAGACTATACGTGTTCGCATTTGCGTGCTTATTATGCATCTAACACGCAATAGACTACAAATGAAAGTGAGATCAGCTGATGCGTAGTCAGTCGCTCAGGTTGTGTGAGCTTGGCGGTTGAGTGTTAGAGTTCGCACAACGAACAGCTGTGCATCGTCGGCTTGCCCCGTCCGGTCGACCGAAATGCGACTCACATTGGGCGGCCTCATGGCGGAAGTTTTCGTGCAGCATGGATTTTTTGGGAGACGAGGGGGCTCCTCAAAGAAAGAGGCCTCTCAAGATCAAGGGACTTTGCAATTTAGTTCTGCCATCCTTCCCCCATGATCAAATACGATCCGCCATCGCTATCACATCGGAGAACGTTTGTGCGATAAAAATAAGCACGGGCATACGATGGAGACAAACAGTGAGGTGCTGACAGATGAAGAGAACGTTATGAGCCGGCTGAAGAGAGGGTAAGTGTAAGTATTTTTTACCCTTGATTTAGTGACTGTGGTTTCCAAAAGGTAAATGTGTGGTGTCGCAGTGCAAGACATCAGAAGCATTATAAAACAAGATTTTCCATGCGTTTCATGGAGGCATTTTAGTTTAGTATGCATACTTACCACCGTGTCTGTTGGCACTAAATATTTACTAGCACGATACTGATCAGTGCTACAGCAGTATCTTACCTAGGGCGTGAGGTTCATGGTGCTCATGGCGTGATGCCTCACCTACCTGCTTAAGACGTTTGTTTGGCCATACGACTGTTCTTGTGCCGCCCCCCCCCCCCCCTCCATGCCCACATCATGAAGGTGCCGCGTATCTTGTGATAAGCGGAGATGGGGATGCCATTTGTTCCCATTGTGTCTCTAAATCATTGCTCACGCCACTGGACCAGTGACCAAGGGGGAAAAGTGGAAGATTCCCCTCCCTTAGAGGTTGGGTCCCTTAGATGGGACCCAATGAAGAATGGGTCCCAGACGGCAAAATGGTCCAAATCCCGCGAGAAACGTAAGGATGAGGGTAGGCCGAGTGCCCTCGTGACGATACTTGTGACTCCCAGAAGGGAGGGTCCCCCTGAAGGGCATTGCTCCCGCCCCTCAGGTAAATCCTGGTTACGTGCCTGCACGGGGCTGACCTCACGCGATGTCATGGGCCTTCCCGTGGAACTTGAAAATTTTTATATTTTCGTTTCAGGCTCACTGCCAATGACATTTTGGACCTGGTGGAAGGCAATGAGTGAGGCAGTGACTGCGACGGCCCTGCTGGCGTCATCCTTCAACCGCTGCCTGGGCGATGGGATGCGGGCACGGACCGGGCTTTGGACTGCAGCGACGATCCTGAAGGGCTTGTAGTTCAACCACCCCCGCCGTCTGCTGGGTTTACCAGGCAGAAGTTGTGCCAAGCTCGAGGAGTGTGCATGACCGGGGCGACAGTCGACTGCTTTTGATACAATTAGAAACGGGATACCATCTCAGATACTATCTGCATCTGAAGCAGGGACGTAGCCAAAGGGCGGGGGCATGGGGGCCATACCCCCGAGCCAAGCAGTCTACACTAGATATATAGGGATTTTGCTGGAAAACGGAATAGTGATCATATATATGTTGCAAAGCAAACATTATATGCTTTCCTGAGCGTCAGATATGGGGTGAATTATGTAAAGTCGCCACTTTTCCTATGAATTTCGTCATATGCCAGTGGCAAGTAACAAAATTTTACATTATCCCCCCCTCGAGGAAAATGCTGGTTACGTGCGTGACCTGAAGCTGCAGAAGATGAGACTGCACGTTCACTTTAGCATTCCATAAAACAACGAGAGTATTCCAAAGAATACCTGGAGAAAAAACACCCGCAATATTGGAACACAGACCCGATTTACCACAGCAATCTGGCCCATCATCTATGGAGTGGATCAAGAACACATGCAAGTCGCCGTATGACTTCTTCGGGCTGTGCATGCAGGACGAGCTCCTTTATCTGGTGCTGGAACAATCTAGTCCCTTTACTGAAGAGAAAGGCCTCGCTCAGTCTGCAGCGCTCCTGACCAGGGATAATGTGTTGGTGTTCACTGGAATCCTTCTGGTCGTTGTTGTTATATCCAGACGTCCTACGAGGCAGCTTGTTATATCCAGACGTCGACAAGCTGCCTTGTAGGTGTATGCACTGGGAAACCAGCCCTGACGTCAAGAACAACCTCGCTGCGAACAGCATGCGCAGAGACACGTTCGACAGCATCATGGGGATAACACGCCTGGCCGATAAACTGCGTATCGACTCAGCAGACAGCCCGCGCAGGATCAGGCAACTCCTCTGCCACCTCAGCGGCGTCTTCAGCACGATTCCAACATCCAAGAACCTTGGCATCGATGAGGCAATGGTGCCGCACTATGGAGGCCACCACACATGGCACTTCATAAGAGGAAAGCCAGTACGATTCGGGTAGGAAATCTGGTGCATTCCTCTTTCAACACGTGAGAAAAGCACACCGTGTATCCTGTGTTATGTTCCATTTCGACGGTACCAAGACAGCACTAATACGTCGTGGTAGGTATACCACTTATATAAAACGAGTTCTGACGACCAAACTTCTAATAAAACGCGTTTTTGGTGTCAGATGAGGTCCATAACTAAAGCTGTTTAAGGATATTAACCCGCGCACGACCGTCGGTCCGTCCCGAACATCGGCAACTGGGGGGGGGCAGTTGACTGCCCCCCCTCTAACTCACGAACGGTTGGTCGCACGATAAAAATAAGCATACCGTTCGAAAGCCTGTGACGAGAAGAGCTCGGAACTGGTCTCATTTTTAGTTTTAGATAATATGTAAGCCAATTTACGCCCTATATATGTTTTCTCACAGCCGACTGCATGAGACCGAGAAATGGCCTGAATCTCAAGGGCTGTGACTAATAACGTATAGGTAAAGGCACCAGCGCACAAGTAAATGTCCGCGAATGCCGATAAACGTCTAATTTCCTCAGATTTGTTCAATATATTCGCCGAAACGTTGAGTTAAAGACACCGTAATTCTCCCGGTCGGCCGTCAGTGTGCGCCGCTGCAGTATGCGGTACCAAATTGACGAAAACTAATTTTGGCGTTCCTTTATTTTCGCGAAAAAGGACAATCTATGTCAATTTTATTGATCTTTGTGGTTCTTGTGATGGTTTCTCATGCTTAAATTTTGGGAAAATTGATTAGTTGCCAATCTACAAAGTTGGCGGAGCTTTATTCGCGAGAGCCTATTTATTTTCAAAATATGCTACTTTTTCCAAACTTTTTGAGGTTCCTGGTATTAATTACGTCTGTGCAAGTTAGTTCTGCCATTTTCTACCCATTCTGAGTAGTTCATCGCCGATTTTGACGGTGGTACATTTTGGCCCACTACATTACTCGTGACCTGACCTCAGGTCAATGGCTGGAGGTCACTGATACTTTGCCCAATGACGGTAACTAGATGTTTGCTTCACTCCACACTAAAAATGTTATGGAATATCCCGTCAATTTCCGAAAAAACGGCGATATGTCTTAAAAATGGGCTTGACCTTAGGTCAATGACCCGGAAACTTCCGAAAAATCTGAGATAGCAGATTTGTTGCATCTATCACGGTCACTACTCCCTGGAAGTATTATTGAGATATCTTGTTTTGCGAAAAAGTTAGAGGGCGCTAAACTTTTTTCGACATAGGTCTGTTTGACCTGATCTAGGTTAGGCACCTGACCTGACCTGAGGTCAAAATTTTGACACGAGACGTAAAAGTAATGGAGCAAAAGGTACACAAAGTTTCATGGCTCTGTGTTTGTTGGTTCTCTCGCAATGTCAGAAAAACCTCAGGGGGGGCAGTCAACTGCCCCCCCCAGTCGGGGACGGGTTAAGAAGACGTCTGCTAGCAGAGTTTCGGCATTAACTAATTAAGGTCTGAGCAACTTTGATGCCCAAGATGCAGTTCATCTCGATTCCTAAAACTCGGGATATGTTGACTTTCAAAATCCTCACAGTTTGAAAGGATCTGAAAGCCTGAATCCCAGCTGTGTAAACGCCCAACATCCAGAAAGATCAACTCCGAATATCTCATTTACGTCAACGGCCAAGATTCAGGAAGATCTAACCGCAGATATTTGCTCTGTGTCAACTCCCGAAGCCCCCGCTGCCTAGGCCTAATAATCACTTGTCAGAACCATGTCAGGCAGGTGAAGTTGCTTGCTCTGAACGTTAGAAGTACGGAGGTCGACTTTATGTGACCGGTGGGCTTTATAGCCGCAATAACCAACCAGTAATACGCGTTGTGGGATGCGTGACGAATGGTGTACCGTGTCTTTCGTCAAACTTGAATGCATGTTTTCAAACAAGCATTGCTTTTAATGCTTATTTTTTCCGCGCTGCATTTCGCAGTACAAGCAGGCATTTGTCGGTGTTATCAATATGTTGTGCATAAGGAATATCCAGCTAAAATCTCGCGTTCCCCGATGTTCGTCACCCTTGCTAGACGGCACCGTGTCGATAAAAGCGTTGAAGAACGGTAACACCGATTCCGGAATAGTCTTCTAGGTCAAAACGTGAGCAAGTTGATGCATGTGGAAACGAAGCGAAACACTTTAACAAACCAGGTTATCTTCTTATCACAGCTGCGTGATCCAGTGCGAAGTGAATGAAATTGTTACTCTGCGGAAGACGTCACGGCCGCTGGCCGAGCCGGGCTGAGTTCTGCTGGACGGTGCCGGGTCGGATCCTGGCACTAAACCGACTTTTTTCTGCCTGTTGAAGAAGAAGAAGAGGCACTTGACCTAAGGCCTCGCTAGAACTGCGAGCGAAGCCACAGGCTGAATGAAGTTTCCTCGATCTTGGCAGCAGAAACTGCAGGGCGAGTTAATTCTGATCTATATTACAGGCCAGATATAACACGATATTATATAGAATCGACTGAGTCTCGTCCTGGTCCAATCCTGTTTTAACTAGTATGTAAAAACAATAAAATAGAAAACTAAGCAGCCGGCCTGAACGAAACGATACGGCTTACGACTCCGGCTTACGGCTTACGAACAGCTTACAACTCCGCATCCACTAGGCATTAAATGATACAGCTTTCACCAAAAAAACAGGCTTCATGCATGGTCCGGAAATCCATGCAGGTTTTACGAATGCTCAGATATGCACCGAACCATCCACGCGGGATTCGCTTTTTAGCTTTTTGACCATCTGACCTTTCAGAGATTTATATTCGTGTCCTTTGATATTTGCTCTTTTACAATGGGACATGCTTTACCATTGCTACAACGCACTGATCACATTCTATTCATTGCACATCTGAGGTGCATAAATCTGCCAACTTGCCTGCCAGCGTGAGTGACACACATTGATTAAAATTTTGTTAGACGTGCGACAGATGATCCTTATTTGAGGGAAATACAAACGTCAGGTATGCAACATACGAAATCTCTGTAAATATGCTGGCGGCTCCATGCAGCGACTCTGGAAGGAGACCATTACTGTATTATTTGGACTAGCAGGATCAAATCTGGACGGATTCCAAACCTGACAGATTTGGGGTTTTTAATTTTTGTACGTGATAGTCTGACGTTTTGTGTACCTCTGTTATACATCTCAAATTATATACACACTCCCATCTTAACAGCAATGAGTAAATCGCACCACGCAAACCGGCCTACCCATTTAAACCCACCTCACTGTGCGGACGGCGCAGTAAACTGGTTAACGTGCTCGGCGCCTCGACGCTGATTCCTCGGTTCAAACCAGGACGGTATCGACCTCGCCTCTCGTCGACGACCGGCGAGCGAGGGAGAGACGCTAAATAATTCCGTCAGTCACACACGCCCTGTCTGTATCCGTTTCCGCTATCTCAGAGGGATTATGGCAAGGCTTAATGGGGTCAGATATTTACGACGTTTCTCATAACACATGGCTGAATGTTGTGCTTACGGTGAAGATATGATACCCGGCGCAATTTGTATGTTGTGACACCATTAATCCTATTCAGAAGCCCCCTTCGGCTTTCGCTCGCCGTTTCCAGTTTTTTTTTTTAAGCAGCTTCACAAATTTGATGGTCTTTCCCACCTATTCTTTCCACGTATTATGCCAAAGTTTCCTAGTTTTATTTTGCTTAGGGGTGGAGCAAGGCCAAGTTTTTGAGAGGGACCCAAGGACATTTTTGGCAAGGTTGAAGGTAAAAGAAAAAGAGCCGAATAGAGTTTAAAAACTTAAAGCTTTAAATGAGTGTATAGGTAAATGGTTGGGAAAAACGCAGATATGTGCATTTATCTGAGATCACATTACAAGGCCAGGTCAAGGTCGAAAATCAAAATTTGCTTCTGTGTAAACATTTTTTATGCTAGTTTTAAGAAACACCAATCCAGAATATCTTTATCTCATTAGTGTACTCTACTTCCGTTCTAAATTTCAGGTCGATATCAGGTCAATTCAAGGAGCTATGATCCAAAATATGGGCCCTTATCCCATATAACGGCGGCCCTACACGGGACTTTTTAGAAATGTAGTCAATGCAAATAACTGGAAAGGTTTTCAAATACCATGAAATAAACGTAAGGCAATACCTTTAGGTCCTTTAAGGTCATCTGAGGTCAAAGATCATAAGCTGACTTGGAGCATGCGACCATGGCAGTTCCTCCTTTTTCATGTCCTTGGCGTTGCCTATGTCAACATTTATACAAACGATATAATACGATTTGCATTTCTTAACCCTATCCGGAGGCAGAGGTATGGCCGATTCCCGGCAGGGGGATTGGCCCCCTAGATTGAAACACTTATCCGATTTCATCGCAACAAACGGCAATCGATTTGCCGTGACGTGAACTACATTTTGATAAAAAGAAATTTTCAAAATTTTAAATTTGTGGATACAGGGGCAAAAATGCAAAATGGGGGACTTTTGGACTTGTTATAACTCCGTTGTTTATGGACCGATTTCGATGAAACTGGCATCAATCGAGAGATTAGAATAGGGCTTTACCATGGGTAGCAAATTTGAAATTTTGAGAAAACATGGGCGTTCACGGGTTTCAAAAATAGGGGTTAGTTTTCCAATAACGGAATGAACAAAAGAGGTCAAAACACTTTTTTAGCTTCTGCTAGTCATGTTATGCTAAAGAAGTACAAATCGCATACAATGTTTGTATAAGTTAGCATAGGCGGTGCCAGGGCAAAAAGGGGAATGTCAGGCACACGTTCTCAGATCAACTTGTGACCTTTACCTTAAAGACCTCCAGTGACCTTGGGGCACCTGGAAGATGTCGTGTGCATTCAATATATCTGTAAACGTTTTTAATCGATTAAATTCACTTTACTCCAAAAAATTCATTTTTGGCTTTCGATATAGGGTACGTGCCGACATTTTAGGTCATAGCTCCGTGACCTGACCTGATATCAAGCTGAAACTTGGTACACAAGTAGAGGGCATCTTCTACGTCATATATATTCCGGGTTTGGCATTAAAAAACGGCCCGAAATTATTACAAAAAAACAAATTTTGACTTTTACCTTGACCTGACCTGTAAAGTGATTTCAGATAAACAAAATACATATGCACATTGCCCAACTATTTAGCTATATATTCATATAAAGTTTTAAGTTCTATCTTAAAAACTCTGTTTTTGGCAGACATTTTCCTTTTACCCTCAACATGGCCAAAAATGACCTGAGGTGCCTCCCAAAAACGTTGCCTGGCTCCGCCCCTGAGCAAAATAGAATTTCGAAATTTTGTGACAGCGCGTAGAAGAATAGCTAGGAAAAGTCACCAAGTTTCGTGAAGCTGCGTCAAAAAGCCTGGAATTGGCAAGCAAAAACCGGGGGCCCCCCCCCGAATAGGGTTAAGTATAAAATGATAAGAGACAGCTGAAAAACATATTAGACGTTTATTTTGGCTCAACTAAAAAAATGTTTTATCCATTTTCATAGAGTTATGAACGCCTATGAATTTTATCAAATTTCCAAACCAAAATGTATGTGTCAGTAGGAAAACTCCCATCGATTACATCTCGATTCATGTCAGTTGCATTAACATCGGCCCATAAACAGCTGAGTTATACCAGGTAAAAAATACCCCTCTCTCTAGCTCCTAATAAGCCCTTGAAATATTTTCAAAGCCTCCTTTTTTTAGGAAAACGTAGTTAACGTCACGACGAAATGAGTGCCGTTTCCTGCGATGAAATCGGACGGGTAGTTCACGAGAGCTCAGGGAGTGGACCAAATGAACACCCCCCATGCGGAAATGCTCCCTAGCGCTGGGGTTAAAGGTCATCGCAATTTTACACGTCATATGTCAGACAGAAAATAATAAGGTACTGTAGCTTTGTAGGCGTACTTTACCAGAACTGCCAAGTAATACCTTGAATAATAGCTCTTGAATACTCCTGGTTTTTAGACATTATACACATTCAGTTAATAAATGACCTTCAGTATATCAGGTGACACTGAATTGTTATATAAACCTGTTACAGATAAAATATATGGTAGATTCAATGTTTCCGCCAGGTGCCGTCATCAGGAGTCGTCTAAACCACTAAGTTCGAGCTCTTAGTTACTCCTGACGAGGGCCGCTGGCCGAAATGCTGAGTCCAATATATTTTTGATCTCTAACCGATTTATTCAACAATGCGGTGTCTCCTGGTGTATTGAAGATTGTTTATTAACTGAATGTATACAACTGCCGAGGGGATAACTACTCGTTGTTCATGTCGACATATTATGAACGATAATTTCGCAGTCTGCTCATCTTGCTGTCCGGAAGCTCGCGGGAGGCTCCGGAAGCCCAAGGTGTGGAATTCCCAGCATCGTGAAGAATTTCCGGCACGCCTCCGATCACACCTGCAGCCAGCGTAAATGGTGGCTGACAGTCGGAACTGGGGGTGGGCACTTGAGACCGAGGAATTGTCATTCGACTCTTGTATCAGTTCCTGGAAATCTGGACGTCTTATAGTGGGCTGTGCCCGCTCTTTGGCGCACCGCATAGTTGTCAGCCTGCGCGTTTGGTTAAGTGAACGGACTGCCTAGTGGAGTTGAGAAATCTTTGTTGTTTTACAATGCACGGGTTTTTGCGGGTTCCCAACGTGCACTTACACGCGTAGGAGGAAAAGTTTCCGGTAGGACAGACATGCGAACTGGACATGGTTTTTCCTCACACGACATCAGTGCAGATCTCCCCTGTGATGAGCGGATCGTAGAAGAACCAATGTCATCATGTCAAACTGACTGCGCAAAACGTTAATGGTCATTGAAACAACAAATATTCGTACAATTTATGACTACATCAAAACTTTTCCTACCCGCGAGACTGGATTTTCGCCTGCGAAAGATCGTCCAAACGATGACAGATTTCATCGCTGACAGCAATAGTTCGCACAGAAAGCTAGGGTGAAAGTATCGCAGTTCGCCATCAGTCTAACCCACTACACATAATATGCAGTTGAGTCAAATTCTAAGCACAAAAGACATGGCAAAAAACGTCAGCAGTACATCCATGTTTAGCTCATGATCTTGGTTTCTACTCCACGAAAAAAACGTCGATCGCAATTTTGGGAAGATTAAGCAAAGCACAGTTTAACCTTGCTCATGTTCTGTGCTGTGACGCCAGAAGACGATCGAGCCTCGGCAGCGGTCAGTCACCAGACCGCGGTGTCACCGGGAGGGTCTGCGGCCGGTGCGCGCTGTCCGTCTGTCCGGTGAAGAGATCCCCGGCGCTGGTGCTCCGTCGCTCTGCAGCCTTGTTTATCGGGCCGGGAGCACTCCTGGCAGCGTGACGCGCTCGCGGCCGGCGGACGGTGACGCGTGACGTCACGTTGTGTGCAGGGCGGCGCGGACGCGGCGGCAGGCAGCGGACTCCGGCCATGGCTTACATGGATTACTGGCCATTGGCTTACTGGCTTGGATGGCTTGCAAACACGGCGGCGCCGGACCCAGAGAGCTTCTAAACGGTGGAATGGAACATCGGCCAATCAGTTCTGATAAAATTGCAACATTGCTGTTGACTGGTCCGCAGATTCGCGCTGTTTGGCAAAACGATACTCAGATGTCGATGCATGGTATTTCATTTTTTTACAGGAGGAGTTTGTTGAAATTATGAAAAAAATGGTCGACGAGGAGTTTCGTTGAAATTATGTTCAGTTCCTTCGCGATGAAAATAAAGTATGGCACACACTGCGTGCGAAGCAAACCACGTTTTCGGCTTCGGTAGAGGCCAATATTACGATCTGGGCACGAGAAATAAATCTTTAGCGCACCTAACACGCATGCATGCTCCTGCACGATCATTGCACTGCTTGTTGCACATGCAACGCAAGGCACACTAGTTTAAGAAAAGAAGAGATGAATTTTCAGAATGAGGAGATATAGGTTGGTTGGTTATGGGGGTTAGGGGCGCACCGACTTCAAGGTCATTTCGCGCCCAAAAGGAGATATAGGGCTTGTCCCCGTGACTTCAGATAAAAAAGATGGAGCCCCATGAGGGACGTAGCCAGGATTTTCCTGGGGTGAGGAGTGTAGCAAATGTCAAACTGTTGTAGGAAAAAGCGCCAGTTTTATGTAACTGACCTTATACGTAATGCGCAGTAGAAACAATGTTTCGTATTCCTGCGAAGCCGCTAAAGGTGTAGTGTAGGCCGCTTGGCTCAAAGGAGAGGGAGGTATGGTCCCCATAGCTCTCCTCCCCCGTTGGCTACGTCCCTGAGCTCCCTCAGCCTTTGCTTTGCATTGCCGCGCACTGAATGAAAAACGGTGGAACTCCACCAGCCTCCACTTTTCTCCACTTTTTTCCACGCGCTCAGAAGCGGCGGGGCGCAATTAAGCACATGTGATGCGCTTCTTGATGCAGTTCTGAAGCAGAGCACCCTCGCTTTCCAAACGTAACACGTCTGCCGCGAAGCATTCGAGACCTTCAGTCGGCTTGCTGTGAGAAGACGCCGCCCTGACGGAGAGGTCAGAACGTCCGGGCCAGTGTAAGATGGCTGAGCAAAATCGTCTGCTTCAGCGAGCATTAGTCTCTTCTGTAGCCGTGTGTCCCTGACTATCAGTCTTCAGAGCCTGCAGTTATCATGGCGTGTATCCAGTAACAAATGCAGCGTCCAAGACGGTATAACTGAACAAAATCAAGAGCACTGAAAACAAAGCCACACACAAAACGTCCCCACTTGAGCTTGTGGCCAATCTGTTGCCTTAGCACATACCTGCGCCAAATACCGGGACAAGCAGACGGTAGTTAACTGCTGATTTAGGGGTGAGGCTCCATCGTCCGTTCCCGTAGGTAGGTCTTTCTCCACATTCATCCACCTCAATTTATCCCCATCGGATGGAGGCTACGGGAAAAAGCTCAAAGTTGGATGGTACTGGGTGGCTGAGAAAAACTTTTATTGCGCAGCAGTTTCAAATAAGGCGCACTAACCAAACATACCAGAAGACAGACCCATAACATGAATTAAGGACACATTCATGACTAATTTCAACTGGTATCCGGCGAGAACACTAAATTCTGATTTATTTCATAGCAAATTTTAATGTGCGTAACGTGCGATTTCTTTAATCAAGGTATCTTGCTTGCACTCGAGCACCACGAGCTGGAAGTCCAGAAACACATCAAAATAGACATCATTAAAAATTAAAGCTTGCCTGTTGTGGCTTGTCTGTTTAAATTAGGTACTCACTCTAATCTTCTTTTGGCCATGTTAATTTGAAAAGAACCTGTAAGTGACTTGTTTGAGCAGCTGATCGCCCTTGCTCATCATTCGCCTTGCATTTGCCCCAAATGTACGCGTAGTAGCAGTCAATCAATTAATCAAAATATGTTTTCAGTCACTGTAATAACAAATCAATTTTTGGGTGATCGGTGCAAATGCGATATGCACATTACATGGCACCTCTCGCAAACCAGCAACAAATGATAGGTACACTTCCGACCATTGCCGCAAAGGTATCACCCACTGCCCCGGTCAACGCAGAGGTCAACCGCCCCATACCAGTCTCGATCCATATCGTTTTAATTGTATCCCTAATGAGCAAATCTTTTAGAGTCGAAAAGAGACTGTTGGAAAAAACGGGCAACCCTTCCCTGCTCGCTGCCGTTGATGTTCGTTCCCTGTAAAAAGGCATTTGTTTCTGGGCCAGTTGTTAGTTCGGACAAATCGTTATGCAAAATATGATATCCTGAGTAACCTAGTCTTGACGTGCGTATAATGGTGGCAATGTATGAAAAGTGAACAGTATTTTCAGGAGCATTGCCGCAGACGCAAGCAGGTGAGATGGCTTTTTGAATGGAATAAAGGTGTTCATTGAAATTTGCCATGCCTACCCTTAGTTTTATGTGTATTGCGTTACCAACTTTACTGCCCAGAGAATAATACACTGGGGAATTCGGAGCCCTCAACCGCTGAGATATTGCTCGTTTGAAGGATTTAGGTGAAGTGAGGGCACGGATCGGTGCTGGAAGCTCATTCCAGGTTCTGGTAGTGGCGGGAATGAAGAATTACTGGAAAAGTGTGGTGCGATTTGTTGGAAGTGATTGCGTAGATGCGCTTCTGAGTGTTCTACCAGTGTCCTGCAGGCTAATGTTGGAAAACTTGCGTCGGTGGCTTTTAGCGTAAAATGCATGTTTAACTGGTGGATTCCGCGTCTTTTCGTCAGTGTGTTCCAGCCCTGGTCGCGCCGAAGTTTATCGGCGGAGGTCCTAAATCGTACTCCCGTTACAAGTCGTGCGGCTCTGTTTCGTAAAATCTTTAGTGGACGCGAATCGTGAAAAGTCATATCTCCGTCGTACACTGTCCCAGAATAGTCAAAGTAGGGCCGAGCGTAAATCGTAGATATTTGAGCAATAGTGCTCTTAAAGTGTATCTAGGTTAAAGTGGGCTCAGAGCTCTGTTGACTTTTTCTTTAATTTCGTTCATGTGTGTGTGTGTGGAATCGAAGACGGTTGGAAAGTGTCCGACCTAGGTGTTTATGGGTCCTAGTTACTGAAATGTTTTCACCTCCAAAGATGAGCTGCGGTGGATTTACAACGCGTTTTGTTGAGAAGCTTTGTAGACAGTTTTTGTGGCACTGGAAATGGTTAGCCAATCTTGCCCGTATTTACATATAGTATTTTAAGTCGTTCTGTAGTGATTGCTGCATACGGAGGGGTTAGGTGGTCTGTATGGATCGTATACTGATGTATCATCAGCGAAAAAGAGAATGTCGTTTATCGTTTTGTCTGCTAGTCCGTTTAGGGACAATAGAGCGAGAAGTGGCCTTAACACTGATCCCTGAGAGCATCCAGCATTGATAGTTTGCGACAATGAAAATGTTTGGCCAACTCTTACCGTATAATACCTAGCCGTCGATCTTTTAGATACGATTTAAGCCACTCCAATAAAGTTCCCGCCAGGCCGAATTTAGTTTCACATTTTGTTAAAAGTCCTCTGTGCCAAATTTTGCCAAAGTTCTTTGATATGTTGAGATATATTGCAATAAAGTCACTTTCTTCGTCTAGATTTGTACACGTTCTGTGCGTAACATGTTTTAATTGCATCTGAGTGCTGTGTCCGGGCCGGTACCCGCTTTGCTTTGGTGAAAGGAGACAATGGTCCGTTAGGTGTTTTTAGATACGGCTAAATACTATCTTCCTGGAAACTTTTGACAGACACAGGAGACAACTAATCGGGTAACTGATTGATCTGACAACGAGCCTTTCTTCTTAAATATGGGATGAACATCTGCTTGCTTCCAAATTGTGGAATACATCCCTGTATTCAACCAAATGTCGAAAATCTTGGTGAGTTGTTCGTATACGAGGAGTGCTATAAGTTTAACAATTCTAGGTGGAAGTTCGTCTGGGCCGCAAGGTTTGTATGAATCAGGACAGCTTAGAGCGTTTAAGACCTCGCGTTCTGATATGATTGCAGTCTAATGCGGGTACCGGCCGCCTGTCCTCATTCTTGAGTGGATTATGATTGTCGTCCACGTCAATGTGTAACTGCGCAGCGAAATGACTGTTCAGCATCGTGACTTGGTCTTTGTCCTTTGTGATGATTGTCCCATCTATGTCAACTAATGGTGCTATGTCGGTGCCGCTGGTCAGCCCAATGGTGGCTTTACGAGCTCTGTGACACTTAAATGGGACATGCTCACGTTCAAGGAGGGTTGTTTTCTTTAGCTCCAAGATGTTGTCCTTGGTGCGTCTGATTAAGTCAGTCACAACGTTTCGTTGCGTTTTCCATCGTTGCCAGTCAGATTCACGTTGACGTTGTCTGGCCAGTTTAACAGTCGGTTTCATTTTCTAATGTTTCATGTGAGATCAGTCGTCATCCAAGGTTCATGCCATCGTTTGGTCAGTACTACCTTCATGTGAATGGGTGCTGTAGCTGTAGCTGCATTTAAGATCGAAGACGTGAAATGCATTGTCGCATGTTCCACATTTTTATTAAGTATTATGTTCCAGTCTGTATTAAGTTTTATACCTGTCAGTAATTGTGCGTCAAGCTTGCCGCATTTCCAAAAGTAACTGTGCTGTTCTGCGCGTATTCGTGTTTTCGTAATTCTTAGTAATGCGTAGATGAGAAAATGGCCCATTTGTGAAAACGGTGAGAGAACACCACTATCGACAACGATGCCAGAGTTCGTAGTGAAAAGGCCGTGAAGGTTCATTGTATTTGTGTGCGTCCTAGTAGGCTTGTCAATCAATTATTTTGGGTCTAATATGTCAGTCGCGTCTTTTAGTCTGATGTCGAACTGCGATACCGCTACTTCTTTGCGTCGGGTGTCGTAGAAAAATGTTGTGTGCATTGATGTTACCCTTATTATGACACATGTTAGTGAATATGCTGACGCCATTGTGGTGCTTTCGGCCAGTCGATTAACATAGTCCTGATGTCTCTGCGCAGATAGGTTAGGTGGAAGATAAATGCAGGAAATAAGAAGTGATGCGTCTTTTATGTTAACCTGTGCCCAGATTCACTTTTCCCTGGAAGTTCAAGGGTGTAAATGCGTTTGACTGGCAGCGAAGTGTGCACGTATGAGGCTGTGCCTTCTTCATATCTGTTTCTGTGGCTGGTGAAAGGTGCATGAAAATCGTCTAAAGGGAACATGCTTGGATGGACAGTGTCGTCTAGTCTGGTTCTAGTCAGCGCAAGGATGTCAATATGTTTTGTGGCAACGAATTGATCCAACTCCGAAAGTTTATGAGGTGAAGTGATGTTGACATATGATGTTATTAACTGGCTCGGCGATCCTGGTCCTGGGTTCGTCTTGATGCCTTCCTTTGCGAGAAACAGATGTATATGTTTCCGTTTGTTTCCTTGTCTCCATTGCAAAAGCGTAATCGATGATATATGATTGTCAGGATGTGATAACACGCGATGAGGACTTTGTGTTAATTGTGCTAGGAATACGAAAATATTGCCGCAGCAGTCAGGTTCCTCACTCGCCCAGCACTGCGCGCGTTGACAAAGACCGTAGCGTAGATGTCGATGTCAGCGTCAGCAGCCGGTACAGGGCTGCCGCTATGTAGGTCGGGCACGAGGGACAGGAACAGGCACGAGATGGCCGAGGGTGATAAGAGCAGGCAAGCGAGGCAGGACGCCCGCACACGGCGATGGGTGACACGCACGCGTGCACAAATTAGCATACATATACAGAGGACAAAACTGTCCGACGAAGGCAGAAAAAGATACGAAGAGAAAGATGGAGGCAAGACAGAAAAACTGAGACGACAGAAATGAAGTTAAACTTAATTCAGCTAACTTGAGCGGCGAACGGTCTGTTTAAACATGTAAGACGAAAGATACACATCATGGGATTCATACGGGCCATCGTCAATGGTCTGGGCTCCACATAGTTCACAGTCCGCTGCCGCCCTTGCCAAGCTCACGCACAGCGGAGTTCACCGCCTGCAGGCGAGCCCAGAGGCGGCGTCAAGTAACAGTGAGGCTGTGAGTAAGACATAGACGAAGATAGCAGCTTTCGTGCACTCTAAACGCAAACGAGCAAACACAGGTAAACAAAACACCTACTCGGAGTGCCTGTCTCGCCTCTCGTATCTAACAGAGCAGCCGCCTCAGCGGGCCGGAGCGAGCAATGCCCACGCTTAGAGATGGATGCAGCACTAAAGAATGGACAGAGACACGCGTACAGGCGCCCAACCATTTGCCCGCAAGTCTGCTTGTCAACCAAATACTCGAATGCCGCAAGTCCGGCATTCGAGTATCTGGTTCCAGCGCCATTCACCATTACTCGTTCACTGCCGCCCGGCCGCGCCCCTTCCCCGCCGCCGCCGCCGCCGCCGCCGCCGCTCCTGGTGCCGACCAGCTGATAGCCATCGGCATCACTTGTAGGGGCGAGCTCAGCTGGGGTGCGCGGCTCCGGTGGGTGCAGGGCAAGGACGGGTCGAGCCGAGTTCGCCAGGGCGCTGAGCGCGAGCTCGTCCCCCACCACTGTTCATCCAGACAGCGTGCAGTTTGCCTCGCCTCTTGGGCTGACGGGCGGTGTGCATCTCTCGCTCGTTTGCTTTCGTCAGGTTTTCCGGTATGAAAACATCTTTGAGCACCTCGTCACTGAGGCTGGACCGCCCCGACCTGAGGTCTTTCCGTCCAGTGCACAGGACATCGCGGCTTTTCTGAGAGGCCAGCTCCACGATGGCGGCGCGACGCTTGCCGCCCTGCTGTCGGCCGACTCGGCGGCTGCAGTCGATTTCGGCGGCGGGGAACGCCTCTCCCGCCGCCGCCGCCGCGTCCAGGACGAGCTGGTCCGTGGACTCGGGGGTCCTGCTGATGTCGAGACATGCGTGTCGGAGTACTGGTCCAGGAAGTTCAGCCCGTCCCTCACGTCCCTCAGCTCTGGTCTCAGCTCACGACTTTCTTCGTCCCGTTCGGCGACAATCTCAGAGACCTGGGTTGTGGGTGATGGGAGCCATCACCCTGGCGCCCATCACCATCACAAAGATTTGGGCCCCTCCAATGTTGGTTTGCACCCTCTCATAATATTGTCTGCCATTTTTTTTAAGGGAAATGAGTGAAATGAGTACTTATAACGAAAAGAACTGCCGCAATAGATAAGAGATAGGCAGGAAGTATAGAATAAGGTCTAAAGCGATGTATCTATCCATCTTTCTATCTTCTATCTATAGATATGCCTATAAATATAGGGATAAATGCAGCTTTTTGTTTGATAAATAGTAGCAAGGAATTTACAAATTTTCGTTGGTCAAAATAAAGTGGGCTAAATCCGTCGAGAAACCCACATTTGGGGGGAAGTTAGGTTATCGGGCCCTTGGCCCGGCATCCTCAATCATTTACAGGAGTCGACATCCCTGATTCTTAGTATACTTAACATGTATGCATGCTTCTGAAAGACCTCAGAAATTCTCGAATAACGGTCTTTGAAACTCCAGCATCTGAAAATAAACGTCACCCACGCATCGATACCAGATATCCAGCCGAAGTCACCTGTGATGGACGCAAACATATTGCAGCTGGATCAGTTTGCGCTTGGCAATCGCGCTACCAATCCTGTCGTCGGAATGCGTCGGCACTTCACCGTCCTTGACGTTAACGCTAGAACTGAGGATTCGGATTCAGATGATTCGAATATTCGGCAGAATATTTGGTTTCGGCGAATCTGGGAATCCTGACTTCAAGACTCGAATATTCGGCGGATATTCCAATGTCAACCGAGCATTTGAATACTACTTTGCGTTTCAACTGCAGTGCAGAATCTGAAGGTAAATATGAGCCAAATTATGCATAATCAACCGGAATGCTAATCGGGGCATTGCTTATCGTTGTTTTAGCTTCGTACATCATAATGGAAGCGAGCAATGCTGAGAGTGACACTGCTAAGATATGCTCCGCCCACTGTAGCGCTCTCCACTGTAGCGCTGATCTGCTCATCGTATTTCGTGGTGAGACGAGAATCCTTGAGCGTGGTCCGGCATTTGTTCCGTGTCTGGCAACGACGGGCAGAGACGCCAGGTCGGTATCAGTCGGTGAGTGAAGCTGAATACATATGAGCTTATGTAGCGGAGAGTGGGGCAAGGCGGTCGGGGTAGGTAAGACGAGCAGTCGCTCTGTAGCTGAAACTCGTGGTGCCACCCACCCACAAATCTGGAACTATTAAACCCATCCACAAATCTGGAACTATTAAGCAGCTTGCGCCTCTTTCACGTCGCCAAGGCACGGAAAGGTACGCTCTGTACATTTTCTGAAATTTGAACAGAAAGGAGATCATTGCTTAATGTCTAGGTCTTGGAATTTGCTTTGGTAAAGTCTTAAAAGGTAGTCATAGTGTTCTTTTGCCTCGTCATCATGCATAAGTTTTATTAGCGGGTGCCGATTCATTGTGCATTGTCAACGGCGCATTTTGTCAACATGGCAGCGGAGCAGATGATTTTCTGGTCGATGATCGGATGGGGCAAGACAGGCAAAAATATTATTTTCGACTATCTTGACCCGTTATGTGCCTTCTTGAAAAAGTCATTATTTTATGCTTCATTTCACACATGGGTAGACTCAGCATCCTGATTTCCCTCAAATGGCTCCAGAAATCCCATGAACGGGGAGGGGGGTCACACTGGTTGGCCTGGAGGGATTCCAAAACGCATGATTAAAAGTTTCCGAAAAACATTCTCCGGGAAGCACTGTTTTCCCAGGGGATTGGCCCCCGGTCAGAGTTCGCAAGAGGTCGGCCCAGCCCGGCCCTAACCCATTGGATGGTAGTCCAGCCCAGTGCAGCCGGTTACATGCAGCGGATGAGCAGCCCATTGCCCGGCCCTAACCCATTGGATGGCAGTCCAGCCCAGTCCAGCCGGTTACATGCAGCGGATGAGCAGCCCATTGCCCGGCCCTAACCCATTGGATGGCAGTCCAGCCCAGTCCAGCCGGTTACATGCAGCGGATGAGCAGCCCATTGCCCGGCCCTAACCCATTGGATGGTAGTCCAGCCCAGTGCAGCCGGTTACATGCAGCGGATGAGCAGCCCATTGCCCGGCCCTAACCCATTGGATGGCAGTCCAGCCCAGTCCAGCCGGTTACATGCAGCGGATGAGCAGCCCATTGCCCGCCCCAATCAGTTCATTGCTGTATGTGTGCGGCCTGAACCCGGCCCGTTCTATATTAACGCCTGTATAGATTGCGACGCGATCGCGAGCCATTGCCAGCCCGTGGCACGCCCACAGCCCGTGGCACTGAGAATTTCAGAGCCCAGCCCGAGCCCGTGGGCTCGCGGGATGGTCGAATCCTCCTGGGCTCCCGTCATACTTACTTGTCATTCACTCCCAGACGAGTTCTTAAACTTTTCGATGTAATCTGATTGTTTCATCATCCCTACCCTCCATTCCGTTTTTCTCAGAAATCATGATCAGAACTTACTAGAGAAAAATGAATAGAGGAGAACTGACGAGAGAGGGAATGCAGGCTGCCGCAGACGCCGTTGCAGCAGGAATGTCTGCTCAAAAGGCAATGGACATGAACGGCGTCCAAGAAGTACGCTGCAGCGCCGCCTGTATGGAAAATGCCTTTTGAAAGCTTTGTTAGGATCCAAGAAAAATGTGTTTATGCCAATGTAGCTCAAGCAACACATTCTCAAGCTGGTGAGTATGTTTTTTTTGGCCTCAGTCCCACTGATGTGCGGTAGCTGGCGTACCAGTATGCCTCGAAGAATGGTATACCCGACTCTTTGAAGAACGGTATGACAGGAAAGGACTAGCCGTGTAGGTTTATGAAGTGGCATAAGGATATCTCCTTACGAACTCCCGAGGCCACGTCAGCGGCCCACGCGCAAGGCTTCAGCAAGACATCGGTAAGTAAGAATTTTGATCTATGTAACTGAGGAAACTTCTGAAGGACTCACTGGACCGCATGCAGTCTACAACGTCGATGAGAAGGAATCACTACTGTTCAGTCGAAGCCTAGCAAGGTTTTTTAAATCATATTTCACTATCGATCTGACATTTCGTCTACACATGAGACATCCTCAGATATAAGCATATGGTCAACGACATAGGAATAAGAAGGAAAAAACAGATGGGAAGTCTTACCTCAGCAGAAAGGGGCGAGCTAGCTACGGCTGTCGTCTGCATGTCTGCAAGCAGAAACTTCGTCCCACCCATGATGGTCATGCCACGCAGCAGAGTTAACAAGAACTTGGCAGACGGTACGCCAACTGGGAATATGTTTGCGTAGCACTCATCCGGCTGGATGCAAACTGACTTGTTTGCAAGGTGGTTTTAGGACTTCTTGAAGCACGCAAAGCCTTCAGCGGATAACCGCGTGCTTTTGATTATGGACGGGCATCTGACGCACACAAGAATTCTGGAGGTCATCGACCTCGCCAGAGTCAACCATGTCATCACTGTCGTCATCGCACCGCACACGAGCCATCACCTCCAGCCACTCGACGTTCATGCGGCCATTTAGAAGGTTCTACTCACACGCAATGAAAAAGTTCATGGGACAGAACCCAAGAAAGGTTGTAACCCTACCAGATCACCCGACTGTTCTGTGGGCTTGTCTAAAGGCAGCTACACCATCAACGGCCATCGACGGTTCCAAGAAGTGCGGGGTATATTCCCCGAACAGGGACATTTTAAGCGAAGAGGGCCTTGCCCCAGTTGAAGTCACAGACCGACCACTGGACGCCAGCTCACTGCACACAGGCGAGGCACTGTCACCCTCGACTCAACCATGGACGTCCGTAGCAGCTACACCTTCAACGTCCGCAATAGCTCCACCATCGGCGTCCGCAGCAGCTAAACCGTCGACGCCTGTAGCAGCTCCACCGTCAACGTCCGCAGCAGTTCCGCCGTCGACATCCGCAGCAGCTCCACCGTCGACGTCCGCAGCAGCTCCACCTCGACGCCCGCAGAAGCTCCCCTGTCGACGTCCTCAGCAGCTCCACCGTCAACGTCCGCAACAGTTTGACCGTCAATGCCTGCAGCAGCTCCACAGTCAACGCTACAGACACCAGTCTGCTCGCAGCTGAGTTGTCTACACAGTATAACCGGCAGACATATGACCGATTTTTAAAGTAGCCCTGACAGGCACGTCGAGAGTGAAAAAGAGACCAACGGGACACAGTCATATTCACCAGCTCTTCATACAAAAGGGAGCTGGAAGCCAGCGCAGAGAGAACAACTAAACCAAGAAGTCGCGGCAAAGAGCAAAACTCAGCAGACAAAATATATAAAAAAACAAAGGGAGTGGAAAAGTTGCCATCACAAACGCGAGGAAGAAGAAGAAAAAGAAAAAGAGACATTCAGGCAAAGTGGCCCTTTAAATAAAGAACAAAGAAGGTGATGAATCCATTGTCACGTGCCAGTACCGTAGCGAATCATGTGGCGATTCTATATCGGGCGAGGGCTGTAACTCAGGATGTAAGAAGTGAGCGTATGACCAATGCGCTGGCTTGGAAGACAGCGGCATGAGCTCCGTGTGCGAGTTTTGCTCGTCGTCATTGGTACCGTTTCCTGATTGAAACGTTTTTCTTATGTTGCTTGAGTAACGTACTGAGACTTTCATCTTGAGCACTACCCACAGCAAAGACTAAGACTACAAGAGTTCTTTGTGATGTGTTATTCATGATGGTCAACCGTTGATGGACCTGCTGGATGCAGGATGTAAGAACAGGTTGTAGAACCAACGGCTCGGGAGTCTGTGAGTTCCGTTCGTATTCAAACGTTTATGTTTTTCAGCAATGTCTTTGTCCACCACGTTTAGTTCCCCGCGCAGATTTGGCCAAAAGCCGCGCTTGCAGTGTTTTTAATCCGTACTTTCTGAAGTAATCGGACTGAGAAAACGAGTGCAACCGCTATGGAATGCGCATAGGTAGGTTGGAATCACACAACATTTATTACGAAGCCTTTACCATTGTATGCTAACGGCTCACCGAGGGAAATGCTTAGTCCGTCATGCCTCATGCTATAAACCATTTTATCCCACCATGTGGGGCAAGACGATTTTTTTGGGGTCGCTCATGGTAAACAGTCTCATGGTGTTAAATTAGCTCGTTCGTGGATCTACCTTGGCATAAAAACGCACAAATGATTGAACTATCACCTGACAAAATATCATCATTCTTCTGTCATTTGAACCAAAGATATACGATCTGAAACACTAACTCGCCCATTATGCCCACTCTCCCCTACATTGTCTCTTTTATTTCAGTTTACTGAGACGAATACAGGGAAATAGTCTGTCCCTCAATGTATTTATTAACAATGTGCGTGCAATACGTTTTTGCAGATATGCCAGTTTTTCATAATCACAGAGAAAAAAATTAATACGAAATCGAAGAGAGCCAACGCAGTATCGGGAATCCCTCACATATATCCTGGCGAGTGAAATTCGAAATTTTCATTACCAAGATGTGTTTGTTTTCAGGCATCTAGCCAGATTGTTCTGAGGGGTGGCAAATGTTAAAATGCTGCGCTAAGCTTGCAAAATGTTGGCTGCATTCTGCTGGCATATGATGAAGTTTACGGGAAAAAGGAGCAATTTTATGTAACTGACCTTATATTTGACCCACAGGAATACATATAATGTTTGCTTTTGCAACACACATATGATCACTATTCCGTATTCGTGAAAAGTTGCTATATATCCAGCATAGGCCATGTGGCCGGGGGGGGGGGGCATGGCCCCATGGCAACCCCTTGGGTACCTCCCTTTTGTTTTTAAACACATTGCGTTAACCACGATCGTAACCACGTTTAATTGCTCTCCCTGAACAGAAGCAAAAACGGGTACAAAGACCGTTCACAAACACCACGTTTTGTTGGCGTTGCTGGAAGTGCGTGTTACTGAGTGGCTAGGAGCAATACCAGATGTCAAGCGGAACCTGGTCCCTGCTCTTATATTTCCTACGGATATTGGATACGGCAGAGGGGAGCAAGAGGAGAGATTGCTACCAGTTTCAAGGCTGGGGCGGACGCTTTCTCATATTTATCTCTTTTTCTCAAATCAATCATTCCGAAGCGCCGCACAGTGGCGTAGCCAGGGGACAGAGAGACCATGGACCCCTCCCCTGGAGGTCAAGCGGGACCCCCTGGCGGCCGAGTGGGCTCCCTGGAGCCGTGTCAGTGAAGCCCCTGAAGCGCCAACAAAAGCCCCTTGGCTAAAGGGACCATGAAAGACTACCAGATATACCTCACGTAACAACGGAAGACCCCTGATACAGCCATGGGGACCACGGAGACATTCAGAGGGCCTATGACACCGCACAGGGGCCCTGAAATTGCCAAAAGATCTTTTGTAACTGCCAGAGGGCCCCTGAGATGGGCCCTGTGTTTCCGAGAGACGTTAAGTTTAAGTTAAAGTTAAAATGTATTTTAAGTTAAAATGTTTCCCAGAGACGATATGAAGGGTACCCAGGACCACAGGGGTCAACTGAGACAGCTAGTGAGCGTCCTTTGAGACTGCTGACTAGAAGTCTCTAGCAATAGGGGCCCCTGAGACGACCAGAGGGGCCATTGAAACGACTAGAACGTGAGACGTCCAGACTGCTCCTGAAACGGCCAAAGGACCTAGAGCATTACCAGAGGTGCCTCTGTCACGGCAGAGAGAGACTTATAGACGGCCTTTTTTAGTGCCTGAGGGGCTCCCTAGACGGCAGAAACGTCCCAAGAACGACAGGAGGGAATCGAAGATGGCTTAAGCGTCCCTGAAACTGCCAGATGTGTCCCTGAGACTGCCCGAGGTGCCCCTGAAACTGCCAAAGGAGCGCCTGAGACGTCCCGCGAGACACGTGAAACTGTAAAAAGAGCCTGAGACCACCAGAGGGTCCTGGCACGACAGTCGGTCCGAGACCACCAAAAGTGACCCTGTAAATGCAGGAGGAAACCTAAACTAAGCTGACAAAAAATCCCCAGAAGCTACGGAATGGGGGGGAGGGGACAGACGGACTCCAGGACCAGATACAGATACGACATTTCAAATGGAGGGAGGGACGGAACCGCCTAAAGTCTCGCCATTTTCGTCATATTTCGGTCACTTTGTCCGGGAACAAAAAACAGAATTTTTGTCAAATGATGTAATGTGTTTGAATTTTTCGATTATTTCATATGGTAAAAAAGCGAAATTACATCATTTTTGATATCTGGAGGGCAAAAATGGGGACTCCGCGTTGACCATTCGCCTCCGTCCCCTCGCCATGGCGGAATCCTGGATCCGCCTTTGGCGAGGGTCCCCATTGGTTTCGAGGGCCCCGTTGATCCGATTTGGTTCCCCTCGGGCGGAATCTTGACTACGCCCCTGGCGCCCATCGTATGGGCTTGTCGGTTTGTGCCTCTGGATAGACGTCATCATGACGGCCAATCAGGGCGCCCCCTGCTGCTGACGTCATGCCCCTTCCCTGCCTCGACAGTGTCCAGCCGCCCCTTGTCTGGTGCGCGGCGCCGACCGCAGCTTTTAAGTTATGGACTTGCTCATGCAGTTGCGGGTCAGTCTGATTTTACATATTGCCCCGATCGTACGTTCTGGGAGGAAATAGCACAAGCTTCAAAATGTTCGAATGTGCCATCTGAATATTCGAATGTACCCACCCGAATATTCCAAGTCCAAAACCTATACGAATTAACTGTGGACTCACCCCTGTTCGCCCGGTCAGCCACCGGGACTGACCTCTGTGACAGGCTCGGCGGCGCTTGGACCCCAGTGACGTGGTGACCTGTGTTCCTGCTGGGGGGGGGGAGCTATGCGGCACACTGAGCGCCGATCGCCGTCTGGCCAGCCAAGAGCACTAGAGTGGGGGTGGCCGACAGTCCCGTAAGGGCGTGGGAATGGGGGCCCTCTCCCATCTGGCTCAGGGGCGTAGCCAGGATTACGCCCGGGGGGGAGCAAATCGGATCAGGGGCCCCTCGTAACCAGTGGGGGCCCTCGCCAAGGGCGGATCCAGGATTTCGTTAAGGTGGGGGTGGGGGGAGTGGAGGCGAATTGTTAGCGCGAGGTCCTCACTTTTTGCCCTTCAGATATGAAAAATGTTGTAGTTTTGTTTTTTTACCGTATCAAATGACTACAAAAATTCAAATGCGTCACCTTATTTAAGGAAATTCTGCGTTTTCTTCCCGAACGAAGTGGTCGAAATATGACAAAAAAGCAAGATTTTAGGCGGCTCCGTCCCTTCCTCCATTTGAAATGTGGTGTCTGTATCTGATCCAGGAGGTCTGTATCTGTACGTATGTGTATGTCTGTATCTGATCCCCTAGGTGACCGTCTCCGGTGGTCCCCATAGCTGTATCAGGGGGTTACCTCTGTTACATGAGTTACCTCTGTTACATCTGGCAGTCTTTTAGGACCCCTCTAGCCGTAACAAGGGGCTTTTGTTCATGCTTCAGGGGCCTCACTGGCAGTCTCAGGGGGACCTTGCCCGTGCCACGAGCCCGCTCATTACACTCGGGGACGCTCTGGCCGTCCAGCGCCCCCATAAAACTCAAATATCGTTTCAGAGGACCTCTTATCATCTTTGCCTTGCAGGGGGCCTGCGATCTTTTTGGCGGTCTCAGGGGTCACCTGCGGTGTACGGGCCCATCTTGCCATCTCAGAAACCACCTGACCTTCTCGGGGCTCCTGACAGCATCAAGAACCCCTCAGGGTTTCAAAAAGGCCAGTGTAGCCCATTTGTGGCTCCTCTCGAGGTCGAGAAGGTTACCGTGAGAAGGTTAACGCATCCTCGTTCAGGGGGCCCCTCTGGCTGGCCAAAGTCTCCGTATGCCGAGCTAGGCATCCCCTTAAGTTCCTGCCGTCTCAGAGACCTCTCTGACACTTTTAGCGGTCCATGGGCCCTTTGCCATGTTGTGGTCCCTCTTACGGTCTCAGGGACCCTTTGCCGTGTTGGGCCCCTTGGGCCCCAAGGGCCCTTCTTTCCATCTTAGAAGCCATCTTGTCGTGTCAGGGTCTCATGAACCCTCCCGGAGGCCCTCTGACTACATCAGGGACCTTCAGCTTTTCACTCACAGAGGCCCCCTGGGGACTCAGTCCTCCTCTTGGCCGTCTCAGGGGCCCTATAAGCCATCTGGCGGTCTCAGAGACACTGCCGTGTTGGGCCCTGTTGTGGTTTCAGGGGCCCTTTGGGAACTTTATGGGCCCTCTAAGCGTCTCAGAGATCATCTAACCCTCCCGGAGGCCTCCCTGACTGCATCAAGAGCCCGTTAGGTCCTTATAGAGACCCCGTAAAGCTCATACGGGACACCTTGGGGGCTCCTTTTAAGTCCGACAGTGGCCCTTTCTCAGGCCTCAGGGAGAAGAGGCGATCACCCCAATTGCTCCCCCTTTGGATTCGCGCCTGGCCCTTGTAATCAGTGGGGCCCCATGTGGTTAAAATTACTGTCGGTTTGTAAAGAGAAGAGTAAGTAAAGGCGGTAAGCTGAAGAGTAAAGGGGGCCCATGCTCGTCTGTAAAGGCGTTCCTGCCAACCTAGCGGGTGTCTCTTATAGGTAGGCAGGGACATCTTTACAGGAAAGCAGGGGCCCCTGAATGATCGTTTAGGGGCCCCTGTTGGCAAGGGGGGTCACTGCCTGTCTGAAGAGGGCACCCTATCCGCCTGTAAAGGGCCCCTGTTGACTCTGGATGCAGGGGCAGAGGCCTTCTTCCAGACCGAAAGGAGGTCTCTTCAGAGTCTGACAGGGGCCCTTTATGGGCCAACAGAGAGCCTTCCCCAGACAAGCAGTGAACACCCCTACAAACTAGCAGGGGCCCATAAACCCTCATTCAAACCACGGGCCTCTCTCATAGCACACAAACCCTTCTTGTATATTCGAACAACGTTCAGAGTACGTTTTCTTTAGGTTCGGAAGCCTTCTTTAATGCTTAAAATATTCTTAGTCTGCTTTAATTGTCTGTTTCGGACGGTGTAAGACGCCCTGCGGGCGCCTCACGTTATCCAAAGCACTGGGGCTTTCGGCCACCAGGGGGGCCCGCTTGGCCTCCAGGGGGGGAGCATGGCCCCTTTGGCCTCCCCCTTGGCTACGTCACTATTACTACTAAAATATTACCATTATTCCTAAGACAGTCGCAAAACATAAATTACGAATGCAAATACAATGCACGTAATCACGCCGTGTTTAGAATTAAGCGTCACACAGAGGACGGGCGGCTATGGGACTTTAGGTAGCAGAGCCGAACCGAGTTTCAGCGGCCGCGCGGGTCGCCCCTTTACAATGGCGCCGCGTTATCTGGGGACACGGCGAACACGACACGGAGGGGAAAACGTCAATCGCGTGTGCTTGCGCAAGGGACGTTAACACGCAATTTCCACCCGCTTGCTTAATATTAAGATAAAAAAAAAAACAGTTGGCTCAATCTTTTCCTAACCTTGTCATCTGTCGTGTACACCTCGGAGGGCAGGTTTGGTTCTGGAAATCTGGAGCCGCGCAAGCCTGCACGTGGTGAGTTACGACCATGAATAGCCAACGTGATTGTGCGAATGATAGAAACGACCACAGAAAGCGGCGAATGGGACCCGGTATAGGTTAACTTGGCAGTTCCTGGACGTGTTTTGTCACCTTCAACTTGCTGGAGTGAGGAGTCAGATGCAGTCATAACTCCTCAGTCACTGCAATGATACGACTCACTCATACGGCACTCGACTGCCCTTGGCGACGCAGCCCCGGGTATGTCGCATCAGTTGACCTCAGGGTTATGTGTTGGGTCACAGTTCACGTCAAATGACCAATATGTGACCGCTAAGGGATAGCCGTTTTTTCGTACAAATCGGGGCTTAAAGACATCCTAAGGCCGAAATACGTGAACATGTATGCATAGGATATCAATAAACGTCTATCCCAGGAAATTCGTGAAGCTTAGCTAATCCGATGTTAAGAAGTCATTGACATGCTAATTTTAAATGTGCCTCGTATGGCGCATAAAACACCATAAACACCAAGAAACTCCTAAGAATACCTTTAAATGTTCGTTTTTACGTCAGAAAACTTTTACCCCGGCACTGACAGGGGTATTTCGACACCTTCCATCGACTGGGGGACTGGGGGGAGGGCGTTTAACGCCCCCCGTCTTTTTCGACACCCAGTAGTCCGATTCGGCTGATTCAAACGCCGATCGATAGCGCCGAGCTTTGCAGTCCTGTGACGTATACATTTCTAACTTTTGGGGCACTGGCGACGTCACAAGTCAGGTCAAACACGGAAAAGTGACCGTTTTTTCCAGAATCACCAAATCACAACGATAAGCAGACCGAGACTAAAGTTTGCGAGGCAGTATGTTCCTCACAGTTTCATCTCATATTCTAAGTGCCACCTGACCCAAGGTCATAAAGAGGGCAAAGTCACAGTTTGGGTCAAATATGGCTTCTGTTATCACATGTCTTGCATGCATGTTTTCTGGCCGATTTGACACGAAGATTCTAAAAAATACACTTTCGGAGAGCTTTGGGCACAAAAAATTGGGATGATCTCAATAATCGTGCACATGCAGCGCAACATTGCAACATTTTGTAGTTTCAAACTCGGAGTACGACGAGTACGCTGCCGACCTCCATCTAACATCTCTGCTGGATCCTACAAGCCAGTTTGTCCCACGTTGCATATCTGCGTGGAATATTGCACGAAAATGCAAAGGCCGATGTCTCCATACCGGTCATCCAGAACGCCAAGCAGACGCCACCAATTTACTCGCTAATCTGAAACCTGCATAAAATCACCAAAGGTCAGACAACGTGAAAATATTGGAACGTCGCAATGGCCGTATCCAAAAATCAGTTTATTCACTTCCTTTTCTAAAGAAGTTTTCTCCCTGTACCCGTAAAGCGGAAAATGCATATTTGACCTAGAATGACCTAGCATGAGGCAAGAAGCGCTCCATATTGAACTCTCAGGTCATGCTGATATGCAGTGAAAGCCACAATCATCATACATTGTAAAAGCACCGACAATATGGCGGCGAAGTAAAATTGAGCATCGAATCGCACAACACGGCTGTCTTTATGGCCTTATTAAGACGTGACATACGATAACCTCGTTTCCAATTTTTTTTGTCACCATGTACACAAGTCATTAGGAAAAGGTAATGAATATTTCAGGACGCCGCGTTTTTCCTTTGGGAAATACCTAAAAAAGGCACCGGGGGGGGGGGGGGGCAAACGCCACCCATTCAACAGCGGGTTAACTGGCTAGCATCAATGATTTTACGACATACATTAACGCTGTATTTCAGGAAAAAGGATACCAACTGGTTCATAGTGATCTTGTGTGAGGCTATGGGTGGTCTGTAACGACCTTTCATGACTTTATAAGATACGCAAAACATTATCAGGCATTCTGCACTACCAGTGTGTCTCTAAAGACCAGGCACATTCGAAAAGGCAAAAATGCAACGCAGAACATCATCTTTATGACGTCATGTTCACTTGTTGACATGAACTTCCCACATGAACTTCTGACACGACATGAATTCGACAAAAAACAAAATCCACCAAAATATCTGAATTCTTGTACTGAGGATGCTGAAAATGTGATGATGCTGCGCCGTTTACATACGGAGTCATGTCCAAGAGAAAAAGTTGAGGCATCTGACCCTTTCCCCAGAAGGTGGCGAGTTAATCGCCATGTTATGAAAAGAGGCTGTTTATGTTTAATGATTCGAAGTATATTAGTCATAAACGATGTTCAGTTAAACATTTAAGTCATAATGTAACATAGAGAAAGAAGTACAGGGGAAGCAAATGGTGGCTAAAAACATAAAAGACAGCTAAACATTTTCTATTTTGTTGTTCTTTGTTGACTGTGAACAGAGATTGGTTAGGGGTGGCAATCTCCCCTTGTCCAGGCCGGAGGAGAAAATCGTAAAGTTTGGTGATAGTCCAAGGTCTTTTGCTGGCGCAAGAAGGCTTTCACTCCTTTATTTTCATAAAAGGGCTAGTTAATTTCCCTGGTATAAAAACATACCATAACGACGTACAGATTTAGACATGCCTTTATTTCCGCAGTTGTTTAGCGGCATTTCGTTCGGCGCTCGAAATTACGGTTTTATTCTGAAATACACACACACACACACACAATGGCTAAAATCATATGGCCAAAGTGGTCCTTAAATAAAGGCTTTGAGTTAAGGTTCTTTGTCATAATGATAGACAAGCATGTGTAAGTGAGTATGTATATGTTGATCGGTGTAATGCATGCACACCTAATTCCCGGCATAGGACACCATCTATACATTCGACGAGCACTGGACTGGTTCACCGGGCAACAAATCCTAATTTAGTTTCGATAAACACACCTCACTGACTGGCCAAGGACGCCAAAGACGACAGCTAACCAACCAACACCGCTTAAGATTGTAAGTTCTTTCAGTGGTGACATTTTCTAGAACTAATGAGGATGTACATGAAATGCTTAAGTCCATTGTTCTGATGCAAAATGAAGGGAGTGATGTCAGTTTTGTATTTGATCCCAATGGTTCGCTGGAGTGGTGCTGCATATTGGATGTCGTGCAAAGCAGAGCTTGTCGCATGAGCTCTTACCCCTCCACTTGCTCGTGCAATTCCAAGAAACGGCTAATTTGGTGCGGCAAAGGTTAACGCGCCATCTAAATATGACATGACCGCTTCATAGTCAGGAGAACCCTATGCTGGCCAACTGTCAGTTTACCCGAGGGCCAAATATCGAGCGCCGGGGTGAGTCGAAGCCGGAAGTTCCAGGATGGGGAAGCCTGTGCTCTAACCCGACAGCTGCGTCAAACATCAACCTAGGTCAAGAGCTACTAAATGACGGATCACATGTCAGTTTTAGGTAAGTCCAATATGACGTGCGAAACTTTGTGAACACCACACAGCTCATCAAAAGCCTCTTGGTACTCATGTGTGCACCACAAAATCTTGAAAAGACTGCCACAGCTAGATTTGCGACGTAAATTAACGCTACATTTAAACAATTGCATTGAAGTACATTTCACTTAAGATGACCTTGTGTGAGACCGTGGGTATCTGATATTGAGTTTTCGTGGTATCACAACACATTCTGCCCACTCCAGCCGATAAAGATCAAGCAAACTTAAAAAAAGAAACAGCGCATTCTCTTCTTCAGGACGTGATACTGGCATGACCTTGGACGACCTCGATAAAAACCGTGGCCAAAATGTGCGCAATTGATGTACCGAAAGGTAGTGAAAATTCCAAAGCACTGCTTCATTTGGTTCCTGACTGACGCGACGAAGAAAAACGGTAGGCTTCTGATGTCCCCTACCCCCAGCAAGTCGCACGCTTACAAACCAAGGTACCGATCACGGGAAGCTGGGTATTCACATAAACGGATTTCATGTTCTAGTTGCATCCGCGAGTTCTTTTGGTTAGCACTAACTCCTTAGATTTAGCTTCCGGGGCCGGTATAGCGGACAGCTGCAAGTTCCTTGATCGAGATTATTTCCTTCTCATTGCAAACGAGGTCGAAGGCCAACTGACTCTTGCTTCAACTAGCAGAAAGAAATCAAACTGAGCGGTCTGGTCCAGCCCGATCCTCATACTTTCTGCAGGCTAATAACTTCGCAATCAGTAATCACCAAATCATAGAATGTTTTTCAGGAAGATAGTTCAGTTCTTCGGATTTTACATGTTAACGTTTTCAGTGTGTTAACTTACAAACTCTTCCACCAACCTATTCCGGGAGTAATGCTTTAGATCTGAGATCCTTGCTGGTACCTATTTTTCCACGGGTATTTCTGGGCAGCTCAGTAATGGCAGCGAACAGTACCATAGGCGCGCGTGACATTAAAACTCACAATTTTTTGGATCCAGAATACTGAAAATATCGATATCCTAAATATCCTCCTGCATTGCGAAATGTTTAAGGGGAGAATTTTGATGCAACCAGCAGCGAAGTAGGACTCGCTCGTCATGCGTGTGCAGTGCCTTATGGTGTAATAGTCTATGGTGAGTAATTCTGTTGCGGAATAGTCATAAACCTTTCCTCTTCCTTTAACGTAGGGAAAGCCTCGACTTGAAGTTTTTTTGGCAACTCATTTGCTCTGCAGCGACTGGAGCCTGCTCTGCCAAACCAGCTCTCTACGAGAGACCGAGCACAACGGTTGCATGTCACGGCATGGAATCACGGCACAATAACTTCACTACGGCAGGGAACACGTGTGTCCAGTGAGCGCCCACAACAGTCACCGCTGAGGTTCAGACGAGTCCCGGGCTTTCGACGTTGAACAGACGAACTGAAGTGAAAGCTGGTAGAGCCCTGCTGAAATCAGGCCAACCTACAGGTTGTGGCCGCCGTGGGGGAACGGACACGAATAGGCCCATCTTGCTGTTGCTTCCAAACATTTCATAAATCACATTAATATAGCGTTAAAGAGCCTCGCGGTATCGCCACCCACAGCACTCTGTCAGTGGCGTGAGCCACCGGGGATAGCGGGGAAGCTGCCCCTCCTAGTTCGGGAAAATTTAGCATTCTCCCAACCGCGATGCATCGAAAGAAAAGACTCGAAAACGTCGTTTGTCTCGCTGCCCAGAAAACAGAGCGTCGCCATTGCATTTCGCAGTGTCCTGCATCCCATGTTTAATACCTCACGATGAGGATGACGCAACTCTCGATTGCATCAGGTAACTCGCTCGGGCTGGTGCTGTGGCAAGGTACAAACACGTCACGGAAACACCAACTGCGTTTCCAGCACGGAGCCACCGGCCACATCTGCGCGGCGTCATCTCCGGCGTCAACGCGGGGACATCACGCGTCAGCAGGACGCGCGGACTGCGCAGTTGCCGTCACTGCTGTTCGCCAACAGCAGCGGCCGGTGCGACCATTCCCCGACTGTTTGTATAACTGCAGCGTCGCTCTGCCCAGTGCCGCACCCCGGCTCGGCAGCGGCGGCGGTAGGGCGCGGGGGCGCTGTGAGGGTCAGCAGGCACCAGGCCAGCTCGTGCCGGCCTGACCTTGGTGGCCCCACCACGACCGGCACACGCCGCGACCGCAGCGCCGCCACCGGACGCCGTGCAAACTGCGCCACGCGCCGTCAGTCAGTTCGTTGTCGGCGTCGTCCATGGGCAGGCGCCCGCGCCACCGCTCCAGGCAGACTGTGACCCGCTTGACCTCGGCTGGGACGCCGGCCTGGACGCGCCGCCCGCCATGGGTGACGAGGGGGGCGTGATGAAGCTGCTGATGGAGATCATGACGTACCTGGAAGGTGAGTGCCACTGCCTTTGTGCGACCGCGGCGTTCTGGAGCGCGCCTAGAAGCTGAGACGACGCGAGGTCAGGTGTTCGGCGTTCGTCCACAGCCCGGTTCAGTATTCGTCCCCGGCCTCTGTTTGTGTGTGTGTGTGTGCGCGCGCGCGCGCGGGCGAACATGTCGGGTGGCCGGGCGCCCGGCTCGACCGTCCGACGGGCCGTGTTTACGTTGGTGGCCGGCCAACTGGACCAGAGCGCTGGCCGCCGCCTCCGTCCCCGGCGCTGGCCGGCACATGGACCCCCCCCCCGGACGGCGTTACACGGCGGCGTCACGGCCACACCGCCGACGGCCGTGACGGGATGGGTAGAGGCAGAGGACCGAGCGCGAAGTGACGCACACTTATTCAGAGAGCACTTTTCAGATCCCATTCGTCCCCTTAGTGTGCTCTTCACCTCCACGTATAAGGGGTCAGTGACTAGGAAATTGCGGTAATTCCCGTGGGATGAAGTTAAAACTAATCAACGACCATCAGGACCGTGTCTGTTGCATGGATAGGACACGCCGGGCGGGGCCTATCTGTGACCTGATCACCCCGGGCGGCGACCGTCCGCCGTCTCCGCCAGTCGTCGGCGGCGTCGCGTCGGCGGCGGCGGCCGCCGGCCGAGCGCCGTCGCCGACAACAAAAGAGAAAGCTAGCCGTCGCGGCGGCGGGCCGGAGGGAAGGCCGCGCCGGACCGCACGCACGGCCACCACGGAGACAGGCGGACGCCGCGGCTACGGCCGGTACAGGCACGCAGGGTGTACGGCGGGCGGCGCCGGTACGCTGCAGGGGCCGGGTGACGCCGCGGTGCCGTCTTCGGTTAGGTTTCGTAAGGTTTTGCGTCGTAGTCGTGGTGGACCTGACGGTGGTCTGCTCTGCGCAGGACGCATTGGCACTGGCTGGCGCTGTTCTCACGGTATATCGGGCGCTGGACGGAGTGGTTACTGGCTGTTCAGTGTCGTTGTGGCCGTCGAAACTACTTAAACGTCTGGATGCCACTATTGTGTAGAACACGTGTGCAGTATTTCCCTGGGTCTGCCGGATTTGCGTTCGGTGCTCCAGGTGGGCAAAACGACAGGGGCTCTGTATTTTACGCTGATGCCAACCAGTCAGGTCTTTCCAACACCTCCTGTTCCACAAAGCACCGTGACTCGAGTGACGTCACCATCAAGCCGATAACTACGGCTCATGCAGGATCGAATCAGTGATTAAGCGTGCTTCCTCGCTATGGCGTACGAAAGGGCCCTGGCCAGAGCCCGCTCTACAGTTGAGACGCCTGGAACGGGACGGCGGTTCACGGGGAGAACGCCAGCGCCCGGAATGCAGATCGGCCGCGTGACCTTGCCCGATGGCCCCGTGCTGGTCGCCCTTTAAACAAGACCGTCTCCTCTTTGTCGCCATGTGCAGCCAGCTGTGCCGAGGCGGGGGGGGGGGGTTCAGGCGGTCTTCTCAGGCGGCCGCCACTCGGCCGGGTCCCCTGAAGGGAGGCCAGGCCAAGTCCGGGGGCGGGTCCTCTCTGACCGGAGGCCAGGCCGAGTGCGGGACGGCCGGATCCTCTCTGACCGGAGGCCAGGCCGAGTGCGGGACGGCCGGATCCTCTCTGACCGGAGGCCAGGCCGAGTGCGGGACGGCCGGATCCTCTCTGACCGGAGGCCAGGCCGAGTGCGGGACGGCCGGATCCTCTCTGACCGGAGGCCAGGCCGAGTGCGGGACGGCCGGATCCTCTCTGACCGGAGGCCAGGCCGAGTTCGGGCCGGCCGGCCGGCCGCGCCTCCCCAGTGGCCCCCGCTCTGCGGCGCGCCATATTTAGGGCGCGCCGGCTCAGGGCGCCACCCTCGGCCTGCTCCCTGGAAATCCCGGGCGGCGGCGGCGGCGGCGGCGGCGGGTCCGGCTCGGCCCGGAAGGTCCGGGAGCGGGGCGGCCGGGGCAGCGGCCCCGTGGCAGGCGCGGCCCTCGCGCCTGGTTCGCCGCCACCGCGGACCCGTCCAGCGCTCTGGACACGCCGGGCGCAGGCTGAGGTCACCGACCACGGCCGTCCGCGTAACGCTGCGTGACTCGTCCGGTGTTGTCTGGCGGTGTCCGCGGCTCCTGAACCCGTCCGGGCGGGCCGGTCCGTGCAGGCGTAGGGCCGTCACGGCCGGCCGTGCACGCCGTGCAGGTGCACGGCCTGTAACGGTGAGGCTCGTGCGGCGGCCGGCGGAGCCTGACGTCAGACACACATTCTCTCCCTCCTGCCCTCTCTCCCATGCTCCCGCCCTCTTCTTTTCCCGTTTGTCTCACTCTGTCACTCTCCCGCTCCGTCGCCGTTCCTGTCCCACTCTTTTGTCTTCTTTCTCATTTCCTCTCCCTCTCCTTTTCTCTCCTCTCTTTCCCGCCTCTTCTTTTCTCCATCTCCCTTTAACATTCCTTGCTCTTGCTTTTTCTTTCTCTTTGACTGTTCCATTTTACGTTGTCTTTACTCTTTCCTTTTTGCACTGCACTGAGCAGCTCCCATCATTTTCAAGAGCTTTGAGCTTCGCTCCCTGAACAAGTGCTGTGCAGCACGCTCATCACAATGGGTGCCCTTTCCGGGCTTTCAGGTGGCTTTCTAGTGGGTCTGGACGGTGTTGCGGCGTTTTCTCCCTGGCCGGCCCGCGGCCTCCGATCCAGTTCTGGCCGGATCGCGCCGTGAATGGCGCGTTCCCCGGCCGGTAAAAGCTCTCACGGCGGGCGGCCGGTCCGGGGCGAGTGGCGCAGCTCTCACAGCTCTCGGTCGGGCATTTAGGCCGGAGGCGGTCCCTGAAGGTGGAAGACAGTCCCTGGAGGTCAAAGGTGGCCCCTGGAGTAGGGAGACCGTCCCTGGAGGTCAGAGGCTGTCCCTGAAGGTCGGAGACCATATAGCTCGGTCGGAGGTGGTCCCTAGAGGTCAGAAGCCGCCCCTAGAGGTCAGAGGCCGCCCCTGGAGGTCAAAGGCCGGAGGTCGGAGGCGGTCCCTGGGGAGCAGGAGGTCGCCCCGGAAGGCAGCAGGCGGAACTCGAAAGGCTGGCGGTCGTTCCGGCGCGAGAAGTAAACTGTTCATGCCATGTCCGCTCTTCCCGGACGCGCCCACCCGATCGCCGCTCCCGAGCTCAAGGTCGCCGCGTCCCGTGTTTTGCAGGAGCTCAGCCGGAAATGCGGGAATCCGGGTCGCTCGGACAGTTGTGCCTTTTATCCGGCTCATGTTGAATAGACAAACTGAGATCTTGTCAAAACAGATGTACAGGGCTTCAAAACCATCCGACGAACTTCAGCGCATTTAGGCATGAGTTTTGTTCTGTTTCTTCAGCGCCATGAGGTTGACGCGTCTGCAAACTCCAACCAATCGATGAGTTCGTTCTCTGCCTTTGCTATCAGCGAGTCGGGGGACCAATGCCATGAGCTTGCCTCGCCCATTGTATTGTATAGTCACGGATGGTTTGCTTTCAAACGCTGTGGTCCAGTTTTATCTCGTTTGGTCTGGTCTGAAGTGCTCTGTGCGGTCCGGCCTCAGCCGGTCTCAGCTGGTCTGGTCTCCGGTCCCACGGTCCAGTCCGCGCGGAATGCCGTGGTCTCAGCCGGTGTTTGCAGCTGTGGCCGCAGGCGCAGCCGGGGCAGGGACGGTTCTTCCCTGTCCGGCGCGCCCCTGTCGACGGCTACAGACCGGTCCGGGCGGGCGGCGCCGGCCGCTCCCGCCCACGACTGCCGGGCGCCGGCCGCGCCGTGAGGTCACCGCCGGCCGGTCCGGGCGGCCAGCCGCGCTCCTGGCCGGGGAGAGGACCGCCCGCCCAGCCGCTGTCGTCCTGCGCTCCCGACCCAGGACCCGGTGCTCTCCGGCGGGACGGTGCACGTGGACGCGCCGACTCGGGCGCCGCAGACCCTGCAGCCCACTCGGCTGGATGTGCGCCGTTTGGGCCAGTCGGTGCGTCGTGCTGGCGGCGGAGGGCTTGCAGTCGGTACTGCGACGTGCCCTGACCTTGCGGGGACATTGCGGCCTTTGTTATGACAAACCTACTCACTGCGACTGTTGAGATTCGCGGGGATGGGCCAGGCCACTGGCGACGGACGGACAAACTAATGTCAGACCAGCGGGCGGTGTCAGGCAGGCGGGCCCTGATTCCGTGCTGCTCAGGCCCATCGGTGCGTAGACCGTGTTTCGCTGTGACGCGAGTTGGGCCGGTCGCGGTCGCCGGTGACATTGGCTGACGCGTCACCCGGTCCGGGCGGCGCACCTTCGACCAGTGGCGGCGCCGAGCGCGGCGGGCCGTTAGCCGCCCGCAGGCCGCCAGGTGTCGGGACGGAGCCGGCGCCGTGCAGTGAAAACTGTCAGCCACCTGCCAGGCTGGGCGCGTGCCGCCCCATACCGGCGGCGCCGAGCGGCCGGCCAGACCGCTCCGAACGGTCCACTGACGGCCTACCGACAAAGAAAGCTGCCTCTTTCTCTCTCTCTCTCGCTCTCTCGTCTCTAAATCGCTGGCATTCGCGCGTCATCTTCCCTACGTTTCCCTTCAAATTGCGTCCTCTCCTTTTCTCTGTTGTCCACTGATTTTTGTTTTCCTTACATCTCAGATCTTATCACTCCATGTACGCTCGCTCGGCGCCGGCCTCCCCATCTGCTTTGTCCCCTCGTTTCCTATGAAACCAGCACAAAGCGCAAATAAATAACTCGGTGACGGTCCCGGGGCGCCGACCGCTTCCCCCCGCTCCCCTCAGAGGGGCCGCAGGGCGCCGGCCGGCCGCCCGGCAGCCGGCGCCGAGAGGTGCTGCCGACCGGATCGCATTAGCCCGGGCTTGCCGCCGCCAAGTGGCGCCGGATCAATAGCGCCGCACCGGCGGCCGCCGACAGGGATGCGGCGCCGAGCCGGCCGCCGCCGGCCGTCCGTCGGCGGCCCCGGGCGGGCGCGCCGGTCAAGGTCGAGCGACGCGGACGAGAGCGGCCGGATGGAGGTCAGCCGGTCGCGGGGAGAAGTCCGTCCAGCCGGCCCGCCCCCGACCGGCCGGAGGTGGCGAACCCGGCGCACCGCCGGCCGCCGCGCCGCCGCGCCGCCGCGCCGCCGCGCCGCCGGCCCGTTACGCGGCCGGAGCGTGCCGCGCCGCCGACACGACCGCGGCGGCGCCGTCTGCGGACGGGGCGGCGGCGGGTGCGCCGCCCCGCCGCCGTCAGGACAGCCGCACCGCGCGGTCGATCGTCAGCTGATGGGGCGCGCTTTTTTCCGCCGCCGCCACCGCCGCCATTCGGGTAGTTGCCCGGGCCGACCGCGCTGATCCTGGCTGGCGTCGGCGTCTGGCGGACTCGGGCAGCGACCGCCGGTCGGCAACTGCCGAAAACGAGCTGCTCCCCTGACCCTGTCCGGGCCGCGCCTCGACGTCGCCGTCTCCGCGTCGGCAGCCGGCCGGTCGGCGTACTCCTGTTGCCGAGCGAGCTGCAAGCCGTGCCCCCGGCCGGGCGAGCCGCGGCAGCCCGGGCCGGCCCGGCTGCGCCCCGCACTGAACCGTGACGGGCGGTGGCGGCGGACGATCGGGCGCAGCATACTGCCGCCTGCTGACGTCTGCTCAGCGTTACGGACGGCCGGGGGGGGGGGGCGACACCGGACGGGCGTGGGGGACGCGGGTCAGGGTCAGACGTGAAAAATCCCATTGAACGTTGGTTAGTACCAGACTTGATGAGTAAGAAGCCCCGTAATTGTAAATATCGACCGAGAATTGCAACATCTGGAAAGATATTGCACTTCATGGAGATCAGACCGGCTGTGAGCGCACTCACTGTCTGATCCCCCCCACTCCACTCTCCCTCTCTCTTGCGGTGGGACCGCCGCGCGCCCGACGCCCGCCCCACGCGGAGAGGGTGAGAGCATTCCTGCCGGCCGGTGGCACGCCATTGGCGCTCTGGGAACAGGTGTGGGCACCGCTCGCCCCGTGCGGCGGCCCCCCGCCGCCAGGTTTACCCGATCAACAGCCCGCACGGCCGCGGCCGGCGCCGCCGACGCCTGTTTGCGCGCGGCCCGGCTGTCGGCGGCGGCGCGGCTCACTGGGTCAGCCCGCGTGTTTGAGCATGGCGCCGCCTCGGGCGGGCCGCGCCGGCTTTTTGGGTCAGATGGCGGCCTTGCCGGTCGGGGCGCCGCTGCCGGCGGCGGCGGCGGCGGCGGCGGCGGCGGCGGGGACACTGACCCCGTCCGGTGGCGGCCGCGCTCCGTCGGACACCGCCCGAGCACCGGCCGACCTCCGCAGCCGCCCGGGGACGGCTGTCGAAGCTGTCGGAGCTGGCCTGTTGTGGAGCCTCCGGCGCGGCTGCACAGGCCAGGCTGCCGCGTCGGAAGGCTGCGCGACGTCCGGCTGCTCATCCGTCCGCCCGTTGCCCGGCACTGATTGGTCCGTCGGTCCGTGTTCGGAGCGTTGATTGGACGACCGTGCTATAATCCCCACAGAGTCCGGCTCCGGTCAAAATCACCGCTGATCGTTATCTGCCTGGCGGCAATTACCGCTATTCCCGTCCCATTTCCTGCCGTTTGAGGACGTCTGAGAGGATCCAGCTTGTTTTTTTCTGACGGCGGTCGTTAGTGTGCGCTGATCGCCGGGTTAGTCGCAGCAGACGTCGCAGTTCTAGCAGGCCGCCCGCACGTCGTCTGTTGACGTCGACCAGCGATCCGGCCGCCGTCGCCGTCGCCGCCGCCGCCGCCGCCGCCGCCGCCGCCGCCGCCGCCGCCGCCGGATCGAGCTGATGACGTCAAGGAGCTGTCCTCCGTCGGGGGAGGCGGGGGCGGGGCGAGGGCGCCGCTCTGGGCGGTGTTCTCAGCCGAACTCGTCGACCTCACGTCGACACAGCTCCAGCGGCGTCACCCGAACCAAGTCGACTGAACTGCGGCGCATGGAGGGGCGCAGGAGCCACCTCCTGCCCGGCGCGGCGGCGGCCTGGCCTGGCGAGACGCCGGCCGACAGGTCCGGGGTGAAGGGTCCGGAGAGGCCCGCCTGAGCTGGCGGCCGGCCGCTGGACACGTGACTTGCCGCAGTGATTCAGCTCACTGACAGCAGCTGCCGTCCAGGTCGACCGACGGGGCGGCTCTGAATCAGCCGCCGGACGCGGTCTGCCCTGCTCCGTCACGAACCGCACCGCGGCTCCTGCCCGGCCACCGTCACAGGCCTCAGCTCCGTCACAAACCGCACCGAGGCTCTCGCCTGGCCACCGTCACAGATCTGAGGTCTGTCAACACGGTACCATCACGGATACCATCGCGACCACCTCCACTGGTGTTTCCGTACATCAAGTTGCCATCACGATTCCTGTCACAAATCTCGTAAAACTCTCATCTCCCGTCACAGATCTCATTACATTGCCACCACGGTTCCCGTCGCAAATCTCGTCACGGCTCGCAACCTATGTCACTCCTTGTCACCTCTCTTTTGTCATCACTCTCCCCAGGGACGTAGCCAAGGGGGGCCATGGGGGCCATACTACCCCCTGAACCAACTTCGTCATATGCGAGTGGCATACGACAAAATTTGACATTCGCCCCCCCCCCCCCAGGAAAATCCTGGCTACGTACCGACCCCCTCCCTTCCCCTCCCCCCTTATCACCATCTCTCACCCCTTTTCACACGTGTACCACATCTCCCGTCACATATTCCGAAGTCGGTCCCCGCTTCAGCCTAACGGGACTACAGGCGGACCAGAGCTGGCAGTCTCGCTGTTAGGCTGTTCCCTCTGCCGAACCAGGCGCCGGTCCAGGCTGTCTCCGCGCGGCCCGACACGTGCACAGCGTCGGGGCCGGCCCGGCCACGCTGGTGCACGTCGCACGTACCGGCGCCGCTGCGGGCAGGCGGCCGTGGCGGTCGACCCAAGGAGGGGGGCGCAGCGCCGTGCGGTGCTGCGGCACGGCGCCGGCTGAGCTGTGCTCGTCGCTAACTGTTTAACAAACTGGCTTCGCCGCTGCGGGGGCAGATGGATTTCCTAACACGATAAAGGCTCCAGGCCTGGGAATGTGCGGTGGCCGTCGGCCCGGCTTTGGGTCCAGTCGTTGCGGCTTAGCGAAGCCTGATTGCAGAGTTCCAGACCAGCACTGTTGCAGCGGGTGCGGATTTCTCGGCAGTAAAACTGGCTGTGCGAACCTTCTCGAGCTGGTAAATCGTGGATGTGTTTGGACTGAGTGCTCTAGCTCGTCGTGTTAGAACCATTTCTCTGAACTCTAAACCATTTCTCTCCTGATCTACAGTAATGCCTCCCAGCCTCCCAGCCGAACAACCGCTGGAAAAGTGCGCCACAAAACCCACGTGGGAAGCGCGGCTTCCCGTCAGCAGGTCATCCCTGCAGGGATCGTTCCGAAGTTCCTGAGGCGCCTTGGGGCCTGAGAGGGGATATCTCACCTGGTCGAGGTGCGTCACAATGGCGTGGGCGCCTTCAACGAATAATTCCCCAGCGAGATTTCCTCGGCTCTTCGTATGGTTGCTGAGAGTGTGGTCAGTACCCCCTGGTGGAGGATTCACCGTGCGGGGCCCCGCAGGAAACCGCAGACGTCGTGCAGGGGTCACGGTGAGGTGGCAGCGGCCGTGGCCGCCGTGTGACGCTCGGTCTGAGGTGGCCGCCATGAGCCTGTCCTGAAGGCCGCCTGCAGTCCGGCCTGGTTTCCGCTCACTGACTCACGGCCTGGCCGACGCTTCTGCCCGGGCTGAGTGACTCACCAGGCGGTGCGTCACAGCACGGCCGCCAGCACGGCCGCGGGTACGGCGCAGGGCACAGCCGCCAGAACAGCTGCGGACACGGCCGTAAGCACGTCAGTGGTCGACGGCGGGTACAGACGCGGGTACGTCGGCGGGAATGGCCGCGAGCACGGCGGCGGTTGCACCCGCGGGTACGGCCGCGGGCACGGTGCCTGGTACAGTCGCGGGTACGGTGGCTGCCACGGTAGCTGGAACGACCGCTGTTACGTTGGAGCCGGCGAGCGTGTGCCAGGGCGCGCACAGAGCACGGCGAGACTACGTCCGGGTCCGGCAGAGCACGGCAGACCGGTCTCTCGCGGCGGAGGAAGGACGTCGCAGCGCGGCTGCTCGTGACGTCACCGCGGGTTATCCCGCGGCTGCGGACGCGCTCAAGGCCAGTGATTGGAAGCGGATGAAGTTCATGTAGCAAACGCCTGCATTGCTACTTGTTTGCGGAGCTTTTCGCCTTGCAGTAACCTGGCCCGTGAATGCCGCTATTGATCAGGACACGCAGTTCTTCGGGGAACATGCTCACCATCCCAGACGGTATACTGGACTGTTCTGGGCTCGTGCTAAGCAGCACCACTCTGGGCCCTGAAATCACGAGGGTTTTCGTCTGGCGATACCGAGAACCAGTCTGTGGCGAAACCGGTGCGACTGGTACAGGCAGTGGACCGCTTGTTTGGTGCATCAGAAGGGATGTTGCACCAGCCAGTCTGCCGTGAGTTCAGCAGAAGTATCAGCAGATTGGACAATCCGGGGGGAGGGGCTACTCATGACGAAACAATTACGTCGCCAGGCGGCCCCTCCACCCCGCTCGTGTGACATCACCACTGGCGGAAATCGGTCGCGCAGCTGTTCCACGGAGGCCGACTGCGCACCTCTCAGCGCTGGTTGCCCTCACGCCGCTCCTGCGGCGCGAGTGAGCTCGTGGCGCTCGAGTCTGGTCCGCGAGCGGGCTCTGTGCGGACCTCCTCTGCGAGAGGGGAGCGCTCGGCCCCCTGCGCCGCCGGCGGCGGCGGCGGCGGCGGCGCACCCTCGCCGCGCCGCCGCCCCGCATCATCCGTCTTCTGCTGGGACGAGCGTCGGCCGGCGTCCCCTCAGCGGATAGGTGGTCAATAGCCGGCCGGCGCGGCCGGCCGCCGGCCAGCTGGCCCGGTAGGTGCCCGCCGCCGCCGCGCTCAACCTCGGCGGCGGCGGAGCGGCGGCCTGCCTGTCTAGGCTCTCGAGTCCGCGGCGCAGTCCGGAGGTGGTGCCGCCTCCTGGGGGCACGTGCAGGGGGCGGAGTCCTGGCAGGGGCGGGAACTGCTCCCCACCGGCTCCAATACGGTGGTGAGAGCGCTGGTGGAGCCGGCTGACGGCTGGCGGCGGGCGGGAGGGCGCCGTTTTTTTACGGTAGGTGCCGCTCCGCTGCTGCCGGCGCTGATTCAAATCGCGCCAGAAACTTCTCCACAACCGTCCGCCGCGGATGTTGTGAATTGGATCTTCACCTGAGCTGTCGTTTGATCCCATTTGACTGCCCAACAGCGGCATGCTCTGACCTTCACGGCCAAAATACCTCGGGACAGACATGCGCCTGTGGCGGCCGTATGGAAGCCGCACCTTCCTGATAAAATCGCGAAACTGCAGCGGGTTTTCCGTGGCCACGAGGGGACCTTGCACCGCCCCACGCAGCGCGTCCATTTTCCGCGAGTGGCGCAGTTCGGCGCCGTCGTAGCCTTACCTACCTGACTCCGCCACCCAGTGCAGTCCCGCGCCGCCGGTCGTGTGGCAGTCGCAAACCCGGCACGGAGCTGCTCCTGCCTCAGCGCCGCCGGCCGCCGCCGCCGCCGCCGCCGCGCCGCCAGAACGCCGAGAGAGAAAGTCGTCCGGCACACATGCCAGGGAAGCACGGCGGGCGCCGGCGGCGGGTCCCTGACAGACGTGCTGACCGGCAGAAGAGGGCGCTCCGGGGCCGAACCGGCCGCCGAGACGTGGCACGCGCTCAGGTGCTCTTGGCTTCCGTGATGCCTACCGCGAAACGCGATCCGGCCGGTGATGATGGGTTTTCAGTGAGCCATTAGATCTGTGCTGTTACATTTGTTTTTCGCGGGGATGGGGGAGCCCAGGATGGTGAGGCCTCGACTGGCCTCTACACTGACATCAGTTTCAGCATCACTGCAGATGGTGAGACGGAGGTCAGTGTAGAGGCCAGCTGTCTGGAAATCGATGTGGTCGGGTTTTCGTTTTTACGCCCGCGCTTTCACTGGCGCTGAGCGAGATATCACTACGTCGAAGCGCTCGTTGGCTGTTGTTCTTTTCCCAGGATGGCTGAGGTTTTTGTGCATATGTTCTTGAAGATCCGGCGCCGGGCAGCTCCGCGAGAGATACTCCCTCGCCCCTCTCGGGCACGGGCGAACTGACAAGGACGCAGCGCGGACGCCGGACCTTGGCTGACGTCGGGCCGTCCCGGCGGACCACGCCGGCGCCGCCTGCTGACCCCGGTCCGTCCGGCGGCGTGCCTGCGTCCAGCGGCGTCCCTGGCGGTCCCGCGGCGTCCGTGGCGGCGCGGCGGTCAGGGTCACCGCGCGGGCCCCGGACGCCCCGGCCGGGTTGTCAAGGCTGCCGCTGGCTATCGGGCAGAGATAGCGGCCGGCGCCCGGCCCCTGTCGCCGGCGGACAGCGCGCTCAAAGTCTGAGCCGAAGGCCGCGCTGGCGCCGACTGGTCCGTGGCTGACGCTGCCTGCCCGGCCCCGTCACCGCTCCGTCACGGCCATGACGGGCCTGTCCGGCGGTCGTCACAGCCGTCACGGCCGCCGCCGCCGCCGGCAGCTGCGTATTTCAGCCGGCTCGGAGGCGGCGGAGAGTGCCGAATGGGGGAGGGGTGCTGCCCTCAGCGGGATCAGTTGGCTGCGGGAGGCTCCGGACCGAGCAGAGTGACGGTAACTAGCGACCACCGTCTGCGCTATCCGTTCCCAGATGATTGCTGTCGTAGGCGGGCCCTTCAGCGACCCTGTCAAATTTTGCTGTCCCATGTAGCGCCACTCATCTCAGTCTTGTTTGTCTTTCATTACTGTATTGGATTGCGTCGCCGAACCTGTTGTATTTGCTGCCGCAGCTAAATGATTTCTTTGTGCCGTATCCCGGTGCGAGCCGAATACCGGGTCTGTCGGTTTTTGCCGACGCGTTTCGCTGCCGCTGGCGGGCTGTAATGAAGGCGCCGTCGTCGCGACTCGGTCACGTGATCGCCGGCCGCGTCACGTGACCGGCCGGCTGACCTCAAACGGCGGTGTGTTCCTCGGCGCGCCGCCCGGCCGGCCGGCGTTTCCCTTTGTTCGTCCCACCGATAAACGGCGCGAGCCGCCGATTTCGGTCGACGCGACGAGCGGCGGCAATTAACGCGCGCCAGATGCGCCGCCCCTCGCCGCCCGGCGCCGGGGAGCCGCGCGCTTTTTGTCGCCGGCGGCGGCGCAGGTACGCGCGCGGGCGGCAGGAGGCGGCGTTCAGCGCGTCCCCGCGGGCGGCGCCGGCCGAGGGCGACGGCAGCAGTCGGTAATCTCCGGTCTCCGGTCTCCGGTCTCCGGTCTCGGTTCCGTCAGGCCGCGGACGCGTGCCGTCCCGCCGCCGCCCGGCCTGCACTTTCACCGCCGCCGCCGACGGTGGCGACACGCGACGCACTCTGCGCGCCGCTCGCCGACCGGGCGCTCCCGTCCGGCCCGGAAGCGCCTCTGCCCGCGCACCGGACGGCGGCGGGCCCGCGCGGCCGTCAGCCGTCCCCGCCGACAGAGGTCGTTGGCTCGCCGTTTCCTCGTGTCGGCCGGCGCGCGCTCGAGGGTCCGGCTCGCTGGCGAGGGTGCCGGGCCTGGAAGGGGCGGCTCGGCCTGCCCTCGTGGCACGGCTCATCGACTGCGACCGAGTGCCGCGGGAGAGGGCTATCACCGCCGATTATCAATGGCCACAGCGTTATCGATTATCATCGCGGTTTGGCGCGCTGGTCCATTAAGAGATCCGCTGCAGAGTCACCAGCAGAGCCACTGGCGCATCGGCGCGCTTTCGGCTGCAGTCCTAATCGCAGATACCGGCCAGGTCGTAAGCTGTGGTGTTGCGCCGCCGATTAGCTCTCGTGCGCGGAGAAATACCTCTGCTGACCAGAGGTGTGGGCCGGCCGGTGAGGGCGCCACCCGTCGACCGGTTTCTCCGAGCTCCGTCACGGCCGTTCCCTGAATGGGTGCGGGCGGCCAGCTGCCGCCGGGGGGGGGGGGCGCTCCCCGGCCGGCGCCGCGGCCTTTCCTGGCGAGCCGGAGGAGCCAGAGACAAATCAATCGGCGAGGACGGCCGGCAGAGGCGCCGGCCTGGCGCACTGTTCGACCGATGCTGCGTTGGTCTGCCCGTCCCTCCCGTCGGCCGCCCTGTCGGTCCGCCTGTCCGTGGTCCGTCCGTCCGGACCACGGACCGGCAGAAGAAGAGAAACAACCGGCTCCGGCACGCTCGCCAGTTGCTTCTGTTCGCCGCTCTGGCCGTGCCCGGCCGTGGGATGACCGGCTGTGGGCGCGCAGACCCAGGCGGCTCAGGTCGAGACGAGCGCGGTCTGCCGGCAGGTCGGCCTGGTCTGCGCGGTAGCAGGGTCTGTCGCTGCTCGACCGGGCGGGTCTGACGCCGGCAGGGGACGGGCTCAGCGCGCGCGGGGCCCGGTTTTTGCGCGGCCCGGCCGCCGGGGAACAGGTGGTGGTCGCGACAACACCTGCCCAGGCGGCAGCGGGCGCAGATGTGGCCGTGGTCAGGTGGTGCCTTCTCGGCTCGCCCGGCGCGGCGCCAGGTGCAGGAGCAGGGGTGAGGCGCCAGAGGCGGCTCTCAGGCGTGCCGACCCCGGGACCGCTCGGAGGGGCCCTGTCGCTCCCACTTCAGACGAACTCGGATGTGAAGATCGGACTGAGCGTGGGCTGAACGTTGCCGAGACATGCTGATGAAAGCTGTGCACCATGAAACGTTGAGGGCGTAACAGAATCGTCCGGTTCCTGCAGTGCTCAGGCCTTGGCGTCATGATGAAACTAGGCGTCGCTATGAGACTGATGCAAATTTTCTCTGTCGAGGAAAATTTCAAAAGGGACCAGAAAGTTTTGACTCGCATGGCCGCGGCTGCGTTGGGCCTGGACTGTCGCCGGACTTCGAGGCACCCTGAGCGAGAGCATTCGGTTTCGTCTGTGCCCAGTGCGGGATGGTGCTGCCTGCGCCACGGTGCCGCTGCCGCCGCCGCCTCCGCCGCCGCCGCCCGGCTGGCAGAACTGGCCGAGCCAGACCGCTGTTTGTTTGCGTTTCAAGGCGGTGATCTTATCGGTGGGCGGGCGGCAGGCGGGCTCGATTGTGGGAGAGCGCCAGGTGGACCTGCCACGGCCCGCTGACGTGCCCTCCCCGCGCACCCTGCAGGGGCTGGCCAGCCTGACTGAGGATCATGTAGGCCAGATGATGATCTGAGGCGAGACAGACATCTGAGGCCCAGGCTGACCTTGGCCTCACGGACCGGATGAAGATCTGGTCCGAGACTGAACCGAGACCGAGACCGAGCTTTTTCGAGCTGAGTTGAGTCGAGCTGAGCTGAGCTAACACGAGTTGCACCGGGTGAATTCCTCAGGCGGCCACGTCCCCGTGCGGTTTGATTCAACACACTGTGGTGCCCGGTCCAGCTCGGTGGCGTGGCGTCCCGTCGCCGTCCGGGCAGTTCTTAGTGAGACGGGCCGACCCGCTGCTTGGCCTACCGTGAGGCTGCGGCAAGACAGCCACTCCGTCGCCCATCCGGCCCGGAGCCGCCCGCGGGCAGTGGCGGCGGTCCGGCCGGCCTCCGTCGGCGGGTGTGCTGCTCAGGGTAACGGAGACGCCTCGCCGGTCCGGGATTGGCGGCGGCCAGTCGGCTGAACCGCGGCGGCCGGCGGCCGGGCCGGCCGGGCCGCAGCCAGCTGACGGCCCGGCCGTGTCCTATCTGGCTGCCATCGTCGGAGCCGCCGAACCGCGCCGGCCCGTCCATCGACCGGCTCACCGGCAGGCGGCGGCCGGGAGGCCTGGCCTCTGCCTCGTGCGGCGCCCCCGGTCGTCGACCGCCGCTCACCGTGCGCTGTCTACCCGCTGTTTACGTCCGCTGTCGTCCGCCCCTGGCCGGGCCGCGCTGTCCGGTGTCGACTGCGGGCCGGCCGAGGACCGCTGCTGTCCGGCGGCCGAGCGGCGCCGATAAATCAGCACGCTCGGTGCCCATTGTTCCCGGCCGCGGCCCCGTCGGCGGCGCGCGCCCGCCCCGCTCTGCGGCCGGCCGGGCACCGCTCGGTCGGCGGCGGCGGCGGCGGCGCCTTTGTGGCCCGCTCCGGCCGGCCGGACCATCAGCTGATCACGGCCGGCCGGACCGTCAGCTGATCACGGCCGGCCGGACCGGACCGTCAGCTGATCACGGCCGGCCGGACTGTGAGCTGATCACGGCCGGCCGGACCGGACCGTCAGCTGATCACGGCCGGCCGGACTGTGAGCTGATCACGGCCGGCCGGACCGTCAGCTGATAACGGCCGGCCGGACCGGACCGGCGCCGGCCGCGCGACGGGCAGCGGGCGGCCGCCACTGGGGTCACCTGCTGGAGCCAGCCAGAGGGCGCCGAGCCGTGGGAGCTCTGGGACTCTGAGGACGGAACCGTACAGTTTCGGAGGCTAGCCTGGTGTTCGGCGTGGTTTTTCTGGTGGACTTAATGCCATGGAAATGGCGTAACCGTTCAGAAAAGAAAGTTATGGTTCGCGCGGTCATTCTGTTGCGTGATACGAAGAGTGAACTGGGAAGAATTCTACGCTTTTCATAGTTTTCCACTTGTCATATAAAGTGTTGTCCAGCGTGGTTATTCACAGGGTTCGCCAGTCCTGTCTGGACTGTGTGCACACTCACCGTCTATCGGCATCGTCAAGACGGCCGCTGGCTCACTGCGTGACAGTTCGACAGGAAGAAGAACCGGTTCTCGGATTCTTTGGTGGCGTGCCTTGTGCTGGGCCGGTCTACTTCGAAATGGACTGAGGCCGCTGTGAAATGGAGCAGCGGACTGACCGCCTCAGTTCCGCCCTTGCACGAGCGCTGTCCGTCGAGAAAGCCGGCCTGATGCAGTCATATGCTTGATTGACACCGAGTTCAGGCGTCTTCCGGCCAGCCACGCGCCGGGCACAGAGAGCGCCATTTTGTGGAGGCATGCGACAACATGGCGCGACGGGTGTCACGGCGCCGTCACGTCTATTTTCCCCTGCGCAACGCCCCGTTCTCGGGGCCAGTGCACCCCAGCTGGGGAGCATGTGAGGCGGCACGCGCTGCGGTTAAGTGAGGCCGCCATGTGATGGCCGTCTGGCTCGGCCGCCGTCCGTGGGGCGGCTGGGCGGCGGAGATGGTCCGGAGCGGGTCCGTCTCCGCCGCCTCGGAGGGCTGTGTTTATTTTGTCGGCCGTCTGCGTCCTCCAGCCTGTTGCCAGACTCGGCCCGCTCCGGTGACCGCCGTGGAAGCCCGGCCCGCGTCAGTCCTGCCCGCGCCCTCTTGTTTGCTGTGCGTTTGTTGTCTGTGGGGCGGGAGGGACCGGAGCCTGTGGGAAGCTGTCAGGGGCGGGGGCCAGTGTGGTGAATGTCTGAATGCCGCACCGGGGAACAGAGTCGGCTCGGCGGCCGGCTGGGGGGCCAGGTCAGAGGTGGGGCTCGATCGGGAGCTGAATCCGCCCGCGGGCGGTCTGTGACGCGGCGACGGCAGTCTCGTGGGGGCGCGCGGACCCCGTCCCACCGCTCGGCCTCCGAGCTCGGCCGCCCGCGGCTGGTCCTGAGCGCTCAGCGAGTGAAGGTACCGCGCTCTCGTCGATCCGTTCGTCACTGGCGGCGCTGGCTCCGTCTGCCGCCGGCCGTGTGTGGTGCTGGACTGTCCAGACGAGGGGCGCCGTGTTCGCCGTGCTCCGGCGTGCTCCAGAGGCCGGATGGCTGGTGCGCGTCGGCCGGAGGCTCTGGTGTCACTGTCTTCGGTTTCTGGGACGACCAGCCGGCGCCGCCCTGGGGACCTCCCTGAGCTCAAAGACAAGGACTCAGCGGAAACTCAGCGGTCGCTCCAGACCGGGCTTGTGCTTGGTTCACCTCCAGGTGAATCATTCCACCACGTGGCTCACTGGGCGGGGAGCAGATGCTAATATTGATTTACATTTACCTTTCAAAAAGTGAATCGGTTCCATGCCGATTCACTGGCATTGATACATTGGTCTCAGATCGGCGATTCGATTACGATTTTGACTCGCCGCGGTTTTCAAGTGGACGGATTGTTATTCCAGTTCACGGCAGGGACGTGAAATCTCCGAACCAATTCGGGATCGAGGGCGCCGGGCGGTCGCCGACCGGCGGACGGACGCCCGGAGCGGACTCGGCTCGGCTTACCTCCAGCGGCGGGGGCAGCGCACGCCGGCCGGGCCACCGCAGAATTTCCGTCCGGGCGTGTTTTGTTCTGGAGCCGTCGGCCTCGAGTCCGCCAAGGTCGGTCGTTGCAGGCCTTCGGCCGGGCCGGCGGAGCGGGCGCCGGCGCCGGGCGGCCGGCCGCGAACGGACTCTGCGCGGACCAGCGGGCCGACGGACCAGAGCGAGGACCGGACCGAGGTGTCCGAGGCCAGCCGCCTGCGGTGGCCGGCCGGCGCGGCGCGGATCAATGCGCGGACCGCGACGGCCAGATATTGCAGACTATTGAGCGCACCAGTTGCATGGGTCAGCAATCACCGGCGTCACGCAACGTCGGCCCCTCGCCGCCGCCGCCGCCGCCGCCGGCCCGTCCGTCCAGCCGGCCCGCTACCGGAAAACGACGCCGAGCTGCGGCGGCCGGCCGCGCGAAACGGACCGAATTCGGCACGAGCGGCCGCCCGAATCGCCGCGTGTTCGCGCGCGCGGCGTATCGACCGTGCCGCGGCGTCTCGCCGCCGCCGTCCGAACGGCGGAGCTACGCTAATGAACGGCGCGGCGCTGGCCGTGGCCAGCCGGCCGGCTGCCTGGCAACGGCCGGCCGCCGGGATGCAGCCCGCGTAATTAGATCGCTGAATTCGATAACGGCGGCGGCGGGTCGGCCGACGCGAAGGCGGCCGCCGGCCCGCCACCGCGGCGACGGGCGGCGATGAAGGTCGCTCGTGCCAGACGCGTGCGCCCGGGCTAAGGCGGAGCTCTGGAGACCGGCTCGGGGGCGGGCTTTGATCATCTCCGCCCCTCGGGCGGGCGCCGAGCGTGCTGCCGAGACGGGCAGAGCCCGACAGCGGTGACGTCCGGCGGACGCCACGGCGGGCGGTGACGTCCGGCGGAGTGACGCCACGGCGGGCGGTGACGCCACGGCGGGCGGTGACGTCCGCGTCGGCGCGCATGACGTTGGTCTGCAGCGTGGGGGAGGAGGCGGAGACGGCCGCCGGACTGACACCAGCGCCACCTGCGGCCACGAGTGACGCTCGGGTCAGCGGGTAACGGTGGCTGGCCGGCTTGGAGGCGGCGCCGGGCCAGAGCTGCCCCCGCCGCGCCGCCGCCCGCCGGGATGTCGCCCGTGGCCTTGGGCGGCCGCGACACGCGGCCGGGCCGATCGGCGGCCCGCGGCGCCGACGAGCGCAACTGGCGGCCGCCAGGGCCGCTGCGTTCTGCAGGTAGTGCGCAGCGGGCGGCGTCAGTGGGGTCGGTTTTCTGCCGCGCACCGGCGGCGAGCCGGACGCGGTCGGCCGGACTCGGCCGCCAGCTCTGCCGCGGCAGACCGGGGCGCCGGACGAGCCGCGGACGGCGGCCGCCTGACCCCGGACCGACCTTGCGGCGGCGGTGCGTTCCGCGTCGGCAGCCGTTTTTGCGGAGATGGCGCCTGGCGGGCGAAGGCCGCCTGCCGACAATGGTAAACACCGGCCTGCGGTCCGGCCGCCGGCCACGCGTCACCGGCGAAACAGGCGACGAGGGCACCGCGCCGCCTCCGCCACCCCTGACGCGCCGGCCGCAAGCAGTGCGCAGCGCACCCACTGTGCGCACTTTCCAGCACACCCACCTGCATCCCGCCGGTGGGGTGCTGGGACGGCACCGAGCCCTTACGCCATTGTGCAACGGTGCTGACCCCATTCCCGCGGGCGCCCTCGATCATCCCAGCTGGAGACGCGTCCACACGGCCGTCGAAGAGCCGGGCTGGCGGGCGCCGCCGTCGCCGACTGGAATGCGCCGGCTCGCGTGACGCCGGCTGACCAAGACCGTGGGAGCGGCGGCGGCCGGCCGCGCCGGGTCGGGACGCTGCCGGCCCGGCCGGTCCGGTCTGCTCCGGACGCGGCGGCCTCCTTGTGAGCGGCGGCGGCGGTCGGCCGCGGCCCTGCTGGGAGGTGTCTCCTGCACCGGCGGCAGGACGCCGCCACCGCCGCCGCCGCAGATCTCCATCTGCCAATAAGCGGCGTCCGTGTCGGCCGGGCGGCTCCGGCCGGGCATTTCCTCCCGGCGGCCAGCGGCACTGTTTATGGGTGGTGCAGACGTGCACCGCGCGGCGCCCGTGCGCTGGCATGTCGGCGGGCGGCGCTCACTGGGCCGCGCCGGCGCGACCTGGCCGAAAGGATGCGCTGTGCCGCGCCGCCGCCGACACGGACGCAGGCAGCCGAGCGTTTCCAGTCAGGCCGGCAGGACAAAAAGACCGCCGGGAAGTGATAAGCGGCGGCACATTTGGGAAAAGGACGTGCTGCGCAAAAAATGAGCGTGCAAAAAATGACGAATCGCTGCTGTTAGTCGTTGAACTTGATATAAATGGCACAGCGGTCATGTCAATGTCGCCGCGGTGCAGCGGTAAAGCCCACCTGCGTGATGACCTGCCGGTTTGTTAATGTGTTGCCTGCCGGTGCCGCCGTCGCCGCCCCACCTGTGCGGTTCGCCAGACGCTGAGGGCACTACATTCTCTCCGCAGACCACACGCGGCTGGACGGCAGCGGCGAGCCGATCGACCTCTGCGCGCCGTCGCCGGCCGAGCCGAGCGAGCCGGAGCCGAGTCGGTCCGAGACCTGCGCGCCCTACCTGGACGACGACGAGTACATGCCGCCGGCGCGGCCGCCGCCGGCGAGCTCCGCGCCGCCGCACAGTCGGCTCCGACTCCGCGAGGAGCGCCGCCGCGTGCTTGCGGCTCGCCTCCGACAAGCTGACGGCCATTGAGGAGCGCGAGCGCACGCTGCGCCGCGAGAAGGACCTGCGTCAGCAGATCCTGCTGCAGAACATGGCCGCCCGGCTGGAGGCGGAGGCGCGCGCCGAGCGGGCGTGTCGGCAGACGCCGCGGCCGCCGCGCTCCTACTCACGCACACTGGGCCGCTCTTTCTGCAGCCGGCCGCCGACGCCGACGCCGACGGACGCCGACGCGGCGGCTGCGGCGCGGCCCGAGAGCAAGAAGCGGCGCCGCGCCGACCCGCCCGACGACCTGCTGGAGGCCGACGTGCACGAGCTGCTCGGCGAGCTGGCGGCGCCGGCGCCCGGCGACGCCGACGACGACGACGAGGCGCTCAGCAAGCGGCTGCGACTGTTCCCGCTCGCCGACGGCGAGAACGCCGACCCGAACTGCGGCGAGCCGGGCGCGCGCCTCAGCCCGCCGGCGCCGCAGGAGCAGGTGCGGCTGGGCGCCGAGCCGGCCCCGGTCGGCTGCGCCGCCGCCGCCGGCTTCGCCGACTTCCAGCACTGCTTCCACCAACTGGTGCCGTCGCTCGAGTCGTGAGGGCGGCGCGCGCCGTCGCCGTTTGTACATAGCGCGCCGCGGCCGAGCCCGGGGCCGGCCGAGCCGCGCCCCGCTGCAGCTTCTCGATGGGTTTGCCGCGCCGCCGCCGCAGGAGCGAGCTTTACGTGTCGCGCTAGTTCTGTTTGACGCACCCGCCCAGTCGTGCAATGCCAATCGTCGCGGCGTCACGCCGCGTCACACCGTCCGTCGTGTGTCACGCCCCGTCCTGTGACGCTGGGCGCAGCTAAGACGAAATCAAACCGACGCTCATGCCATGATTTCCCTCCAGATCGATGCAGAGGGAGATCGCTCGTATTTTTGTACATACACGTAGCACGTGCCGACCGCCGACTGCCTGGCGGACGAGGGACGGGACTTCAGTGATAGGTCGATGCAGCAGGGACCCTCTTTCAGTTCTGAAGGCACGACCGCTGGAGAGATCTCTGTAGCGGGGCGGCCGCCGGAGAGACCTCTGTGGCGGGACGGCCGCCGGAGAGACCTCTGTGATGGGACGGCCGGCCGGAGGGACCTCTGGATGGTACGGCCGCCGGAGCCGGCGCTCTCAGCCCCGCCGGCGGCGGCGCGGCCGGCCAACTCTCACGGACCAGCTGGTCCGGCCCGGCGACCCCGGGTGAAAGCTGTGGCCGGCCGGCCGGCCGGCCCGGTGGGTGGCCGTCACGGACCGTCCGGTTGTGGCGGCCGGCTGCGGTCAGCCGCCGCAGCCGAGGCCGGGTCGGTCCCCGCTCCCGCCGTCCGCTGCGGCGGCCAGTCGTACAAATCGTTCGGCCGGATGTGCTGTAGTCCGCTGATGGCGGACTTCACTGGTGTCCCGTGCTGCGCACGCCACCACGTCATCGGTCCCGGTCCCTGCCTCCGCCCCCCTCCCCCTCGCGGCTGAGGGCGCCGAGCCGGGGCGCGCCGTGCGCCGCATTAAATCAAACCGCCGGACCTCGGCCCGGGATGTTTTATCTGATAGAACCGCCGAGGCAGCCCGCCGATTGCGCCCCAGTCTTTTTCAAGGGCTGTTGTACAAATGATGTATTTACATTGGCGTGAGTCTGTGGACAGCGCCAGTATTTGCCAATACATATATTTAAAGCACTTGCTGATGTGTTTGAGAACGCTTGCGACGTGGAAAAACCGAGATTAGGGCAAGAAAGCTCACGGAGAAGACAACAAGCCGCGAGCAACATTGACAAGCCTTACAAAATGCTTTTTGAGCCACTGAAATGTTTCATGTTGACCGACAGGTAGGACAAATTCCTGACATCAAGTCCACCTTGTTCCAACTGAACATTCCAATCTGACTGTAATCATCCCCCAACACAAACTGCATCACTACTTTGCGTTTCAAGCCCGCATGAAGAGCCTGGTCGAAATTATTCGGGCTCAGGAAACAAGCTCCTGATTCCAGAAGCAGACGGTCTTCTTTTGTATACATTTCTTGAGCTGTGTGTTAGAGACAATAGCTCTAATGCAGCCGACGAGTCTGAAGGCACATTTATTACTCTTTTTTTCACCCGAGACAGATAATACCCGTTTCATCAAAACTTTTTCTACGTTAAGGTTTCGTCAACGTGGGATTCTAAGATCCGCCTCTTGCAAAAACATGCGTCTAGGGTCACATTTCTAATAACCATATTCAAATTTCCCAAAACATACATCGGTCCTGACGCACGTTGGAATTTTTCGAGTCCGCATTGCTTTCTGAGAATATGGTCATCCAACCTGATATCATTACATAGTAAAAGAATATTTGGCTTCCCATTCTTAGTTTTCCCAATTTAACCCAAAACAAGCGTTTGAAACACAAAAATAAAGAGACTTGTGATTGATTCATAAATACTATACAACATCCCTGTCATCTACAGTTCAGCTGCACTGAGGTAACTATATGATGTAACCAGAAATGCTTTTTTGCACCAAGGATGTGGGACTAAATTAGGTGTATAAAAACACAAAAAACGGTGCAGGGAGAAAACATAATATCGTTTGGTTATTTCTCATTTGGGTCCGGTTTATTGACCGAGACTCGTTCATACGAAATCTGGAATTTCGTATAAGCACGCCCTATTTCGCTGTTTCTTGACTATTAAGTACACCATTGTAAAAGATGACGGATGAAAAAATAATCCATTACACAGCGATGTGCTGCTGATTATGCAAGTGGAGCGCCAAGCGAGTTTCCACCGCGTTAGCCATGCATGCAGACGGCCAAACTTTTTCAGACCGTATGTAGCACTGATGTCAGGTCAGAGCTGCACCGTGCAACTGGTGCACCGGGTCCCACAGCCAGACGCTGGCCCGGCCTTGCCTGGCACAAACGCCATGCGGGCTCGTCAGGACGCAGCTCCGGACGGCACCTGGCCGGGTGGCTGGACCAGCTCCCGTGCCCTCGTATCACGTGCTCTGGACGTGGCTGCCGAGCGCTCCTGCCGGTCTGAGGGCCCTCGGTACCCAAGGCCGGCTGGTGGGCGGACCAGCGCCGCCTCAGCAGAGCAGACCGGGCCGTGTCTGCCGCCCCCGGTGACGGCCGAGCCACCTGGAGACCGCGTCGCCACGTCCAGACCGGTCGCGATCGATACAGCCGAAGGAGACACACCAACTGGATATTGACCGGGCGATACGCACTCCGGATACGGCCGAGTGCGGTATGTCCCCCAGATGCTGTCGGAAATGAAACGCCAGCCGGATATTATTGCAGGTGGCACACCCGCCGTGGACTGCAGACTGGCAGTGGATTGCTGACTGCGAAGGATTTGTGACCAGTCAGTACTGAGCCAGAATTTTCCCCTGTTCTCCAGGCGGAGTGACCACAGTGTCGGGACGTCTCTCTCTGTGTCGGACGCGTCCACAGAGTCGGCGCGTTCCACCGCGGCAGTCTGGCGTTTCCGACAGCACCATCCGTCGACCGAGCTGCTCATCCAGAGATGGCGGAACAAGCCAATGTCGGTCGCCGGAGGCTTATCGAGCGTGATAAAAATATTTCTGAGAAGATCGCACAAAAGCAAGAGCTCATGAGTAAGACGCCTTGTGGGGCGCACGACGATCGAGACCTGCTTCATTGCTGATAACATCAGCACTTTTCCTTCATGGTTTTCGTAGTGCAACGGGATATTTATCGACCTACTTCAGCATTTTTGTTTCAGAGGAATTGCAAGCTCTGACGTCATGCGTGCCCATGATAGTGTTTGCTGTCAATACCATCGACAATGTCGCCATGAGGGTTCAAAAAGACCTTGGAGAATAGGTCTAAGAGCGAAACTATTACTCACGGAATTGATATGATATGATGGATGAATGATATGGTGATATGATGGATGAAAATATGTGGAAGAAATGTAACATAACCAAGAAAGAGCTTACACTACTAACGCACTGAAAACGCAAATAAATGAAACTTGAATAACTGGCTACTTTCTTGCGAGAAGTTCTTGACTCGGAGCCCGGTGACTGTGAAGTTTTAACTGTCAGAAAGCGCTGTGGTCGGACCGAGCGGGCTTGGCCACTTGTGATTTTTCTGCTAGTCAAAATAACCTCACTCAGCACACGGCCTCGCTCTTACCAATAACAATGATTTATCTGATAGCGTGTTTTTCGTCGTAGACCTCTATTTTAATACTGGTGTCACATCAGCAGCAACAAGCCGCGCATAAGTGATGTCAAAGAGCTGCAACTGCACGCGATCTTCGATTCTTTACGACATGCGGTTTGCCTTGAACAAAATGGCGTCATATATAAAATTCGGCGAAAGCAAATGCAACATGGACTACGATAACATCCTAATGTCTCGATTAAGTTCTGACTATACGGCGTAACGTTCGCCATGTTTTGATTGAAATGATGATGGCGCTGGAGTGCTATCAACGATATGAGAATATATGCTACTGACCGGGCCCAGTTTTTCTGACATAGAAAACAAATCCGCCAAACTGGCTGTGGAACCACTATCATGAGATGCCGTGAGAAAAACCGACTTCGGGCTTCAGTGCCAACGTGAATATAACCAAGCAGTGGGAAATACAGGTTGAAAGTATGCAGCCCTCTGAATATCCCGCAGATCTAACTGCACGTGGTCTGCATTTTTTTTGTATACCTACGTGACGTATACTACATACTATCGCATACCTACATACTTGTAGACAATATTTCACCTGTCGCTAATCCTCTAATCTGTTGTCGAAGATCAATACCCTACAAATACGTACCAACAGTTATTGTATATTTTACAAAAAGTTACTTACAAATAGTTTCCTCATCAGGTGCCCGTTCCATCAGTAGTATTTAGGACACTGAAAAGTACAGACTCTGACCGTCCAAGTAAGACATGCTAAGTATCCAGTTTCATCAGACGCCCGAATGATTTCGAGCAGCGTACTTTTGCACGATGTCCTAACAGGAAATAAGCAAGTACCTTAAATAAAGTATTTACTGAGTATTGCACACGAAAGAAAAATGAAGATATTTATAACGACGATGGTATGTACAACGAATAAATATTCCCGCAATCAGCAAAAACTTAAATTGATGTGATTTTACTACTGGTATCGCATACAACAGTGCCAATTGAAAGACTGTCAGGAAAAAAAACGCTCCACAACATCACTGTTTGCCTGAGCTTTGACAGGAAATGTTAACACTGATGTGAGACCCGGGTACCAGTATTCTCCATCGCAAATCGCTATCTTCTAGAGTGATGTTCTTTGCCGCAGGACGCTAGTAAAGCGTTGATAAACGACAAAATAAAGCCTGATAACCCTGAAAGGTTAATTAAATCCCAACTCTGTTGGGGAGTAGGCATTTTGAGGTAGTCTGAGTGGCTGGTGAAACAGGATTGTCGTACCTACGCCACAACTGTCATAAGTACGACGTCTTGCTTTGACAGGCGTACTTGTCCTAAATGAGACTGGAGGAACAGATTACTTCGTGTTTAGCACAAAAGTATCGTAATTAGAACTCTTTGTCCTACCATGACATTGATGAAACGGGCCCCAGAGGGCAGGTAATTGAACATTGTTTGAACTTTCTTTCAAAACATTGTTGAAACTTTCTTCAATTGCTAGACACTTGGCTTCATCGGCGATATGGCAGTGAAGGTCTGAGTTGAAATCCACAAGAGGCGTATTTTAACAGACTTTGGGACAACGCTCCGATGCATTGGACGAGAGCTAAAGCAAACAGATTTCTTCTACTAGCGTGGACTCTCCGGTACTTTAACCCTATTCCCGGCAGGGGGCGGAATCCGCCCCCTTTCGGGTTTTTTGTTTGCCAATTCCAGGCTTTTTAACGCAGCTTCACGAAACTTCGTCGCTTTTCCTAGCTATTCTTTCTACGCCCTGCGACAAAATTTCAAAATTCTATTTTGCTCAGGGGCGGAGCCAGGCAACGTTTTTGGGAGGCACCTCATGCCATTTTTGGCCATGTTGAGGGTAAAATGAAAATCCCTGCCAAAAACAGAGTTTTAAAGATAAAACTTAAAACTTTGTATGGATGTATAGCTAAATAGTTGGGTAATGTGAAGATATAATTTTGTTTATCTGAGGTCATTTTACAAGGTCAGGTCAGGGTCAAAAGTCAAAATTTGTTTTTTTGCTATGATTTCGGCGCCATTTTTTCAAATGCCAAACCCGGAATATATATGACGAAGAAGGGTGCCCTCTACTTGTGTACTAACTTTCAGCTTGATATCAGGTCGGGTCACGGAGCTATGACCTAAAATGTCGGAGCACGCACCCTATATCGCAATAGCCATAAAATGAAATTTTTGAAATAGAGTAAATTTAAGTGATTGAAAACGTTTACAGATAATATTAAATGCACACGAGATCATTCCAAGTGACCCCAAGGTCACTGGAGGTCATTTAAGGTCAAAGGCCGCAAGTTGATCTGAAAAACGTGACCGTGACAGTTCCTCCTTTTTCATGTCCCTGGCACCGCCTATGCTAACATTATACAAACATTGTAATGTGATTTGTACTTCTTTAGTATAACATGACTAGCAGAAGCCAAAAAAGGGTGTTTACCTCTTTTGTTCATTCAGTTGTTAAAAAACTAATCCTCCTATTTTTGAAACCCTGTGAATGCCCATAAATTTTCTCAAAATTTGAGATTTGCGGACCCATGGTAAAAGCCCTATCCATAATGTCTCGATTCATGCCAGTTTCATCGAAATCGGTTGATAAACAACGGAATTATAAGAAGTCCAAAAGTACCCCCCATTTTGACATTTTTGCCCCCCTGTATCCAGAAATTTCAAAATTTTGAAAATTTATTTTTATAAAAATGTAGTTCACGTGACGGCAAATCGATTGCCGTTTGTTGCGATGAAATGGGACAAGTAGTTCTCGAGATCTCAGGGGGGGCCGAATCCGCCCCCCCTGCCGGGAATCGGCCATACCGTCTAGCCCTCCGGGAATAGGGTTAAAGAACGTCAAAATCCGGAAATCTGGCGTCCTCCCTGCGCCATTAGCGCGCCAATCCAACCGCTGGGCAACTGGTCGCTCAGCGTCACGGCTTCTCCGGCTGGTAAGACGACCGTTTTCAACAGGACGCCGACGTGCCATTAATCTCACTACAGTCAGTACTACGTAGCTCAGGTGGAACTCTGCGCAAAAAGTAAATCAAAGATAGCTGAGCAACAAACATTGACCGGCATTCTGACAAGCAACTTATTATATTATTATTATATTCGTCATGCGTTTTGATATCAAATATCTGATGTCTCACGCTGTCATGGTGACTGACGGTTGATGGCGAAGTGATTCAGGGCATAAACTACTTGGTATTGTAAACAGGGATTCATGCGATAACGAAGCAGTGAATAGCGTTAGGTACCTCGACCCCGGAATCAGAGCAAAACGGCAAAGACCAGTACTTTAGCGCGGAAAAAATGCATGCATTTTGATGCTGCATTGAAAAAATGTACGTTAGTGAGACTGTGTCTTGTGGCACAAAGATGATGTTCGCAAGGTCTGGTCAACGTACCGAAAGCCTTATGAAGTTCCAATGAACGATGCTCAGTTTCTTTCAGCATATGCTGAAATACGCTTGTTCTAAAACGTGCTGTTTCTACCAGTCCAACAATTTCTCAGGTTTTACTAATGCTGACGGTGCCTTTTCACAAAGAATGTAGCGGATACGTGATTCGTAGCCATCGGTTAACGCACGCAGTTTTCCCCCTAACCTCTCATTGACGAAACGCCCTTAGTGCAGGTCATCACTGTTGTAATGAGTGGTTAACAACTGCGTCTCTCTAGGACGGTTCGTCATTCGACCCACCCACAAAACAACATAACGTTTCGCGGTTGAACGAAAAAGTCAGCTGTATTTCCACGAAACGGAGCATCTTAATCAGCTATAACCTTTTTAACCCGTTTCAGAGTGGGGGTGCCACCCCCCTGGGGTTTTCCGAGATTGCGAGAGAACGAACAAACGCAGCGCCACGAAACTTTGTGTATATTTTGCATGATTATTTTTACATCTTATGACAAATTGCTGATCTCGGGTCAAGTAAGATGTTTCACCTAGGTCAGGTCAAGTGGACCTATGTCTAGAAACGTGTAGTGCCCTGTACTTTTTTGGCAAAACATGATATCGCAATAAAGCTTTCAGGGATGAGAGATTTGGATAAATGCAACAAATCTGCTATCTCGGACTTTTTTGGAAAAGTCCGTGTCATTAACCTCAGGTCAGGTCCGTTTTGAACACATGTCGTTTCATCGCAAATTGACGGAACTTTTTTTTAACAATCTGAGTGTGGGGAGATGCAGAGTTTCCGTCAATGGGCAAAGTTTCAATGACCTCTGATCATCGACCTAAGGTCAGGTCACGAATAACTTTTATGAGCCAAAATGCACTGCCATCAAAATCGGCGATGAATGACTCAGATCGGGTAGAAAATGGCAAAACTGGCTCGCACAGTTGCGAATAATACCCCAAAATTCAAAAAGATTCAGAAAATTGCATACTTCGGAAACAAACAGGCTCTCGCGAACAAAGCTCTACCAATCGTGTCGACTGATACAACTACCGATTTTTTTCAGCATTTAAGCGCGGGAATCACATCACACGAACCGTTAGGATTAAGGAGGGGTTAACACTTGGAAAGACATATTTCGTTAAAACAAGAGAACGCTTAAATCAGTTCCCGTTAATTTCATACCGCGTTCGTCTACGGCACCCATCGTGCAGCGATGCGAAAATCGCCGTGTCTTTAACTTAAAGTTGCCGTGCATATATTGGACAAATCAGAAAAATTAGGCATCTATCGGCGTTTGCGGACTTACCGGTCCATTGGTGCCTTTATCTAGACTTTATTAGTCACAGACCTTGAGATCCAGGCCGTTTCTCGGCCCCATGCAGTCGGCTATTAGAAAACATATGAGGCGTAACTGGCTTACATATGATCCAAAACTAAAAATGAAATTAGTTTCGAGCTCTACTCCTCACGAGCTTTCCAACGGTGTGCCCAACCGTTCGTGAGTCAGAGGGGGGCGATCAACTGCCCTCCTTTGCAGTCGGGCGTGCATGACACCGACTGCCAGTGGGGCGCGGGTTAATTTCCATTGTTAAACACGGCGAAGCTTCACAACTTTTTCAGGGTCCAGAGGCCTCCAAGCTGAAGCAGTATTCCAGGGTGATTAGATCAGGAGAAATGGTTGACGTGGCGTCGTATCGGGCAAAAAGCCCAAACCAGCCCTTAATCTCACAACGGCTCTCCTGACGGATCAAAGCACCGAGCCGTCATCGCAACCCGGGCCGCGCTAAGACAAGGGAAAATCGGGACTTCCAATCGTCGCCCGACAACACCACGACTCGGTGCAAGCGAGCGGGAGCGAGCGCGTGACCGGGCATAATGAAGACCCCGGATGAAGGCGTGACGCCCTGTGCAAATCGGAGCTCCGCACTGGCCGGGTTCACATCCGCCACTCCGTCCGGTGCCGTGTCAACGGCAGACCGCTGACTGCCGCACCATTCTGTCGCTCTGCCCCGCAGCCCCGTGTCAGTTCCAGTCGGCAGACTGAGACTGACACGAACCTCTATGAATGAACCTCTATGAATGACAAGTCAGCAGACTGGGACTGACACCGAACGACCGAAGCAGCGATAAACTGCGTTACCACTGCCACCACTGGAGCCAGCATTGTTGTTTTTCACGCGACGTCATTGACTGTCTGTGATCCTGCTTGATGTCTTTCTATGATGTCGCGTCAGTATCTGCCTGCACGCCAGTGCCTGTCTATGATCCCATGTCAGTGTCTCTCTATGACGCTTCGCACCTGTCTGTGATGACCCCACGTCAGTGTCCGCCTATGATCCCACGTCAGTGTCTGTCCATGATTCCACGTCAGTGTCTGTCCATGACCATAGACAGTCTGTCTATGGTCCCGCGTCAGTGCCTGTCTGCGATACCGCGTCAGTGTCCGTCTATGACGTTTCGCCGCCTGTGTGTGTATGATGCGGCTGCGGTGTCGGCGGCCGGTCGTCTCGGCGGCGTGACCGGGTGACGCGCGCGGCGGCGGCCCGCGGTAACGGTCCTGCGTGCGGCCGCCGTCGGCCAGAGAGCAGCCCGCCAGCACCATCTGTCGCGACCGGCGGCGGCCGCCGGCCCGGCCAGACTCGACGGCTGCCGGGCCGCCGGCCAGCCGGGCCTGAGCGGCAGCCAGGCTGGTCGGACCACTGTGTGCACAGGTCTGACCGTCAAGCAGTGTGGTCGGACCACTGTGCACACAGGTCTGGCCGCCAGGCAGGGTGGTCGGACCACTGTGTAGAGGTCTGGCCGTCAGGCAGGGTGGTCGGACCACTGTGTAGAGGTCTGGCCGTCAGGCAGGGTGGTCGGACCACTGTGTAGAGGTCTGGCCGTCAGGCAGGGTGGTCGGACCACTGTTTAAAGGTCGCACCGTCAGTGAGGCTGTCGGATGATGCAGCAGAGGTTTGTCAGTCGTCATTAAAACTGCCAGAGCAGAGAAAGACCGTATACCATTGCAGGACTCCCGAATGACCATGCAAAGACTTCCCAAAGCGAATGCTATCATTAACTAACATCATGCGGGCTGATTTCTTGTTCCATACAGTTTCGGTGAGCCACCCAAACTTCCCACACATGCGTGAACATAGATCCCGAAGGAGGTTAGTTTGCTGCACATGTTTAAGGGCCTAATTCGTGTAGGGCGCCAAAGCATGTAGATAAGTTCATCCTAGTATCTCATTGTTCCAAAAAATGGACTCAACACTTTTGCCATTGTGATACATGAAATACTGCGAAGAATCAGAGAATCAGGGGAGCAGGGGGCTTTTGAGTTTGAGACACTTTGTTGTATTGATGACAGCCTTTATCAGCCCACATTGCTCTGTAATTGCCTTCAGGTATGGTCGTCATAGTTTAGGGAGCTCACATGGCTGTTGTTATATTCCAGGTGGTCCGATGCGAATCAGATGGCTCCCGATCGCCTCGTGTCGCCGTATAGTTATCTTCTTTCTTTGCAGCGTGGCTCCCTGTCCGCCTCAGGTCCACCCTGCCCCGTCACGTCCCTGATGACGTCACGTCAGGCGTTCTGTTCGAGACTGCAGTGCCGCTGGAATAATCGAATCTTGGCGTTGTGTTTTTATACCCGGAAAACCTTGGTCATAATCCAACTTTTAGTCTAGGTGCACATGCATCTTCTCTTCCTCGTCGCCCATCATGAAAGTTACTTAAAAAAAAAACATGGCTAGTTTGTACTGTTTTGGCACACTTGATATGAGATAAGTAGTGATCAGAACAGAATAAGAGCATACTATTAACAAAAGATACATTGCAAAGTATACGCCATTAAGATGTACATTTTGCTAATGCAATATACCATAACAATTCTACTGTGCCAGTAAAATGTAAAAAGAAGCACACACATGTTTAAAAACAGTTTGTCCTACTCACCTTCACCTTCAGACGGTAATCATTACAGTTCAGTGGCCGATCCAAGGGGAGGGCGATGGGGGATCGTCTCCCTCCGCGATCCTGAGAGTCTGAGAGCGTCTGAGGGGTCTCGGAGGGGTCCTATATGAGCTTCACGGGGCCTGTGTGAAAACCTGACGTTTTTTTTGACTGGGTTCTCGACGCAGCCAGTGGGACCTTCGGGAGAGTTAGATGGCCCCTGAAGCGGATGGAAGAGCCCCTGAGACCCCCAAAGGATCCCTGAGACCTCAACACAGTCAACACACAACACTCTCAACACAACACAACACATCAAACACTGCAGAATGCCCTTGAGGCCGCCAGAAGGGTCATAGGGTTCCTGAGGCGACAAAGATGATGACAATCCGTGGGAGGGCATAGGGGCCGCTGCAATTTGTCAAGGGTCCCGAATGGGCTTCGCGGACCTATGTAAAAAGCTGAAGGCTCCTGATGCAGTCAGAGGGTCTCCGAGAAGGTTAACGAGGCAATGGGACGGCAAGATGGCTCCTAAGAGGGAAAGAAGGGCCTGAAGGAACTCTGCAAAGGCCCCTGAGACCGCAAGAGGGGCCCCAACATGGCAAAGGACCCATAAGACCGCTTAAAGTGTCAGAGGGGCCCCTGAGACGGCAAGACCTGCAGGGGGTGCCTAGGGTGATATAAGGTACCTCTGGTCAGCCAAAGGGATCCTCTGGACGGGGATTTATCGGTGACCTTCTCAATCTCAAGAGGAGCCCTAAATCGGCTACACTAAACTTTTTGAAAACCTGGAGGGTTCTTAATGCGGTCAGAAGGCCCCGAGAAGGTCAGGTGGGTCCTGAAACTGCAAGATGGGCCTTCACATGACAGAGGGCCCTTGAAACCGCCAAGAGAGTAAGAGGGACCCTTGCGACAGGAGAAACGATAAAAGGGCGTCTAAGATGGCATCGGAGCCCTGGATGGCCAGAGGGCCCCCGAATGTCTTACGCGGAGCCCTGGCACGGAAAATGTCCCCTGAGACTAGCAGTGATGCCCCTGAAGCGCCAACGAAGGTCCTTGATACGGCTGGACGGGCCCTAAGACTGCCAGGTCCAATGTAGCAGGGGAAGACGCCTAATATTGCCACGGAGACCACCAGAGACGTACAAAGGGCCAATGACACTGCACAGGGGCCCTGAGATGGCTAAAGGGTCTTTTGCAACTGTCAGAGGGCCCCTGAAACGGCACAAATGTTCCCCAGAGACGACAAGACGGGCTCCTAAGAAAACAGGGCTCCACTGAGACTGCTAGAGAGAGGCCTTTGAGACTGTTAACTAGCAGTTTCTAGGAACTAGGGTCCCTGAGACGACCAGAGGGCCCTTGAAACTGCTAAATCCTGAGAGATCCAGGCAGCTCCTGAAACAGCCAAAAGGACCCAGAAGACTGCCAGAGACTATCTGTCGCGGCAGAGAGAGATTTAAAGAGGGCCCTGGTTAATGCCTGAAGAACTCCTTGGAGGGAAAAAAATGTCCAAGGGACGACAGAAGGGACCCAAAGATGGTCAAGGCGTTATTGAAACTGCCAGCTGGGTCCTCGAAACTGTCCGAGGTATCCTTGAAATTGCCAGAGGAGCGCCTGAAACGTCCCGAGTGGCACGTGAAACCTTAAAAGGAGCCTGAGATCACAAGAGGGCCCTGAAAAGGCAGACGGCCCGAGACCACCAAACGTGTCCCTGTGACTGCCAGAGGGAACCTTACCTAAACCAACCTAAGCTGGCAAAGAGGAGGCAGAGAGGCTCCTGGACCGACCCCTGGCCTGTCTAATCTAAGTGTCTACAAATATCTAAGCATCTAAAAACTGTCACATGCGGATACATAATTTTATATAGAGCGATGGACGCAGCCGCCTAAAATCCTGCCGTTTTTGGGATATTTCGGCTACTTTGTGTGGCAACAAAACGTAAAGTGCTCACAAATAAAGTGACGTGCCTGATCTACTTTGCATGGTAAAGGAGGGCTAAGCCGTATCAAACATTTTCCTGTGGACCTGCGCTGATCCAAGTTTTTTTCATACCTAAAGAGCAAAAAAACGATAAAGCCCGCCCAGACGGGGGCCCCACGATGACCATTCGACCCCCATCCCTCGGCAAGATCCTGGATCCGCCCCTGTTATAGTTAGACCGCTTGAGAGAATACAGGATGTATTTTAACCCACCCTGTCATGGGGGAGGGGTCTATTTGACCCTCAGCTGGTTTTTTTCTCGAATATCTTTTGAAAGATTTAGTTTACGTTCCTTGAACTCACAGTACCTCTCCAAAAACGATTAGCAATTCTGAAGCCGTTTTTTTATCGGACCGTAACTCCTCGAGATATTAAGGTTTAAATGCGGTGATCACCGCCGGCCGCGCGTCAAAAGGCGGTTATGTTATTTTTGGTGTCTTTCTCTTGACATCAGAACAGATACTTATGAAAGGAATATTTGAGTTGCATTCGAGTTTTTAAGACTTTCAAAACTGCCAAACCGGCAAAAAGGTGACGGTCGCCAAAGCCATAACGTAACCCATAGCATGCCTTCATTTGACCTGACCTGACTGAAGATGTAACGCGCAAAGTAGGACAAACAGGGTGATTTTAGAAAGACCATGAAGGAGGCTGTCCAATGGTGCCATGTCCAGTCCTCAGTCACGATTAATTTGGATTTCAGAAGAGAGGGTGGAGTTATTCTGCCCCCGCTCCCCCCCCCCACGACGTGGTGTGCGGGCATGAGCGCCATGACGGGCCGTGTTAAAAGCGGATCAGGGAATTGAGAAGGAGCATTGGTTCGTTACAGCCAACCTACCAAAATACCATTCAATTTATTGCGAGCTGCGGCTAGTGTAAATAACCAGAAATAAGACAGACAATGAAAGCTACGTTTTTAAAGAACTACCTTGGCCAGAATATGGCATATATAGCATTGGGATCCGAGTACATGTTAATCGAACAGTTTGCACGAAACGTACACTCACTACCAAAGCATTCCACGCATGGGGCCATTGTGCCACAGTTACTGTACTGGAGTGTGTGTGTGTGTGTGTGTGTGTGTGGTGGACGATCTTTGTACAGACCCACCACACTAGGGTTCCCCGTGACCGAACGGCTCTTTCGCCGTCGGGCTAAAAAACCGACGTCCGTGCTGAGACTCGAGCCCAGCGCGCTCCTAACTAATCGCAGACTGTTTTCCAGTTCCGCATCGGCCAAGTCACAGCGGAAACAGGATTCACCGCTGCTTTTGAAGCGGAGCTTGGTTAAAAGCACCCAAGATCTTTATGCATCACTCAGAAAGTCGTTCTACGTCACGCAGCCATCGGTAGCCGGAGACTCTACAAAACGTTTCCAGCTGTTTTTGCAGCAGCATAGCGGACATAGGAACACAGGCAGAAATAACTCGCTAGTCGCAGCCAAGAATACCCACAGCAGGAACAGGAAGGGCAAGCTTAAACAGAACAAACGAAAACAATATACTCCGTCAGGCTCAGGACCAATACGCACCGGAGAAAGGCCAAACAGGTCATAGTTCTGCAATTAAGCCACTTGCTGACGAACAGGCTCGGGGCTTGGATATGACATCCTCGTTAATCAGATCTCGGCGGCAGGCACGTCTAATGGACTCTCAGTGATAAAGGTCAGACCGCTGGCGGTCCAGACAACCTGCCTGTGTCGAGCTGAGGCCTTTGTGGGAATGTGTCCGACAGTGCGGATCACGCAGCCCACGTCCAGCCAGCACTCAGCCCATACCGGGAGTCCCATCAGAACTGTTCAAAACGTATCAGGAGATGGAGCTGACTAGTTGAGTATCTTAGTACTCTTAAGCAGAAAAACGGAACACATCCGGAGAACACACAGCAAAGACAAATATGGCCTAAACTGCAACATATAGGTGCTGATAATGGTTGTCTCCTTCTGCTGACATCACAAATACACTTTTATGTGTCTCTGGTTGCAGCGTTTCGAGTTACGGCTTAAACATTCCTTTTTTACCTGATGCTTCGCTTCCCATGATTTCTAGCATGGAACCATATTACACTGATTTCGGCACCCATTTGATTTCGCCATTATTTATGTGTAGGTAACGAGAACCAAAATAAACATTGTCTGCCACTGTCCAAAGGTCATTGCCTTGATGTTCATACATCCAAACTGACCTCAGAAAGATATAAGTAAAAATAACGTATTTTGTTCCTCACCCAAACCAAACCAAGCAGATTCTTCACATGTTCGTCTTATATCGCTGAATCCACGGATGATCATATCATGTTTCTCCAACTGGAACTTTTCAAGCTGCGGCTAGACGGATCTAAACGGAACTGTTTTCCCATGTAATGATCGATTTCGCAATGGGACTTAACTCGGGACCCTATAGGACTGCTTTCAGCCGCCCATCCGATTTCGTTACTTTTATTTTCGTTTTTTAAGTGCGCAGTTCACCAGAACCGAAATGGGTGTGGAGCACCGCCTTAAGTCCATCACGCTGACGTTCACACCGTTGAGCTGATCTCCAGATAACTACCGGCAAGAAACAATCATTGCAGTAACTCACCGAATCCTAATCAAACAGATACGTAAAACCTTGTCTTGTTTGGTGTGATTGATAGTGCTCATTTCATGCATGTCGTTAACTGCAACCCGTATTTTCACGGCTGGTCTAAAACATAGTAAATTCTTCCCTTCATGCCGCAGCACCACATTCTTGGAAACATTCAATAATGCATCGTGTGTACAAAAGTGGTGGTCATGCAAGCCATTCCACTTTTCGGCCTAATTCATTCTTTCCTGTCATTTTGCAAGAAGTAGAACCAGTGGTGCAGCGCCAGCTGTACTCGTCACCGGCGAAGCCAAGGGGGGGAGGGGGTGCGAGAGGCTGGCCCCCTTGGGCCCACATTTTTGTGAAAACCATCGCACATCTTCTTCCCGGCAGGCGGTTTGTGTATGATTTCAGTTCGCACTAAGCTCCCCCTCAAGGAATCCTGGCTGCGCTCCTGGTACTCGTCTTGTTCGGACAGCCATCTCTTGTCTCCAGCCGAGCACGGTTTTCAGCCGTAGCAATTTCCTGAAACTGCCACCTCAGACTGTGTTCACCGACTCCGCCGCCGCGGTCACCGACCACGGCGACATTCTCTTCCTTGCCTTTTAGACTTGGGTTAATTGGCTGGTTTGAGTAAGGGCAGGGTCTATTTTAACATCTTAACTGGGCGGGGACGATCCCCACCAGTGACCGCCAAATACCTCCCCCCCAGTACACAGCGAAATCCTCCCCAGTGAAAACATTGTTTTGCCAGCAGCGCTCTCCCGACCAGGTCTTTTGGCACGCTTCAGGCAGAGACTGTGCCTAGCATCTATGCATGATGAAGCAGCTATTCGTGAATAGAGAGATGAGAAAGGAAAATGAGCGCACAGGCGTTTTTTTCTTTTTCGCAGAAAAAATGTCGGACAGATTTCAAATTCCGTCAACTGAATCTCATTGCCGTAAATAAGTGCAGAGATTAGGGGAAAAATATATAGCATATAATATAGAGGATAACCATGAAAGGCTCTTCATGCCTGTTTAGTGCTTGTGTAGAACACAGATAAATGCAAAGATTGGGGAAGGATGATACATAGGACATAATATCTACGATAACCAAGAAGGGCTCTTCATGCTGGTTCTGCTGGATTCCGTTTTGATTGGTTCAATTTCCTGAACTGCTGCGATCGTAAGCAAAATAAAACGGATCGTGCAAAAATACGGCAAATCCAGTTGGTTGGCCCATTAGATATAGAAACGGCAGCCGATGGCCTTTGTCCGCTTGCCCCCACCCATGAAACCTCCAAGACACGACTCCTCTTGGTCCCGATGCACGCCGCAAGGCGCACAAGCCTTTCTCGGACGCACCGGCCGCTTTTTTGACCACTTGCTGCGCCTCGCATCTTCAGCTCTTTGCGCGTCCGAATTTTTCATTCAGATCAACTTTCGGGCAAAAAGCTGATCAAATTACCCACGGGACCACCCCAGCTGTTTGTCGCATCAAATGTCGACAATCTGGTCTTCCCAAAATTTCCTCTCCAGCACCCCAGCATTAATCGACAATCTCCCTGTGCACTTCAGTCTGGTTACTGCTGAACGGTTTATCCAGCTGCTCACAGTGTCGTTTTACGATCGCGCTGCAAGTTTCCATGGAAACAAACTGCTTTCAGCCGTCTGATATTCCCGTATGTCTGCACACATCGCGCTCGGACGCACGTTCGCTTCGAGAGCGCTGCGTCATGCTGTCTTTTTCAAATGTCATGTAAAAAGCATAGTGCGCTTCAGTCAGAATCTCTTTCGACAGATATTAGCAATTAATTTCCCTTCATGCAGCGCGCTGGAGCATAAAGCAGTCACTGCCACCCCTGCTCTCTTCGCTTTCCCGGGCTCAGCTGGTGCGAAATGTCAATTTTCACCGCCCCAGTTTCCGTAAATATCGCTCGCCTTCTGTCTTCCCCACGGTGTCAGCAAGTCTTCCTCGGTGCCCCTGGATCTCCACCCGTTTCAGTCGATATCCTTCGATCTAGCTCGATCTCCATTAGTTTCTGTTCGTCTCCTTTGGTCTCCATCAGCCCATCAGTCTTTCGGTACCTCTAAATCTTGCTTGATATCCATCGGTCTCTGTCGGTCTCAGCCGTCTCCGTCGGTTCCTTTTGGTCTTTACCGGTCTCTGTCGCTCTCCACCGGTTTCCGTCGATATCCGTCGGTCCGTCGATCTCTGTCATTCCTCGCCGGTCCCCTCAGTGTCCCTCAGTCACCCCCACATTTACTAAGTCTTTCTTTGTTCCCCACAATCACTCGTTCCTGTCTATCTCTGTGTCTTCTTCCTCTCTTCGTCTCATTCCCTGTATCTGTCTCTGTCTTCCAATATCTGTCCGTCTCTGTGTAGCCCTGTTTGTGTTTGTCTATCTGTTTCTGAATCCAACTGAACCTATATGCCCATTGTTGCGACATTTTTAGTCCTGTAACGTATTTCAAATCCCGAAATTAGAGGTAGCGTCAAGTTCAAACAGAACACGATGGAATCATGCAAATTTTAGTTAAGAGCAAGAGAAGCTGGTTTCCAATCGAGATGCGCAAAAAATGAATATGAAAAACGCAACTTAGAGAGACCTTTTTTGTCCCAGCTACAACAAGACACACCAGATGGCTTACAGTGGCATGTTCACCACTGACTGAGGAACAAAGTGGTAGTATTTTTGACGGTATGCTCCATGTCTTGACGGCGTCACCACAGTCTTGAATCGAACACAAAGATCTCGGAAAATGTCGAATTTGTGCAGAATCACGACTTGCAACGGTTTACCTGCTGCGCCATAGCAATAAAAGTTAGATAAATTATGATTATGTTATGGTAGCGTCAAAACGACGAAAATCCAGTCGTTTCATTAGTGTTCATTTTGCCAGCAATCCCATCCTCCATACCACTGCTATCACAGTGTAAACACAAAAAATCTGAAACCGAAAATGTCACCACTTTGAGAGCGTGCCGCGGCTACCCCTTTTGGCGGACGAGGTCGGTCCTATGCAGTCGGTACCTTGTGGCGTGGGGGATGGCGTGTGCATGATTGCCGAGTTGTTATAACTAAACGTTAAATTTAACGTTACCATATTTTGTAAAGCTTGCAAAACGGCGTTTGTAGTGCTCCCGTGGCAAGCACGTGCCACGTGCTGGTCCCCGCGCGTGGTACTTTACATGATACTGTTCTCCAATCAGTTCTCTGTTGAACGAACGAGACTTGGTCTCGGTGCAAATCACGATTGGCGATTAGGCACCGGGAAGGACGTTGTGTTGGCAGTTGGCAATGTTCTCGAGCTGAACTGAAAATGGGCGAAGTCGCGTCCTGCATTCGTTTGCATGGCGTCGCACGGCCGGAGAGACAGCGGCACACCTAATTAGTGTTTGGCATCATCGGAACGCCAAAAGAACGGGCTGTCCGTTGGTTCCAATTTCGTGTCAGTCATTGTCGCCTTTGCATTCGAAACCACAGTACAAACCACTTTGAGCGCGCGCCGCCGCTACCCCGCTCGGCGAATGAGGTCGACTCCGCTAAATGATTTCCTGCCGATACCTTGTCGTGGTTGGCCATAGTGTCCTCGAGTCCGTATCTTTAACCGTTTCCGCGATCATAACGTCATTTTGAAATTTTGCAAAACGGGTATTTTTGTGTTCCTGAGGCTAGCACGTACCACGTGCCGGTACCGGCTCCGCCTCTTCCATGTGATGCAATTCTGCAGTCGATTCTTTGTCGAACGCACCCGGTTTTGCGTCGGTGCGAAGCATCATGGAAACATCATGGAAACGATGTTTCCAGGATCGAGCGCGCGGAAACAGAGTGCGTCTAAGTTTTTCGAAAATGCGTCAGATTCCGCCAACCTGACATTCCAAAAATCGAAAATTTAACATAATGCATTGTGCCAACCGATCCCCGAGACGGCCAAGTTTCATCCATTTGCGACCGCTAGTCTCGCCACGCCAGCTCGTCCAAACTGATCTTCGACAAAAAGGACAAGGTCGGCGAAATACCCAGATTTTGTATTTATATTGTCCATAACTCGACGAAATCTCCCCCCCCCCCCTCCAGTGATTTGCTCTTAAGGTAGGCCCTGGGTTAGGGCGCACAGCCACTTGGGTTCAGGCGGCCGATATCCAATGCACACCACACTTGTCACCAATCGAGAGTTGGCGGGTCGAGATTCGAACTCTCAACTTTGCGACTGTGCGTCCGAATCAATATCCACTGACCTAGCGAGGAGGACTGTTAGACTTAAGTTAATGCCTCGATGTCATTAGTCACTCAAGGTTGCCCACTAAACCATATTTTAGAGCGTAGCTGGTATATTCTGACACCTCAGCGTCAGCGTCAGCTTCGGCCTTCATCTCTGACTACTCTGGAATGAGGCACACATCAAGAAGGCTACCTAGCAGCATGTGTGTTTCAGGGGTATGTTCGCGAATAACGCCCACATTATGCAGTAAGCGAACGACGCCTGCATTTTATCTTGCCGAAAGAAATCGCGGTAGTAAGGCTCATCACGCAGATGGACATCGTGCTAACCTTATTAAATAACTGGCCCTGTTTCAACTCTTTAAATGTCGCTGAAAGAAACAAAAAAACCCACGACGATGGTCCGTGGTAGCTGCCCAGATTTACTTCAAGTCCTGCTTCAAGAAACTCTTCACAGACCAGCTCCTGAAGCGAAATACCGAGTTATCATCTTCGCCTCTCCCTTTTTTTGGACGGCCGCGTTCCTGAAATCACACGTCGCTGTTTCGAAGTTTTAAGTGGCCTTGTGCACGTGCATGGTCACGTCCCAATGCGGGCTTTGAATCCAGGGACCAAAGCCCTGATACTGTTCGCACGTCTGATACTGCATTTCTCGTTTTGACCATTGTTGTGACAAACACTTCGATAAGGCAAGAGAATGCCCAATCTTGCGGCCAAATCAATTTCCGACAGGAGAAAGTATGGTCTCGTATCGAGCCTGCGGCACCAGCTGCTGTAGACGATCGTTCCGGACCCGCCGAGACCTTACACTGGTCGCGCCGGACCCGCCGAGACCTTACACTGGTCGTGCCGGACCCGCCGAGACCTTACACTGGTCGTTCCGGACCCGCCGAGACCTTACACTGGTCGTGCCGGACCCGCCGAGACCTTACACTGGTCGTGCCGGACCCGCCGAGACCTTACACTGGTCGTTCCGGACCCGCCGAGACCTTACACTGGTCGTGCCGGACCCGCCGAGACCTTACACTGATCGTTCCGGACCCGCCGAGACCTTACACTGGTCGTGCCGGTAGCGAGGGTTTACACAACGCTACCAGCCGCCACTCATGTGTGCGGCGGCCTGGAACGGCCTGCGTTCAGCGTTCACTGGAGCGAGCACGCACAGATCCTTGAAGGAAGCAATCGCCATAGCAATGTCTCCCGCTGGCAGTTCAGATTGATTCGAGGACCGTTTTTGGCACTTCCTTCATTTCTGTCGCTGCCGTGTGTTCTCTTGCCTAGATAGATCAAATGGTTGACCATTATTCTTGCGCACTGTATGACGAGGCTTATGGACAGCCAGCTTGTGGATTGGTTTGAGTAAGCTGATGCTGATGGTGATACTGAATCCGGTACAACTTTGCGGAGAGGCTTACCTTGAACCGCAGCGTTTGACTGTGCTTTGTTAAACAAGACAGCTTTTACCGCTTTCCCAAGATTTGTAACCAGGCAGGGAGGAGACGCTTTGTTTATCAAACCCCCTCCCTCCTGAATATCGTGCCGGTGGAGAATGACCCTTTTTCGCCCGATGCCTTTGCCCCTTTTTAATTAAATGCTTCCTGACTGACTGATTCCCGATGACTAGTCGCTAAAGTGACCATTATTTGTGTTCTGACTTTTCGCGTCTGTGATGTTGATGATGGTTTTATTGTTCCAGCGTTCTTGGCAAGAAGTCGTAAAAACCGCACCGTTTGCAGGATACTTTGCTGGCGTGAAATGAATAAATAAATAAATAAGTAAGAATAAATAAGCCAGAGAAACTGCGCCATCAGCGAAATCCGGAAACAATTAATTCTGGCAATGGCTTAAAATCGTCTAAGCAGAAAATAAAAAATGTGTTCTTTCGGTCCATTTTTTTGCTGGAAATTAGGACAGTCGGGCATCGTCAGCATCTCTCAATAAACTGAGATAACCTCCTCACGCATATCAAAATTTACGTGTCTTTAATGACGCTGTTCTGAGAACACGTCGCTGCAGTTTGTCAGGGCCGGAAGGACAATGCGTTGTTCCTTCGCAGTTGTGATTCCGTCGATTACTGCAACGAACTGACATGCCTGAAGCGGAAACTGCTGCAGACCTGTTTTCTATGTGTGCTGAACACACTCGCGAAAACATCGAGACGCATCAAGCACGATTCAACAAGAACCAATCGCTGAGTATTCTCCTTGTGTTCGTCAACTTGCCAGCTGGCTAGCTGCTCTTGAGTACAGCCAGTTTGCCGGTCTTGTTCTGAGCGCCGCCGGAACCCCATGGTTCCGGTCAAAGTACATGGTCACGCGCCGACTGAGTTTCGTAGGAACCGACGTCGTCGATCCATGTTGCCAATGACGTCATTCATGTCCCACCGCGCCCTGCCGGCAGCAAAATGAGCACCACTTTTAGCGATGACGTCAGCGCATCGTGCAACGGCACACGGCGTCGTATCTACCGATGTGACGTCACATGCGCTGACGTCACATCCGAGGGAAATCCGACGGGACTCTGTGGCCGACGGAGACCGGTATTCAGCGAGAGGTGAGTCTGGGAGTTCGTCCCGGCGGTGGCGGCGGCGGCGGCGGCGGCAGAGGCGGCGGCGGTGGCGGCCGCGCCCCGGCCGCCGCCGGCGTCGCCCGGGTTCGCCTGCAGGACCCACAGCTGCGGCCAGTGAAAGGTCAGTTGAAGTTCAGACGCACCGGAATGTGTCGGCGGCAGGGCTAGTGGGTGTGAGGGGAGGGGGCGTAGTTGGCCAACAGGCGGGAACGGTTGGCCGTCTGCCCGTTGCAGTGGATATCGATGGGACTCCGGCCGCAGGTGTGGCAACGCTGGGGCGGACTGATGGACAGATCATCAATCTCTGAGCTGCCTGAAGAAATGACGAGACCAGGGCAAAGCCAAGACTTATCTCATGAGTGGAGCTTTCCAGTGGATCGAACACGGCATTCCGCGTTGCGGAGAGTCGCAGCCTTTGAACGTATTCTGCGCTGCGGTGGCACCACCGCACTTGGTTCTCGCCAACTCTGCCGCCCGGTGACGGCATAAATGACTCGGGACAGCGTCCAGCACCTACCGTCGCTGTCAGACGTCTCACCACGGCTTGCTCGCGCTCTCACTCGGCCGCCGTAACGGCCCGGCAGCTCACCGCTCCGGCGGCAGGCCTGGCGCCGCCCGCGAGGCACGTTCGCTCTAGACGGCGTCTGACCCTCTGACGCCCGCTGAAGAATTGTCAGCCGACTGCATCCTCAGCTTCTGCTGACGGAGCTCTGAGCCGATTGCGACCTTTCCAGGCTGGCCAGCTGTGACCTTTCTGACCAGCCAGGCCCTGCGGCACGGCGAGCGGAGAAGGCCGCAGAATAATCGGCTTTTCGTGCTGGGGCGAACGGCGAGCCTTCCCGGCAGGTTTACGTTAGACGCTGTCTGTCTGTCGGTTTTAGCAGAAAACGTCAGCCCAATTCTCAGCGGCCAGTCAGGTATCATCGAGTGACACGGTGCAGTGCAGTGTCGGTATTGGTGCCATGTGGCAGGACGGGGCCGCCTAACAGGGCCGGACGGAGGGGCCATGCCATCCTGATGACTTGCCTCTGCGGCATCATTTTGCGCCTGCCAGGACATTTCGGCCTGCCGGGTGCCGCTCCTTCAAACGTTTTCCTTGCTATTGTCCGCGTGTCTGTCCATTTGTCATACGACAGCTCACCTCTTGTAACTGGTGCGGTATTTGGATGGCTTAACTCACTTCAGCACCGAGCTTTACCCAGGAACCGTGTTTTCAGACAGAGGCTTGCGGTACTCTGTGAGGGTTTTTACAAACCGCATCTTGGAACGGCAGAGTTGCAGGGGTAGACGAATGTGAACATGGAATTGAAGAGAAATGTGAACGGAAGAGCGTATGCATGGCACAAAGGTCTCCGCGAACCATGTAACAGACGGGAGGGAGTGGGGGTTCGTGACCGGCGATATACTAAGTGTTAAAATACGGATACTATGTCCAAAAGACATTGGAAGGTGAGGAGGCAAAATATGAAAAAAATACTGGGCGGTTTACGGAAGACGTCTGAGATGCGAATGGTTTCTGCAAGTTGTACTGCAAAGTCGGTAAGAGCTTTGTTGACGGAGCAGCTTTTTTTAGGTCAATGGTGGTTCCCAAACCACGAACAAGCTTTGTAAGAATCTAGCCGATGTCCATATTTGGACCAACGTACTTAGATATCGACAGCGCAAGTGACAAAGAGAGCATCGCAACGTAAGTGCTTTGAGAGGAAAGCCTGCACTTTAAACAAAATACGTAAACAAGGAGAGTCATGTCGTGACAGGCTTATTTGCTGAAATGTCTTCTCTCCGTCTGAAGCTGTAAACTTTCCTTTTACAGCAAATCACCAAAGAAAGGTACTGCGACATGGATCCCTGGCGTCGAGTTTGATTTCGTTCGATCGAGTGCAGAGCGCCGCCATCCTGTTGCTTTGTACCCGACGAATTGCATTTTAAAGGCAGCATAAATCACAGTGAGGTGGCTTATACTATGTGTCGAATGAACTAAGGGTTTCAAAAAGTTTGTCACTGGCTGCATCCATATCCAGCCGAACGCCTGGCTCTCTGGGCCACGATAATCCTTCATCCTGTCAACACGTGAGGCGAATGAACAATCTTTGGACCATGATGACGCATTGCAGACATCATGGTTCCAACCACACGACAAGCAAGGCCTACTTCGTTGCCTCTTGCATCAATACTTTTCATTTATGCATTTCGAAATGCAAAGATTTCATCGATCTATTTCACTTTGCATTCGAAGAATTGCGACGTTAAATGTCACTCTCGCACCTATGATGATGTCTGCTGCCATTAACGAACAGTTCAAAAACACTCGTGAAAAACTTGAGTCTAAGAGTGGTAACAATACTCCCGAAGTAGTTGGGTAGAAGGAAGAGCTTACAAGCTAACGCAATGCAAATGCCAATGCATAAAATTGAAAGACTGACGGAAACTTCGTGATCTGATGGCCAGTAGCTGCGAAGTTATTAACCCCCCAAAAACTGTTATGACCAGGCCTTTTCGATTGGTTGATTTTTTTCTCTACTAGTTTAAGTAAAACTTACAAGGCTTACGGCCTCGCTTGTAGCTATTTTTGAACGATCTGTGAACTATTTCTGGGCTAACGTATCGACAGATTTGAAGACCGATAATACCTAAATGAAAAGAAGAGCCAAAGCCTCCCTTTAATCCCGATTTTCACTCTTTTCACTTATGCGGCGTGGTCCGCTACACGGGCCCCTGAGAAAGGTTGCGCGACGCCATGGTGTGGAACGACAGGTCTCACGTTGACTTTTCCTCCCCAGCATCACATCGATGGGCTTTCTCCAGGTCGGAGCAGTGACCAAACTACAGTGATTAACCTGACTTCAGCACACCTGAAACTCTTCATCATCACTGGGGACCGCTCGTTGGGAGCAGAAATGCCATCATTGACTCTTCTCACCAGCTGTGATGGTTACCTTCGCCGTAACTGCGCTCGAAGTATGCGTCCCCTATGCACCTCTGCCGGCATCACCGATGTAAAAAAGACAAACGTAGAGGCATATAAATAGACAAAGGATGCACGAAATGCCGCTCATTCCTCAGTTCCAGATCACACAATCACGAAGAAAGCTATCGAAGTACAGAACTAAACAAAAACTTGTCCGACGACAGTTAAGGTCATTTTCCTTAAAGCGTGTGTGGCGCATTCATCAGTACTATTAAGGAAACAAACAATGTTGCAAGTGTAAGCAAAGTTAACCCTGAAACGGCCAAGCGGCGTTAGAATTTCTGAACAGCCTTCAAACTTGCCGTGGCCTCATTCACACCACGGACACTCAAAAGAGGTTTCATGGGCGTCACGCATGTCATTCCTGTAAGAGAGTAGTCGAATATATTACAGCACACCTTCAGTGGCCGGTGAAAATATAATGCTGGCAGTCCCAACTGTTGATCAGCGACAGCCCCCACAGAGTGTGACGGACGAGAAAACTATTGATGATATAGATTCCCGTGTTAAGTGATCAGGCGCGGCTGAAACGGCTTGTATTCAACTCGTTTTCCAGTTTTTGAAACGATGAGTCCCTTCCGTCTCATCGTTTCTCTTGTGGCGTTCGACGATAAATCGACCTACCAAAATTAACACACCATAGTCTCAAATTTTGGTGCAATTTGGTCCATTGGGTAGTCTGTCGCTTAGATTTCATTTTTTTCACTTCTTAGCTTGGCCAGACAAACGGTGTTTGTGCTAGAACTATTTAAAAATCTTGAGATTTGATGGTTTTTGGCAAAATCCTTCGTGAAATAATGTGGATTATTTCAAGCAACCAATGAATACACTTTCAAAGGCTGGGTATCGTTGTGATTAAAAGGAAAAGACGCATCGTTTTGCTATTCACATTTTCCATAACATGTTGTGCTTTTTATTTAACCTTAAAACCTTTTTTCAAGGTCGAATTTTGAAAGTGTGGCCAGCGATTCCGTCTCAAACCTTTCACGGGTAAAATGTCCTCCAAAAAATCCATTTTCTTTAAATTACAAAGTTCACCATTTTCATTTCTAATGTTACAAACTGCACTTCAAATTCGCGATGCCTTCACCCAAAACGCCCTTGTCGTGAAATTCCAACCTGGACCGGCAAAAAGTAGTATGAAAGATCGGCGAAAGCTGTTCTGAACACCCAAGGTGATTATTTTCTTTCATGTATATGCTGCACATTCCGTAATCTCATTATATTATCGTCATCTGTCGACCGTTGCGAAGATGAAGTACGATGGATGGTTGTGCCGCATGGCCTTGTCCCACATTACACTCCGCAGGGAGGTGCGTGGCGGAGGCGGAAGAGCGTTAAAGCTCAGTTTACACAAGCGATAATCGTCACAGACTCGACCGACGCGGACTCGACGGGCGAACCGAATGACGCCATCCAGATTTCGATGACGTGACACCTCGGCGGACTCGACCGAAAATGCAGTCAGCTAACTGCGCTCAGCTCATACCCCGCAGTCCCGTTTGTTGACTTCTGTTTTGAGGTGGGAGATTTGCAAAGACTGTTGATTGGGCCGGTTGAGAAGATTTTGTGCTTCTTTTAACCCGCCCCGCACCATTCGTCAGACCCTCCTTCCCCGTACCAGGGGTGTCTGTACACCCATCCTCATTCCAACTCGCGAACCGTAGCAGTAACAGTACGGTCAAAATAGAGCTTACACCACGTAAAACAAATCAGTTAAACTAAAAAATCCCATTGTCATTCGCAAATAAAAGTCTGTGTTTCTGCAACCCGCTCTTCCGTCCGCGCCATGCAGTAGCAGGCGAGCCTACCTGCTGTCTCATCCTGTCAGCCCAGCCGTACTAGCAGAGGAGGAGACAAGCAGCATACTGCCTTTTTTGTTCCACAGAGCATAGTTATAAGCATAATTTGCAAGAAGACAAGACGGCGCCGTATTTTACGCATATATTTTGTAACGGGCGGGCTTGGAGCGCACACCACCATCTCCCAATCTGTATATTTATAGGCCAAAAGATGCCAAAATATTACATAAAAAAACATTTGGCGCGACTTTTCAGTTTCCTAACCAGACTTTCTAAGCTCAAATAGGCACTTGTATCGAGATTACCTTCACTGACTTCAAGTGACCTTGATCTTTTAGAGTGCGATAAGTGGTACACATCAGGGCTATTTGGGGGTGAAAAAGGCAATTCACGTCATAAAGCTAAAAACGTGTTTCGCAAAATGCTTGTAGTTAACTCAGAAGCGAGACGGAAAAACGAAAAGTAACTTTGAACTCGGCCTCACCTCCTGTGCATTGAGTGAGGCCAACCATTTTTTTTGCTCATGCTCATGACTCTGTGTTATAACTCTCTACTCCCCAATGCAGTTTTTAAATAATAAAAAAAATACTGGAACTAGATTTTGTCGAAAATGACTAAACCTTCCCTTGACCTTGGGTTATTGGCCTAACGTTTTCCAAAAAATTCCAAGATAAACGTTTTAAGGTCATTGACAATATAAGGCCATATACACAAACACAATTTGATATCTTTGAATCTGTTTATATCATGGCAGTCTAAACTATTTTTGACATGGGTCCCATTAACCAGACCTAGGTCATTGATCTGACCGGAGCCAGAATTAATATTTACCTAAAATGTGCGCAATGGATGTGAAAAAGGTACTAAGAATCTGGCAGCACCACGCGCTACCGATTTCTCGCTATTCTGAAAAGCCTAGGGGGTGTGCCCAAACACATCACCAGCGTCAAAGACGCCGTTCTCGACCGCCGCGAAGAGGATGGAAAATTGGCCTCCCTTGTGAGAGAGCTAAGAAACAACCCAGAAGGCCACTTCAAGTATTTCCACATGCCGTGGAAAACATTTAATACCATACTGAATCAGAAGTTGCCTACAGCTTAATCTGTGTTGCCCGCAGTATTTTCGAAACAAATGGCCATCATACTCAGGCTACGGTGCCAAACACAATCATCATTTTAGTCTATGAACAATCATTCAATGATGATAGAGCATATGAACTACTCTCACTTCCGTAGTTCTTTGTCCATTCTGGCACCCGAGACCATTGGACTCGCCGCACCGCCTGCTCACTGCCCAGTCTGCGACGGCATCGACTGAAAATTTGGATGTGTTTCAAGTTTCCGGTCGATTCTGTGGTGAACGACACCACGTGTTTCTTGTACCTGTATCTGCATTCAATGTTTGTTCATAACAGTATCATGTGATAAGAGGACATGCATACCATAAACCATATATAGCTGTAAAATATATGCCATTTTCCGCCGGTAGCGAACGAGAAAATGCCCAACCATGATATTTTCAGCCAATATGCCGTAAATTACAAGTGTTGGTATAGTGTTAAACATAAAAATGGGGAACCTTTCTCGATTTAAAACAAATCAAAACCATCTGGAGAATATTTTACCTGTTCACAGTTTCAATCAGAATCACTAGCCACACCTTCAAAATTTGACCTAGAAAAAAAGTTTCAAGGTCAAACGGAAACCGAAAGAAATTTTAAAAAGTGCAAAAAGAAGAACATCGCAGCGTTTTGTCGTGATCACAACGATATCCAACTTTTGAAAATGTGATGATTGGCTACCGTAATAGTACACGTTATCTCACGAAGGGTTTGGCCAGAAATCATCAAGTAAAAAAATTTCAGATTGTTCTAGCTCAGAATGCCTCACGTGGAATGCCCTTTCTGCCAAATGCAGAGCGTTCTCGAGATCTCGCCGGGGTTTCCGAGAGCGATGGTCGGCCGGGAGTGAAGAGCTCCGCCGGCTGCAGGGGCGGAGATTAAGCCCTCGTCCCTGCGGCCAGCAACGCTCCGCAGAATCTGGCGGACCACGGCTGGGGCGGCTGTTCCAGAGGACCTGCTCTGGTGGATGTATCGGCGCTGCTATCGGTCACACCCCTACATCCTCTGGCACTCAAGGAGATGATGCGGTCAAATATAACACGAAGTGGCCCGGGAATTTTGGTGTTGCAACACGCTTGCTGTTGCACAATAAGCGCAAGCGTTCGCTGGAAAAAGACAGGTTGATATCAAGCTCTGGAGAACTTGGGGAACTTGGATATCAGCTGAGGTTTGCCGGCGTTCTGCTAAAAAAGTCTTACTCATGCCGACTTTTCACAATGCACTTGATTAGCCTGAAAATCTGTCTGCCTGCGTTTTCAGCACTCAGTATGTCTGAAAAATTGCCTAGAACCTTCAAAATGCAATGAACTGAAAACTATACTTTATAGTCGCCTACCGACATGGTCCGATACGGGCCTTTTGCAAGCGCTCATTGGATTGCGCCTAAAGAGGACATCACAGCAAGGCTACATGCCATAACATGGCTATCTCAACCGAAAACAAATCGTGAGTGCTAAAACGCAAATTTCGAAACCGTAGCGTACATGCGTTAGGAATCCACCGGCCAGCGGCCTGCGATTAGTACGTGCCAAACATGCAAACTAAGCGTTCATGGTGCTGAAGTCAGCATGGGAACATTTATCTTACACTTCCCTCGAAAGACGTCTTCTGCTGATCGATTGAACCAGGTGGACGCAATCCTTTATGCCGATTCGCTCCTTCCAGAAGCTACCGCCGCCTCCGAAGCCATATGCGACGTTCTGTAGGAACCAGCAAATGGACAGCATACATCACGACGGAGGCAATCAACCAAAGTACGAATGCTTGTTATCCATGGCCATTTCGCGGACACGTCGAAGGCGTGAAATGGATCGGCTCCGTGACCCACGTGGCACATGCCCGGTGAATTCCCCGTACCGCGGTCTCGCTGTTATTCACTTTCCGGCTGCGGCGATTCGGGACTGTATATGGAATTCGAAGGGGTGCTTTGCTTCAGGGGCACAAGTGTTGCAAGTATCGTGACTACGTGTGAGTTTGACGCCTACCTTCAGACGGTGCGATCTGTCCGAAGCACGAAACACAACTCAATGCCACAGTCGCTTATCAAAGTATTCCAGTATATTGAGCAACCAGCATGAAAAGGGAGCGGGCGTCTGGTCGGGGAGAATTGCGCCCATTGGTGTGGGCCGCCTTCCGGCACGGTCGTCGCTGCCCTCATGCAAGTGCGTCGATTTTCTACAGACGGCGACGCTTCCACCGAGCAGCCGTACTTATCAGCCTTGTAATGTCTGTGATCTGGGGCGAAATATCCTGTACAGTACCAGCAATTCCGCGCTTTGGCATTAGATGCACGGTGGTGTATGGAAAGAATGGACTTGAAAGTGGCGTTGACAACATCAATGATTATCCCAAGCCTACAGCCTCGTTTACGATATGCAGAACGCACAGTGTACTGTACCATATTTACAGGGGCCGTAAACGATTGTTTCACGTCACCCACCTGAGATCGGCGGAGCAGTCGGACGCGGATCGCCGGTTCGGAACCCGTTGGAGGCGTGAAGAAGTCGTTAGCGTTTCGCCACGATGCCAGTTCAGGAGTATGCCTCGTTCAAGGTTTTCCTTCATGATCTTGTATCTGCACTTGCGCCATGGGGAAACGCTCTCGTCTCGTCTCGTCACCCCGAACTGTAATCTGGATTTCGTTCAACGACCCCGACCCGCTGTCCAACGCTCTGTTTACTGACTGCCAGGAGGACCACGCGACATGAACGCTTGTAAGGTAAGTCAACAAATATGGGCAACAAAAGGCATTTAAAATCTATCGAATATGCTTCTTACATTACTGATTTAAACGGAATCAAATCATAAACAATATGTGAAGTGTTATAAAGTAGCAGGAATGTCATCAATTAGCCAAAAAGGCATTTACTGTCCATAAGAAACTACAAATGGCAATGCTTCGCATTTGCCCAGATTCATGAGTTCTGTCACTTCACTTCACTGAGGCATGCTGACCAGCACTCGTACAATGGAACGATGCCTGAACGTTATTTACATACAGTATATGTAATATAGAACACAATATATATGTATGTATATATATACAGTATATATATACACATACAACGTACAGGTGCATCCTTCGGTCGTTAAGGATATTAACGTAACGACGTGACGAAAACGAGAAGTGGAATTAGTTGGGTTAGAAGAGAATGGATGATGCGGGCAGGGATGAAAGTGCATGTGGGTGGCAAGAATGTGAGGTTTATTGGGTCGGTGGAAGGTAAACTTGGTGGTTTAGGAAAAGCCGTCTGGGGTGCTGCAGGCACGGGCGCTACGATCAACGGGCCGGAATAGGAATTAGAAAAGGCAAAGGTAAGGGGTAAAGACTGAGTGAAAGTTATTATAGTCAGTGGTGTATGAAATGATAAATGGTTGCGGCACCTCAGATACATCAATTCATTGTTAATTTTCGAAACATTTGGCTTACAAAGTACACCATTTGCTCTTGTGCTCAAGTGCACAGTTCGTTGCTGGACGTTGTCTGGCGGTCGTTGTTGGTCGGTGTTGGTTGGTGTAAGACCTGTAGCTCGCCTCGTTTCGTTTTCGTGAAGTGCCTTGATGGTTTTTCGCGAAGCAGCTTCCGATAAGACCATGCTCAGCCATGCCGTTTGCAATGCAGCTGTTGCTACGGACTGTTACTGGACGGCTGCGGACCGCCAGCTGGTGACTGGTGACAGCAAGACATCCAAGACAAGACACACATTCCTGCCGAAGCTAGTTCTCTTTTGCGTCAAGGTTGGGTCCATCGCTAACAGAAAAGAAACTCTGATATCCTGTGCCATCTTGAAAAATGAAAACACCGCGTCAGAAAACACTATGTGACCGATAGTTCTAACAGAAGTTATTCGGACGGCGACTGGAATTTTTTCTTTTACGGCCATGAAAAAAATTAATTCGTGTTACGAAACGGTATTCCTTCTTAGCCGTTTCTGTCGCCGACGACATCTGAAAAACTCATAACATTTATCCTTGCATATGTACACCCAAAGTTATCCACCCAAAGCTACTGACCGACCGTATTTTTGGCGACATCATTGTTACATTAGTGGGATTACATTAAGAATGGATGGCTTTTATTGGGCCATGAAAGGAGATGAACGAACTTTTATTGCGGTTTTGAAACCAACTACAGTCGCAAAAAAACAGTGCATATCGAGATGTAGTGTATCGCAGTGACATTGACATACTCCAGGCCATTCTTTCCAGATTTATCCAGAAGTTATAGGCTATCTTAAGAAAAAAGGTACATACCTGCTTGCCTACCAAACAGCGCATATGCATGAACACTAGTTTCGCTTGCTCGCAAACAATCATGTATCAATATGCACGTTGGTGCCTTAGGAAAATTACACGCACTGAGGTGGGCATATTTTGCCCGCCTCTCTATGTTTTGGTCTCAAACAGTTTTTTTTCGAGGGGGAGGGAGTCTGCGTTGTGATTTTACAACCCTCATGAACTGAATGGCCTAAGTCAAGTTTAAATCAAATGAGGTCAAACGTCGGACAGGCAGCTCGCTTTCCTTTCTCCAGATTTACAGAGCCGATCACACCACCATTTTGTGGATCCTTGCTCTGCATGATGAGCTTTAACCCTATTCCCGGAGGGCTAGACGGTATGGCCGATTCCCGGCAAGGGGGGGCGGATTCGGCCCCCCCCCTTGAGATCTCGAGAACTACTTGTCCCATTTCATCGCAACAAACGGCAATCGATTTGCCGTCACGTGAACTACATTTTTATAAAAAGAAATTTTCAAAATTTCGAAATGTGTGGATACAGGGGAGCAAAAATGTCAAAATGGGGGGGTACTTTTGGACTTCTTATAACTCCGTTGTTTATCGACCGATTTCGATGAAACTGGCATGAATCGAGACATTATGGATAGGGCTTTTACCATGGGTATGCAAATCTGAAATTTTGAGAAAATTCATGCGCGTTCACAGGGTTTCAAAAATAGGAGGATTAGTTTTTTAACAACTGAATGAACAAAAGAGGCAAAAACACTTTTTTTGGCTTCTGCTAGTCATGTTATGCTAAAGAAGTACAAATCGTATTACAATGTTTGTATAATGTTAGCATAGGCGGTGCCAGGGACATGAAAAAGGGGGAACTGTCATGGTCACACGCTTCAGATCAACTTGTGACCTTTGACCTTAAATGACCTCCAGTGACCTTGGGGTCACTTGGAATGATGTCGTGTGCATTCAATATTATCTGTAAACGTTTTTAATCGTTTGAATTCACTCTATTCCAAAAAAATCATTTTTTGGCTATTGCGATATAGGATACGCGCACTGACATTTTAAGTCATAGCTCCATGACCCGACCTGATGTCAAGCTGAAATTCGGTACACAAGTAGAGGACACCCTTCTACGTCATATATATTCCGGATTTGGCATTTGAAAAAGCGGCGCCGAGGTTATTGTAAAAAAACAAATTTCGACTTTTGACCTTGACCTGACCTTGGAAAGTGGCCTCAGATAAACGAAATTTTGTGTGCACCTTGCCCAACTATTTAGCTATACATCCATATAAAGTTTTAATTTCTATCTTAAACACGCTGTTTTTGGCAGACATTTTCCTTTTACCCTCAACATGGCCAAAAATAGCCTGAGGTGCCTCCCAAAAACGTTGCCTGGCTCCGCCCCTGAGCAAAATAGAATTTTGAAATTTTGTCACGGAACGTAGAAGAAATAGCTAGGAAAAGCCACCAAGTTTCGTGAAGCTGCGTTAAAAAGCCTGGAATTGGCAAGCAAAAAACCCGAGGGGGGGCGGATTCCGCCCTCCCCTGCCGGGAATAGGGTTAACACCGCAAAGCGAGAATTACCCAGGTGACGTCAATCGGGTCAACGTAAATCTGTATCTGAATATGCCGCATTTGAAACGAATGGAGCGCAACGCAGTCTGGTTTTTCTCAGGTACAATACACTTAGCTAACCGTAAGTCGAGTGACCGACGTAGTTCGTCTGAGGTCACCCGAGGTTGACCGAGGCCAGCAAAATCCGTTCCCACGAAGCCTTTTCGAGATCATTTGGGTGGATATGTAGAAAGGATAGAATGTTGCGTTTTCACTAACCGACCTCGGATGCGCTAGATTTACCTGACATAGCTTGGCTATTCTCTGAGGTACCTGCATTAATCACGCAAAGTCCCCACCTTATTATCATTTGACACCTTGGCAAATTTTTACTACCTGACCTCGTTTCACGCTATCTGACTTGGCGTTTTCACTTGTGCTTCTGGTTAGGTACATCCGTCTTGCAGATTAATTCCCCTTCCCCATAAAGTTGCGCTGAGATCGGTTAAACTTATCCACAAGAAAAAGACGGAACGTTCGCCACACACAGTGTTCATCATTTGACTTTAATAGACCTGGATTGACCTGACCCAGGCTTCATGTGCTTATGGATCGCAAATTTATTGCTTGGTCAACTCACCACAATGTCTTGTAACTGGATGTCGGGCAGAACCTATGCCATACGCAACACAGTGTCCGTCCTACGGCCCGACACGCGTGCAGCCGACCACCGCCGACAATGGATCGCCCGCGCGACAGACCTGCTGACTTCGGCGGGCTATAGGCTGGAGACATATATAGACTGCAAACGGATTTAAGAATTGTAAAATGCGAAAGATGCGCTAGGAGCACAGCAGAATGTAGACAAAATGTCAGTGCTCTAGCGTTATCATCAAGAAAGTTAATAGCAAAAAACATCCGTTGTGGGCGATTTTCCCCCACACCCCCCGTGCGCGTGCCAGTTGCAGGTCTGGGTTTTAACCTCGCCGGTACCGGGCTACCCACAAGGGTGCGGCAACACTACACGTATAGACTGACGGCATTATGTAATGGGGCCTCCATGCCGATCCGCTCGGTCGAGATCTCGACAATGCAGTCGCCTAGCGACCGTAATCGTAGCCGAAGTGTTACTTTAGACGCTAGATGTCGCTAGCCATCAGTCCCGATGTCGATCACCTGCGTGGTGGTAGTGAATGGCTGGAGCGTGTTTATGTGTGAAAAAAGGTGTGCCCGCGGTCTACCAAAACAGTTCATGTGTCCCATAAAGAACCAGGATGAATCCCAGGCAGGCCAGTTCCAAGAATGCTGGTCTCCCTGTCCTTGCAATACAGACTGGTCACCTCGGGCTCAGTGTTCGCCTCATGAGCCGGCTGAAACTAAGTGGAGAATAAAGAGTCATGCTGATTACCAGACAGTCATGTTACAACTCATCGCCGAAAAATAAACCGTTACCTAGAAATGCCTAGACACGATCGCTTGTCACGGCAGAGCCACGCTAACGGCAGTACATGCTTAGCGCAAGTTATGATCCCAAATATCGCTGCAGCAAATCATTCTGACTGGATTTATAAGAAGTCCTGGGCACAATGCTATCGAGTTACACTGCGAAACGACTGGGTAAACCTGAGCGACAATGACGCTCGGATTTGACTATCCGCTGGATTCCAGCTGAAGGGCTTTCGCTATTCTAATAAGAAATAATGACGGTATTAGGTAAGTCGGGGACTGATAACAGAACTCCGAATGGACTGCGTTGCGTTTTTAGTACTCGTTGAATACTAGAAAACTGAATTATAATGTTCCGTAGATGTCTGCACTGCCCTTTTTGACCGTTTCGTTACGTCTAGGTGCATTTCAACGTTAAACAAAAAAACGAAATTTTCATTTCCTTCGTAAGTGAAAAAGGCCGTATTGCAACTCAGTCAACGCTAACAGCAAAATGTGTTCATAACATATACACATGAATACTTTCTGCATAAATAACAGCAGTTTTTATACTTGTATTCTTTTTTGATATTGATTTGGTTTGATAAATTGGTAAATGCGATCTGAATGGTATGATAACGATGTCAGGGATCGGACCCAGTGCTAAGCAGAGTTTGCTCCAGCTGACTCCTACACCCTACACCATAAAGCTTGATCAACAGCCTTGATACAGCCGTCGTACCGCGGCCATGTGGTGGAAAATGTGGACGGAACCGCTTGAGGCCCGGCCTGCCGCGTCACGTGTGAGTGTGGCCGGGACCGCTTGAGGCCCGGCCTGACGCGCCACCTGTGAGACCGACCCGGACGGCGGGCGCCGTGTGTGTTTGCTCGGCCTGAAGTCTGTCCATCATGGTACCCAATTACGCTGACGGCCTTGTTTTGTGCTGGCGCCGCCAGTTTCGCTGTCGGGATCGCGCCCACCGGCCGGCCCATTCGAGCTTCGTCGTGAGATGGTGGGTCGCCATTGTGCTCGAGGTCGGGTCTTGTGATTCTCTCCTGTGGTCTGGGTGTAGCACATGTTCCCGGGAAGACTGCCAGACGACAGGGAGGCGAAGTGGGAAGCCCAAAAGCGCTATCTCTGTTGACATGTTAGCGGGAATTCAGGAAACTATCCCCTATTGAGAAGGTTAATGCCACGCATGGGATGCATCGAAGCGTATGACAATCCTCGACGTTTTCTGATTTTAAGAACAATTAATTGCTCCTTTAACTGTTGCAGGTTTTCGCGGCTGAAGCATCTGTTGAACTTTCCTGGAGTCTTTTCACTCGATATTTGCCGTTCGCAGTAAACCATAGCGTGCTCCGTGTTCCAGGCGCCTCTGCGGCTGTATTTGGTGGCCTGGACTCTGACCGCCTCCATCGCAGGGGGCGTGGGCCAGTCGTGCCAGAACGCCTCCTTCCAGAGCTTCATCAACCTGGACAGGGTGGGCTCCACGCTGCTCTTCAGCAGCTGCTTCGGCAGCTTCCAGAGCACCCTCCAGCAGACAATGCTGAGGGCGGTCGACAGCTTCGAGCTGTGCGCGGCGCGGCTGGCCGGCGGCGCCGCCCTCAGCGCCCACTTCATCGAGGGCACGTTCTCGACGATTGCCGGTCTCAACGATGAGATTCCGTCGGTGGAGTTCGCCACCTGCGTGCTGCGCGGGGAGGGCCTGGTCGATGCCGATGGCCGGCCACTCCCGGCCCCCTGGCGCGCACTACTGGCCGCTGTCGGCTCCGACGGCGCCGCCGGCATCGTCGCCCGCTGCCGGGCGTTCAGCGCGGCGCCGCCGTTGCTCACGTTCCTGGTGTGCGTCAAGGGCGAGCTCGTGCGCGAGTGTCTCCGGCCGGCGCCCGGTGCGACGGAGGCGCAGCTGTCGGCGGCGGCCGTCGCCCGGGTCAGGCGCGAGCTGCGGCAGCTGCGCCGGCTGCACGCCGCGGCCGACCGGCGCGCCGTGGCCGAGCTGCCCCCGCTGGTGCGGCTGGTGGTGCACCGGGCTCCCTCCGAGATCCGCATCAGGGTCTGATGCGGTCTGAGAAGTCTGAGGTCCGGTCTGAGGTCTGAGAAGGCCAGCGTGCCGGTCTGCCCACAGGCCAGATCGGCCAGGTCTTCTCTGGAGGGTCGGAGCGCGTCTGCGGTTTTGGCCTTGCACATGGTTTAGGATGGGTGGCACAGAAAGATCCAGAATGGGATCGCCTGGGAGCGCGTCAGCTGAGATCGATGATGTGAACAACGACTACGGATCTGTTCGACCAGGCCTTTGGGAATGACAGCTGCTGGCGGCAGGAAAAACTTGAGTGATCTGACACTGAGAGTCCTAGTGGCGGAAAGCTGACTCACTGGTTTCGGAAAAGATGCATTGCCCGGATGCTCCATTAAGAGACAATAAACAGGCATCTCAGCTGGTGGGTTTCATGCAGGACACGAGCAAACCGGTGACATTTCGGCAAGATGCGCGTACTGTAGACGGACGTCCATGTTCGAACCCACGTAGGCCGTAGGACATGCGGTTAAAGTTAATGCTACTGTTATCGCTCTGATATATCGCTCTGATACAATTTCATAGCTCAACGCCTGGGCGTTCAACGCTTGAGTAGCTGTTGGGAGCAATTTCATTGCGACATGATTTCAACGGATGATTTTTATTCCGTCCATGTATTATACACGGACGATAATACGCGACAAACACGCACATATGCTTCGGAAGAAAATGTACAAAACCACTTGAATGAAGGTGATTGGCAGAGTCGTCATAAAACGATTCTACTAGCATAGCACATTTAATAACAAGCTACTAATGAATATTTCATGTCCGGCCAGCGACTTGTCCGAGTGTTCAGTTAACATGCATTTTTGGCAAAAATGTACCCAAAAGTGGTTTCTAACGACTACGTAACGAATTGGGAAGAGCAGATTTCGTGGGTGACGTTACGTTACCAGTTAATAAGTGGGACTACGCTTCCAGGAGTCATGGGGAGGGGACCTGGAAGAATATACTATGCATTTTAGAAAGATCCCTTATGAGCAAAACACAGCAGTCAAATTCCTAACCCGAAGCGTCGCAGGCAATATCAATAGCTCCATGTTACGGTGGTTGCCTGTCGACACTTAGCCGCTCTGTGACCCACCGATGTTGGAAAGCGGAGTAGGCTCATCACCAACTATTCCGACTCAGTATTTACAGGGTATTCACAGCCGCCAAACGCCTCAGTGGCGGTTGTGTAACGCCACTGTTCGTGTCTGTTCCGCCCTGGCCTACGCTGGCCGGCCCGGCCCGGCCCTGCCCGGGCCAGGTCCGTCCGACCAGACGCACTGGAGCGCGCCCGTGATTGGCGCGTGACAGACGCAGGCCGTGTGTGACAGATTGTTGATCGGAGCGAGCGCGGCGTCCTTTCACTGGCCTGGCCACGCGGTGGATGTGCCCCGGCCTCTCCCCTTGGCAGGCTAGCTCCGGGGCCCGGTGGTGGTTTTATCAACTAGGGGTAGGTCCTTCGGGCCTGTTTCGGTAGTCAGGGGACTTTTGGGAATGTCATGGAGAAGTGACTTTGAAAAAAGGACGGTGACTGCGTTCAAAGATAAAAACGAAAGTTTGTTTCTCCAATTTAAGTTGTCTTTAATGAAAGGTTTGGTGATAATGAACAGTCATATGGTCATAGTCAATAGTCATGACATCGCTATCATTTAAAAGCTGAAGATGCTTTCCAATGCCTGCAATATTGCGTTGATAAAACTACTGGATCAAATTTCCCCTCCATTTCAGCACCCTCTGCGGACTTTCCAATCAAAGCACTCGCCCCCGGACAAGTTCGGTACTCCTAAACTAAACTTGCCGCCTTTCAAGAGCCCACCGACTGGCGGCTTGTATTCAGAAGCATCAGACCGGCCGCAAACAGCTCTCGGCGACGGCCGTCGTCTCTGGCCTCCAGCTGAGCTCTTAGAACTGCCGGCAGTCGCGTAGAACTGTTCCCGTCTAACTGCTGCTCGATGTATTGGTAATCTGTGGTAAACGTCGAGGGTTGTGGACCATCTTGGTTTCTTGTTTTTCATTTGCAGACTGCTTGGGACGGGCAACGTGGAATCCCTGTCTATCAGTGTTTCAGGGATTAGGAAATGGAAACAGATGGGTGACGTCATGGAAGGCCATCCCATTCGCTGCTGCTTTTGAAAGCTGCCGTGCCCATTATAACCAACGGCTATGCGAGACCGTATGGGTAAAGAAGAAAAAACGACTCATATGCCGAGCACATGTGCTAGACCGGACAAAACGGCGCTGATCGGGCTAGAAACAAGCCAGAAGAACATCAAGGATACAGAAAGAGCGGGAGATTCAATCAGGGCAACCGTCTGATCTATTGCATTACTTAACTTCCTATCAAACGTGTTCCCTTTATCAAACGCCTGTAAAGCGCCTGGTGGGGCGCATGGCAAACGCTGCCGACTGTATTTGTCTTTAAATGTGGAAGTAGATTTTAAAATGCTATCCAGCGGGTTATTACCTTATGTACTTTGGGATACAGATGCACATTTATCGACCGTATTGCAGTATTTTGCGCCAGATGATTGAAACGTAAAGGTCACGTTCGTCCATATTGTTCACTGCTATTACTGGGCGCCAGAAAAACACCCATAAAAAGATACATGGCAGACACCCCCTACCGCTGCGCTTTCGATTAAAACTCCCGGCATTTACAGCGTGGACGCACTTCGAGATCTACTAGAATACACGAATGTCTCCCTGCCAGAGCACGGCACTGCAGCGCAAAGAAACCCTGCCCTAGAGATGCATTCAAACCCTGACGGAAGGAAGCTCGGCCCTCGAAAACGCAAACAGCGACCCATTAGTATATTACATCGTATGTCCAGCACGGACCTCGGTCTGGAAGAGATGGAGAGCGTTGGAGACAGGGTACGGTCGTACGGGAAACGAAACAGAAACGAAGTCCGGTTCCCGTAACAACCGCACAATCATTGGTTGTTCCAATATGAGAGTAGTGATGACACACGATGCCACCACGGAGAACTGCTCCGCCTGAACTGGACATATCGTCGTCCGTTTTAGTCTAACGCGACAAGACTACTTCTGGCAAAGCAGAGGCGTGTCCGGAGCCGTTCCCGGAACCAGAGCAAGGAGCTGGAGTCGAGGCCGGAGCCGGAGCCGGGACCAGGGAGGGAGCCGGAGCCGGGGCCGGGACCAGGGAGGGAGCCGGAGCCGGGGCCGGGCCCAGGGAGGGAGCCGGAGCCGGGGCCCGGCCCAGGGAGGGAGCCGGAGCCGGGACCAGGGAGGGAGCCGGAGCCGGGGCCGGGACCAGGGAGGGAGCCGGAGCCGGGGCCCGGCCCAGGGAGCCGGAGCCGGAGCCGGGGCCGGGACCAGGGAGGGAGCCGGAGCCGGAGCCGGGACCAGGGAGGGAGCCGGAGCCGGAGCCGGGACCAGGGAGGGAGCCGGGGCCGGGCCCAGGGAGGGAGCCGGAGCCGGGGCCGGGACCAGGGAGGGAGCCGGAGCCGGGGCCGGGCCCAGGGAGCCGGAGCCGGAGCCGGGGCCAGACTTGGAGTCGGGCCAGACCCGCAGCCCGAGCCGGGGAGCCGGAGCCTGGGCCGGAGCCGCTGGCTCGATCGGTTCTGTCGCCGGGCCGTGGCGTTAGGACACCTGTGACATCAGAGCGGTGGCCGGCCGCCGCTCCGCCCTCAACAATGGCTGCGAAATGGAAAGGAGCCGAGCAACTGGGGCCGAACAGGGTTGATTTAGGCGGGCAGCGGCCGCGTCCCGGGCCAGAGAGTAGCCAGACGGCAGCACCGCAGGTGTCTCCGGCCAGGGGTACAGGACGACAGGTGAGGGGCAGGCGAGGCTCTTAGGATTCGGAGGGGCAAGCGTGTGTTTGTGTTTGGGGAGGGAAGGATGACGGAGACGGCCGGTGAGGGCGATTGGGGTAGTTGAGACGTTGAGTGTCTGTTGAGGAACGAGGGTGATAGAGACAGTTTACAGTTTGGTTTTCGAACAACGGCTTATTTACAAAACAGTCCGTGTTAGTCAACGATCGTTTGTTACGTTTTTGTATCAAAATTAGTCTGGATTTATTTTCCTAAAGACCAGTTTCTATAGATATATTTCTGAAGACAGTTTTATCTTTCACCATTTTTTCAAGCGGTGGAACAATCGTTCTATATTTTTTTAACAACAATTACATCTTATATGAATGTTTCAGTCGGCCTGCGACAAGATGAGCGTGTTGGCGGTGATGATTTTGCTGACCCTTGGAGGTCACGTCAGGTCAGAGGCCACTGCCAACCCTCTCGTCAGCCAGCAGATTCCCCGCTCTGCCAAGATGGGCGACGAACGGTAAGTTTAACAATGATAATAAGTTTACCAAATAAAACAAATCCTATTCTACCGTCACCGGAATTACGCCGCATTATCGATAACTATGGCTACCGATTATGGCTAATGGCAAGCTGGTAATTCTGATATGGGACTTAATTCATATGAGACCTTTTCGTGTTAGAAAGTGGAGTGGCATTCATATCAGCATCATGTCGTTTTAAACAGCAGTCTGCAGCAGTGGGATGCGATCGTGGCAGGTTCGAGTGATGCCGCCTGATGGTGTTACAGGGCCGAGTACTACGCTCAGAAGTACGCCAACCACCCGCGCGCCGGCGCCAGCACGTTCGTCAAAGACCAGAAGAGCCAGCCATCTGCGCCGGTGCCCGCCTACACGCAGGCCCCCACCCGGATAGAGGTGAGACTTCATTACGGAGTTCGCAGGGTCTGCCGTTTCGAGGCTGCACAGTACCGGCTGTAACACGACCCAAAATAATGGCTACGTGCAAGCTTTTTAGACGTTTCTATTCGCATTTTCCTTGCAGGCAGAGTGCCATGTTTCTCACACGTAGGGGAATCACGTGTCGTTCCGCGTCTTCGTGTGGTCTATTTCATGCCTTTACCTTGCATGTGCGGACTTTGGAAATGACATAAGTAGGAATTCCACTTTCTACAGGAATAGTTCTCCCAACGTATTCCGCGAGTTTGGGAATATCTAGTGCTTATTGCAAAAAGATTTGTGTGCCTTTCCATTAAACGCAGGCATTGCATACATTTAAAGATACAAAATACTTACTTAGCCGCATTTTCTGGTAAAACGTAATCCATGGTCTCCGTTCATGGGAGGGCCAAAATCCATGCCTCATGAAGTGTCGTGGGCGACTCGATCCTTGGTCCCCGTTGACAGAAGGACTACAGCCCGTACCTGGTGGAGGGTCCAGAGACCGGCGCCTCTGTGCGGGGAAACGACACAGCCCGCTTCTTCGGCCTGTCGACCTCCACCCAGGACCTGCAGGTGCGTCCTACGCCGGAGCCGCGGTGAAACGCATATCTGCTCACCCGGCACGACGAAAGCCGGCACTAATGACCAGGCGGATGGCATCAGAGATTAATTTGCTGATGAGAAATTGTCATTCTTTGGTGGGAATTAGGTCAGCGACCTCAGTTTGTTTGCGTGACTAATCTGCTTAAAGCATTTGCAACGGTCCCTTTTCGTACATAATGTTCTCGTCTGGTTTCGATGGATATTATAGGTTGACTGAGTTATCCGACGCAGCCATATCACATCTTAAATGCATTCCGTTGTCCTGCCCTTACTTGTGCTACGACGAACTCACTTAGTGAGCTACGAATCACAACTTTGACTATTCGGAATAAGTATGGACATTTATGGTCAGATTTCCTGTATTGATCGTGAAACAGAGACTCATTCTTAGGGTTAATTCAAAAATCTTGTAAGCGTGCACGCCGCATCAGTAAGAAAAAAATGTGAACGCAATGAATTCTTAGAGAACGGATATGAGTACGCGTTTCTCTCGACTAAACTCGGTCTAACCTTTTAAGCCTGCAGTGGGTCGGACAGTTTTCTTCCCTATGAAGCTGACGGGAAATATCGTCGCCATTGACCTGAGCATCAGTAACACGTGATGTTCAGTGAGCAGTCTTCGTCTCGCTAACGTCTCCTTCAGATGGCTCTGAAACGTGATTCAGCGGCCGGAAGACAGGAGGACTGCCGGACCCCGTTGCCTAGCCAGCAGCAGATCTTATACACCTTGACGGCAAATCGACACCAGAACAACCATACTTTGAGGCTAGGTTTACGGGAGGGCAGCCAGGCGCCGAGGCCAGGTCTGCGCCAGGGGAGCCAAATCCTGAAGCCAGGTCCTGAGCGGAGCAGTCCTGCCCGGAGGCGAGGTCGGCTGAAGCGGAAGCGGCCGCAGAGACCGGGCCGGCCGTCGGCGGCGTTGGCGCGGTAGCCGCCGCGCCCTGGGACCGGCTGCTGGCCGTGCTGCAGCGGCTGACGCGCCGCCTGCTGACGCCCCTCCTGCTGGGAAAGCTCTCGCTGCTGGGCTCGGCGCTAATCGCGCTGGTCGATCTGCTGCGCGTGCTGCGCCGCCTGCTGCTCGGCGACGGCGACTCGGCGACCGGCGGCTTCTCGGCGCTCGGCGGCCGGCGACTGGAACCGGCGGAGGCCGTCCGTACGGAGCTGAGACAGCACGACCGGGGGATGCACGGCAGAACACCGGCCGCCACGCACCGCCTCCCACTGGGTCCCGCCGGGTGCCGACGGATCCTGCCATCTCTCGCCGTCTCTCACCGGCCCCACCGGATCGCGACACCCCCCACTGGCTCTCGCCGGCTCCCACTGGCTCCCACCGACTCCCAAAGGCTCCCAGACTCTCCATCCTGCATCATTTCTTTCGGACGTCAGGTTCTGGCTTCCGTCTCTGCAGTCCAGTCCACACTGCCCAACTCGCTGCATAACTTCAACTTCCGTGTTGCTGACTCTGCTTCACCCTGTTTCTGCGTATGACACGCGTGTCGCTTCCCATTTCACAAGCTCCAATCACTGTATCTTCCCGCAGATTTAGACCTCCTATCTCCTGCCCGAGGCCGCTGCATCGCCACCCCACACCACCCGCCTCGCCGGCAGGGAACTGCATCGCCTCCGTCATCGCCACCGTCCCGGTAGCACGTCCCGGCCTCCGCACGCTCACGCGGCGCCCGCTGTCTCTCTCTGCCGACAGCTGGGGATCCAGTTCACGGTGCCGTTCCTCTCGGTGCCGCTGGGCTCGCTGCTCGGCCAGTACACGGACTGGTCGTCACTGCTCCAGGTCAACTGGCCCAGCCTGGTGGCGCTGGGCGTGGTCCTCGTGGCCGCCGTGATCATCATCCCCTGGCTGGCCAGCAAGGTGTCGGGCGGCAGCTTGCCCAGCTACCTGAACCTCAGCAACTACGGCAGGGCCGACGACGGTGAGTGGCGGTGGCGATGGCCGGCGCCCTCCGACCGGACAGACTCTCGCGGTCCTGCGTCGGCGGGCTGACCAGTGGTGACAGTGGTGACCGACTCTTGCGACGTGCCGAAATTTTCCTGTTAAACAGATTTAGCTCCGTGATGTTCGCACAGGGATGATCCCAATGCGCCGGCCGTCTAGGCGGAACATATTGGAATACGGTTTTCGTGGGACGGTGAATAAGTCTGTCTTACGGACGTTTGAGACGGAATTCGCTCTCTTACGAGCTGGCGAAAAGACACAGCTAATGGGATTAGTTATGCTTGTGACCTTTCTCTGCTGTAACATCATCACCGACCGCCACTTTTTCAAACGGCTGAAGAACTGGACGTCATGCAGAGTTTTTGGGCGAGGGCCACTAAAACAATGCGTGCGCTATTCGATCAGGTCCACCCGGTCACCGTTGTCGGCCCCGCCAACTCCCTGCGCCTCACGAATACATCACCGGCTGAGGCTGACTAATGCAAAACCCATCCCCTGGTGACGCAGAGGTGTGTGCATGCCTGGTTGGAACGAACACACGATGATCCTCCTCCCCTCTCCGTCACTTCCTAAGATGCCAATTGCTAAATATTATAGGTGCATTTTGACCGTCCGCACCGGTGCATGGTCCTCGCAATGACTGTGACAAATGCGACGGTGACGCTACCCTGGTTTAACTAAACCAATTGCGCGGTGCTGTGCTGTCATTTCTGCCTCCCCAATTTCAGTTCATTTTGTTGGCAAGGTGTGCATAAACAGCATGGATCGCATCATCGGGTACGTTCCGTCTATGGACAGGTTAAAAGACTGACGATTTCGGTGTTTGTAAAGAACGACAGATCAGCCGCTTTCCAAAAACACGCGCCCTGGAGTTGCGCGTGCTCGTAACCTCCCAAGGATTCATTGAAAATCGTCGCACTGCCGATGGCGCAACAACGCCGTTTGTGTTTCTGGTCTGGAAGCACCGCTCCCTCACCTTGACTCTCCGCCGCCGGGATGGGTTACTCGGCGCCGTTTTTCTCGGCGTGACGTCAGCGGCGGGGTGCCGACACCCGGTGCCGGTCGGCCGGCGGACCGCGGCAGCCAGACGAGCCTGCCGGCCGGCGCCTGAGCAGTTTCCGAGGCTGTGGAAGCCGTTCAGGTCACGGCGCGACGCCGCCCTTTCACTTTCGCGGCCGCCGTCGTCGCCGGTGCCGCCCGTTCAGTTCCGCCGATGAGGAGGGGGGGGGGTCACGTGGACTGCCCCCGGGCGTTTGTTTTGTCGCCGGCGGCGCCGCGCGGCTGCTCGCGGCTGCTCGCTGCCGCGACAGAGTGGCCGCGACAATGGCAGGAGACTGGGTCGCCCTGTCGTTACACCATCGCCCGGTTTCCGTGTCGGAGATTTGTTAGGAAACGGTAATTACGCGTAGTGTTTTTCTCTGACCGCGACGCCCTTTGTCCGGTGTGTATTTTTGTAGCTCTGTGTGGAAAGCCGACCCGGCTGCGACGCAACGGCGACGGAACGGACTTGACCTCAGCTGTTCTGCAGAGCGACGAGATGACCAGAACTGACTGCGGACTCTGACTGGACTGGCCTGGACTGGACTGGACGGCGACTCGGCGACCCGGCTACCCGGACTAAACTGACACGTGACAGGCCCTGACCCGGGACGGCCACAGGTCAAGGCCGAGGGATTTACAGCTCGTCTCCGCTTCCTCGGACTGCCGACACCTCTTTTACGCTTCGACTGCCGGACGACGGGCTGACCAGTGGACATCCGATTTGAACAGATCTCTAATACTGTGATAATGTGGTCCATTTTCTTAAGTGGATTTTGGGCGTTTCCTTTTTTGTCGTATGTTTCGAAGATAAATTGTATGGATGGTTACATAACCAGTGGCAATATGTGTAAGCCTACAATGGACCAATGTGCAACATCAGTGCAATGCTTCTTCAAATCAATATAACATGTCCTACGGCATCACTCATCCGTTCTGCATCCTTCAACCCCGACTGATTCTGGTCCAGCCCAGTTCTGGCTGGCCCAGCCCCCGGATCAGGACGTCACCGCCATGTACATGTGACGTCACCGCCGCGCGGCGTCCGGCAGGCGGCGACGCGGCGGCGCCGTCGCTGATGGCGCGGCTGGATGACGCCCTGCAGAAGTACGACATCGACTCGACGGCGTGCATGCAGCGCGGAGTCTGCACCTACGTCCGCGAGGCGGCGCTCAGCGTCAAGGAGGGTCGCGCCCAGTCCACCGACCTCTTACTGGACGGCCTCGCCAGGTCAGACTGCTGTTACGTAAACAGTAGTGCAAAGAAGGATATCGTATTGGTCGCGTTACATGCAGATGACGTAGCTTTTTTGGATTAGAGCTTAGCGGGCGCAATCTTTTCGTGGGATTGTAGTGGCTTAGAAAAAGATGCAAAATATCGACAACGGCTAGTACATCATTTGCGCAAAGCACTTGGGCTTCGGTCTGGTTTGGACATCATTCCTCTCCCTGTGCGTGTGTCCTGACCACTGACCAGTTCACGTTTTCGTCAACCGCAGCAACGCGTACATCAACTCCTGGCTGGACGGCACCTCCTTGCAGGAGGCCACCAAGATGGGCAGGTCGGGCGCCAATTGCGCCGACACCTACGCCAAGTGCCCACTCACCGCCAACAGCGTGTACCGGGCGCTGGCCAAGTACATTGGTAACGCCGTCTAGCGGCCGCTGGGCCTGCCATCTGCCAGCCGGCAACGGAACTAGACTCGGGACCGACTGCAGTGAGACGGTGTGGCTGCTGCCGGCGGCCACCCCGCGGGATTTCTCCGCAGGGCGGGTCAGAACAGGACAGGACAGAGCAGGACCGGACAGAACAGGACATGACGGGGAAGGTGGTGACCGGGCGGAGGGTGCGGAACGCTATCGGTGGCATTGACAGACACCAGACCGGACAGGATGGGACATCGCAGAAGACGTTCATCTCGTCGGACAGTACAGAGTGGCGAAAACAGCTCCGACAAGGCAGATCGAGCGGGAGGAGAGTCGCGCAGACGCTCCGTTGGAATCCGCCGGCACGCAGGACGAGTGATCGCAACGGATGCCCACCCACGACGTTGATACGGCCTCATTTGGGAGTCGGCGGTGTCATCGGAAGATGGCGTACACAAAACGAAACAAGTGCCGGGTCGCCACCTCACTAAACGCATCGACGCACGTGCCGATCAGCGTGACCAGGGGCGTCGTGTCGGCAGCGACGTGATATCGCGACCGATCGCAGGCGGCCACGCGGCCGGCAGCAGCAGCTCAGAGCCGCCCGGAACTCGACCACTCCGCTCCACTCCGTCGACGAATCACCGACCACGCCGCTTCGCGACCTGACGGGGACACGTGACCACCGCCAGATCACCGTCCGGTCCAGATGACGTCACGGGCTGACGCGGCCACACGCGGCCGGCGCGGCGGCGGCACGGGGCCCGAGGCAGCTGCACTCGCCCGGGGACCGGTGGGCACGCCCGCGCCACGCGCCGCGCAGCCGGCCGGCGAGCCGTTCCGGCTGACGCGCGGAGCGGCCCGACCACGCGACGGACGGCACGTGCTGAGCTCGGCTGGGGGGGGGGACGCGGCTGCACCACTGGACAGACGGCAGGAAGCCGTGCGCGCGGGGACGCCGACCTGACGGACAGAACACGGGCGGGGGGAGGGAGACATCGACTGGACACCATTAGCTGACGGCTCCGCGCCGTCTCCGGAGCCCGTGGGTATTCGGGAGGGACTGAACCGGTCTGTACCTCCTGCGGCGTAGTGGTCGGCTCTGCTCCGACGCTGACCGTGACTCACGACGCGGGATGGTGTGATGTTCCAACGCGACATGCGATTCTCAGAATCATCCACCGGGGTTGATATTAGCGGGGACGTCTGACATCACGTACAGTGCTGGCCTATTTTATCTCATGGATGACTCAGGACTCGAGGCAAATAATCAGACCTGTATGCGCGCAGTGACACTGCCGGTGGTCAGTTAAGTGTTTGTCAAAGTACCAGGTAGTGTCGTGTTGCAACCGGCCTGTTACTGTTGAAATGAATGTTGAAGTGTTTGTATTTTCTCTCCGCTTGACTGCTCTGGTCCTTGTTACGAGGGGCGTGTGACGAGTTGCAGCAAGTTGTAATGCGTAGCTGTTAACATCGAAAAATAAATAAGTCTACCCACGATGTCTGAAGTAGCCTGGTCCCCTCTTTTCACAAACGAAGTCTCAACAGCATAGGCATGCTTTCTTTATGCACATGAAGAAACGGTGAGGAAACATAATCTTACATCACAAAGCATTTGTTTTCTCAACGCTTTGGCCATCTAAAAACATTCCCTTGACAAGCACTCGGATATCACTAAACGTGCACGCGAATAAAGCATATCCGTTCTCCAGATTGCGATTATTCGGTGTTAACTGATCCTAATAATATGCAAGTCATCACCACCATTTGCCCTGTCAACCGATCCTTTGCTGCGCAAGTTATGCAGATCATCGCTAAACATGGACCCATATTTACATCCGAACATCAGATGGAAGTCAAGTGAGTCCTGGAAGAGGACTGAGCTTTCGGTTCCAGGAACCATAACTATCCTGGTATTGCCTCATGTTTACGACTCCAGAGCAAGCAGCAACCGGCAGACTTTCAAACGCCTACGTCTCATGTGTCTCATGGTTCCACTGCCGGTTCTGTTCTGCATGGAAATCGTGATGTCAGGTGCTGTATTAAAAAGGAACGAAAACGTTTTGCTGAGGAAATTAACCTGAGGCTCACTAACCTCCGTTCTCTTTTAAGTCACCAGGTGCATGATGAAACGCCGCTTTTGCGGACTATCATCGAATTCTGGATAGTGAGAATAGCCATAGGGTGGCCAAATTTGCCACAAAAGGTCCCTCAACGCTCTCGGCTCATATTTGAACAGTTCATTGGAACGACGTCTCCGCTCTGTTCAAAAAGCCCCGAAACCGTTTTACATGATCCCGATCTGTTTTACATAATTTTACATCCCCGCTGATCTCGGCTCTCGTACATACAGGTCTCGAAACACGCTTCATTGGGCTGCGGGGTGGTTTCTGAAAAACAACATTCTGATATGTAACGACAGCTTAACAAGCCCAATAATACTCAAGCCCAACAATACACAAACCCGACAATCCACAAGCCCATCACAAATAAGGTGCACAACGGACCACAAACGATAATACGACTGGACTGACGCAAATATGATTGGTTTGAAACGATAAGGAAAACTCGGCGAAACTGGTCTCTGCGCCGCCTCTCTGATTCGCCTGTCTCTCTGTTCCGATTCTGTCTCTCTGTTCTGTCTCTGTCTCTCTGCTCCGCCCGTTTCTCTGCACTGTCTCTGTCTCTCTGCTCCACCTATCTCCCCGCTCCGCCTGTCTCTCTACCCCGACTCTGTCTCTCTTCCCTGTCTTTGTCTCTCCGTTCCGCCTGTTCCTCTGCTCCATCTCTGTCTCTGCTCTATCTCTGTCTCTGCTCTGTCTCTGTCTCTCTGTTCCAGCCGTCCCTCTGCTCCATCCCTGTCTTTCTGCTTCGCCTGTTTCTCTGCCCCGCTTCTGTTTCTCTGCTCTTCCTCTGTCTCTCCGCTCCGTCTCGGTCTCTCTGTCCGGTTTCTGTCTCTGTTCCGTCTGTTTCCCTGCTCCGTCTCCGTCTCTATGTCCCGTCTCTGTGTCTCTGCCTCGACTCTCTCTCCCTACCTCATCTCTGTCTTTCTGCTCCGTCTCTGTCTCTGCTCCGTCTCTCTCACTCTGTTCCAGCCGTCCCTCTGCTCCACCCCTGTCTTCTTGCCCCGTCCGTTTCTCTGCTCCGTTTCTATTTCTCCGCCCCTTCTCTGTCTCCCTGCTACGTCCCCGTCTCTCTGCTCAGTTTCTGACCCTCTGCTCCGTCTCCGTTTCTGTATTCTGTCTCTGTCTCTCTGCTTCGCCCCTGTTTCTCTGCTCCGTTTCTGCGCCATTTCTCGTCTGAGCGAGGAGGATGAGATGCTCCCTGTTTACAGACGTCAGCGCGCGGGGTCGTCGGCGGCTCGAGTTGGTCGCGGCCGATTGCGATCTGCTCGATATTTACCCAGAGTCGGCATACCGTGCCAATGCAAAACTTTTGCTCTCTGCGCCGTCCCAGAGCGCCTCTCTCAGCATCATGCCGTGGCTAGAAGTGAGCTCTACATGGTATTGAGTCCAGTGCATCATTCATGCTAACTGTGCTCCCTTTATATGTAGCGGTTCAAAGGAAAATCGATTCCAGCCGGCCAGCTCACGTCACAGCAATGCGATGAACTGCGTGCCATTTTTGGAAACATCACCGTTGGTGAAAGGTTAGTCGTTTATCCAGGAAACGCCCCATAATGTAACGTGCACACAGTGCATGATTCAGCATAGCAGTAGGACCATCCAGATCCATACAATCCTTTCTGTATGCAGCAATACACGCTCAGCGTGATATGGACTACACTACCGGCAAAAACAGTTCTACGGAAAAGTACGCAGACTTGAACCAGACATAAACAGAAGTTCACGTGGCTACAAACCGCACTCTCCGAGTCCATCGACACACGAAACATATCACAGACATTGCTCCTCGTCCTCGCGAGGAGCACCTTTCCGGCCTCGCAGGATCCGCCTCAGAGGATCATCATGTCCATGAGGCCGTTCTCGCTGGGCAGGGTGCCGAAGTGGACGCGGTGGTGGTGGCCTCGGTTCACCTCGTGGTGGTGCAGCATGAAGCCGTCACGCTTCATGGCCGGCCAGTGCACGTCCTTGCCGTGCACCAGCTCCGGACTGGGCCAGGACGGTGGCGTGCGCGCCGGCGCGTCCGGCGCCCGCCGCCAGGGCAGCACGGCCGGCACGTGCGAGCGGCGGGAGACGAGGAACGGCCGCCGGCCGGGGCCGGCCCGCTCGGCCGGCGCCCGCCAGAACGGCGCCGGGAAGAACGGCCGGTAGTGGAGGGTGGCGGCGCGCGGCGGCCGCGCCCGCCCGGCCGCCGCCGCCGGCAGCCCGGCGCGCTCGGCTGGGACCAGCGGACCGGCCGACACCCGGCAGAACAGCCAGCACAGCGCGGCGCTGGTCAGCTGTGGAGAGCGGCGGCCGTCAGCTGGCGATCGGCGTCAAGTGTCGGCGGACCGAGGCAAACGGGTGTTTAAACCGTCAACCTAAGAGCACGTAAACTGAAGACGAAACTGATCCAAAGCTTCTCCTCTAGGTACTTGGACGTCCGACATCGGCGTGTTTAACACAACAGTGCTTCATCAAGCGCATTCATGGCGCCTTTTGGTTATATACGTCAGAAAGAAAACGGAACTTATGCAGCTCTGAAGATACTGGTTGCTGTTCAAAAAATCTTTCGACGGAAAGGTATGGTACAAATGAGGCATATAACAGGCACGTCCTACCAGAATTTTTTGATCCTTTCAGGTACCTTTCAAGTACCTTTCAATGATATTTTACAAGCACAAGTACGAGAACAGTTTACCATTTTTACCGAGGCTAGATACTGGAGTTTGCTTGCTTTGTTAAAAGCGAACAGACGAGAGCTTACCAAGAGGCGCATGTTGGCAGCCAAGATGACGTCAGTACGGGGAACCACTCCTGGAGCCTCGGTAGCTCAGGCCTGCCGGGCCAGACAGCTCCTCTGCAGCTACCCGGCCAGTGCCGCCTGCTGGTCGCTGAGCTGGGGCTGCTCAGTCACCGCCGCGTCCTGACTTCTGAGCCCGGTCGAGACCCGAGCCCGGTCCAACGGGGGCGAACTGCGTCCTCTCCGTGTCCGCCAGCGGCTTGCCGTCTACTACGGCCCGCGGTGGGCGACTCCGCCAGTACATCTCGGCCGCTGTGACGTCAGACGGTGGTCCGGACGCCCTTTGTTTATGCTGCCGTCCTGGGCCGTCCCGTCCCGGCCGTCCGGTCCGGCCTGGCCAGGCCAGGCCCGGCCGCGGTCTGGCGCCTCGCAGAAAGTGGAGCGGTCCGCTCGCGGTCCAGTTGGTGGCGTCAGCGTGGACCGGTCGCCGAGCTGACTGTGCTCTTCGGGCTGGAAGGATTTGGCTCCACCAGCACGGCTCCGAATTACGCCTTCCGCGTTTTCCGGCAACAGCAACGCTTGGCGTTTTGTGCCTTGAGCTGACTGCGAGTGGAAAATTGGGTTTATTGGTGCGTCAGCAATGAAGGTCGTTGAAGACATTGTCGTGGATATTCTCATGAACGCCACCAGTGAGGTCAGTACTAGGATAACGTTTTCGTTCAGTGGCCTGATGACCTGGAAACACCAGGATGTTTAAGGATGCACTGTCGGTCGAGCTCTGCAAAAGCTGCGATCTATTCCTTGAAACACACACACTCTTGTCGTTCACAGTAGCGGGAAAAAACGCGAGCCACGCAACGCACGAGCTCGGCTATCACTGACGTCAGACGTTTTACAGGACGCAGGTATTTACAATCTCGCTGTCCGTTAGGCAACGATTTGCGTATTACAGAGAAGCTCGTGGCATCTCCTTCAAGTCCACGGCCAGTGAGTTCAGTGACGCATGCGAGCAGCGCGTGGCGGCGAAGGACGCTCGACGTTGTGGAACTGTTAAGGCTTTCCTCAGGGCTGCTTGTCTGTGCCTTTACCAAAACTATTTCTCTGGAAAGGATTGGATCTGACGTAGGAGATGTGAGAGAGAGATCGCTGCCCGTGCGTAATGAGATGAACGCCCGCCAAATCGGGCTGCTTGGGGCCATTTCGACAATGACCTTGCCTGAAGGGCAACCGAGCCTTGCAGATACTTTTATATTTCGATCTTTTTAGCATGAATATTGAGTTTTTCACATGGGTGGAAACCATTTTAAATACAATGCTTGCATCGACAGTTTTTGAATTGCTATGTGTTTCTCCATCCTTGTGTTAAGAGTGATTTTTTTTTGTATTTGGGTGAGATCGGAGTCGGATCTGTGCTCATTTTCTACAAATCAAAAAATGACACGAATCTGGAATTCATATGGGTTGTTTTGCCATTGCTTGTGCGTCCGCCATTTTATCGAATGTGATGTCCATGAACTGATTTCAATGTATAACATTATTTGTTTCCCACTTCTCAGTTTCTCTCAAAAGGCTACTTTGTTTGTATGTTGTGAAAGGTAACAGCTGTTCTCCCCTTGATACCATCGGAATGGAAAATTTTTCATATTGAAATTCGGGGACCAGGCTCAGAAGACACTGGCGCACTGCGACAAGGCAGGCAATGAGTGTGGCTGAAGCGACTGAATAACGATGGATTATACTTTCTCTGATATCAGTGATGTGGGTAGGCTTATTGCAAATACGTTAATGGACTGATTTTTTACGAGTTTAAATGTATGAATACAGCTAATCACTGGTCTGCGCATGCCATTGATAATCCGAGCCAGTGAACAATTATCTCGTTGTTTAGGACGTTAAAATCACTTATATGCTGATTATTATGATTAAGATAGTTACTGATCCTGCACAGATACTGAATTCAGAGTCATGGATCAGCTGCTTTAAATAAGAGGAATCTTCACTAAATATCGCATAATATGGCATAATATCACACGAACATAAAGGAAATGTTGGATGATGCTCTCTTTGCTGTTATATATGTTATATGTTATATACCAGAAACGATACATGGAAATGGTAATCTGCTCCGAATGGGCTCATTCGTAGAGGGAAGATCGTTCCCAGTGAACCTCAGCACCTCGATAATGGCATTCTGCTCCGAATAGGCTTATTTGTCGAGGGAAAGTCGTTCCCAGTGAGCCGCAGCACCTTGTTTTGATTTTTTTTTCTTATGTATAATGGTCAGAGGTCATTCTAAGTGGAACTTATTGCATTGAATTCAGCCCTCACACTTGGCCGTATTATTCCAGGAAACGGCCGATTTTGTGGCAAAAGCTTGAAGCGCCGTCGAGAGTATTTTTAACCCGCTGCAAGCTTAACCAAGCGCCGAATAACGAGCTCCGAAGCGACTCAACCCCGCCTTGCTGGGATGGGGAAGACAACGCCTGACGAAACATGGTGTCAGTCCCGGCCAAACAGATTGTGGAGTGTCTGACTGCACTCAGTCCGGCTTCTGCGAGACCAAGGGTCCCTCGGTGCGGCAGGATCTATTTATGTTAGGTTAGGTTAGGTTATTTATGTTTTAGGCAGCAAACAGATATGAAACTGGCGTGTGGAGTGACGAGTATGCGTCTCATACAGCAACTACGTGAAAAAGACTGGGTGTCTTTGGTATGAAAGTCTCATGTTGTCTCGTAGGTCTTACGAACTTCCACATTCTTGTGCTTGGTGGAATCGGCGTAACAGTAACATTTTGCAATGATTTTTTTTTTGCAAGGGACGGAGCTTTGTAAAGAAACTGACCACATGCAGAGCCATTTGGAAACCTCTGGCTACATCGCAGCACCTGACACGAAACATTCCTTGATACATATTAGTTTCACGATGCAAGGCTCAATTCAAGGACTTTTTGGCCCTTTTCGAACATACTGTGATGTTACAGTTACGATTTCTAGGCGTTGCTCTACTTATTACTGTTCGTGTTTCTCCCTAATTAGATTTCCATCTGTCGTTATTAGATGTCTAACTCAAACCTCATGCTTCAATGTCAGCTTGTCCACGATAAACTGCATCTCCGATTTCTCACTTCCTAGATGTCTGCGTGCAGGCAGGTCATCGGTGACACCGGTATATTACGATACGCTATCCTACTGCTATTGACCGGTATCGAACCTCTGTTTGCTTTCAATGGAACCGGAAACCTCTCGTCACCGCAGTTAGTCTAACGGTGACGTCATATCAGGCCGGGAAGTTCATGGATTGCTCCCGGGTCGTATTTAAGCCCCGGCGCCGGGACGCCCGGAAGACAAACGACTTGAGTTCCATACGGGACCGACATCTGTCTGCGCTGTCTGAAGTTGCCATGAAGGCTATGGTAAGTTACAGCCACCTGTCGTCACCTTCGAGAGCCGACTTTCGGCGCGAGACTGTAAACACGTGTCGACGGCGCGAGACTGTAAACACGCGTCGACGGCGTGAAACTTCATTGTGGACCACGCAGTCAACTTCAGTATAGCTGTAACGCCAAAATTCGCAGTTCCGACTAAACCGCTGATATTATTAGGCTGGGGCAATAACAGTCCATATTTAATAATATAATTCTATGTAATGCATAATAACAATATGATCATGAGATGGATTATTAAAAAGTGCTCTTATAGTTTCGTAATGTCAATGATTAAACATTTTTATTTGTTAAGGGTCCGTTCTCACAAGGCCATCGTTCAGCAAACAGCGAAAACCCAAGGCCTGAGAGCAACTTTCTGGTGTCGAACCATTCGGCATTTTGCGTGCTTGAACATCCAACCCTATTCAAAGATGCCGCCATGTCCTGATTGCCTGTCTCCTGTTGACGCACTGTTTTGCCACCTGCCGGCAGGTTCTGCTCAGCTTCACCTGCCTGGCCTGCGCCAGTTCGGCGCCGTCACAGCGCTGGAGGTCACGTGGCTCCGCCGGGCCCGGTGACCTGTGGACAGGCGGCGGCGGCCGGCTCTGGCTCGCTGTCGGCGCCAGGCGCGGGCCGGCGTTCTGGGGACGGGAGGACGGCGAGTCCTCGGAGGAGGGGCAGAGCGGACGCTTCTCCGAGGAGAACGAACCACTCCACCGCCTGAGGCCGAACAGGAGGCAGCCAGCGGCCGAGAACTCCTCCGAAGAGGACGAGGACGGAGAGCCGGCCCGCTGGTGGGCCCCGCTGCCTGGCCGGAGCAGCGGCTGGCGGCGGGACAGGCGGGTTCGGCCCCGGCTACCGGCCACGCGCTGGACCGACCCGACGATCGTCGACGGCGCCGCCCGCCGGCGAGCCGTCCCGAGGCCGCAGTTCCGTAAACTGTACTTCGAGGAGCCGGTGGACGACAGCACGCGGGGCCTGCGCCGGAGGCGGTTCGCCGGCCAGCTGGAGCCGCGCCTCGCCTTGTCCTGGCGCGACCTCCTCTGGCGGCTGGATGACGCCCGCCTCTGGAGCCGCCATTACTCCAGGCCCCGGCGCTCGCCGCCAGTGTGAGCCGCTGGTGCTTCGTCATTCTGAACGGTGTTGATCTGTTTATCGCGCAACTAACGGTACGCTGCTGATGGTGTTCGGATGATTTCACACTTCTTCAGAAGCAGGCACGTAGCCAGGATTTTGCTCAGGGAGGGGCCAAATGTCAAATGATATCATATGCCACCGGTATATGGCGAAATTTGTTGAAGAAAGCAGCAATTTTAAGTAACTTACCTCATATTTAACGCACAGGAAAACATATAATGCTTGCTTCTGCAGCGTACTTAGGATCTCTATTACGTTTCTCCGAAATCGCTTTATATCTCATGTAGACTGCTCGGCTCAGGGGGGCCATGGCCCCCATGGCCCCCCCTTGGCTACGTCCCTGTTCAGAAGCCAGTGTTATGTCCGAGGAAACGAAATGTTTTTTGTGAGCACATATTTTTATTATTTATTGGATTGTGTGTGTTTATTAAATAAAACTCGTATAAACTTCTGATGCTGTTCAGATGATTTTACACTTCTTCAGAAGTCAGTGTTATGTCCGAAGGAACTAAATGTTGTTTGGTGAGCATAGATTTTTACTGTTTATTAGACTGCATGTGTGTATCAAATAAAGCTCGTATAAGTCATATTCTGAACGGTGCTGTTGGCCACTGGCTCATGTAGCGCCTCATAGCAACCATGGCTGGCGATCCTGAGGGGATTGGGTGTCCGGACCCCCAATATTCAGGGGTTTTAGCATCAGGCCTATGGCAATGACTGGAAAGAAACCGTCTGAAATCCTATGTGGACCTTACCCCAATAATTCTGGGGAATCTCCAACCATGTTACCAACTAGATCATAAGTGGGCCCATACATCAGAATCTATGGCGGACGTCATGCACCGGCACCATGGCTGGAAATCTCCAAAAATTGTTCGGGGAGGTAATCTACATAGGATTCCAGACCGTTTGTTATCAGTCATTGGCATAGGCTTTACCGTGATCGTCACTGATCAAAGGACAGAAGAGAGACAAAAGCAATACATTACATTATAATACCAGCACATCACTCTGGTGCAAGGATGGAATCTTGACGAAACTATCGATGTTGCCAGGAGCAGCTTTAGATCCCTTTTCCTATGCTCTGTCATAGGCCAAATGCTGAATATGAGGGTCACTGGTGTTGCATTTGCAGCACCAAAAATACACGCGTTCACCACTGCCCGGAAGTTATTTAAGTCATTAAGTATGACAATCTAGAACGAAAGATGAAAGGCAATTTTTATCCAAAGCGCTGTGCCGGTGGTTCATACACCGCAGGATTATACCTAGGGATGCACCGGATCGGGATTTTTGTAATCCGGCCGGTTACCGGATATGCCGGATCGGGTGCTGGATATCCGGCCGGATATCCGGCCGGATACCGGATATTATGGATAACTATTTTTATTTGATATTTGTTGCTGGAAAATGAGACGAAAAATGACTGCACTGGAAAAGAAAGGTCTGAAAACTGGAAAATAATCTCGCAATAACTCTGTATCCCTCAGAGTTATTGCGAGCTTTCCGCATGTTTCATTCTAAAAAAAGAACAATTAAAGAACACAGCGATCATAGCGTAGATCACCGATCACCATTTCTGTCTGAAGGCAAAGGGCAAAGGGTCCAAAATGCGCAGAATGCCATTACGGCGCCTTGGTAGACCTCAGATATCTGGCTTGATAAGCATTCTGTAAAAATACTAAGGTGCGTCCACTGAAGAATACTGTCCTTTAACCAGGGGCGCAGCCAGGGATTTCGTGAGGAGGGGGCCCGGAGCCCAGTGTGAACTGAAATCATACGAAAACCGCCTGCTGGGAAGACGATGTGTAATGTTTTTCACAAAAATGTGGGTCCAAGGAGGGAGCCCGCCTTTGGCTGTGCCAATGCCCTTAAAACTTGCCGGTATGGGGCCTTCTGTATATGGCGGACGTATAGGGGAGAAGGAGGTTGGTACGATCCCCCAGCCATTTCAACACCTTGCGTCCTAGAGCGTCGCGGAAAAAAACAGCGTGCTGCACGTGACGAGATCTCACGACTGGCATCCCTTCTTCAGGTCTCAGGTTAACGGATGATTTTCCACATCGGATCAAATGTCAAAAATTGGCAGAAAGTGGTACTTTCTCAGTTAAGTGCAAATGAACGTCAAAGAATAAATTATGATGAAACGTAACGGATACCATAATGTTCGTCAATCAATTAGGAGACTCTCTGTACACCACATGATTGTATTTAACCCCTGGAGTCCGATCCAGGCCATGCTAGGCCAATCCTTGTCAAGCGGGGTCGTCAGCTTCAGTGCGTTCTCGGAGCCGTAGAAGCATTTTTTTGTATACAATTATAGATGCTGAAGGCAAATGTAGTATCTCAGTTAACAAACACTATTGCCAAATAACATATAAGGGTCATCTTAGGTTACCCAAGGTCATCTGAATCCAGTGACCTAGGATGACCTCGATTTAACTGAAAATCGTAACATAGATACCTTAAAAGCGTTTTTCGAGTTGAGATCCAAAGCAAAGTCGAGTTTTAGGCATGTTCTCGTACTGCAGACTCATCATTCCGCGGCCGACGCCGCTCCGCCCGTCGTAGCAAGTCAGGCGTCCGTTGCATTGCGCCCTCTTTAGATGAAATAAAGGACAGACTGCACCAAATTTATACCATTCGATTCCTTTCAACTTCAGGAATCCGAATATATAGGCTGTTTTGCAATACCTATTTCCTATCGCATTCCCAAAGATAACAAATAACGTGTTTCTCGTCGTATCTCATGACCACACGACATGAGCTCATGACCCTCGGAAAACCTCAGCTGGGTTGCACCATTTCCCCCCCTCACCACCAAACCCTTAAGAGGGTTCATGAATTTGTACAAGAGTATCTGAGACAAATAAAAATGTTTGGAAAATAGGAGGAGGATGCGCCACGAAATGGTCGGCTGAGCATATGCTGGTTGTTATTACACATTGAGGTTGAGTCCAATCCTTGCAAATGATGCCTCAAGCTTTTTGAACCAAGATGAAAAAGTAGTGCTCCAGACAAACCCTGGAACTGTCAGGCACATCGACAGTCTAATATAGCAAGGCACGTTGCTCCTGAAACGGTTTTATAGACAAACGTAAGAACGTCTCGATTGTACACCGCAATGCCAAATATCCGACAATATCCGGCCGGATACCGGATACCGGATAATCTCAAATATCCGGCGGGATATCCGGCCGGACCGGATATCCGGTGCATTCCTAATTATACCTTTTGTGAAAAGTTAGGAAATCATGAAATTCATTTTCTGAAAACTTTGCATGTCGCTCCACTAGCCTGTTCCTTGGTGGCAGCTACTGCAACGATTCTTAAATCATAATATATCTTTACAGAACTTCCAACATATTTTTAGTAAAACTATAAAAAATCGATAAATAATTAGGGGTAAGCTTTTCCAACTTTTTACAGCTTTGGCGCTTTAGAGGCATTTGTTTTGAGTGACGTTTCGGTGTGCCCGGTTGGTTTGGAAAAGTGGCGGTACAGACTGGTGTGGCATTTTCATTCACATTTAATTGCTTGGAACTGCAGGGAGTGTTGAAAACATCCCTCAGATGTGCGCAACTCGGCAGAGTCCATCCCTTCCTCTCAAGATTGCCATAAGCTCTGAAACGTTTTAATGGATACGTGTATTGAGTTTGACGGTTTGCTGTCGCCATCATGCATGAAGTATCTGATTTCTAGCTTTGTTAAATATGTTCTCTATCAAAGAGGACAAATACCCTTTCAGTTTGATTCACTGAAAGACTATGCCAACACACCCATTGCTGCATTGGCACCAGGCATAACTGGTGACTTAAGTGACATGAAGCTTTGTGATGCAAAGGAGGTTCACTGTCGCAGACGACAGCTTGTGAGTACTCATCCCACAAATGTCTGACTTGTGGTTGATTGAGGGCAGTTCAAGTGTGCATTTTGTTCCAATATGTACAGCATATTTTTGGGAAACTGATGCCATACCAGCGTAGTACACGTCCTGAAATGGTTCCTGAACTTCACCAGCAATCACTATGACTCATTGAGGAGGGAATTCATCCATATCTTTGTATAATTTGCCCATGATGTGGATTGCAAGACTAATTTTAACAGCTTAATGTACATTGGTTTACTTATGTGATATTGTGGTCTTGCAAGTGGTGAATTTTGTGCCTACTAGAATTGGCAGAATTCAGTTAAAAATTGTGCACACAGTAAAATCATGACAGTGCACTTTTGCAAACCCAGGCAGTATTCAGTTATTGTTAGTACAATGGTGTCAGTGTGGTACTGTCTTCTGTATGTGAAAAATAGTACTATGTTAATAGCTGGACTCACATGTTAGCAATCCATCACTACAAGTGAATATGTTATTTTTCCAATTTTGTGCTTGTCATGCTCCAAAGCAATGGGAAACCATTCCAGTGGGAAAATGGCCACTTGAAAATGTGTTGATTGCTATGCCAATTTTCTTAAGAAAACATTGTGAAATATGACATGGTTTTGAATGGAATACTTTTGTTCATGGTGAAATGAAATAAAATTCCAAAATTTTGTGAAACAGCTGACAAAAAAGCCTTTTTGCAAGACAAAGCATTGTCCATTGAAGATGGCTGGCTTGTAAATCATGTCTGTCATTCAGGCCAATTACCATCCCATACTTGGTCATTGCAATCAATCTGTCTTCATTGCATGCATAATGTCACCAATAGTCCAATCATAATGTACAGTCATAATGCCTTTCACTGTTAAGCTGAACTGTTTTCTTGTACCTGAACTAAATCTATCCTAACCATTTTCAAAGTGTTGATTGCTGTAGTCACATCCAGAAGCAAAATTTATCATTTATTTCAGTTATACTGTTGTTGCTGATGTCATACAGCTAACCCCACGCATTGGTTTTTGTCTGGTAACCAAGTAAACTTAATCTTTAGTCAAAAGACTCTTCCAGTATGTTTGGCCTTTGTGAGTGTTGCCTCAGCTAGACCCCAGATCTGCCAGTTCCCTTTGACCCAGTAAGTAACAAACATTTGAAATGCTCTTAGATAAGGTGCCAGTGCAAGCAGGCCATCTTGGCTCATGTTCACTGAGCATGTTTAGTCTGGACTGTTGTTGACTGGCACACCCTTCTTTTCAGCGGGAGAATCTGAAGCGTGCCAGGGACCTGCAAAGGAAGGCCAGAAACGACGAGAGGCTCCGCCGACGGATCCACGCCTTCTTGGCTTCGTACGACGCGTATGACCAAGTAATGGTGAAGACGGTCTGCGCTACTGCTGGCACCGACGGTTTCGCCCTCGTGGTGAACTGGTCTAGGCTGGACTGGACTGAACTGGACTGGGCCAGGCTGAACTGCATTGCGCCGTCCCGGACGGACCGAACCGGACCTGCGTTGGTCGGTGTAGATCTGTGGGATGTCATGCACATGGTACCCCCCACCAGAACCATCATTGCTCAGTTACTGGGCGATGAGCACTGAGGCGCTACAGATGGCGGCAAAAAGAGAGGTTCAGGGGAACGCGAGTTGTCTGGGACTGCCGTGTGACCGATGCCGGCGTATCGCCAGTCTCCATAAGTGTGTCAGGCCGCGCGCTTACTCAACCGTCCGTTTCCAGCATCTGTCGGAGGCGTTAGACAGTCGAAGTTGGCCGTCTGGCCTGCAGGTGGCTCTGCTGCTGGGCGGCACTCCCATCAGTCCAAAGGAGGTGTATGTGCTGCACTTTCCGAGCACGGACTCGGGCATGGACCAGCACCCGCGCAGGCTGCAGCATCGTCGGGGCGCTGTCCAGCTGTTCAGGTACCGGCATCGCACCTACCGCAGGCTGACACGACATTGATGGCGCTGACGTGTCATTTTAACGGGCGCGCCCAGCCTTACTTTCTCACCATGCCCACGTACCTGCCCGTTACACGACGACATGTTCGGAGAAACAGTATTCGATCGGCCGTTCATAATGCCCAATCTACTCGCTACACCAAACGAAGCAGCCGGTGGAGTGGGCTGCCTGGGACGAAGGGAATGCCTTCGTCTGGGCCGGCTACAAAAAGGCTGGCCGCAGCGCATCTACGTCCTGTACCAGTGGTCGCAAACGCGCGATGGAAACGGATGGCGCGAGCGATGGAAACGGATGGCGCGAGCGGATGAGTGGAAAGTTGACGCCAATGCGACTTTCATTTGGTTGGGAAAACCCGGACTATGAACTATTTTTTTATTTTATTTTTATATTATTTATTTTTTTTATATCATTTTATTTTATTATTAATTATTAACACATAATTAGTGCTCGCAAAAATAGCAAACAGTAATAAATTCATAGCATAAAAAGATGGTGGCAGAGCAAGAAACAACGACGCATACAACCCATTTTGGACAGGTGTTATTGTATTAGATATTGAACACAGGGTCTACATTTGTCCATCATTTCAGTCCCGTTTCGTTAGTCAGTGACTGCTGTTTGTGGTAAGTGTAGCGCGACTTTGTCATTTTGACTATGTTTGAGTGTCATGTTAAGCGACAGTCTGTTCTCGGCAGTCGAGGGATACAGTCCAGGGGTGCGCGATCTTGCATCCTGGTCGAGAGGCGAAAGTTTAGTTGTTGTGCGAGCACCACTAGCGCAGAGAACAAAGGCTCAGGACAAAAATCACGGGCACAGCATAAAAGCAGGGTGGTTTTGATGGAGTCTGGGCGGTGTTAATTCCACTCTGGGCGATGACTGAACGGTGTGAGGCCTGGGCTGGGTCTTCTGGAGGTTTGCATGTCCATGGTTAACAGTTATTGGGCTGTTGGTATAATATGTCCTAAGACGTCGAAAAGGAATCATCTTACCGATAGGTGTTGTGAGCTGGCCTGAGTAGGGGTCGCCGTGAGCGACCATTTTGTCCTGCTGATGGACATCTGGCCTATTAAGCCCGGACTGGGCGCTCGTTTCGTGACGGCGTCACGCATTTCTTGAGTCTTGTATGTCTTGGTACCGCAGGGGTAACAATCTTACGTGTGTGACCACGCTTGAGTAGTAGTGTTGTAAATGGGAAAAATTAACGAGACATCCGGTAACACCAGCGGCCGTGAGTCGCTTCCTCAGTGACTGCTGTACTGCGGCTGTCTGTGAAGTTTAGTGTAGTACCTGCAGTGGCTCATCGACTTAAGTCGCCACCTGGGCGTCTCTTCGCCGTGCCGGGCCGTCATGGTCTCCAGCCCGACAGTCGGCCATCACCCTAACACCCTGCCGCCGCCGTCACAGGACTCTGGTGACGTCATCGCAGCTGCTGGAGCTGACGGCGCGCCAGCTGGCGCCGACCAACTTGCACGTGCTGGTGCGCACGCGGCCGGACGGCGGCCGGCCGCTACTGCCGAGGCCCGGCCTCTGCCTGCGCCGCGGCACCGTCATCCACATCCGGCTGGAGCACGGGGCGGTGGCGCTGGCCCGACCGCCGCCGCCGCCGCCGCCGGCGGCGGCCGTGGCGCCGTGCTGCGGTCGGGCGGCGCCGCGCCGCCTTCAGCCCTGCTGCGCCCGCTTCGCCAGCGAGATGGGCCTGACGCTGCTGGACGCTTCGCCGTCGCCGCGGCCGGCGGCGGCGCCGCCGGCATCCTCGCCGTCGACGGTGACGTCCGCGACGTCGTCGCCGCCGCCGGGCAAGACGGCGTCGACGGAGCGGGACGCCGAGGTCGCCGAGGCGGCCGCAGTCGGCCCCATGTGGTGCCAGATCCCCGTGGCGCTGCGCGGCTTCCGGGCGCCGCGCGCCGGCCGCCGCAGCGGCGACTGTCTGGCGGCCGAGTAGCCGGCCCGCCGGCCGCGCCCTGGACGCGTCACCCGTAGCCGGTCTGATGGTCCGGGTGGTCGGTCCGGGCGGCTCGTGGTGCAGGACCAGGACGCCCTGACGCTGGCCCGTGCGTTCTGTTGGGCTGCGCGGCGGAGAGTGGCGGCGCTCGATCTGTGGGATGTAGTCTGCTGCGGTCTGGTCAAACGCTCAGCTGTGGTCCCTCGCGGTGCACCTCCAGCGATGGAAGGCGTTCCAGCTCTCGTCTGTTGGCGTTGGTTGGTGCTGGTGCAGGTCGGTGTGCGACGGATCGCGGCGGCAGTGCGGGGTTCTGTGACGATGCGTCCAGAAGACGAATGGAGACGGCTTTTCACCTCTGATTGACAGTGTTTGAGCGACGCACTCTTGACTTTTTAATCATCGAACACTGTTTGGTCGAGCAGGGCTGGAGTAATTTCGATGCCTCTTGACGCTACGGATGCTTATTTTGTCGTCATTGCTATGGGAACAGTGCATAATGGAAGTGAGGACGCCTGCTGAATATACCGAAACGAATTTTATTCAGTGCGGATGAAGGGGAATAGACATACATTTCATATGACTAGTCAAAACAAACATGCCAAGGCCGATGATTCCGATTAACTTCATATTATACTGGTGGCTGCTTCGTCAGTCCTGAGCGTGCAGAACTCATTCCAAAACTCCATCTGCGTTCTGAGTCTGGCTACTTCATGCCTATGCAGTATTACTGTCGGGCTCTGTGGAACGACAGGGGTAATGTGTGAGGATCATTGATGTCATCAGCGATTGAACGTTGCTTTTTGTTGGCTTTATGTTTCGTTGTGTTGGTTACAAAACGGCGCGCTTGTTCCTTGAAAAGACTACGTGTTATATCACATGCGAGGGTATTACGAACTCACTTAATTCACTGTATTCAGTTTCGTGCAGGGTTCTTCCTCAGCTGCACGTACAGCAAGGCGACCAGTTCATTGGAGTCTGTTACAAAAAAGGAACACCATCACACCACCATACGTCTTACGTGGAAAACACGGTGACAACTTTTCAAGTTTGTAGTGAATGTATACGGTCCTTTGCTTGCTTGGTTTCGTTTTGGTATTTCGGTCCTGCTGGACCATTTCATACCATTCAGTTTTATTTTTTGTCATGGAGTGATAAAAGACGATGTGGTAATAAAGCGATGTTTGCAATGCAAGAAACGAATAAAAGACGATGTAGATCAGGATGGTCATCACTGGGAACAGAATGTAGATTGAAGGGGACTCGTTCTCATTCGCAGTACACTTGAAGCGGTCGTCGCTGCGACGTAAACTGTTGTCACTGTATGATGGTGTTTCACAGACTGTGCGTAATGTTGTCGGTGGCACCATGGTCCATCTTCTTGACTACGGATGAGCTAGGTGCGTCCAATTCTCAGTCTTACTAAAACTTTTTTCCTGTCGATTTTTCCTGTTTGATGGTGTCCGTCGATTAACACGTGCACTGGAAAAGGGGTCTTTTTGTGCGCCCCCCCCCCCACCTGTTTTTCTTGAACATCTCGAGAATGGATCGGAACTGGTTGCTGCTACTTTGTGACATTTATGGCAATTGAATAAGTCGTCGACGATTAAGAATCGAATGTGACGTTTAAGAATCGAAAATCAGCCGGAAATTTTTGAAGTGTCGAGCATTTGAAGTCAGACAGACATTACGAAAACGACGGTTGTCGCTGACAAATGGGAACTTTGTGAAAGGACCAGCGTTCTATCTAAGATTACCGCTTGAACACAATCACGCGACGTCGTTCGGGCATAAGTGATGGATGTACCAAGACCAAAGCCAGGGTCAATACGGGTCAAGGTCACCAAAGGTCAAGGTCAACCAGCTTGTGACCTGATCCAGATTTGCTTTGCAACATGTCGATTTGTGTGAAATATGCATTCAAAGACCTTTATAAAAACACGTGTGCGCACACTGATACGCTTACTTATACCAGGGTCAGTAAAGGTCAATGTCATCAAAGGTCAAAATCAGATATTTTGTGACCTAGGCCCAGATTTCCTTTGCGACATGTCAATTTGTATGGAATATGCATTCAAAGACCCTGATAAAAACACGTGTGCGCACATGGATACGCTTAGATATACCAGGGTCATTTCAAGTCAAGGCCATCAAAGGTCAAGGGTAGCTATTTTGTGACATGGTCCAAATTTGCTTTGCAATATGTTGATTTGTATGATATATGCATTCAAAGACAGTAATGAAAACAAGTTTGACACAATGATACTCACATGTATATACATATATACAGATACTTACATACGTAAAGATAAACGCTGGAAATGACCAGATGTACCGATGTTGGCTACCTTCACTGAAAATACGCCAAAAGTTGCATGTAGGGCCCTTATTTACACTCAGGCTACCCCGTGTTGCTCGAAATCTGATCTGCAAAAGATGAAAAAATGACGGCGTAGGTCAATGACGTGACATGAACTCCGCCTGAAATCCTCAGTGAAGACGTCAAGTGAATGGAAATTGTCTTCCACGGTTTAACGCACAAACAAACACCCTTTTCCCGTTTCGTTCGAAAAGTCGTACGAAATGCCCTGTGCAGGCCGAGAAAGTGTAAAAAGTTGACATTTTCGACCCCATTTGACCTTAAATGTATTGACATAGACTCATGAAAATTGCACACAATGTAAATCGTTATGTTCCCACCCTGTCTCTAAAATTTCATGTCTAGCTCTTTCCGTTTCCGAGATCGGTGGGGGGCACTTGTTTGCCCCCCTTCCAATGCTCGTTAGCGCGAAACCCCCCTTCCACCGTGCGGGGGTAACCTGTGGTTTGAGATCTTTTATCTGTGTGCCCGACATGTCACTGGTCCGTAATTTCTGCCGGTGGCGCCTAACGGATTGGTGAAGAGTCGAACGGATCGAGTTAAAATCTAGTGGAACGTCTGTGGTGTTAAGAAGGCGAAGCGCAAGATTCTCTGCTTACGTCGCAGTGGCCTGATATCCAGAGAAAAGTCAGTTTTGTGCCAGAATAACCCAATTGTTGGTGTATGTTTGTAATGTGCACGAGAAAAGACAATGTATCTATGTGGCATTGCAAAGATTTCATAACTGGCGAGGAGTCTGAACATATCACTGTCTCTTGGAGAGTGTGCCGCCTGACGAATTGTAATGTAATTAAAACAGCGTGAAGTTCTGAGATGATGACAAGAAAGATAATAATAACAGATGTTCCATTTGGTAGAAGATTTGCGACTCTGTGTCGTGCATGTATCGTTGCATTGGCTAAAAGGTCCCTGTCTTTAGAGCCATCCGTGTAAATAAATGTACATCGGGACTGTTCAGCTTGAAAGCCACAAAATTTCTGGTGTATGGAAACACCGGAGGCAACCGTAAGGCTCGTTTGCTTCTCCGCACGCCCAGCATAGCCATGATGCAAATAAAACGCTTTAAAAGGGCTTAAAAGGCTTTAAAGCTGGATGATTGGGGCTAAATCACACGTTGGTAAAATAACGCATAACTTGTTCCATGCCGAGTGGATGTAATGGCATGATAACAGCGTCTACTAGCATAGTTGCAATGGGAGATGTTTTCGTGACGTGCAAGCCGATTCTCAGAAATGAGTTCTGGGTTGAATTTTAAAGTTTGAAGGTAGCATCACTGGCGCTGACATACATGACTGGACCACATTAAGTATACAGTCAAAGAACAGTGGCCTGCTCTTCGCAGCTGGTGCTCGCGATTCATCTAAAAGATTTTAGGACAAAAATTCGTAACGCAGAAGTTCGTCGGACAAAAGTTCGTGGTGCAGAAGTTCGTCGTGTAAAATTTTGTTCAGGGGAATGGTTCGTCAAGGACAAAAGTTCATCATGAAAAGGTTCGTCTAGGGCAAAAGTTCGTCTAGGATAAGGGTTCGTCTGGGACACAAATTCTTCTCGCAGAAGTTCGTCTAGGACTTCTAGTTCCTATAAGGTGAAAGCTCGTAAAGGGAAAAAGTTTGTCCAGAACAGAAGTCTGACATGGAGAAGTTTGTCTGGAACAAGAGTTCATGAAGGGCAAAAGTTCGTATAGGACAAGTTCACCTCGCCAATAGAAAAGGTTCGTACTGCAAAAGGTTCGCAGGCAAAAGGCACGTGAGGGAAAAGGTTCGTAAGGAAAAAGATTCGTAACCATTCTAGAATAAGAGTTCGTCAAATGAAAAAGTTCGTCTAGGAAAAGTTCGCACCGCTAATGGAAAAGTTTCGTATTGCAAAAGGCTCGTAGGAGAAAGACAGCCACGTGGTCAGGATTTTCCTCAGTGTGGGGGCCAAATGTCAAATTTTGCCATATGCTGCTGGTATCTGACAAAATTTATGGGAAAAACGGCAATTTCATGTAATTTGCCTCGTGATTAACGCACAGAACAACATATAATGTTTGCTTTTGAAACATATATGTGATCACTATTCCGTATTTCCGCGAAAACGTTATATATGTAGTGTGGACTGCTTAGCTTAGGGGGGGGGGGCATGGCACCATGGCCCTGGAAAAAGGTTTGTAAGGGAAAGGTTCGTAAGGAAAAAGATTCCTAACCAAAGGTTCGTGAACTTAAAGCTTGCACCGGAAAAGGTTCGTATGGGAAAGGGAATAGAAATAAAATAGTAACCCAGCCTAACCTCAACTAGCCTAATCTCCTTTTTGAACCGAACCAAGTTTGATCGCACCCTTCATCCGCCTGCGGCCTCTAGTATCCTATATGGCGGCTTTGGCGCGGGTTACGATTTCGGCTCAAACCTGGAACGAACCTTTTCCGATACGAACCTTGTCCGATTCGAACCTTTTTCAATACAAACCTTTGTTTATGAGCCTCTGGCTACGCGCCTGTTTTCTTACGAACCTTCTACGAACCTTTTGCAACGAACCTTTTCCATACGAACCTTTTGCGTTGCGAATTTTATGCGTCACAAGCCTTTCCTGATACGAACCTTTTCCGATACGAGCCTTATGCCATACGAACCTTTTACGATGCGAACCTTATGCATATGAACCTTTGGCTATGAGCCTATTCCCATACGAACCCTTGGCTTACGAACCTTGGTCCGGCTACTCACTCGCCTGTGACTCGGGCGAGTCAATGCGGTGCACAGTGGCTAAAGTTGGATATGCATGGGTTGGAATGGGATCAGATCCGGATACAGCCATGGCGAATCAGAGTCTCATTCCCCAGCATGATTCCACTGGAGGTCCTCTGACAGTTGGCAATTTTTCCAGACGACACATATATTGCTCCTAAGGACTTTCGTGCGAGAACCTATGAGATGGACAGGCTTTCCAAAAGATTCTTTCGTTTTGCACTAAACGAACTCTTGTCCTGGATGGACTTAAGTCCCATACGAACTTTCGCTGGAAGAACTTTTGTCCAGGGCGAACTTTTGTCCTACACTAACTTTAACGAGACGACTTTTTGCCATAAACGAACTTCGGTCCTCGACTAACTTTGTCCCACGAACTTTCGCGAGACGAACTTTTGCCCTAGACGACCTTTTGTCCTACGAACTTTTGACCTTACGAGCTATTACCCGACGAACTATTGCCCTACGAATTTAGTCCGATGAACATCCGCCCGAAAACCATCTAAAATGGTAATTCGTAAGTTTCCAAACGAATGCGTTCGACGTATTTGCGCATAGGAAGTCTCGTGTCTAAAACCACCTCGAGGGATTCAAAAGATCTGACGTGTGGTGTCCGCTGGGGCGAACTCCTGACGCGTGCTGTGTATGAGGATTTCTAGGGAAAATCATCATTGCAGATTTCGGCATGGGAATATGCACCTGTTCATCTGTGATCATCTGTCTGTTTTGTTAAGTAGTCTGTTTGGTATTAGTTTGAGTCGTGAAAAGGAGTGTTGTCAGTGCACCGATGACACTGTAATCGGCGAATAGTGAGTAAGAGACGTTTTGTGGTAAATCCTCGAACAGGTTGTTAACATGATGTTAAGCAGTACAAACGATTAACAGCTTCCCTGGGAAGCCCATTTTGAAGTAAATGAACATCGGAAATAGCGGAACGATATCGAACTTAAAAGGGCCTCAGGCCTGATGAAAATCCCTGAATAAAATGCGCCAGATGACCTTTGAAACCAAGTCCATAAGTCTTAAAAAGAACGGCAGGCTTGAAGACCATGTCATCATAGGCAGCGAAACGGGTTGAATAGAGAACCGTACCCTTCTCCCTTAACTGGCGGAATTTAACATCAACCCAAGATTTTGCAGGGAAAGAAATAGCCCGAAACGTAGCCGGTGCCTTCCCCCCGCCCCTTGCCGGAAGACGTTCCGCCTCTGGTGCGTCTCATAGGCGCAAGTAATATCCAAAAAGACGGCAGTCGTATGTCGGCGATTCTTAAAACTACGGCGAATATCTGTTTCCAGTCGGATAAATTGATCCATAGCGCTTCGGTCTTGTCTAAATCCGCACTGGTATTTGGAGGACATTTGGTGTGATTCTAAAACCCAGGTCAAACGTTTGACTAACATCCTTTGAAAACATTTTCCTAAGCATCTGGTCAAAGAAATCGGGCGATCATGCGCTGGGTTTCCTCGGTCTTTGCCTCTTTAACTTTCACTCTTTACCTCTCGGTATAACAACTGCCTCTTTCAGGCACGAAGCCAGAATTCTCCTCGGGGGGGAGCCAAATACCAAATTTTGTGATATGCTGCTGACATATGACAAAATCCATAGGAAAAGCAGCAATCTTATGTAACTGGCCTCGTATTTGTTTATTCGTATTTATTCAGTGCAAACATAATGTTTATTTTTTTCTTATTTTATTGGAACTGGCCTAGTATTTATTTATTCGTATTTATTCAGTGAAAGCATAATGTTTATTTTTGCACTATATATATCGTCATTATTCCGTATTCCTGCGAAATTTATTATCATTACTCCCGCGAAATCGCCAAATATGTTGTGCAGACTGCTTGGCCTGGAGCGCATGGCTCCTATGCCTTCCCCTCCCCCGGCTACGTGCCTGGCCTCTTTCCAGCTTTCTGAGAAAATATGCGCACACCATAAGTCACTGAAAGTGTGAAGCGAAAACTGTGATGTCGTAGTACACGAATGTTGGAAAAAAGAATAGTGTAACCAATCGGAATCAACCGAGGTGTTCCAGGAGACACAATAGCTTCTGCCAACTCAAACTTGGTAACAAACGTGCATTGTAAATTCCAGTGTTGTCAGAGTTAAAGACATCATTTGGTAGAAGAAACGGAAATTAAAGTGGTCAGTGAAATTATCTTTGCTGTGCGCTGCAGAGCTGAGATGGGCCATGCTCTTTGCTAAATCATTGAAGATTGGTAATTGGTAATTGGTAAAAAAGTCATTGGCAAGGCCTTCGGCTTTTTGATATGAACATTATGAATTTGCAATGCCGGAAGAAGGGAGCTGATGCGTTTGCCTGCTATGAAACAGACCAATCACCATATTTGGCTTAACGATGTTTCATGTGTGAATTGTGAAATGAAGTTACTCCATGAGTGTCGTTCTGCACATCGAATGATGCGTTGTGTTCTGGCTTGTTCTTCTATTCTTAGAAAAAGATGACAAATAACATTGCATCGTCAATAGCAACAAAAGGCGCGTTTACGACGTTTACGACGATAGCCTGCGCCACTTCTGGTGCCCACCAGGGAACTGGTGTGTGATGCTTTGTGTAGGATGTCAGTGGAGTTGCGGAGGATACTGTTCTCAGAACTGTGCGAGTGATAGAATCAGTATCCGGTTCCGTTGAGTCAAAAACACCAGGGTCAATTTGACACATTTTCCGGAATAATGCACAGTTGGCTTTTTGTATATTCCAACGAGGAATGTGTCTGAGAATCATTTCCTCCGTGCTTTTGTCTGTGTTTATTTTCATTGGATGATGGTCACTATGAATCGGCACTCCAGTTAAAAAAGGCACTGATTTCTGGAGCGCTTAACGACATATCGATGGCTCATTGCGTGTTGTTTGAGAGAAGTACGTGCCTTCACTACTGTTAAGTAGAACAAGATTCCTCAGGTCCATAAAATCCTCGATGATGTGTCCCCGTCGATCAGGGCTTCTCGCGTTATTATTCCAGATGGGATTACGAGCATTAAGATCTTCTAGGATAACGAGAAGGGTTTTGCACTGAGCTGAGAGGTCACGAAGGTAAGTAAAAAGCTTCGCATTGTCAGTTTCCGGCAGTAAATAAAGCGAGCAAACATTGATTTTCCGTCCGTGTACACGCACCATGCAAGCGATCGCTTGAACTCTCGATGTTCAGCAGGATGTGGTTTCCTATCTCTTTCAGGGTGTCCTGGCACCCACAGCACGATTCGGGCACCCGCAACTTAAATTATGTTCAAATATTGAAATATACTTATATTCTCAGATCCATGACGGTAGCCACCTAAAATCATCTTTGTAAACAATGATTGAAACACATTTACTCCATTGTCACCCACCAGTTGTTTCCCCCGTCACCCTCCAAGTAACTATGTGTCAAGCCGGGTCCTGAAGAAAGGTTCTCCGTTAAAGGGAGTGTATCTACTCAAATCGTGTTTTTTTTTTACTGTGCACGTACGAATGAAGAGGACCTTTGTTGAATCCAGGTGATGGTACCATTCATTCTTGCCAACTCGCTCTCGTTTACTCATGTTTTACTGGGGTAGGTGAGTACGCTGGCTGCCAGCTCAAGTTTAACCCGCGCACGACCGTCGGTCGGTTTCGAGCATGGCGACTGGGGGGGGGGGCAGTTGGCTACCTCCCCCTTTAACTCACGAACGGTTGGTCGCGCGATAAAAATAAACATACCGTTGGAAAGGTTATGACGAGTAGAGCTCGAAACTGGTCTCACTTTTAGTTTTAGATAATATGTAAGCGATTTACGCCCTATATATGTTTTCTCATAGCCGACTGCATCAGACCGAGAAATGGCCTGAATCTCAAGGGCTGTGACTAATAACGCATAGCTAAAGGCACCAGCGCACAAGTAAAGGTCCACTGATGCCGATACACGTCTAATTTCCCCAGATTTGTTCAATATATACGCCGAAACGTTGAGTTAAAGACACGGTAATTCTCCCGCCAGCTGTCAGTGTGCGCCGCCGCCGGATGCGGTACCAAATTGACGGGAACTAATTTTGGCGTTCCTTTGTTTTCGCGAAAAAAGACGATCTATGTAAATTTTATTGACCTTAGTGGTTCTTGTGATGGTTTTTCATGCTTAAATTTTGGAAAAATTCATTAGTTACCAATGTACAAAGTTGGCGGAGCTTTATTCGCGAGGGCCTGTTTATTTCCAAGACATGCTACTTTTCCGACTTTTTGAGGTTCCTGGTATTACTTACGTATGTGCAAGCTAGTTCTGCCATTTTCTATCCATTCTGAGTAATTCATCGTCGAATTTGACGGTGGTACATTTTGGCTCACTACAGTTATTCGTGGCCTGACCTCAGGTCAATGGCTGGAAGTCACTGATATTTTGCTCAATGACAGTAACTAGATGTCTGCTTCACTCCGCACTAAAAGTGTTATTAAGTATTGCGTCAGTTTCCGAAAAAAACGACAACATGTCGTAAAAATGGGCTTGACCTCTGGTCAATGACCCGGAAAATTCCGAAAAATCTGAGATAGCAGATTTGTTACATCTATCACGATCACTAATCCCTGAAAGTATTATTGACATATCTTGTTTTGCGAAAAAGTTAGAAAAGGCGCTAAACCTTTTTGGACATAGGTCTGTTTGACCTGACCTAGATCAGTCACCTGAGCTGACCTGAGGTCAAAAGTTTGACACGAGATGTAAAATTGATGAAGCAAAAGGTACACAAAGTATCGTGACTCTGTGTTTATTCGTTCTCTCGCAATCCTAGAAAACCCTCAGGGGGGCAGTCAACTGCTTCCCCAGTCGGGGACGGATTAATCTATTTACCTCATTTTCTTTTCAAATCATCGATGAATTGGGTTAGCGTATGGTTAGCCTCAACGATGCCGAAGCATATATCAGTTGGCGAACACCAAAATTATGAAGGCGGCCATCATGAACCCAGGCAAGTACCGCTGCTGTTCCTCGGGCACTAGGGTAAAATGGCGAAACGAAAAATGGCGAATGCCTTTTTGGCAAATACTAGATGGCGAACGCTAAATAGCGACATGTAAAAATGGCGACATGCTAAAATGACAAACGGCCAAATGGCGAATGGCTAAATGGTGACACATGAAAAAGGCGACATGCCCAAATGGCGGACTGCTAAATGACGAATGTCCAAATGGCAACTTGCAAAAAAAGACGACATGCCAAAATGGCGACAGGCTTCTTGGCGAATGACTAAATGGCGACATGTGAAAAGTGTGACATGCCAAAATGACGGACGTCTAAATGACAACGTGTTAAAAGGAATCATGTAAGAATGTTGACCGTACAAATGACGAAACGTTCCATAAATGGACACGGCCGCCCCGTGCCGGGTCAGATCTCTCTGGTCAGTTGCCAGCTGGCCACTTCATAACGGTTTATCTCTTTCGGGACCCGAGCTCAGTGCCACGAGGCCCAAATGTTAGATGCCATCCCCAGGTAATGGGCTAGTTAGTTTGAAGCTGCTACTGAAATCCCCCACTTTTAGGGTCCAGCAATGCGGCCAGAAACAAAACCGAACGGCAGTCGGCACCCCTTGTCATTATGCATCCTCTCCCCCTACAAAAAAGCATAATGTATGTTGGCCATGACGATCACGTGACAGATACGTAGCGAGGCATCAAAAATCCTCAGCAATGTCCATCCGTCCCTCTTCTCTCCTCTCTCCCCCCCTCCCCCTCTCTCCCCCCTCTCTCTCTGTCTCCCTCTCTCTCTTTCTCGTTCTTGCACGCCACGCCCGGGGACCACGGAGCTGGGGCTGGACTAGATGGCCGGCCCCAGCTGGGGCTGGACTAGATGGCCGGCCCCAGCTGGCTGGCTGGACTAGATGGCCGGCCCCAGCTGGCTGGCTGGACTAGATGGCCGGCCCCAGCTGGCTGGCTGGACTAGATGGCCGGCCCCAGCTGGCTGGCTGGACTAGATGGCCGGCTGGCTGGCCGGGCCCCGGTGTGATCGAAGGGTCGAATGCTATAGCAGGTCGGTCTCCGGCCCACATAGCGAAGTAGCTCCACTAACGGGTGGAGTTTGAATTGAGGCAACATTAAAGAAGAATAAAAACAGAAAATAAAAACCAAAAAAGACAAAATTAAAAAAGATGAAAGCCACCTTAAATTGAGACAAAATTTAAAAATCTGTCATGCTCTTATACTTTCATGTATTGCGATCAAACTGTAGCGGCGTGTACTATGGGTTGATGCTGAACAGGCTCTGATCAGTGAACGGTGGCCTAGATACTATGTCTCGATGTGAGGCGCACGCGCCCCGTCAGCCTTATCATCATCTTACGCGGCACCCCTCGGTCGATTTTCCTGATCACTCTCTAAATTTGGGCCCTTAGCTACTGGTTGGACTTCGCCTCCCATCCTCCCGCGTGAACCCTCTGCGTTACCACGTCCCGGAAGTCCTCCACAGGCTGAAGCTGTGGCGCACAGAGAGGGTTCATGTCACGTGTCACGTAAGGCGTACGTCCTCCTCCATGAGACTGAGTGTCTCCCAGGCGTAATGTGAGCTCGCCAGGTCCGGCCAGAAGGGCATTTCCCGATAATGGTACCTGGAATCCAGAAATGGCGCCAGGACGTCCCTGAGACACTTTTTGCGGTACTGCTCGCCGGTCATATTTGCGTTGTTCGGGAAGATGACAGGCACAGTGATTTCACGCGTGCTGATGACGACCCAAACCAGCAACTTCCTGGGAGCTTTACCTTTTACCCTGAACATCACTTCAGGGGGCACGTCACCACCGCCATGGGCATGGTAGCCTGTATTTACTGGCATCTGACTGCCGCTTGTGGTGAAGTAAGATTTGTCTTTTATGACGATGTCATTTTCCTCGTTTCTCGTCATTAGCCCTCGCGACAATTTCCGCTGCGACTTTTCTAAACCGCTGCCTGCTCCTTCGCAACTTTCGGCGCTTTCTGCCTCTTTCGGCACTTTAGTCTAGTCTTGTCCAAAATCTTTTGGACGTACCACCTCGAAATTCCTGATTTTCCAGCCAACAACCTTTGAGATACGCCAACTTTACCACAGGCGCTGCCGAACAGGTGCTTTTCAAACCAGCTGACATTTTGACGGACTTCTTCCGTTTACCTGCTGTTTGATATCGCCATTGGTTCTTACCTTTTCCGTTGTCCTGTACGTAGTTACCCTGGAGCAATATAAGTCTTCTTCCACTTTAGGTTCTGCAGAACAAATTCCGCCACCATGCGCCGAACATTTCGTTTATTGAATGACGTCATACTTGCGACAGGACGCAGATAAGAAAAAATGGATTCAAATGCATATTTCCTAAAATGCTCACTACGCAGGAACCTCATTATGGGTAAAAACCTCCAGTGGTTCCAGAGACATTGCCGGAAATAATTTGTCTCTTTTCATAGTGGCCACCAGATACGTGTACCTTATATTAGATAGATGTTATATTTATGTGAAATGTGCTTGAAGGTTTCCTTGATGATGTTCGTGGGAAATGAGCAAAACGTATCACGACTTTGAAGGACTGCTCTTTTGTCTAGAAAAGACGTAGAGAAAGCCTGTACAAAGGACAGGAAGTTCAAGGAAAAAAAACAGGAACAACTAACTTCGTTGTCATATTTAATTAAACTTGAATTAAGAATCTGCTCTTGGAGTCTCCTCTCTCCTCTCTCTCTCTCTCTCTCTCTCTGTATGGCGTGAGCACGTGCGTGGGTGCGTGTATACGTGCGTGGGTAGTGGATGCGTGGGTGCGTAGATGCGTGCGTGGGGTCGTGCATGGGCGCGTGCGTGGGCGCGTGCGTGGGTGCGTGGGTGTGTGGGTGCGTGTGTGGGTGTGTAGGTATGTGCGCGCGTGGGTGTGCGGGTATGTGCGTGCGTGGGTGTGTGGGCGCGTGGGTGTGTGGGTGCGTGGGTGCGTGCGAGGGTGCGCGGGTGCGCGTGCCTGCGCGCGGGACACGTGCGTGCGCGCGCGCTTGTGTGTGTAGCCGTTCCTGGTACTTTCGGGGATGAGCAAACACACAGACAGACAGAGAGACGGAAAAGTAGAACCGAATTATTAATGACGATAATTTGGTTTTTGTTTTCTATAGGTTCACTTGTCCATCTGCCTGTCTGTCTATGCGTACGTTTAGCAGATCCACTGGCGGATCCAGGGATGCCATGTCGGCCATGGCCCCCTTAATCGCGATAAGGAGGCTAATGATCATTTGGTCCCCCACCCCCCAAAGACATGGGTATTTCTACTCAGCCAGGTTTAAAGTTGTTGGGACTCCGAATTCAGCCTATGGCCATCGTCTTTCAACGCCCCGGTCGAAGACCTATTACCCATACCCAGTCGCTGAGGTACACACTTCGAATCCACGGACAGCGTCTTCCACCACTCCCCCGGCCAACGACTCCGCTGACCTACCATCCAGACCCAGGAAACTCTGGTCTCCCCCCCCCCGAATGTTCGACTGAACAGTGGATGACACTCTTCAGGTGAACCAGTGCAGAACAGGCAGCGAAGTAGACCACTATCCAACAGCAGAGCGGGAGGACATGGCCCGGTAGTTACTGGACCATATTCCATGACACGACTTTCCGGGGGAAGGGGCTTTTTTAGCCCTCCCCTTTATCTTCACAGCCAATGAATCGATCACGTAAATTTAAAAGACAATGGAAAGCCGAATAGTGTCTGCCGACTAGAATTTTTATTTTTGTTCTAAGAGATTACAGATGGCGTCGCAGGTCAAGTCAAGTAAAAAGATTTCACTGATTTCCAGGACGTATGTTTTCGACATAAGTCGGAGGCTTAATGCGATGGACAACACGGAATGTGATTGCAGGCATATAGGAGACCCTGAAAATGTGCACTTTGAACCTTTTTGGTTGGGATCACGAAAGGTCACGTGAGGTCATGAGGACAAATTGCCGTCGTTGTTCACCGTGTAATATGATGCATGTTTCTTAACCGAATTTTGGCCAGGAGCTCGAAAGACTGCTCTAAAACGTCGTATATAGCATGTCTGTGTGCATAATTTGGTGCAAACGTCGCTAAAACTGCATAAGACCTAGGATGACCTCATCAAGGTCACAACATGAAAACTGACCGCTAGGCCTTAACTGCGTTTAGTCTGTCAGTGCGTCTGAAGCCGATTGTATCGTAAAAACACCGTTTCGGGTGACAGGGACATGACAGGTAAATGACAGGGAAAATAAATGAGATAGCACTTGCGACTTCATGATAGCCTGACTTAGGATGGCCTTGACATAAATTTCTTTAGACATAAATGCTTCTATTACCTGGTATATCGCATCAGTTTTCCAGTAAATGTAAACCTGCAGTGGTTGCTCATTCGTAAACGATGAAGAAAACTGAGGAAAAAACGCATGATGAATATGACCCAAGATGACCTTGCTTAGACCACATGGTGCAAATTGATTTCTGATCGCTAATTACCTTTAGACTGGCACGTCAACACGCATGAGCACATGAAACCGTTTGTGTCACAAACGGGCAGCTGCCCCCTCTTCCTCCGCCTTCCCCCATATCCGCCGTCCATGGTCCGTCCACTTTCTTGCCTTTTCGTCTGATCATTTGTCCGTCCGTCAGAAAGAAAGACGGACAACGAATGGATCGTCTATTTATTCATTCGTCCGTACATTCAGGCCGTCAGAAGCAAGCAGATTTTTAGTCGGAGCGTCCAACCGTCACTCCATCCAGTCCGAACAGTCCAGACTGTTTTATTATATCCTTCCGCATTGTCAGCACCTACAAACTGTCTTTTCAGACCTTTCGCAACGAAGACCGTCCGCCATTGAGTAGCACCACTGAATGATGGGTTTGAGGTATAGGCTTTAAGGAACATTGGGGTTTAAGGCACACTCATCTGAGCCCTAACTCCCCACGCAAACCATTGGGTAAAATCTGTTCTAAAAAATGTCGCCATTTTGTCATTCGCATTTATCCGTTCACCATTTTGGCACGTCGCCTTTTTTTACATGTCGCCAGTTTGACGTTCGCCGTTTAGCCGTTCGCCATTTTGGCGTGTCGCCTTTTTCATGTCGCCATTTTGCCGTTCACCATTTGGCCATTCGCCATTTTGGCGTGTCACTTTTTTAACATGTCGCCATTTTGCCGTTCGCCATTTGGCCTGTCGCCATTTTAACGTGCCGCCATTTTTACATGTCGCCTTTCAGCATTCGCCATTCGGTATTCTCCAAAGAGGCATTCGCCATTTTTATGTTTCGCCATTTTGTCCGGACACCGTCCCTCAAATCTCCCTCGCGGGTATGTATTACGTCAGTAGGTCGAAATACGTTAATGTTGTTTGTCCAAACAATCGTCGCTACCGTTTGTAACTGCATTTGGTGCAGGAAGGCAGAGTGTTGGGTAAGCATTGGGTGCGTCCGAGGCTTACCTACGTATTTTCCGCTCGTCCATTGGCTCCTTTCTCTAGTATTTTGTATTGTATTTTGCCTACCGATATCACTGTCGATGAATAAAATATCTAAAATGCATGAAATATTGGTTTAATATGACCGAAATGCTCCTTTCATTTACATGATAATCAGTAACTTATCTTCAATATTTCCTGGAGTGCGTTTTGGGATAACAGGAAAACCAGATATATTCCTTTTAACCTTATTCCCGGAGGGCCAGACGGTATGGTCGATTCCCGGCAGGGGGGCGGATTCGGCCCCCCCCCCCGAGATCTCGAGAACTACTCGTTCGATTTCAGCGCAACAAACGGCAATCGATTTGCCGTCACGTGAACTACATTTTTATAAAAAGAAATTTTCAAAATTTCGAAATTTGTGGGGGGTACTTTTGGACTTCTTATAACTCCGTTGTTTATCGACCGATTTCGATGAAACTGGCATGAATCGAGACATTATGGATAGGGCTTTTACCATGGGTCCACAAATCTGAAATTGCGAGAAAATTCATGGGCGTTCACAGGGTTTCAAAAATAGGAGGATTAGTTTTCTAACAACTGAATGAACAAAAGAGGCAAACACCCTTTTTTGGCTTCTGCTAGTTATGTTATACTAAAGAAGTACAAATCGTATAACAATGTTTGTATAATGTTAGCATAGGCGGTGCCAGGGACATGAAAAAGGGGGAACTGTCATGGTCACACGTTTCTCAGATCAACTTGTGACCTTTGACCTTAAATGACCTCCAGTGACCCTGGGGTCACCTGGAATGATCTCGTGTGCATTTAATATTGCCTTTAAACGTTTCCAATCATTTGAATTTACTCTATTTCAAAAATTTCATTTTATGGCTATTGCGATATAGGGTACGCGCACTGACATTTTAAGTCATAGCTCCGTGACCCGACCTGATATCAAGCTGAAACTTGGTACACAAGTAGACGGCACCCTTTTACTTCATATATATTCCGGGTTTGGCATTTGAAAGAACGGCGCCGAAATTGTTACGAAAAAAAAAATTGACTTTTGACCTTGACCTGACCTTGTAAAATGACCTCAGATAAACAAAATTACATCTGCACATGGCCCAGATATTTAGCTATACATCCATATAAAGTTTCAAATTCTATCTTAAAAACTCTGTTTTTGGCAGGCATTTTCCTTTTACCCTCAACATGGCCAAAAATGGCCTGAGGTGCCTCCCAAAAACGTTGCCTGGTTTCGCCCCTGAGCAAAATAGAATTTTGAAGTTTTGTCACGGCACGTCGAAAGAATAGCTAGGAAAATTGACCAAGTTTCGTGAAGCTGCGTTAAAAAGCCTGGAATTGGCAAGCAAAAAACCCGCGGGGGGCGGATTCAGCCCCCCCCCTGCCGGGAATAGGGTTAAGGATGTCGCCGCCATAAAGCCATTTATGATTTAGGGAAGTCATCCTTCCGCAATTTACCTCCCGTAATACCTTTTTTCTGTATTTATATAAGGTATATATAGTACCATTTCTCTGAACGTTAGACACAAACGCCTGTCACGACCCCCTCCCCTTCCAATATGCAATGTCTAGATGTCCCCATATGCGTTTTTGGCACTCCCAGTCATTTTCCGAAAACCACTTCCGTGGTATTCAGATTGGTTTGGGTATGAATGAGTTCATTTCTGATGCATAATACTGCACTACCAAATCTCCGTATGCCTGACATTGTCGTGGCGGTGAAGTGAATAATTAGCGAGTGAGAAATTGTAGGGGTCAGTGGGTAAAAACCAAGTTTCCTGAATGTCCATCACAACGGAAGCAAGACATAACAAAAGGCTTTGGTCTCAGCCCAGCTAGATAAAAGTCTTCTGAATTCCATTGTAAAATCAAACCTGATTTAATACTGATACCAATTTAAAGGATATCGGCGCCCGCCGGTGCTGGCGTCCGTCGTGCAAACGCACCCGAGCCCCGACCATCCACTGATCAGGCCTGGTCCGGGGCCTACGTTCGCCGGGACTGCCCGGCCTTTGGCGGCCCTGTACCCCGGCCGGTGCCGGGCTACCGTCCCGGCTGGGGCTGGCTGGGTTCGCCCGTGTGGACGGTCCCGCCCAGGGGCGGGTGACCGGCCGGCAGGAGGTCGGCCGGCTGATCCCGCCCTCGGGCGGTGACGGCCGTCGGGCCGTCAGGCCAGAAGCCCTGTGATGGGGCCGCCGGCTGAGTATGAGAGCGGATGTAGTGCGTGATGGAACTTGCGGTGGAGTGAGTTAAAGTAAGTCATCAGTCTGTGCGCTTGTTGAGGTCCTTTTGATGTGTGCTGCTTGAGCATAGGCCTTGGCAGATGGAGAGCGAGCCGAGGCGAGGACGACTTTCCGTGCTTTAGGGAAAGACACTCCAGTCTGCTTTCACCTCACATATGTTTTCCTTGATTCCAGGTGGGAGAGGGGGGGGCACTGGTTTGCGTATTCCCACGGCTCAGGTACTGCTCTGATGAAGTGCAAACGACTGCCTCGTGCGGAGACTCTCCGCACGTGGGGCATGGAGCCTCTTGCCTGCAGTTCCTCGATCCATGACCGTATCTTTGGCACTTGAAGCACCTCAAGGGATTTGAAACGAAAATTCTGATGTCTTATCGGAGCCATCCAGCAACAGGAATACCAGGAAGCTTTTGCGTGTTGAATGCTAGAATCAGCAGACTGGTGTCGCGTCGCTGGCCGTCCTCGAAGGTGGTCAGTCGGCAGACGTGCACCACACCCTCTGGTCCCAGCTCCACTGGCTTCTCGGTTTCGGGTATGAATCTTAGCTCGGGAGCAAATATGGCGCATTGGCTGGTTTACCGTGATGTGCGAAGTCGGACTGCCACATTTTGACCGCAGAAAGTCGTGATTTTCAGTAGAGCTTTGGTCCGGTTTCTGTCCGCGGTCTTAACGACGAGGGAGCCGTTCGCTGGTGCTTCAATTTTGAGTTCTTCTCCGGAGGGTCCACAGATGGCGCTTTGAGAGCCTGGAGACGTTGGTTTTGCGGAATGAAATATCGTCAGACGTGGGCTGAATGATAACGAACGATCCGAGACGGTCCAGGTCTGTAGCAAGCGTTGAGCTGGCGCTGGTCGAGTTCGTGTGGTTGTCAGTGGCCAGGAGCGGAGACGGAAGACAAACGAGGGTCAGTAGCAACGGTAATCGATGTGGCAGTCACGAAACGAGCAGAGGCGTGGTTAACTGGCAGGCTAGGATCAGATTTCTGTGTGTTGTGCGCTGGCGAGGAGCACAATTGTGCCATGGCATCCTCCAGCGACACTGTTTCCGAGCGTGGGTCAGCAACAGTAGGCGCAATAGTGGCGTCGTGTTGTAAAACGTTCCGCCCGCCATGGCGCGGGGTTGCTCTGCGGTCGGCATTGTGTGGGTTACGCAGGTGGGCGCGAACGCTTTTTTGTGCATGGCCGGCACCAGTGGGTGCCTCATTCCAGCGCCCATCGCCAGGCGGCGGTCCATCAGGAGCCTCGGATGCTGCTGCCGGGTTGGGCGCATGTGCCAAAGAGGTGACGACCCATTCCGTGCTGCGCGCGATGTGGATCGCAAAGGCCCGGCTGAGAAAAGACAGGAGGAAGAGGATCCGGCTTCTTCTGCATCCGGCTTCTTCAGCGCCGTCTACCCCCTCACGTCCCCCCCCCCGGCTCCCACATACCTCACGAGCACACGGCCGCAGGCACGTAGCTTGGTGGTCAGACGTCTGGCAGAGAGCAGTGACGATCCGGCGCCGAGCCGAGCGAGTTTTTAGACGCTGTGTCTGCGGCCCGCACAAGGAGACGGCTAGACAGGCACGTACACAATGCAGACACATAATTCTTGCACAAAAACGCAAATCCTGGGAGCAGCACAGCAATGCTTTCAACAGATTCACCCCTCAGAAAGATTTAGAGCCTTGTACGCGCCTTTTCTACGAAATTTTCACCCCGCAGAGCTGTCCCACAACTGACTGTACAGGGCATGATGTATTCAGATCCGACAGAGGTCGTGACACAGTTTGCACAGCACTACGCGGCAGTCTCTACCAACTCACAGTGCAACCAAACCACACTCACCCAATTACATGTGACACTGCAGGCATGCCATTTCCACTCAGACAACACTGAATCATACAGTCACCCTCGCAGAACTCACGCACGCTCTCAGCAGGTGCAGTAACACCTCGTTAGGACAGGATCAGATAGCGTATCCCTTGTTGCAAAAGCCCTCTGAATTCGGTCAATCACAACTGTTAAGTTCATTAAATAAAACCTGGTTAAACGAAGACTTTCCGTCCACCTAGTCTTCCTCTACTATAATTCTTATCCTCAAAGTTGGCAAACCTTCCACGAACCCTGCCAGTCACCGCCCCATCTCACTCACCAACTGTGCTAGCAAACTTTTCGAGAAAATGGTCAACGATCGAATTATAATCTATCTACAAACAAATAACATTATCTCCCCTTACCAAAATGGCTTCCGGTCGCGCCGCTCCACGGCCGACAGCCTTCTTCAAATCATTCACTCCATTCAAAGTGGTTTGTCCCACCGAGAGACAACGGTCGCACTGTTCTTGGACCTAAAATCCGCCTTCGACAAAGTTCACCGCTTTTCAGTCTTAATTAAATTACATCGCGCCGGAATTCGTCGCAGAGCAGCTAAATTCATCTCTAATTTTCTTCGCTTAAGAACATTCACAGTGTGTTGCAGCAACGTCCACTCCCCTTCTACTCCTCAGGGACGGACTTGCCGTAAGGCAGTGCACTTCCCCACTTTTTTCTCCTTATGATTAACGATGTCGCGGACGATCTCCCAGCCATACACCCGAGCCTCAAACATTCACTTTATGCTGATGATATAGCGGTGTGGTTCACCCATCTTAGACCTAACCGCGCCAATACATCTGTGCAGCTTGCACTTGATTGTATTCATGAATGGTGTAACTGGTGGGGCTTACAGGTTTCAGTTACTAAATCAGCCACAGTATTTTTTTTACATTTTCCTCGTAATATGCAACCTGTAACCCCTTTGCGACTCAGAGGCGAAGACATCCCCGTCCACACTCATTTCAAACATTTAGGCATCACATTAGATCGAAAACTCACCTTCAGCGCCCACGTTGCCGACATACGACAACGTTGTCTTTCCCGACTTAACATTTTACAATGTGTTTCTGATCAGGACCGGGGGACCGACAGGCGCACTTTCCTGCGTCTGTTTCTATATAGCTCTAATTTGATCAGTCCTAGAATATAATGCGTTTCTTTTTTGACAATATCTCTTCTTCCCTTCTTTCGGTTCTGGAGGTCATCCAGAACCGAGCACTTCGAGTCATCACTGGTGTCTTTACTACGTCCCCATGCGAGAACCTCCGGGCCGAAGTTGGCATTCCCTCTCTCGCACATCAGGCGCACTACACCTCATGAAGTACTCCATCCGAGTCCATTCCACCCACAATCACCAACACACACACAGCACATTCTGACCCACACTCGGTGCCGACCACGACGGAACACCTATTGCATCTCGCAACAGTTAGAAAAAAACCTAATGAACATGTTGGGCTTTCACCAAATCCCTTACCTTTCAACTCCAACACCTGGTAATCATTGGACATGTCGTAAATCGGATATTATATACCTTTTCACTGAGAAGAAAATCGTCATCCCCGCGGAAACACTCCAAATCTTCATTGAATTTAGAGCACAATTTCTGGACTACACCTTCTTGTGCACTGATGGCTCTTGTACCCCTCAGGCCAGGGGAGCGGCATTCATAGGAGGCTGGGCCCGCCTCTCCATTCGGCTTTCTAAATTTCGCTCCATTTCCGCTGCGTGAATTCGGGCCGTGCTTGCTGCCTTGAATCATTTTCAACACATCAATCACTACACCGACTACACAATATCAAACATCCAGACATCCACGAACTAGTACAGACACACAATACACTCCCTGACAACACTCACCTCATTTTTCTGTGGATGCTGGGGCAGAGCTGCATCCCTGGGAACCAGGCAGCTGATGCCCTGGCCAAGCAGACACGACACCTATCCAGTCACGACGACGACCCAGTGCCTTGCTCAGACTTACTTGCTCTCGCATGTTCTTGAAATTTCGCCGCCTCAAAATTTCAAGAACATGCGGAAAGGCACTGGGATACTCACGCACACTTTCACATGCATCCCATCAAACCGGAATTCACAAACTGGGAAACTTTCAATTAAAACATTCGTGAGAAGGAAGTTGTCCTGTCCCGCCCCCGCATCTGTCACACACGTCTCACACACTCGCACAGCCTTGACGGCCTCGGACCCACCCAATGTCACGCATGTCACACACATTACATATCGAACATTTTCTCGTACATTGTCCCAGATATGCCAGCCAGACTCCCTCTCACCGCCTATGTGCGAGATAAGCAAATCGCCCTGGGGCTGCCCACTCTGCTAGGAAATGATCACCCTGACCTTATAAAGCTCGTTTTTCCATTCCTGGAAAAACTGGCTTAATTAGTTTCATCTAAATCACCTCCTATATCATACAACAAAACACTGCCACGAAAAACAGGACACAAACACGAATATCAATACACAAGAAAAATGAGTCCCATGAATATTGAAAGGTTACAAGAAATACCAATAACAGGATAAAAACATCTATCAATATGTATACAAAATATCAATATTGTATATTCAATATTGATTATATTCAATATATAATCAATATTGTATACAAAAGGTGTGAACTATCAAAAATATCCTAACAGAAACAAATACAAATAACACATAAACTCCTAAATTCGATTAAACCCAACGGGTTTGACCGATTCCATTATTTACACAAACAAACAAAACGCTATCACAAAATCCAGGACACTGTCACGAATTACAGTACACAAACAACATACTATGAAAAACCGCCTTTCAAAAAGTTAAATGTAAATCGTTTTTTTCCGCACATTCCGGCCTCGTGCGAGGTTTTCCCAAACGCCGCAGCATACAATACATAGCGCCATAGCACGTAGCACGCTGGATGCCAGTGGAGCCAACGGGGCGCCTGTCGCGGCATGCGATCGCTTGCTAAGCCAAGGGGTCTTCTGTTGCGGCAGTGAAGCTGACGTCCCACTGTGTGGATTCAACGGAGCCAAGGGGCCCCACTACAGTGCCCTTGGGCAAGACGCGTCGTCATATTTTCATGTTCTCATGTACCATACTGTTGTCTGGCACCCTTGGGCAAGACGCTTTGTCTTCATTTCGTTTCTTCTTCTACCGTCGTCTTTCTGTGGACCTCTGTTGCGGTGACGATGTTGATATTCACACAGTCTGCACCCACTCACCACCTACAACCGTTATGTATTGCATGTTGTGTAACTGCTTTGCAAATATATCTTTTTTGAGACCTGCAACATCAGAGTGGCGGTATTCGGCAGCATCCTCCAAACCATCCCTCCAGCGCGTTCCCCCGTCTTGGCTTTGCTCTCCTTGCCTCTGCAAACCAGACATCTGTGAGCTGGTATAAAGTAACTTTTGTTTAAACGACAACGAACATAACGTAGCTTCCCTCCAGGCAATGACCCTATGGTCAGTCTGGTGTCAAAAAACGCCCAGCTTTCGGGGCACTTCGAACCGTGGCCTCCCTGGCATAGATCATGGGTCTGGGGATGAATTGTGGGCTTAGGTCTTTAAGGATAGGGGGCTTCCCTGTGTCCCAGTGTGCGGCAACATGCACATCTGCGTTTGCCGTGCATTCTCTTAAGCCTGTTCAGTTAGCTTAAAATGTTTGTGTGACGTTCAGCGCTTGTCGCTCCATGCATCTTCTGTACTCTGATAGCCTTGTCGCTAAAACAACTTTGGCTAGTTCTTTTTCGGTCAACGTAAAATGTGTAATGTGCGGCTGTGTGGGAAAAAGGTGTTTCCTCTCCTGTCTGTGGGGTGCCGGGTCCACTCTGCGGTGAACGCAACAGTTCAGTTTATATTGGATCGCACGTAACGACCGGGTGGTAGGCGAGCGAGACGAGATGCTTTTGGCTCCCAGTGACGAGTTCGGCCGAAGACCCGCTGCGGAGGAAAGTCCAGCGCTCGGCGGGGCGAAGCGCTGTCTGGTGGTACGTTGTCGACCCCCTTTCACAACGTCGAGCGTTATCCAGATTGGTGGGCGTGGTTATTTCTGAGTCTGAACCCGATTCGACATCCTGCTTTCTCTTTTCCCTCTTCCCCATCGTCGGGGAGAGAAGAAAAACGAAAAAGTGTAATGAAAAAGTAAAGTGCTAGTGAAGCGACCTCCATAAACGTAACTGAAGGATGGAAAATAAGCCCAGTAAGCCAGTTGTATTGTGCAAGGAACGAACACAAGCAGCGGTGGTGTCAGAAAAGTATCCGGAAGAAGAACTGCAAGGCAGCACAGGCTGTTTCGCTGGAGCGGAGTCCAGGGCAAAGACAAGCTGACAGGACGCGATCCTGACAATGAACGCCTCATGCGGTCCAATAACAAGTGTTATGGTCAGCGTCATCAGTATCGTACAAATTCAAGAAAACAAACGTCGAATGGCGCGGCTGTGTTATGTCTCTGTCAAAACCCTGCCTTGTCGCTGTCTATCAATGCGCTTCTTTGTCAGACTATCGCAGATGCAGCCACATTCCTCCCTTGGCCCAGGCGTGTCAAATGCCTCTTATCGTTTCTTTGTCAGCCAGAGTTCGACGAAACCGACTGAAGTTTAACGGCTTGGAAAAAGAAGACATTTTCTCGATATAGCGTCCGGACAAATCGTCGCGACGTTCGCTTTAGGAATATGATTTACGAAAATGAATGATGTATTCCCATGAGATGAAGGATGTATTCGCAGCGCGCGTAGAACATTCTAGTCCGCGTGACGTCACGTAGAATTTTTCCTGGACGTGTTCGCAGCGTGCCAGTTGGGCAATTCCCTGTAAAATCGACACACACAGGGCCAGTTTGAACACCCTCAAATCACGCATTTCATTCAAAATTGCTGTACCGGGTTATCTGAGGCGTAGAATCCGAATCTGACAATTTCAGCTCGATCAGGTCAAGGGATCAAAAGTTATATCCTACGGCAATTTGAACTTTGCTCTTGACAGGGGTTGTTAAAAATGCGTTTTCTCCATCATCCAAAGTCGTAAGCTATTAAACCATATATTTTCTGATTCCTTATGGAACAGACAATCCGATTCAAATACTTGTATGGCTTTAGGTCACGATTCCAGAAAATCGCCCAGTGGTCAGAGGTCACAAGATGACCTTCGACGGGGGTGAAAGTAATTATTTCTATTTCTTCAATATAAAGCCTTAGGTATCTTCTGCACATCCCATTCATAAAAAACTTTGGGTACGAATCATCTTTAACCTCAAATCTCGCATGATAGTAGGCCGTGTTTGGGCTAAAATCTGTTTATTTCATGACTATGGAGCGTATATCGTTAACGCGATAAAAACGGGCGGTAATAACGGGACGGGCGTCGTGTACAGAATAATTTGCACAGTTTTCAATAAATACAGAGCCTAAACCGCGGGCTGAACACCCTCTGTAGTGACGAAAAATGGCTGTAACGTTTAATTTCTTCCCACAGCTGATGCGTCTTGCCAAAATGCAGGGATACAAAACCTATGGTCGTTTACAATATAATTATTTCTTAGGACGATGTACCGGCGCAAGTTTAACTGCTTTCCGCAGACAAGCATTTGGGAGTCTTTGTGCCAACGATGGACATTGCGTACGTTCCGTTGTCTTTGCAACATCGAAATACACAAGCGCGGCCATCGGCGAACAAAGCACTATGCACATACAAGGTGCACCATGCTCCCGAGATGCAAGCAAATGCGGTAACTTGAGCGTACCTGTACCCTTTAAAGAACGCTTATTTCTTTACTACACATTTCGTCTGACCTTCTTTGTCCTTGAACATACAGTAGACCTGTATGTTGCTTTCATCTACTGATACAAACTTGTGGTATTTTTTAGTGCCCTGGACGGTCCTAGATTTGTCTAGTCTCTCTTTCTAAGCCTTTCATCCACCTTCTCAACGTCAGCTAGGATGACATGGGAAGATCTGATGTTATCGTTGATGTTCTCTACGCGGTATTTGTACATGTCAGCATTCGTCAGAATCTGACCAGACGTCAGTCGTGTCAGGCTGGCACGCCCTGTGACCCGCTTCGCTGTGCCACCTATGCCATCGCAGGCGTTTTTACCGTGAGATGTGGCAAAAAAGTTCCACTCGCCTGCGATGGCATAGTCCTGATGATGGCACAGCTTAATAAAGTTGTATTTGTTTTTGTAGTGCCCTGCGCATCCATCTGAAAAGTAGTGTATTTTGCGAAGGCGAAGACCAGGGTGTTCTGAGATGATTAAGGAAAGAAGATGAGATAGGAGCGCTTGAACGGGGACATTTGAGTGTTTAAGACAGCCTGATATGAAGCGGAAGCTCTCCGATTTTTATGAGCAGTAGAGGTTGAAGGGGTGTTTTGTGCACTGTGAACTATCCCGTTGAAATCCTTGGGCCGAGTCCTGGACTTTAAAGGAATAGTTTTCAGAAAAGTCTCCAACCAGCACAGCCTCATCCTCAGAGACCGATTCTTTAAATTTCTTGAAATATGCAGCTTGACGATCAGCCACATAATGATGGGTAGTCGGGGAGACAATACTGCGGCTCAGTGAGGTGAGGTATCCATCCAGCAGTTCTACTTTTGTTTCCAGAGCACAGCGGTCCGTTGAAACCCACTGCTATAACTGATCTCATCAGCTGCAGTCTGAACACTCTCCAGAGACTAGAGATTCTCGTGAACCCCTTGCTCTCCTGGACACCGCTCGCACTCGCCAGTCATGCACGCTCTGGCGCTGATGTCGCAGACGGCGCGCCGCATCAGATCTTTGTTGGTCAGACCCCTTTCCCCAAGTGCAGTCAGCTGAAGCTTGGTGTTGTGATGACGGGTGCATATGCAAACAGTGAGTTCCACTGTTTCCAGCGAGCACACAGTTTCTGGGACTCAGTTTCGCAAACGTTGAAAAACCTAACCGGGGATTCGAGGAGTCGTCTTTGAACATCAAGTAGATCTCTTGCAGCCTGTCCAGTATCAGATGTTTTTGATTCTTTATCATCACACCTTCACTGTTTCTAAATGACACATAGTCTCGCGTACATAGGCATACACGACTGATGACGTCTTGTTCGTAGAATGTTCTTACTTTCTGCTTTTCCTCCTCGCTTATTGCTTTACCTTTGCTTATCAGAGGTACCGTAGGGAGGATGCCGCACGTGTGCTTGAGTTTGCTGCTTTTCTTCACCATGCACTTAGCGGCTCCGTAGAACTTTACCGTTTCTCGCGCGGAGACTGGAGAAAGTGTAAGGATGGCCAACTTCCTGCTATGGTTGGTATGGTTCCCCCTATCGTATGGTACATGTACTTATGCATGTACATGTACTTATGCATGTATCGTATGATTATGGTATTTAGCGATTTTAGCCCCTTTCCAGTGCAACAGTGAATGTTGGAACCTCGGTACATGTTCCGTTTGTCATCATATACCATGCCATTTATTCCATTCCGTGCGTCATCGCTCCTGTTACCCTCCGTTGATAACCCATTGACAGTATACGGTCAGTAGTCAAGAAATGAGCTGATTTCAGCCCAAACACGGCCTACTATCATGCTAGATTTGAGGTTGAAGATGATTCGTACCCAAAGTTTTTATGAATGGAATGTCGAGAAGATACCTGAGGTTTTATATTGACGGAATAAAAATAATTGCTTTCGCTCCCGTCGAAGATCATCTTGTAGCCTCTGATCTAAGGTCACGGGACCATTTTTTGGAATCGCGGCCTAAGATCATACAAGTACCTCATTCGGATTGCCCGCTCCTTAAGGAGTCAGAAAATATATGGGTTTATAAGTTTGCTACTTTTGATGGTGGCAAAAAAACGCACTTTTAACAACCCCGTCAAGAGCAAAGTTCAAACTGCCGTGTGCTATAACTTTTGACCCCTTGACCTGATCAAGCTGAAATTATCATATTCGGCTTCTGCGCCTCAGATAACCCCCTGGAACCATTTTCATCAAAATCGGTGGCTTGAGGGTGTTCGGGGTGTGTGATCTTACAGACAATCTAATTTTTTTGAAGAAGCTTTTTACAGTTGTGTTACGCTGATGACAATAATTGCGCATGCAAGACATCACCGTGTCTGTCAATAACTGACAACGGACAACCAGCACAGCGAATCAGCAGTAAATCGTTTACAAACCATCTGTATTTCACGAGTTCGGACAGACAGAATTCAAAGAGCTCACATCGTTCAAATGCAGTTACCGGCTGCCGGGCCAGGCAATATCATAATTTGTGTCCCCTTCGGTTCCTTTTTTCCCTGGCAGGTCCCTTCAGACATTGGCAACGTCGCCTTCACAATAACAGGTTAATGCATTAGTCACAGTCGGATCTGCATTATTATTTAATAGCCTTGGTTCGCTTGTACTCTGCATATGCTGCCCTTTGGCAATGAACGTAAACAAACCATTTTATAAATGAACCTGGTGCGCCATTTCCGTCTAACATTGACTACGTAAGGGAAAATATTTCGCGCGTCCGGCAAAGATTCTACGTGGTCACGTAAAATCTTTGTCGTCCTGCGTCGCTGCGAACACCAAAAGGCGCAGAACCATCGCGGCATGATGTCATGGATGACGTTGACAACGACAATGTCACGTCCATTCTACGTCGTCCGGGTCGCTGCGAATACACCCGAAATCTGCACATCGAACGCCTCGAACCGTATGGAAGACTGCGAGCTTCGGCACAAAGGACGTACAAAAACTAGCTCCCTCCCCGGCAGCGCCTAGTGGGCTTCCTCGACGTCCTCGACAGTCTCGGGGAGGCGGCGGCCGCGTGTCTCCGGCAGTAGCAGCGCCGCCAGCACGGCGCCCAGCGCGCACGTGCCGAACACCAGCGACGGCGCGCCCCAGTAGCCCTTGACGGCGGCGCCGACGACGAGCGGCGCCACCACGGCGCCCAGCCGGCTGGCAGTGGCGCCGGCGCCGAAGCCGGTGCTGCGCAGCGACGTCGGGAACAACTCAGCCGAGTAGAACGCCAGCACGTTGAGGCCGGCGGCGACGGCGCAGCGCGCGGCCATGGCGAGCGCCAGGCGCGGCCAGCCGGCCGGCACGGCGAGCAGCGTCAGGCAGGGCAGCGCCGTGGCCAGCTGGGCGGCGGCCACGGTCGGCCGGCGGCCGAACGCGCCGCTCAGCGCCGCCGCCACCACGTCGGCCAGCAGTTCGACGGCGCCCGAGAGCAGCAGCGCCCTGTACGCGTCGCCGCCCAGGTGCGCCGCATCCTCGGCGATGCCGTACGAGGCCAGACCGTCGACGAACAGGCACCAGAAGCAGGCGAGGCTGATGCGGCGCAGCCGCGGCGTGGCCACCAACTGCGCCAGGTCGCCGCCGGCGGCCGCCAGCCAGTTGCGCGGCGCCTTGGCCGGCCGGCCGAGCAGCGCGGCCCGCTCCGAGTGGTGGCACGCCTCGAGCAGCCGCAGCAGGCGCTCCCGCGCCGGCGCCGGCCGCCCATTGCCGGCAGCCATAGCCTGCAACACGTCGGCAGCCGCCGGTAGCCGTCCGCGGCCCAGCAGCCAGCGCGGCGACTCCGGCAGCGAGGCGACCAGCAGCGGCAGCAGCACCGCCGGCACCGACAGCACCAGCTGCAGCTGCCACCAGCTGCTCGTCAGGTACGCCGCCGCCGCCGTCAGCATCAGGCCCAGCGCGAACGGCATCTGGAAGAGGATCCCGTAGAGGCCGCGTGCGCCTGGCCCGACCGTCTCCAGGCAGAGCACCATCAGGCAGCTGAACAGGCCAGGCAGCAGCAACGCCAGCATGGCGCGCAGCGCCGCGAACGCCGCGAACGACGGCGCCGCCGCCACGGCCAGACTGGCCGCGGCCGTCAGCAGGGAGTAGCAGACGGCCAGCCGGCGCCGGCCGAACAGGTCGCTCAGCACGCCCGACGCCAGGAAGCCGACCAGCACGGCCAACATGAACGTCGACTGCTCGAAGGCCAGCAGCGGTGAGCGCCAGCAGACCAGCTGCCAGGCCACGGCCGCCGTGCGGCCGTACTGGGTCAGGTCGAACGCCCAGCGGGAGCACGGCAGCAGGCCGCTGCCGTTCGCCAGCGCGCCGCCGGTCGTCACGCTCAGGTTGAACATGTTGCACTCGAGGTGGGCGCGCCCGCCGGGCGAGCTCGGCACCGTCGGGATGTACTCGTCCCTGGTGAGACCGAACGGCTGCAGCGAGGCCGGCAGCGCGCACCAGTGTTCCGGCGTGGCGGCCAGCACGACCGTGGCCAGGCTGTGGAGTCCCATCAGCAGCGGCGCGACGGCCGTGCGCGCCAGCAGCCGCCGCTGCCAGCCGCCCTCGCTGCCCACCAGTTCCAGCAGCTGCTCGAACGACGCGTCTTCGCCCATGGTCGGTCACGCCGCGCCGCCGCCGTTCACGGGCGTCGCTCGCGGGCGTGCTCCCTCGCGCCTGGCCGAGCAGCAACTGGCGGCCGCAGCTCGGCTCGGTCCGCACTCGCGAGTCGCGACGCTGCTGCGCTGGCCAGCAGACGCCTGGCGCCCCTTCCAAGGGCAGGAAAACACTGACGGAGTAGCCCGGAGCCGCCGCCGCCGCCGCCGGACCGCCGCCCGCTCGCGCCGCTTTTTGTGTCGACCCGCCCGGCCGAGGAGGCTCGCGTCTCCCACAATGAACCGCGAGTCGTAACGTGAGGCGGTCCGACCGAGCTGTTGACCTTGAGCGCGGCCGGCTGCTGGCTGGCTGCCAGGTGCAAGTGCTGGGCGTGCGGCAGCCGGCCGGTCCCACGGAACTCCGTGGTCCATGGTCGGACGAGCCGGCGGCAGGGTTCTCGCCGAGTCGGCGCCGTTCTCCAAACGTGCGTCAGTCTCGCCGAGTCATCGTTTGGGGCAGAGTCATCATTTGGGCTACGTTCGGCGCGTGGCGTCTGCTACGCAGTGGAACAGGCAGATGGAGCGCCCGACAAGGGACGGACGAGAGCACGGAGAGGACGCGGTACGGCTGCTGCGGCCGGTTTAGCGGTTGTCCTTTTGTTACCTTCCGAAACGACGAACGGTTAAAGGGTGGCACTAGGAGGATTCGGTCTGGATTTGAGGACATCGGAATTCCAGCGCGTTTGGCTGAGAAGAAACGGTAGCAAATGATTTGGCATTTTGGTTTGAGCACCCGCGGATGGTCGACTAAATTTTTCAAGGTCTCTGAGTTTGCAAAAGAATTTCTTCATTCTCAAAAGACCTGTAGCTGTCACATGACCTCTTTTTGGCAAGGGATCACTTCTCAGTCTCAACAGGTGATTGTTTCCAAAACGAAATAGGTTTTCTATGACGCGGGCCTTTTTCCAGAAAACGAACCCGTTTCTTTATAAGACTGAGCCCATTTTCTTACGAAATGGTACTATTCTGCCAATGAAATGAGTCCTATGTGGCCGTTGAGTGCGATCTTTCAGATTGTTAAGTGCACTCCATTTGAATTTATCCCTGAATTCAGCCATGATTGCTACCACGAGCTGCAGCAGCCAAAATATTTTGTTAACATTTCTCTGCCTGTCTCCCCACAACTGAAGCTGGCGACGGAGCCAACCTACCACCGGCGCAATCAAGGAGGGTGACCCCCCAAAGGCCCGTATTTTTTGTGAAAACCATTGCACATCGTCTTTCGTGTGATTTCGGTTCACAATGAGCTCCGGGTCCTCACCTCCCTTAGGAAAATCCTGGCTGCGCGCCTGCGACATATCACCCCTGCTGACGTTGGACGTCAACTATGACGCATCCTCCGACAGCCGTCCATCAGCGGGCTAGTCGGTGGCCGGCGTGTCTCGGAGCCCGGCGGCGGCGCGGCACGCGCCTGCTCCGCTCAGGCCGACTGGGCCGCCGCCGGACGCCAGGTTACCTGGCCGGTCACCGAGGGCGGGCCGGCCAGGCCTGCCGTCGCGTGGTCCGGCCTGGTCTGGTCAGGCCGATACGCTGCCGTGGACGCCGGCCGCCCCCTCCCCTCCCCCCTCCGGCTGACTCGGCGGCGACTCGGGCGCCGGGCTGGTGTAGGACCGGCGAATGCCAGGCCTGCTCGTGAGCGGTGTGGCAGGTCAGAATATTTACAACGGTGATTTACTGCCAGGGCGAAACCGGACAGAAGCACGACACTAACAAATTTCGTGACCGCATCTATCGAAATCGTTGTTGTCAATGGGCGATGTATGCCGTTGCAGCACACGAGCATTTTTCGTGTTCTGTCGGCCTTCGAGCCATTTGGTGTGAGATGTCCATCCGCGCAGAGCTGGCTACCGGCGGTCTTCCCACATCGGGCTGAGCAGACCGTCAAAAAATCTACACTGGTCTCATGCGTCGATGCCACGAATGCCCGGTAAAACAAAGAAGAATGAAACGGTGATGTGTCACGGCAGATTTATCATTTTTACACCTCCACAGAATACTGGATCGGGATCGACAAATCAACAAACTGCGTCTTTTTTTATAGAAGTCCCATTCCAAATGCGATACCTGAAAAATTGCAGGCGGCGCATAGACGAAACCTGCCGGGTGGGCCGGGGAGCCAGGATGTGCCTGCCGCCGCGCCCGATGCTTGGTGTGCCGAACGCACCGGTCGACGGCTGCGACGGGGCAGCAGCGCCGGCTGAGACGATTGACTGACGCCTGACGAGACACCGAACACGACACAAGACTCTGGACACCTGATCCTACGAGGCTGTGCGTACTAAGTCACGAACGAACAAATAATCAAAAGCGGCGACGGGCGAAGGGGGCTGCGCCTGCCGCCAGGTCTCGCGGTGCGCGGGACACGGCGTAACCGTCCGAGCCTCTGCGCGGCCCCGGGGTTAGCCGGCGAGCCGTGAACCGGCGGACCCAGCTGGAGGAGAGATATATGCGGGCCATGAGTGTAGAACTGGGACAACTTTTGGTGCGGAAAAAAATTCATTGGACCCTAAAATGTGACACTGATAACGTAATTGCAGAACTCTATTTTATCAGACAAAAAAAGACACATTGCCGATAATTTCGTTTGGTATGGAAAACTCCATACCAAACGTATACAACGCTTTGCCACTGATTCAGGCTGGAGGGGGCCAGCCGAGGACTGTCCGGCATACTCACGGTTGGTCTGTCGAAGTCTGTTAACGTACCGTTGGTCAGTGATATGCAGAAAAAATCGACACGTTTGCAGAAAAATGGAATTTGGATTGTAAGTTCTCACATCCGAAAGAGATTAAAATACATTTTCGTTTCTGTATGGACCCTGAGAAACATAATGGGGTCCGCCAGGCTTAAGCTCGCCCGCTTTCCTGTCCATACCACTGCGGGGCTTGTCTAGTTTATCAACTAAATAAAAATGTTAACTAAACACAACTTGTCTAATTAACGAAAAATAACTATATGGATGTATGGAACGGTGGTGTGTGCGTACCAAGTAATTTTCAAACACTTGGCGGCAGGGTGCCGATTGCTATAAATGATTGTGGGGGCCGAGCCGAGGACTCGACAACCTAACCTCCCCCAAAATGTGGGTTTCTGAACGGATTTAGCCCACTTTATTTTGACTAGCGGAAAATTATGATTTTTTGTTACTATTTCCGAAATAAAAAATTGAATTTATTTCCATGTCGTTATCATTACTCATTTATCTTTAAACCAGCAGAAAACATACGGTGGGCTCAAACCAACATTGGGTGGACCCAAATCAACACTGGGCGGGCTCTCTCAACAGAATATAAATCGACACCCCTGTGTGGCGGAATGAAATAATCGAGTCTGCACACTTTTATTTCACCCGTTGCGCTCAGAAAATATTTTTACCATCTCAACTGGAGGCCTGAAGGTAGGCGAACCTTCATCATCTCTTCATGGACGCATCTTTAGAGGATATACCTCGGCATTAGTGATTGGATGATTTTAGTATTAATAACAGATAATAGATTTTAATAATTATTTTAACAGAACCGTTATTTTAAAGATGAAATCTCTACTCCAGTTTCAGTGCAACACTAAACATACGAAGAGACAAAGCCCTATATATTACCGAAGAAGAACGACAAAAAAAGACGATTCATGCCGCATCTGCGACGATGTTGGGCAGCGCCCAAAGGCCGGGCCGATTGCACAGAAGGATAATGGGATATCCGGTAGATTGATACGTGGTAACAACGGGCTGTTTGTAAGACATTGGGAGGCCCTTTTTCGAAGGAACGGAAAGAAATGGGTACCAAAGTATGGTTGGCTGTGGTGGTGGTGCTCTTATCTGTTGGTAAGTATTGTCCGTTGGTAATGTACTTTCTGGTGTGCATATATTTAGCTATTAAGGCGGTAATTGTCGCAGGAAGGTCTTAAATAATGTGCGTGGCCAGAACTATTTCATGGCGAATTCGTCATTTGCAGCAGTGTAGGTGCATGCTGATATGCTTCAAACAAAGTGTAAATGCATCGCAGCCTGTTGCAAGGCCTACCATACCTATTTTGGGTATGCATTGTTCAAAGGGTTTTACAGTGCCCCAGTGGTGCAGTGGTTCTGCCACCCTTGGCCCCACCCATAAATATAGGACAGCCAAGATCTAAATATGTGGGCAGTTGTTAAACTTTGATAACATTTTTGCATTATGCACAAAATGATTTAGTGTGTTATGTAGTTTACCAGCTCAGGTGCACACCTGCTTATAAACAGGGGCTTCTGTAACCCATGAATACTCAGACATAGAACAGATTTTGAATGATGTAAGTTTTTGTGGTTGTCTTCCAAGCCTGATTGTGCTTCAGTCTCACATTTTTGTGCAAATCTGAGAGGTTAGAGTTCAACCAATGGTTGTCACCCCTTCATTGCAACAGGGGTCAACAGTAAGATTTTGACCGAGCGCTTACTCCGAGAGAAAATAATCGTAGTAGTGGTTGCATGGTGCTTCAAATGCAATACTGATAAGAAATACTTACAATTTCAGCCGGAAAAACCTGAAACACACATTGTTTCCCCGGAAACAGATTGCGTCGCCACTGGTATGCTAACCGCCAGATGCTCGCGTAGGGATTTTTGACGTTTCTGCGTTAAATAGTTTGTTTACGTGAGATCTCGACGCTGATTGGTCGTCGGTCGGACTCAAGATCCTATCAACAATAATAAAAAAGGTTGGAGAAATAACTAATGCGATATAAATTATGTTCAAAATGAAAAAGTTATTTGTTGTATAATAATAATAATAATAATAATAATAATAATAATAATAATAATAATAATAAAATAGTTATAATAATAACAAACAACTATAATGATAAAAAAGTAAAAATATTACAAGGATGAAAAAGTGAACTGGCAATTTAAAAAATACAAAATAGAAATAAAAAGCAGTGAAATAAAATATCTCAAAAGGAATCATGGAACAAAACTGAAAAATATTAGGAAGTGAAATAAATAAAACAATTGTGAAAGTGAAATAAATGAAACAATAAATAAAAATTTACCATAACCTAACATAGTAACCTAACCCAACCTAACCTAACCTAACCTAACCTAACTTAGCCTAACCTAACCTAACCTAACCTTATCTAACCTAGCCCAGCACAACCCAACCTAGCAACCTAATGTCATCTAATGAGTATTAAATGTCATAATGTAATAATACTGATATCAGATATCCCAACAGTTATCTAATACAATAATATAATGGCGTAATAATTCAGCAGTTCCTCCAAGTTCAGTTTGTGGCAACAAAATAGAATTTTCGTATATATGACGTCATTAATCGCTTGAAGATGCCTGCAGGATCTACACATCCTGGATGTCAATAACCTTAACCTTGGTGGCACTACATTTTCTGCCGCAGAATAATAGTGTTCTCCGCCAGTCGACTGCAGCAGGGTATTACTGAGTGGTACGTTATCGTTACAATTTTGTTGTTATTTTTTAGACAATCAAGTAGTGGAAAGTAAGGTTAAAAACAGGATGATACATTCTTTACACTGGTGGCAATTATACAAAGGATTGTTCGCGATTTCGTCGGGCAGAAACTTTACCTTACCTTAACTTTACCTTTAGCCGCAATAGGACCTTAGCTGCTGGTTTCTAGAACATTGCACATGTCACAGAGTGTTTTCTAACTGTCATATATATATATATATATATATATATATATATATATATATATATATATATATATACAGAGGTGAGTGTTAATGGGTGTAGATACATAGATCATTGGCCAATTGGCCAGCTGATTTAGTTCCCAAATTTTGTTTGCCAGCACTCCAAAGACAGTGCAGCAATATGGTGACTAGATGCATAGTATGATAATATGCAGGGTATGATAAAAGGTATGATAAATGCAGATGTTCATGCAGGGTATGATAAAGGGATGCAGGGACATCACTGGACTTGTTAATTGGAGTAGGATGAAATGCCAGAGTGGTTGGGGTTAGGTGGTATAGGTGTATAGATGTGTAATGTGTGTGATATAGCCATGACCACAGCCAGGATTTTCTTAAGGTGGTCAGGAGCTCAAGGTGAACTGAAATCACACAAAACCTGCCTGCTGGGAAGACAATGAGCAATGATTTCCACAAAAAATTGGGCCTAAGAGGTCAGCCAGGCCTTATGGGCTCCCTTTGGCCACCACTGTGGATATAGTGTGGATTGGAAGCATCAGATATGTGAGAGTTCATGGCCACCATAATGATAGAGAAACAAACATTAGAGGTACTGTGACACTATATCTCCCTTTTTGTGCAATATGTGAGGTGGCAGACTGGAGCTTTTTTATTGCTAACCATGTAAAGTTAGAAAATTATGTACATGTTTTCATAAAATGTATTCCAAGGAGGGGAAGGTATTAAAAAAAGGAGAAATCTTCCATGTTGTATGCAAAATATCCCTTGGAATTAGATCTGATGGCATTGAATGTAAATGAAGATATGTGATGGATTTTCCCAAGTCTCAGATTCATTTGTTTGCTATGTGATCATTGGCCATTATCCATGTTTGGTAGAAATGTTATATGGTGCAATGGGAAATGACAGCTGATTATGAATAACTTTTTCATTAAGTATGCTGTAGGGAAAATTAGGACCCAAAGGCATGTTCTGAGGGAAAGCAATGGGACTAAGCAGTGAGCACCCATAAGAGGACAAAAATTGTGTCACCATGATAAAAAATCCAAGAGGATAAGTGGTGCTGCTGAATATTGTGTCTCTTTCCTCTGGGGCTCCAGAGAATAATTCTCAGTGCACCCCTGTTAGCACCCTGAACATAGGTAGTTGTTCAAATGGCCATCAGTGTGTTTTTTCTAGATATGCATGATATTTCCAAAATGTTTTTTTATTTCATTGCTATTGCTGTTGCTTCATTTTATCTTTTTTTTTTGTAGTTTTCTCTCATGTTGCATGCCAGATTTGCATGGATGTTGCTAACTATGCACACTCTGAAGTTGTGACATATCTTACCATTACTCTTGCTGAGAAAAAATGAAGTTAGTTACAAGCAAAATATGGTGCAAGAAAATTGCTCTTATAATGTCATCTTGTTCTAGCATCTGGCAACCGAATATCAGAGAAGATATACCAGAATTTGGATGCTACGTACAGCTGTTTTACCATCACAAATGCAACACATGAGTTTGGCTGCAGAGGTGAGTGTAGGTTAACATTACTGTCTTGCCTGTGTCTGGTGCATTGTGTAGCCTGCACAGTTATCTTGTGTAAAGTGTGATGCTTACATTTGACTGGTCTTTGCAACCATTCATACATCAAAGAACATCATGGCACTCCATGATTTTTACAGCTTTCTTGACAGCTGGCGGTATGCCAGAAACTTAGATAGCCCAATCATAACTGTTGCCTTGCTGAATACCAGAACCGACTGACAATGACTGAAAAATCATGTAAAGCCGAGTGCTGCGGCCCCGACTCTTCGGGCACCTCGCTGTTCGTGTGAACCGTGATTGTCAAGTGCAGACCCGTTTCGGGGTCTTCCTCCGACTGCGCCGAGTGCGGCCGTTAGCGGGCGGGCCGCGACTGCTCGCCGCCGCCCAGTCGGCGCCGGAACCCCTCCCAGACGGCCGACCGCGGGCGGCGGCCGAGTCGGGCGCCGCTGACCGCCCCCCCCCCCCGTCCGCCGCCAGCCGACTTCTCCGGGAACGTGGGCTTGCTGCGCGTGGTGAACACGTCGGCCGACCTGCGGACGCTGCTGGCGGCCGGCGAGCAGCTGCCGTACGTGGTGGTGCTACCGCGCTCCCACTTCACCGTGCCCACCCTGCGGCAGCTGGAGAGCATGACGGCCGACCCGGACAGAGGTGGGGCCGCGTGGCATCATCGCTGGCCGCCGTGGTGCGGCTGTGTGGCGTGGCGAAGTTATCAGATCCGGCTGTTCGGGTGCCAGGCGGACGATAAGATATCATGCTGGCTGTACGGCAGTGTGAAGTACCTTATCTGTGTTCCTCACGGTTGACTCACGCATACTTTGAAATCACGGTTTTTCCCGTTTTCAGCTCACTTTGATCTAGGTGGCGATGTCACCTCCGTGGAGGGGGAACTTGAAATTGAATTGGCTCGAGTGAAGGGCGCTTCCCCATCTGTTTGTTGGATTTGTGTCCGAAGTAAACTTTCCGAACTTTCCAAGATTGTCCCGGCTGTCTGACATGCTGCTGTGTTGGGTGGCTGCTGACGCGGCCGACGTCGGCGCCGTGTTTGCGTGCTGCCGCCGCGGCGTGTGACTTGCTGACGCGCTGACGTTTCCGTGCCGCAGGGGACGTGAAGGGCGTGCTGCTGGCTCTGCCGGACGGCAGCTACGACCCGGACAGCGTCTCCTTTTCCGAGGACGACGTTTGCCCCAACCACGTGTCCAGTGAGTGGGTGGCGCGCCCTGCCGGAGGTCGGCGGCAAATGCCCTGACTTGGCTGGAGTCGGCCATGGAGCCGCCGTGGTAGCAGTCAAGTAGCAGATGCCCATTGGAGTCAGATACCTGGCGCCCTCCCTCCCGGCTGGGGGTCTGCGGACGGAATGCTGATCTGGTGGTAGGGTCATGCAGCGGCGAGCAGTCCTGTCAGTCGGCCAGCCGATAGTTGACTGAGCGTTGTCGGCAGCAGGTCCGCATCAGGTGGTTGTTGTTTGCTGATGGCAATGAGCGACGTCGCAGCCAAGGTTTTGCAGGCGGTGCCCCTGGTGAAACGTGTTCGCTTCATCGATAGGTCAAACCGGCTCGTTCCTTCTTCGTGACTGTGAGGGTCCGTGCCCAGTGGATCGGTGTTGAGACTCTGGAACGGCCTAACACTGTGTGGGTCCACAGGTTTCTACTGGCCGGCCGAGAACCCGGAGCACAACTACTGCCGGAAGAACCCGTGGAACCCGGACGGCAGTGGCATGTTCAAGCAACACTGGAGCTTCCCGATCATCCTGCTGAGGAACGAGACGCAGATCAGCGACGTGTTCAAGGTGAGCTCGGCGTACACCAGCTCGCGAACACCAGTTCGCACCGCCTTTATGGGGTGTAAGATCGGCCAGCTATCCATGTCTGTAGCAATCTAGGAGTCAGATTCTGACAGGGTTGTCTCGCCTCACGCTCACCACCGACTCGACTGCCAGCCCGGAGCGTCGTGCGTTTCCATGCGTTTCGCCCCGGCAGCACCTTTTGACAGCGCCACGTCCTGGGTTTGCCGGCGCGGCGTCCTCTGTCTGCCACGCCAGGGCGGCGGGCAGAGGTGCTGCGCGGAGCCCGCGGCCGGACCAGCGCCCGGTATAAACACCATCACCGTGTCGTCCGTGCTCGCTTGCCCGCGGCAGTAGGCTGCGCATTCCAGCCTGCCCGGCTCCGCCAGCGCGTGGCTGACAGGCGGCTCCGTTCCAGTGTCACGCGCGCTTCAACGGCGCTGCGTCGGACGGCTGGCCGCGCTGCGCCGCGGAGCTGCGCACCTTCATGGCGGCGGCCGGCAACAGCGAGATCTGCTGGCGACGCACCCAGGACCAGTACATCAACACCAAGAGGACCTCCTACTGCAGCCCGATGGGCTCGATCAACGTGTTCGGCACGCTGCTGCCACGCGGCGGGCCGGCGCCGGCTGCCGCCAACGGGCGCACCGTGCTGCTGGCGGCGCGAGCCGACGGCGTCACCATGTTCGACGCGCTGGCTCCGGCCGCCGACTCGGCCGCCGTCGGCCTGGTGGCGCTGGTGTCGGTGGCGCGTGCCTTGGCCCGCCTCCCGCCGCCGGCCGCGCCGCGTATGAACGCCATGTTCATGCTCTTCAGTGGGGTGAGGGGCAGCACGAGCGGGGAAGCAGGCCAGGAGGCGTGGGATGAAATGGTGGCAGGCGCCAATGTACAGACAGGCTTATTTTGATGGTAGCTTTCTATTACGTTGTCGGCAAGTGTCAGTTGAGGGCTTGTGGATGAACAGAGATGGTGTTGGTGGTGTGACTTTTTGCGCGTACCATCCTGAATGAATAATTGTGATCTGTTCTGTTGCAACATTGTGGTAAAGAAAACACCGTGTTTTAAAATCCAGTGCAGTGGAACATGCTGTCACGCGTTTCCTGTCGCGCTTTTTGTGGCCGCATGGCCACTACAGTTCCGTTTCCTCGAAGACCCCGGCGCGGTCGTGCTGAACGCGAACCTCCGTCCGTCGCCCCCGCGGCGGCCCGCTGACCGCGCGGCCCTGTCCGCCAGGAGAGCTTCGACTACATCGGCTCGGACCGCTTCGTGTACGACATGGCCGAGGACCGGTTCCCGCCGCTGGCCGTGGCCGACGAGGGCGAGAAGCCGGGCGAGGTGGCGCGGCCGCCGCTGCTGCACCTCAGCGACGTACAGTACTACCTGGAGCTGAGCCAGCTGGCCCTCGGCCGGTCGCTCTTCCTGCACTCGGACCCGGTCACGCGCGCCGCCGACTCCGGCGTGGACCGGAAGGTTCGACGCTCCTGTCGGTCGGAACTGGGGAGGGAGCTGCTGCTGTTCACATTAGGCAGTGGTGGTGGGCGGCCATCACTGCTCAGGCACGGCTGGGGACTGCTGGGCGCCTGATGGGTGGTGGTGGAATTGAGTGAATCCCGTCGCTGATCGTGCTCAAATTGTTACTCTGTTTTCCTTTGGATTCTCGTCATGGTGGGTCCAGGTGGAACGATTGGAACGTTTCAGACTGGCCATAATAGAACAATCTGGGACGTTTCAAATGTGCACGTGGCTGGCGTCACAGAGATTCTTGGCTTTGCGACTCGATACTGGCATGATTTAACGTCGTCACGGGATGTCCCGCGTGCTGAGGCCACCTCGTCCAGCTGGAAATGTGGTGTCGTGCTGCTGGATGCCGCTCTGTCTGTCCCCAGGTGCAGGAGCTGACGTAGAAGCTGTGTCTGTCCCCAGGTGTAGGAGCTGACACAGCAGCTGTGTCTGTCCCCAGGTGCAGAAAATGGCCCAGCAGCTGTGTCTGTCCCCAGGTGCAGAAAATGACCCAGCAGTTTTGTCTGTCCCCAGGTGCAGAAAATGACCCAGCAGCTGTGTCTGTCCCCAGGTGCAGAAAATGGCCCAGCAGCTGTGTCTGTCCCCAGGTGCAGAAAATGACCCAGCAGTTTTGTCTGTCCCCAGGTGCAGAAAATGACCCAGCAGCTGTGTCTGTCCCCAGGTGCAGAAAATGACCCAGCAGCTGTGTCTGTCCCCAGGTGCAGTAGCTGACACAGCAGCTGTGTCTGTCCCCAGGTGCAGGGACTGTCCCAGTAGCTGTGTCTGTCCCCAGGTGCAGGAGCTGATCCAGCAGCCGTGTCTGTCAGCAGGTGCAGGAACTGACCCAGCAGCTGTGTCTGTCTCTATGCAGGTGCAGGAGCTGACCGAGCAGCTGTGTCTGTCCCCAGGTGCAGGAGCTGATCCAGCAGCCGTGTCTGTCTCTCCAGGTGCAGGAGCGGACCGAGCAGCTGTGCCTGTCTGCAGATGCAGAAGATGACACAGCATCCGTGTCTGTGTGCAGGTGAAGGAGCTGATCCAGCAGGTGTCGCTGTACGCCGAGCAGTACAACCTGTCGGTGGCCGAGTCGGCCGCCGACAGGCCGCTGCCTCCTGCCTCGCTCCACCGCCTGCTGAAGAACGACAATCGGCTGCCAGGGTTGGTGGTGGCCGACCACGACGCGGCCTTCACCAATCGGTGAGCGGTGGTAACGGGCCGGCGGGGGGGGAGCGCCTGCAGGCAGCGAACAATGTGAACGGTTGTGAAGGGAAAGTGAATGCAGTGGGTCGAAATGAAGGTGAAGTGTATGAGCGCAGCGAGCTCGCTTTACTCACGAATGCTGTGGGTAAATTTGGCGCACCTAAATGGATTGGTAAAATGAGCGAGTCGGTTGTGGGAAATGAGCGAATCAGGTGAGGTAGTACGCTAGTGTGGCCGGGTTGATGTGAATGTGTAAGGAGGGTGTGTGAGCGTTGGGGAGCGAATAAATGACCGTGTGAGTCAGATAATGTGTAGGTGAGCGAGTGAAGCAGAGGTGGAGTGACGGGTTAAGAATTTGTGTGTGTGTCAGTGTCCGTGTCCGTGTCAGTGTCAGTGTCACTGTCCGTCCGTCCGTCCGTGATTGAGCGAGTGGCTGACCTCAGTGGCCGAAGTCCCTGACTCCCTCGCCGTCGGCAGGCGCTACCACAGCGTGTACGACGTGGCCTCGACGGTGGGCGCGCAGGGCGCAGCCACGGATCTGGTGGACCGGCTGACGCGGTTGACTCAGGTGGTGGCCAGCGCCGTGTACGGCCTGGTCTCCGGCCGGGAGTTGCCGGCGAAGTCCGTGCAGGTGGACCCCGTCTGGGTGAGCCGTGGGGACGTGCCGGGGGACGGTGACGCTCCCGCCACGACAGGAGAGGAGGGGTGCACGGACAGCGGTGACACCTGACGCCAACCCTGAGTCGTGATGACGGAAGCCGGCGTACTGCGGGTCTTCGTATTCGTGTGACCTTTACCTTTATGTGCACCGTTTAAATGTATTAGTATGTTTATCACTACTTTATTGTTCGTACAAAGGGCTTGGGCTCCGTAGACGTAGCGGGCGTAGATGGCCTGGTTTTCTTTTGAGCCTAGTTCGACTCCCGACAGACATAAAAAGCCATCGTTCCGGGGCGTCGCCTTCTCACTGTCCGGCCGCCCGTCGGCCAGATATCCAGTGACGTCAGGTGCTGACGTGCTGACGTCGGGACGTTGCAGCTGCGCGGACTGGTCGAGTGCTACCTGGAGCGGTCCAACTGCTCCCTGTTCAGGAGCGTCATGGACGAGCAGCTGTCTGACAGCCAGCTGCGCCCGCACTGGCAGATGGACGTCCCGATACCCACCTACGTGTCGGTGAGTCGCGGCCCGGCACCTCGCGGGTGACGTCATCGATGATGACGTCACCCTCGGCCCCCTTCGGTAACTGAGTCTGCTGTAGCCGGCTGCCCTTTGCTTCGAAGCGGCGGTGGCCGCTAACGCTGCGTTGCAGCTAGCAGGAGTGGAGTCATCAGTCTCACGGGAAATCAGTCTCAAACAGCCGCAGTGCGTCTCGGCTGTCGCGCCGGCCGCCGTCCGTGAGGGCGTCACATTACGTCACCGGACGCTGGGCCGCGTTCAGAGGCTAATTCGGCCACGTAACTGGTTACCTTATGCTCCAAAACATCATAGCGAAGCCGCTGTTTGCTTGTAAATAAACGGGGAACGGCCGTACTGCAAACACAGTTAAGGCGCAAGAGGTAACCTCGTTAGTGGTGTTGGCCGGTTTCTGAACGGGACCCTGATGACCTCCTGGCGCGAGCGCCCTCTGCGTGCGGTCAGCTGGCACCGGCGTCCGTCCGGCAGGTGTCCAGCGCGCTGACGCGTCATGCGTCCCTGATGCGGCTGACGCAGAACCTGCTGGCGCGCGAGACGGGCACCGTGTTGACCAACGTCACCAGCGCCGACCAGTGCGCCAACGACAAGGACAAGGTGAGCGTCCCTGCTGCGGTCCGTAGGGAGGGGGAGCTGGCATTTCAGACGGGACGGGACGCGGGGGATCATGGTAGCCGTTTTCTGTGGATGAACAACAGAGCTGCGCCTGCGACGTTCGTCTGTTCAGGATTAGCGGATACTTCAGGGACGGATGTCTTCATCTTATTGACTGAGCTCGCTCCCGCAGGGATGCGTTGTGGACAGGACTGCGCTGGGCAGGACAGTCCGGTTCTGTGAACAAACACCAAAGCTCTTGCTGGCCTGTCCATTTCCTGCCCATGCTGGAGCAGCCAGTGCCTCGGGGCGAGTCACGGCGGTGTGCAGCTGGTCTGACCGCCTCTGGCGCAGGTGTACGTCCGCCGCTGGCTGGTGCGGGAGACGGAGAACGGCACCCTGGAGGGCTACTGCACCCTGTCGCTGGTCAGCGCCTCGCTGGCCTCCAGTCCGGCGTTCGAGATAGACGGTGAGCGTGGCGCGATGGCCAGGCCGGGACAGGCCGGCGGCAGGAGCGAGGACTCGAGGACGGGCCGCGGCAGGCTGTGAGGGCGGCGGTGGACAGGGGACTGGCCGTGCTGCGTGTTTGACGCCTGTTTAACCCGTTCTTGCTTAAAGGAATTCGGACGCATCCAAGCGTCGACCGTCGACCATTTGCTTGCTTGACCCTCTCTGCACGTGCTTTAACGTTTGTCGGACAGATTACAAGTGATTGTCTGACCTGTGTCTGTGCTGCGGCCTGTGACCTCTGCACCGTGACCTATGACTTGTGTCCGTACCGTGACCCGTGACCTGTGTCCATGCTTCGACCTGTAACCTCTGTCTGTGCCGTGATCTATGACCTCTCGGTGCCGTGACTTGTGACCTTTGTCTGCACGATAACCTGTGACCTGTGTCTTCACCTGTAACGTGTGACCTGTGTCCGGCAGACTACGACTGGTCGTCGGGCGCGCACCCCTCGTGGGCGGAGTCCCGCTGGACGACCTTCTCGCTGCGGCTCTTCCTGAAGCCGTCGCTGGGCCACGACCTGCTACACCTGCTGCTGGGGCTGGCCGTCACCGCGCTGGCCACGGCCGCCGTGCTGGTGCTCGAGAAGCGGGCCGACCTCGTGTTCGCCTCGCCGAGGTGAGCCGGCCGGGCCCGCCGGCCGTCGCACCGGGATCGCGGGCTGGCATGTTCGCGCGGCGCCCCTGGTCGCCGCCTGCCTTGTCCGTGTCCGCTTCGGCTCGTGTCCTTCCGGCGAGGCGGGGCTGCGCTGCGTTCGGCCGTGTGGGGCTGCGCTCAGCTGTGCTCGGCCGTGCTCAGCTGTGCTCGGCCGTGCTCTGCGGCGCTCGGCCGCTCGGCTGTGTTCGGTCAGAGCCTGGCCTGTGGACGGTGCGGGGTTCGCCGCGGCGGTAGACCTCGCACCGTCCACCGGCACGCTGCTGGTCTGCCGTTGCATGTCTGCATGTCGGTGTCGGTCGCGCGGTGCAGCTCAGCTCGCTGGAGCCGCCGCCTGGGCCGCAGGGGGCTGGCGGGCCGTTTGGACGTCGCTTAGCGCCTGGTCGTTCTCGTTAGCGCGTTGCGTCGGTCCTTTGCGTCGGCCGGAGCTCGGTTGTTGCCGCGTGCGAGGCTGACATTCCGGGATCGAGTCAGAATGTGCCGACAGGATGTCATGCTTTGTGCTGTGCTAGAACACATTACTGTGGTGTTGTAGCACGTGGAACGACTTGCACCACTCCCATTTTGATAGCACAGGCTTCTTGCGATGACGTCTCCACTCAGCTTTGCCGCGAATGAATGCCTCAGTTGGCTGTCGCTCTGTCGGTAAGCTCTGGAAGCATGCGGGTAGCCCCTGTACATGTTTGTCGTGTGGCGTTGCCTGTCGGCCTGGTGAAGTGCGTTCGTGTGCTTGATTGCAAATGAATCCACGTTAGTTCTACCAGCGACATCCTGACCGGTGCGCTACCAAAATAAGTTTGGCTATTGGTTGGTTCTGCATCGCTGTTTTTTTCGAAGTCGCTTTATGGGTTTTGCTTGCATTCGTACACATTTTTCTACCTTGCTTACTATGGTACATAACATATCAGTTCATGCTTTTCTTTTTTTGTTTGCTGTTGTGCCGTTTGTCGTGCCTTGTTGCCGTGCCGGTGTCAGTGTCGTTTTCCCTGCTTGCCTTTTGGTTTTATTTTTGGCGCTGTCCATGGTAAACTCTAACCCGTGCCGCTGTGCAATTTGAGCAGTTTTTGTTCTCGTTCGTCGTCTGTAGCGTTGGAACTTAACGTGTGGCCCGTTTTTCCGTGGCTTTCCTCTCTGCTTATCGTTACGTCATTTCTACCAATGGAAATGGAAAGGAAAACGGAAATGTAATCCACGTTGCCCCATTTCGGCATTTCAGTAATCTCAGCTTCTCGTTTTTGAAGTGTTTCGTATCTTCAGAAACTGCCTCGTATAGCCCACTCATCTAAATTATTTTAGCGCTGCCATTGCTGCTGGCACGCTCTGACAGGCGACGCCGGGGCAGCCCGCCCGAGGGCATGAAATTCCGGCCGTCAAAAGCTGCCGCCGCGCGGTGCCGGGGGCAGGCAGGCGACGCGCCGCTGACACCGGCCCGGTTTCAGGTACGAGATCCAGAGCTAGGCCCGCCCGCCAATCCGCCACTGTTGACAGATCGCCGCTGCGGCACGCCGGCCCCGAGCGCCGCTACGGCACGCTGGCCGAGCCGGTCGCCTCGTGACGTGATGGGCGTGACGCGGCGGGCGGCGGACTGTGTCGGGCGCGGTGGCCCGGTCCGTGCGGGCGGCCGGAGCGGCGGCGGCGCGGGCGCGGTCTGCGCTCCGGAGACGCTCCGATCAGCTGTGATAGCCGCCGGGGGCGGGTCCGGTGGCGGTCCGGCACTGGCGGAGGCGGCGGCGGCCGTCGCTGCCGGCGCCCGCCGTGTGAGAGCACGCCGAAAATCGCCCGGTACACGGGACGCTCTGTTTAACCGCGGGAGAATCCCCGCGGCGCGACGGAACCACACATTCGGCGCGTGACGCACGCGGAACGCGGCTCCGCGCCACATGGTCGTCCCGGAGGTGAGGACACATCACGGCACATGCACATCACGGCACATCGGGGGCACATCATGACACATCGGACGCCTAAGTCGGCTTAGTGTTTTCGCGACAATTAAATGAGGCTAACATTCCGGGGATTGTTTGGTACTGTTCGGCGTGCGTGCTGTTCAGCGTGTGTTTGACTGAATGAACTAGATTATTTAAACGCTGACTGTACGTGTGAATGTGTATCGGCTATCTGTTCGTGGTCCAATATGTTACTCGATGTTACTCGTCGTGGACCATATTCTCCTTGTTTAATTGGATTGAATGTGCTCGCTGACCTAACCGTAGACATTGATTGGGCTCAATACACTCCGGCAGATCTAAAGGCTCCACACGGGGTGGGGCGTATTGTGATGCTTTTGCTCGCCGGGTGACGGAATGGTTTCGGTTCGAGTTCAACTTTGCCGCTCCCCGCGACAGCCGGCGTGGCGGTGCGAAACGGGCCAAGCGGTCGAATGTTGCGATACATTTAAATAAGATGTGCACGTATTCAGCATAAAGTAAACATAATTCGAATTTACGATAGTAATTATGACAGTATGAGAGGCTTGTGATGCATACAGTGCATATAGCTAGTTAAATGTAAGTTACTGTTGAATGCAATACGGGACTCACATACGGACCACAAAGTGTTTGATTAATATTGCCTAAGTTAGTCGCACATTGGGCGTTATGGCTATGTTCGTGTTTAATATTGGACCGTTGGTGAGAACTTTGACACGATCTCGATCTACCGCACCATCCCATTCCACACCTACCTTGGCCTATCTTGTCGCCGGCTCACATAAGGGACGAGTTCGCTACCATCCGCCTCACCCACCTCGCCTCCCCACGTTACTCGCGCCGTCCATGGGACCCTCCGGTCTAGTTTGTGTCCGATGGCATTGCGGCGGGTGGGTGTCGAACCGCGGACCTTTGGGTCCTGACCACTACACCACCTGACCCGCCACCTCCAGCGCGTCTCATGCTCTCAAGGCTGCGTCTTTCGCTGCTGAATGCTGTGAGGTCCGCTTCGGTGTACATTAGCACATGTATTGTTTCGGACGCGGCGACCAGAGGCGCCGGCGAAGCGAGCACGAGCGGGAGCAGCAGCGAGCCAGGGGAAGACGGCGACGAAGCGGACATCGGAGTCGAGATAATGTGGCGTCAGGGAGACTCGCAGCGGCGGGGCGGCGACCGTTGGAACTAGCGATTGGCGAGAACGCCGACAGATGTCGCCAGGGGTCAAGCACTGCGAGGACGCGGTTCGAGCCCGCATCGTCCCGGCACCAAGCGCGGCGCGTCGGTCGGAAACAGGGCTCGGCTGGCCCAGAAAGAGGATAGATGCGACGCGGTACGTCGGAGTCGGAACCAGCCCGGCGACGCCCGCGAAGCACACCGACCGCGAACGGTACGCGGCAAGACGGCGCAAACAACCCCCGCTGGCAGAGACACGAGTTCAACGGGCTCATATACGCGGGGTCCACGGCGGATACCGGTCGCGGGCAGACTGTCGGGTGGCGGATATGGGATCCGCCGACGTGGATGGACTGACCGCACATTGCGGCGGCGCTCGTTGGCAACTTATGAACGCACACACGCAGCACAGCTGAACACATCGGCACACACACAACGGCAGCCACACCGAACGTGATCTGCCGAGCGTCGACTGACGCCAACGACTGGACAAAGTTGACATGAGAGGCTCTCGTATGGCACAAATGGGCCAGCTAGCGGCGCCAGTAGGTTACATGTAGCAATGTGTGTATTCGCGAGGAACTCCAGGCCGAGGCGAAGTTCGGGAAAAACGGGGCCCTGCCGAGCCGAACATTTCGGAATGAAGAGTCGCGTTCCGGGTATTTGGCATCTAACGCTCAAACGGTGAAAGCGAGGGAAATGCTCTGCGGCAAAGGGTAAAGCTTACGGGCAGCTTTTTCGGTGTCTGGTGGGTAGAACGAACGGGCACGAGGAGTCAGGTGACGCTGGACCAGATTAAGACATCGAAATCAGTGAATCAAACGCGCCTCGGTGGCTTCCCGAGTGTGGGTGGGTACAAACCGACCCAGAACGGTCGTGTATCGAAAGTATGGCTGCCGGCGACGAACGAAATGTGTTGCATAAATCACAGCATCAATGAACGTTTGATACTGGTCTGCTGGAATGGAATGGATGACAGTGACTGAAAGGACATCTTACGCGTACATAGCGAAGTTGGAAGTGGGGAAGGAGTAAGCATTCTTTCGGTGGCGGCGCCCATAACAGGAAGGCAATATGCCAGTGTAAGGGTACCGACGTATTCCATCTCTTACGCGACTTCCGGTGGCCAACGATCGGCATCCCCAGCAAATGATGAACATAGAGGTGGCAATACGACACAACGCAAACTGGGCGGCTCTTGTGACGTTGCTTGCCGAGCAGCAGTCGCATATGACACGGAGCAACAGCTGTCTTAGGAACGAGGCTCCAGGTCGCAGTCTGCAAACCTGCGCGGTGTTGAAGGTCGCGCCGGCAGCACCCGTCACCGACAGCCTGCATGGCGGTGCGGGCTCCGGCCGTGACGCAAGCCGCGTCAGAGCCCGGGACAGCGTCGTGTCACCTGGCGACCTCAGGTCGGCCGGAGCTGACCTCCTCACTCATCAGAGGCGTCGCCCCGCCCCGTTGGGCCCTGAGGCCGGCGGCGGGTCACCAGGTCACCGGCGCCCCGGCTCCGGCCTGGCCGCCAGTCTTCAGACCTACCGGCCCGCCAGCGCTCACGAGGCGTCCACCACGGCACTGGACGGCCGTGCGAGGCGGGGACGGTCCGTCTGCACAGTTCGCCTACACGACACTCTCCTGGTCCCCGCTGGTGACAGTCCGCACCACGGTGGGCCCGCCCGCCCGGCGCGGGTTGAACGTGGCGAACGTGGCCACCGGGTCCGACTCTTCGGTCCGGAGCACCTTTCCGGAGCGGCCTGACCGCGGCAGGGTCAGCTCCGCGAACGCCACGCCCTCCTGCGGCACGGCCAGAAGTCAGACGGTGGGACACGGGCCCACTGGGCGCCCTCCTGGGGACGGTCTGGGGTCAGACGGTGGGACACGGACACACTGGCGCCCTCCTGGGGACGGTCTGGGGTCAGACGGTGGGACACGGACACACTGGCGCCCTCCTGGGGACGGTCTGGGGTCAGACGGTGGGACACGGGCACACTGCGACGCCCTCCTGACGACGGTCTGAGGTCAGACGGTGGGACACGGACACACTGGCGCCCTCCTGGGGACGGTCTGGGGTCAGACGGTGGGACACGGACACACTGGCGCCCTCCTGGGGACGGTCTGGGGTCAGACGGTGGGACACGGACACACTGTGGCGCCCTCCTGGGGACGGTCTGGGGTCAGACGGTGGGACACGGACACACTGTGGCGCTCTCCTGGGGACGGTCTGGGGTCAGACGGTGGGACACGGACACACTGTGGCGCTCTCCTGGGGACAGTCTGGGGTCAGACGGTGGGACACGGACACACTGTGACACCCTCCTGGGGACAGTCTGGGGTCAGACAGTGGGACACGGGCACACTGTGACACCCTCCTGGGGACGGCCAGGAGTCTTGCGGTGGCACGCCAGCCCGCGAGACAAGTCCCAGCTTCACCCTGATTAAGTGGCGGATCACATAAACCGGGATGCGATTGGATGCGGCAGCTGCTGGAGTCACATTGGCGTGCTAATGCAGCGCAACAAATAAAGCTGACGATGGTGCCACTTTTAAGAGCGGCGCCGGCCTGACCGAGATCAGGCAATCAAATCTAACCGAAAAAAAAACCTCCAGCTCTCACTGCCTGTAAACAGGGACATGTACCATCGTAGAGCCATCTGTGCGGACACGTTGAACAGCAGAAGGTCCAGAAAACACAGACGGTTCGAGGCGGGAAAGGGGGGGGGACCTCACCCTGCCAGTGTTGCTATTCAGTGGACTGTCCGGGCGTAGGCCCAGCGTGGGAGAGCTTCTCCTGGACGCGGTCACGTTCAGATGGTTCAGCAGGTGGGTCGTGGACGCCAGCTCATAACCTGAATCTGCGTAGGAGGGAATGATCATCGGTTATTTTTTTGTCATAAGGCCGGTTGTGGTAGGTAAAAAGTCGAAGGTTTCAAGGAACGTCTCGTGCCCGATGCACCCAGGAGAAAAACGGGAGAGTGACAATTGAACCTCGAAACTGTAGTGGCACCGAAAACGATAGGTGGCGATAGGCTGCGTGCGGATAAGACCAAAGTGAACAATCGCTTCGCAAACACAGAGACAAAATCTCCTAGGGAGCCTAATAAGCATGGTGGCATAGCAGCCCTGTGTCACGCCAACCCTGCGTACTCTCAGTTTATGATGTAGAGAAATAGCGCGAAAGCGTAATAAAGACGTCAGTGTGTCGTCTTCGCGTCGTCTTAAGAATGTCCCATATTGGAGACATTTGAAATAAAGTAACAAAAATAATGTGTGAGTATTCTGGAGAGTAGCGACCGTTACGCAGACTTACCATGCCTTTCCGGCACCACGTCAGGGTTATGCTCTGCGTCGTAGGGTTTGCCGCTGACCTCTGAACGACCTTGGCCCGGGTTGGCTCCCGTCCTTTGTTTGATGAGCAGGGACGAGTTGACTAAGTCGGTCTGACCCGGAGGTTTGTTGAGGTTTCGACTGGAAGCAGAAGCCTTTTAACCTCACAAATCACGGCGAACAGCATCTTAATTCCGAAGGCCCAGTGGGGTTTAGGTCTCAAAACGTTTTTTTCACGACGAGATGCGTCACAGACGAAGAGAAACAAGGATAGTGCCACCTTAACGAGGGATGGATTCTCAGAAATCACATATACTCGCCATGCGCGATCTCCGTATCATGGACTGGGCACCCAGCTCCAGACTGACCGGCCCAGCATCGGGCAACAGCGGCCCCAGCGCCATCTATCGACACATCTGCCGACTTTCCCGGACGAAAGCCGAGCAGCCCGAGCTCGTCCGGCCTTCCCCCGGCCGGCTGACCTGCTGCCTCTGATGCACGCCACCACGCCGATGGCGACGATGATGAGGGAGGCGATGACGCCGATCAGCACGCCCAGGATCGGCGTCACCGTGAAGCCCTGCTCGGCAGACGACGGAGGCCCTGTGGCGGGAGGACGGAGTGCATAATCAACCCGTCAACGTGTAGGAAGGCCGCCCCTCACGCTGAGTGCTGTTACTTTGGAGCCGCCGCGACCTAACAGATGGTCTTTACGGAGGACAGACCCTTCGTAGTCAGGACGGTAGTCGACGTAGTCCAGTTGATGCACATGTATTTGCCGTTCCCTGATTTCTCACCTCGACCGACAGATGTACAAGTACTTAACAAGGGCTGCAAGGACAACTACAGCGCATTGAGCTTCGACGAACAGAATGGAAGTTGACGCAACTAAATGCTACAGTCGTTCACATTCAAATGCGTGGTCTTCTGAGGCAGATGCCAACAACTTCAGCTGTTTTGTTATCAGATAATGCCATGGTGACGAAAACACTACACGTATGAAAATGTAGGAATATTCATTAGTGAAACAGCGATGATTCCATGCCGAGTCTCTCTAAGGTACTCCTTCGTGATAGCCCAAAGAGAGAAGGCTAATCCTTGCTGTGGCCTGCCTCGTGTCATGCCCAGGTGACTGTGCTCGCTACTGACCGGCCGCCTGTCCTCGGCTGCTGCTGACCCGCTTCTCGGCCGTCTTCAGCGTGAAGCCGTCCAGGGTGATGGGCCGGCTGCGGCCGCGGCTGTTGGTCGAGTACAGCTCCAGCCGCAGCTCGAGGCCGGCCGGCAGCGCCGTCACGGAGAACGCCGGCAGCGGACGGCTCAGGTTGCGCACCAGCCGCCGGCCGGCCGCGTCGAACAGCTCGGCCACGAACTGCTGCGGCAGGCCGCCGTCGAAGCCGGCCGAGCAGGCCACCTCGAGCGACTCGGACGTCTGGTTCATCACCGTGCAGTTGCGCAGCGGCTCCGGAGGACCTGACGCAGACGGTGTCGCCGTCAGTTTGGTCGCCTCAGCTGGTGCGAATCCGAAGCACAGGCAAGCGACAACGCAACGAAACATGCAGAGTAATGCATTTCGGGACTTTCGCCTTCCAACAGATCGTGAGCGCGGCGTCATCTTCCTCACCAGCGGCCACGATGCTGAAGACGCAGGGCTGGACCATGCGGCCGATCCGGTTACTGGCGGTGCAGAGCAGAGTGCCGTAGTCCAGCTCGGTCTTGGGCGTGTAGGAAGCCCGACTCTGCAGACCGTGGGACTCGATCTGAGGGCGGTGAGAGTACTGGTCACACTGGCCACTGAACAGGGCGTGCCCGTCCACGGTAACCGCCCTGGAAAGCCAATGACATTTCTAAGAAGGGCTTGATGCTGATTGTTTACCTGTCATCGGGTGGCGGAAATTTGGCGCGTTATATTAGGAGACATGTCCAGGTCTTGTATACGTCGCCGTGATATTGTCAGGAAGGTGATGGTGTCGAGACGCCCACTTGAAATCACAGCTTGCGACAGCAGCACGGGGAAGGAAGCTGTGCTGCGTTCTATCTCGGACATTTGCCTCTGCTACTTTCTGCCGATTTATTGGCCCATTTGCCAACTCAGCACTGATAATGGCTCGCCAGTCAGCAAACACAAAACCATTCTGGGCCGACTTACAGTTTGGCCAAACCGCGAATCAACAACTCATCATTGAGATGGATCTCAACGGAGATCGTCTCAAAATTTGGCGCAGAATATCTCTTTACTACGTCGAGGCAGTGCGAGGGGCTCCTCCCCAGGGACGCCGTCTGCCATCTGCCGCTCCGTCGCCGAGCTACCTGCGAGAAGGGCAGGTCTAGCGTCTCGGTGGAGCTGTTGAACTGCCACTTGAAGGTGACGTCGGCAGGGCTGGCGTCCACCTCGCAGGTGACCGAGGCCGGCTCGTTCCTGGCCGTGCCGTACCTGGTCTTCTGGCCCGACACACACACGGGCGCGTCTGGCGGCAGCCACGGGGACATCAGGAAACGTCGCGGACACATTGATCTCCGCTGTCAAACGACAACGGGAGAGATGCTTTGAAGACGGTCGTTCGTTAACGAATGATCTTGTTCAGTGCCTGTCCGAGTCCATGGGACGAATTATTTTGCAAAGACCACAAGCATTAAGCCTCCTCGTCAGTCGCGAATTCATGGTTTGGAGGTGGGGAGGACGAACGGTACTCAAAAGGACGCTGCGGACCCTCCAAAATACAGGACTCTCCGTATAACTGACTAGGTTTCTGGAAACTCTTAAACAGCATAAAACAAGACCACACGCACGCACCCCTCCCCCAGCATCTGGCCCCACGCCTGATTGCGTCCGTTTTCCGCCATACTCCTTTTAACTCCCCCCCCAAAAAAAACACCCACTGATGGTTTGTCTTTTTTCTGTGAAGCAAACTGAAAACCTCACATATTTATCGTTCAAGTTTCAGTCGGAGGCGTTTAGCAAAAACCCCCGCCGAATACCCCCGCCTGGCCACGACAGACGCGGAGTCCGGCAGGAGGTACCGCGGCCGTTTAATCGACCCGGCCGCCGCGCGCGTAATTAAGTTCCCGCTGTTTTCGATGGTGGCAGCAATTTTTGGCGGCACGGCGGGAGACCGTCATTCGGCCGGGCCGCTAATGGGATCTGCCTGTCGTCAGATCCAGCTCCAAGGGAACCGCCTGCTGGAGACGGGGACCCAGTCGGCTCCCACCGGAGAGTATTTCGGACCACACACGAAACGGTTATCGGCTTACACAGAGGAACAGAGGGGGTAGAGGCACGCCCACTCCATCTCACTCCGGAGGGGCCGACAGATTGAACGCAGAGAACGGATGGCCTCCCTGTGCTTTAGCGTTAACAAAGGCGCTCACTTTTGACGCCGAGGTGGACCGGCCGGCTGACACCCTCTCCCTCCGGGTTGGCGGCCCGGCAGACGTAGTTCCCGGAGGAGTGCCGGGTCAGGTTTCGGATCACCAGGCTGCGGTCGTTGATGCTGATCATGTCTCCGACGCCGGCCCGAGGGCTGGGCCGCACCGGCACGCCCTGTTCGAGGCCGCGCCATATTAAGAGGGGCATTAGAACAGACAGACGTCATCACTTCTTTAGAAATCAACAAAACACTCTACGGAAAATGAGCGCTGTCCTGTTTTCGTCTCTGAACCAGAGCTGGCCGAGCGGTACGGGTCGCAGGGCCGAAAATCGTTTCACGCACACCACGCTCTGTTCTGCCCCTTCCAATGGTTTCTGTCGATCTGTCGGCAGGCCGGTATGTATTGTACCATGGACGTGTGGGAAAAGCTGAATCAACACGATGGAAAACTGCGACCATCTTTCACGAACAGCGAGCGAAAAAAATGAGTGATGCGAGATTGGGAGGGGAACATTTACGATTATGTTACAGGTGTTAATGCTGGCAACAATCATCGCCAATTGCGCATGACTTACCATCTTCCGGGCACCGAACCATATCGTGCTTCCAGAACGTCGCGTCATACTACATGGTAAATGCTGCAGTCTGGGACAAATACGCGCTTATTTTCGCAGAGCTCGGGAAGAAGCATTGGAGACCCAAAACTGTCAAGCGAAGACCAATTTTGACCTGTTGCATAGGCCCTGATCCAACCATCAAAGTTGTCTGAATTATAGTATAATTCTGCGCAAGTCCGCGTGTCGAATAAAACTGATGGATCTCTATCGCACCGGGAGCTCTGTTGCCCCATTTCAGATAAATGCACCTTCCATCGATCAGCGAGGATCGATCATTGTGACGTTCCAATCCGTGCCATCTGCCGCTTGGTGTTTTATCGTAATCTTGTCGATCTAGCCACTCCCTAGTAAGACATGATCAAGGCTGACACACGTCTGGGCATTGTGGGGTCCTGCTATATCCTGCTATTTATATATCGATTCGATAAAAATATCACTACGATCTAACGCCACTAACAGTCACTGGCAAAAGGGATTAATTCACAACATATCGTTATACCAGTGCATAACAAGTTCAAACCTGATGTCCGATCCCATTCACGACTTCGTCTCACACGGCGTCTACAGGTGTCTGCGCGGTCAGTGTTCTGCCAGGGTCAGGAGCGCCGTCCACCTCGAGGGTGGACGGTGTCCACTCTCGCGCCAGGGTCCACACCACCGTCTTCTACAGGAGCCCGCCCGAGCGACGTCAGATCCCCAGCTCCGCCGCTGACCGGTCACCGGTCACCGGTCAACAGTGTGGCCAAATCCAGTCAGTTAGGTGTCAAGGATGTAGACTGAAATTCATGCTGTCATCCTTGTTCCTGCCATGGCTCTGAATCGCCGCCTCTGGTTACTGGCTGTCTTTCCGCTGACCTTTGCGTCCCTCCTATCCGCCCGATTTGTTTTTCCTGGGGGTGATACACCAGCTCGGCAACGTTCTCTGCTCAATGCTGATTGGTTGGTCTCAGATAAGGGAGTAGTAGTACAGCTGCAAGGAAGCCTAACAACAGGGAGATCCAGTAGCATGAACTGATATCTACATCCTCCACACCCAGCTGGCCGAATTTGGCCACAATCCCGGTCAACGGTCACCAGCGGGCCGCAGGTCTCGGTTCGGACGTCTGTCCCGCGGCGACGCGACTTTATCTTCGGGAAACAGATCCCGGCACGGCGTCGATCGTCGCGCTCCGATGGCCCTCTGAGCCGGCCAGCCGGCGCAGTTCATGAGACACTTGGTCTCCGATTCGGCCGCGGCGGCGGTCGAGCAGCGCTCGTAAGCCGCCATCGCGCGCGACTTGATCCGGAGCGGCCGATAAATCTCAGCGTCCCGCGCCCCGACCTCCGACCGCTAAGTCATCTTCGCCGAGCCCGGCCGGCGGCCGGCTGAGGCATGGGCTCGGCTCCTGATGCATGTCCGCTTTATTCGTGACAAACGAGCGCGCGCGTGTCCGTCCGATTTCCGTCCCGAGCCGCCGCCGGCTCCGATTCAGCACGGCTGCGGAGGCGACGGCAGGCCGCCCGGAGAGGCAGAAACGGCCCCCCCCCCCCGGCCGGTCAGAGACGATCCGGACAGCCCCCGGTCTGCCAGAGGAGGCCGTCTCCCGGCCGGTCAGAGACGGTCCGGACAGCCTCCGGTCTGCCAGAGGAGGTCGAGGCCGTCTCCCGACCGGCCAGAGACGGTCCAAACAGCCCCCGGTCTGCCAGAGGAGGTCGAGGCCGTCTCCCAGCCGGTCAGAGACGGTCCGGACAGCCCCCGGTCTGCCAGAGGAGGTCGAGGCCGTCTCCCGGCCAGTCAGAGACGGTCCAGACAGCCCCCGGCCAGCCAGAGGAGGTCGACTCCCGTCAGGTCAGAGGCAGTCCGGGCAGTCTCCCAGCAGGCCAGGGTGGCTGGGACGGCCTTCCAGGCGGTCATAAGTGGTCCAGGCAGTCTCCCGTGCAGTCAGAGGCGGCCCAGACGAGCTCGCCGGAAGTCAGAGGTGGTCGAGTCAGTCCCTCACATTAGGGGTGGTTGAGACAGGGCGCGGCCCCGATGAGAGATACTGATGCAAGGAAATGGCGTCATATAGGTGAGGCGGAGGCTGTAGCACAATACCTTTCGGTAGGATGACTGCGAAGAGGGATGAGAGAGGGATCCCGTATCCTGATGAGGTATACCAGTGCACAGGTATGGCGTCACGAAGGTGTAGCAGAGGTGTGAGATGATGATTGCAGCCATACCTTTCGGGAGGATGACTGCGAGGGACACAGCGAAGATTCATACGGAATTGTCGTGTAACAAACAATCAACAAGTAGAAGCTAGAGGGTCAGAGCAATCATCGCTGAGTGACGATATGATATTTTATGAACAGTATGCATGCTACTGGCTCTGTCTGGCTTTCAGTTCAAAGCGTCATCGGCAGTAAGAAATGTGGCGCACGCAGGGTTCCAGGCGTCTTTGCAGATACGCTAAACTGGTACTTTGTCGGCGTTGGCCCGGAGGTGTGGCCGCTGTGGTCGCCGTCCTGGGCTGCCCTGAATTACTGTGCTGTCTCCCGCGCGTGGGCGCTTGCGCCTTCCCCGTGTCTCCTGTCTCATGCGGCGAGCTCCGGAAGGTGATTTTTGGCATGCGGAGTTTGTCTGCCGTACATGACGGACCTGGCACGGATATGTTTCAGGCCTCATTCGATACAGTCAGTGACGCCATTCTCCATATTTTTGATTCATCTTTGACTCCTGCTGAATTCCCCGGTGTCTAGAGACATTATATCGTCACCCCCATTCTCAAGTCCGCCCCCCTGCTTGATCCATCTTCTTTCCGGCCGATCTCAGTCATACCCGCTATCGCCGAAATGGCCGAGAAAGTCGTTCAAATACAGCTACATCGACACTTTTCGGCGAACCAACCATTTTTAAACATCCAGCACGGCTGTCGGCCCGGCCAGATCTATTGAAACTGCCCTCGCGGTGGCAAAATTTCTCTACTGAACCATCTGGGCCTCAGCAAAAGCTTTAACGTTATTGGTCACTCAAAATTACTTATGAAACTGGCTCAGTGCGGTGTTGATACTTCTTGGTATTCCGCCTACCTCCGCCTACCTAGAGAGTCAGCTTCTCTTCTGGAAAGAAGCAAATCTCTGAAAAGCTGCCTAGCAGCATGGGTATGTTTCAAGGCTTATCTCTAGGCTCGCTTTTGTGCAGTATATTTACGAACGACTTTTTTCATTTTTTATCGTTTTTTTTTTTTTTTCCTTTTTTATCCTTCTCATCGAAACTACTGACATCATTCAGTACGCAGACGACACGTTAACGGAAAAATCTCTTCCGGATCTTATTCTGTTTATCGGAAAATTATTTGATGAGGTGACTTCTGGCTTCGTGCGAATTCCTTAAAAGTGAATGCGAACAAAACTCAGCTAATGTTCCTTGGCAGACAACAAAATCTGCGCAACGTCCCCCTCGTTGCTGTGAGGTTCAGAGACGCACTGCTGTCTTCTGTTACCACTGTAAAAAACCTCGACGTGATTTTCGGCCGTTCGCTCTCTTGGCTACTCTCTCTCTTTCTCTCTCTCTCTCTCTCTCTCTCTCTCTCTCTCTCTCTCTCTCTCTCTCTCTCTCTCTCTCTCTCTCTCTCTCTCTCTCTCTCTCTCTCTCTCTCTCTCTCTCTCTCTCTCTCTCTCTCTCTCTCTCTCTCTCTCATGTCTAGGCCATCACTAACCGTCGTACATACTTGATGTTGAGCCTTGTACTCAGGCGAAATCATCTTCAGCACTGGGCGCTGCGTACTGTCGCCCCAACCCTAATATTCCCCATATTCGGTACTGCCTTGCCGTTTGTGGCTGCGGCTCAAAAGCGAGCCTGTCTCAGCTACAAAAGACAACAAACTTTGCCGCAAAAATTATCTTTGGACGCCAGAAATCTGATCACGTTTACGGCCTGCTGCAGCGCCTTGGTTGGCTCTCCGCGGGCGACATGGTGACACTCATAACTCTGAAAATGGCCCACCAGGTGCTGTTCAGAGGCGAGCCCGCGGAACTGACTCCATTGTTCGTTAGAAATAATGAAGTCCGTGCTCACAATACGCGGCACGACGACCGTTTACATCGCCCTCGCCCGCATAAAGAGGCAGGAAAGAGGACGTTTTCTTACCGCACCTGCGCCGGCCTCGACCAGCTTCATCCTGACTCGCTTTCCCTTTCTGCTTCACATTTCAAAGCCACTATCTTTTCCCATCTCAGGTCTACTGTAACCTAAGCAACCTTCGCTTTGCTCTCTGTGTGGCCAGTGGCGTAAGAAGTGATAAGGTGCGTGCTTTACCAGTGCATATTTCCCTGTTTTTGATTCGGGGACGTAATAGCCATGGCATGCGTTTTATCATTGTGGACGTCCCCATGATGTGCAACACAGTAGAATGCAATACAATACAATAAAACTGCGCTAATATGGCCACGCCGCGTGGCCAAACAACATTCTATAGTTCACAGACTAGAACATTCAACTCACATCGTGTGTTGCCACAAGACGTAAAAAGATGACGCAGCACGACCACCGAAAGAAAACCTAAGTACCCATGCTGCGGGACGGAACAGAACCGACAGACAGCGCGGCCGGCCGAATGCACCCACGTTGTGAGACCAGACGACGCTGTAGATGCTCGGGTTGGCCCGGATGCTGCATTCGAAATAGACGTCAACCCCCTCTCGGATGTCCTCTGGATTCAGCGCCTGACCCAGCCTTAGACTCACGACGGGGGCGACTGCAACAGGTCACGGGTCGGGAGTCAGGTCATGAGGTCACCGGGCTGGGCCGGCACGGCGCGCCGGCGGACGACGTCAGTGGTCGGCCCAAACTCCAGACCAGGCCGGACGCACCGTATTGAAATGTCATTCTGCTGTCCAGAGGGGAACTTCCCACTATGGCACTGATGCTCAAGCAATCACAACTTTCGACCGAGCACCAACAACGTTTGGCTAAATGCCCAAAGCTTTTTGTATGGGTATCTATAACTCTTCGGTTGAGGACCATAAGAGCGGTCTGTGTGGCGCTTACCTTTTCATGCATTTCCCAGTTCCCACCTTATAACGATGCAATAGCTTCGGGATGAAAAAGCCAAGATAACTGCTTTTTAAAACGCATCCCGGACTTTGTTCGTAATTCGGAAGAATTACGAACAAACATTTTTAATGAAGTGAATATGCCAAGAAAGGATAGGTCGTTAATAAACAGGGTCGGTAGTTCACTCCATCTGGCCACAAACCACGCGACTTAAGGAACTAATTAAATCACACTTAACGGCAAGCCGGCTCCGTACAAGTTTTGGCACACAAGGCCATCGAGATCTTATGGCATTTTACGTCCTCTTTTTCATTGGGTACGGAATGATGAATGTGCAACTGGCTCCATGTCATATATAAAGGATAAACTTCATGACTAAGGGACTAGGTAATCGGAAGTAAGCAAAGACTTCATGTATCGACATTAAAATAATAACGCCACGAGATATCAGACGAATATATGGTATCGAAGGTTTCGATTTTATGCACAGGAACCACACAGGGTGGCCCCAAAGAGCAACTGGTAAAATAAATCCTGAAAGCAAAGGATTTATCATTAGATTCCCCAAAAAGTCCGCCTGTGGCAGAGCATTCGAGTGAAAAGATGATTTAACATTGTATACAACGGAGCAAAGAAAATGATTGATGCGCGCGCCCACATCCAGCGGAACTGTCGCTTCGTCGCAGCCAGAGGGACGTCCGCAAACACAAACAGACGTGACAGATGAATCAGGCTCCGGACAAGCGACAAATCCCGTCCGGCCGGGACCGAGCCCTCGGTCGGCTGAGGCGGCGCTCCAATCGTCCTAATGCAGCCGGCACGGGGTGTCGCCATCTCCCCTCCACACGCTGTGCGCGGCCGATATGACCAGCACCATGGAGATGGATGGAGAGGTATTACGGCCGGACGAGAATACGAATGGCTGCATCTTCCCTCGATGACTCGCGGTCACATTCGGCGCGTGACCAGCACGCAGAGAACGCGCTGAGGCGAGGGACCTCACGCAGCTGACCGCCTGAACTGTTTTCAAAGCGTGGCCAGTACGGTTTTGTGTCGTGTGGCCGTTTTAGGGGCTTTTTACAAACGCTTTGATGGATTTTCGTTACGCTGTCTTTCATAGTAAAAACTGTCATTTTAATAGAGTAATAACGTAGTCAAAAACGTTCCGTTGATACCCAACAAAACCGCATACAATTTGGCGTCCGAAACAACGCCCGACAGTTGTGGAAAACGCACCGGCAGATAACAGGACCTGCATTAATATGTTGATTGGAGAAAGAAAGGGAAAGACGACATATTTCTACGAAATAAATTCTGCAAGTCGCAAGTATAGGTACGTGAGCACCCTACGCTGAGGAATGAATCGTCAACGAGAATATATAAATTACATGGATATTACGCATGGGTTTTAAGGGAATGTTCCAACCTTGCCGACTTTTCAGACTAGATTTATATTTATTTGTTCCGAAAAAATGCCACTTATTATGTTCAATTATTCCTAAGAACTACGTAGAAACATAATCAAATGCATTTTGCAAAAAAACCTACATTCTGATCTGGACGATGGTGCAAAACGGATTTTCTGATTAACCCTATTCCAGGAGGACTAGACGGTTTCGCCGATTCCCGGCAGGGGAATTACGCCCCCCATTCCTGCCGGAAATAGGGTTAAGTTCCTTCGTCTGCCACCGCTCGTGTTGCCAGGCAACGGTTTACAATGGGACACGGATGAATTGAAAAAAAAAACGGAGTTCGCGGGAAATAGTTTTAGAAATCTAAATATACAGAGTTCTACCCGAGTACGGACACATTTATGCCACAAATGGATTACAAAGACTGCAAGCAACAACCTCGCTATCTCGGCTCAAATACGTGCTAAAAGTGGAGCGCTGCCTTTTAGGCATCGATCAGAAATGCTCAGCGTCGTAACAGGGGCATTAAAAATATATCTACAGATGCCACTCTTACCAGAGATGAATGACAGCGGTAAGAACAGTATGTACCTAGTCTAAAGGAGACGACACGTGCTTCGGGTATGGTTGATTCGTGTACTTACATCTGACGTTGAGCAGCCTCCTGTCCTCGATGGTGCCTGAGGAGACGTGGCCATTTTCTGCCCTGCACGTAATCTCTTTGTTGTTGTCGCTACTGAGCGGTTTGAAGGGGAGAGTGCTGCTCGTGATGTTTCCCTGACCTGACTCCTGCAGAGGAGAAAAACACGTTCGCTAAACAACAAAAACTTAACCTAAAATGACAAGATTAGCTGCGAATGAACGCAGCAAGACCGGAAGCGAATTGAGCAATCCGCAACGATCCTTGGGCATTTGGAAAATGCCTCTTCCAGTCTTCCATTATTCTTTGCGCAGTAAAACACAATGCAACCACGGGACCCAATGCGCAAAAGACTATTTCCCCCTTCCACATTTAAGTGATTGACGACCGACTTCGGTGGAGACGTTTAAGCTTTCCTTTACGCGACTCTGAAAAATGCCCCAGAAAATACTCACATCCCTCCTTAATGCATCATTAATCCATGTCGGAAAAAGACCAAACCAATCTGTGGTTGCACCGAAAAACTGACATTTCAAACAGAACGTTGGTTCCCACATTTCACAACGTCCGCCGATAAGAAAAATAAATGGTGCCTATCGCACGCGATTGGGCGGACCTCATAATGGAACAGTGCTAGATTCTGTTTATTCTATCCCTTCAGCCTGACAAATGAACGTAGTCAAACGCTACGTCACCGCTATCATGACCAATCGAGAGCGAACTCCGACCGACGGCCGACGTAAAGCTGAGAATCTGCGACATTCCGCTTATTCTTATGTTGGTCTTATGCTGCAAAATTGTGATGAGGTGTCAATCTCGTGGCCCGGAATACGCAAAAGTGTGGCCGAAAGCACATGATTTTAACTAGAGTTATTTTATGAGATCTTAAAGTATTCTAGTTTCGCATTACTTGCGACGGACAAAACCGCATGTGGGAATGTCATGCAAATCATCAGGCCCGAAGGCGTCGACGTCAGAGGAAAATCAGAAGCGAAACCATGGTCTCGTTTAATTGTTTTATCACACACGTTAAATCCGGGGTATATCTGAACATACGGCGGCAAACTGCGCTTTATTTTATCGATGTCATGCCAAAGCGGGCAAAAATGCATACATTTCTTAACAAGATTTTCAGGCATGTTCTGCTTTTGCACTAAAGCCAACGAGGGCAGTAAAAACTGCATTAAGGCTTACAAAACGTTGTTATGATGTTCAAAAGGTCTCAATGTTACGTTTAAACAGAAACTTAGTTTGTTATGAAAAACGCCAGTCCAAGCAGTTAGCATTGGCAGTTAGATGCTCTTTCGAAGCGTCGACCTTTTCGTAAGCAATTTGCACGATTAACTCGACAGTTACATAAACTAATTCGATTTGACCGCCTGACCATTATGACAAGCTGTGCACAGACAGAGGGGTCGCAACCTAGCATTTCGATACACCATGGACTTGATTATCGTTGTCAATGCCTGAAACGTGACTGGGCCAGTAATGTGAGCCAACAGCAAAGCCGCGTCAACTCCGGCCGAGTTAAACACCCACCGAGAGTTTGCCGCCCAGGATGCGTCTGTCCTCGATCCACCAGGATATGTTGGCGGGAGGACGAGAGCCGAATGTGCGACAGACGAGGCCGTACGTCTTGCCTACCAGCATGGAGGTGCGCGACGAGCCGAGGATCTCCACAGCCAGGGGCTTGACTGAAACGAGAACACACACACTGAAACCAGAGGGCTTGTATTGAAACAAGAGCTCACAGACTGTAGCCAGGGCACTCAGACCTAAACCAGAGCACACAGACCTAAACCAGGGAGCACAGACTGTAACCAGACGGCAGATATTTAGACAAGAGGACTTTGAGACAGGAGGAGGCAGACTAAAACCACAGCACGCAGACTGAAATAAGACGACAAGGACGAACAGCAGGACGGAGACCGCTGCAGAGTTTTGCTTCTGGGTTGGAATGAATGTATTTTGTTTTTTATTTTTTTTAGCGTAATTTCAGTCTGTTGAGTGGACTCTGTTAGACATCTGGAGAAGCTAACGTGAAAAGAACTTGGGCTATCAGTTTTGCTCGTCTCCCGCTGTTGCCGCCTCCTCTCGACTGCAACAACGGCAAGATTCGCCACCGGTCCCCGCCGAAATCGACGGCGCAATGAAGATAATACAAGTCAAACGCCACGCTTTTTTTGCTCCATGGTTTTCATCATGGTGTCATCAGACGCGCATTGGGAAACGTACTACAGTTCCTAGCGACCGCAATGAAACCTCCTGGTGTAAGTATGAAAAATCCTTCAAACTGTCATATTCTATCGTTCATTTTTACGGAATGCGAGCTATGACCTTGTTTGTGGTTTACTAGAGCTACTGTGTGCGGCAGGAGCATAGGAACATCCAGAAAACTGAGTGGGGGGGGGGGCAAGACGTTTCTTCCCATAGGGCTAGTGTTAAATTTCTCCAGAGGTGGGTCCCCTCGTTTTTACGCCCATAGTGTACGACATCAAAATGCTCACATGTTACAATGTTTTGTGTTGTCGGAAACGCTCTGCAAGGACCGCTGCTGAAATGAGGTTTTAGTTTAATTGGTGACGAGGTCCCAGATTTGGAGCCTGCTGACAGACAGGACCGGCCGGAGCCGTGCAGTGAGCAGGCGCCATACGACCTTTGAGATCATCAAATTCAAAACACGTTCAAAAACATTAAAACAGCTTCCATGCGACGCATTGCTGGTCTAAATGGGTGACAGATAATAAGTATGCAGCCCTAATCGCTGTTTTGCTGTGGCTGAGAAAACAAAAAAAGTCCCCAAGAGTATGAATGCATACAGCCCGGTAGGTCGGCGTCACAGGAGGACGGTCCGGTTTCGCCCAGTCGGAGCGACAGGGAGACGGAACACTTCTGCAGAGAACTGCATAGAACTGGAGCAGGTGCACCACACGAGCACCAGGTGCGCGGCAAAGCCGACCTCTTGTCTCGAAATTGCAACAGGTAAGTCACTGTGGTGGCGCGGCGTGCGCGTCCGCCGGCTCCCTGCGGATATTGCCTCTGCCCGGCAGCCTTCCGCCGCCAGTCTGCGGCAGATTCTGTCGAGAGGATCCTGTTGAGCTCCGCGGGCAGACGTGTTTCGTGCCGGCCGTTCGGCCGGAGCTTCGTTCGGCGCCGCGGCGAAAATACTGATGAATGAACTTGTTGGAATTGATAAATGAGCCTGTCTGTTTTCCTTGCGGTCGCGTGCGCGAATAAATGGAGGTTCTTCGCAGCGGGGAGCGCACATCCACGCCACCTGCGAAAACATTGTGCCGGTCTGCGGGGAGACGTGGCTACAGCAGTTACTGCCTACCGGCCACTGTCTGTCCGTCCATACACCCCTCAGTCACCAGGGGCGGCTCTGAAACGCCGCCACCTGGATGTGCGACGAACGCAATCTGATGCGATCTCACATGCACGCATTGCAAGCTGGTGAAACGGCTCGTAAAGACTGTACCACGTGCCCAGGCAATACGCTGTGCAATGCTGGATTATCCGAAACGTTTCGGGAGTTTCATCAACTAATGAAAACAGGATATGGGCGCAGAATGTTGCAAAATATTGCATGATAAGTATGTACGTAAACAAAGAAATGTTCGATTGTGTATGAAACTTTGAAAACGATCTGTCAAGAAGAAAAGGTAGGCACCTGTTTCAAGATCACGACCATTTAGCAAATATCTGGAGTGTTCTTGAACTGGAGGAGAACCTTTATGGATGAATTCACGCAGAGGACACTCGGTGTGCCAGGTCATGCCTGTTCCAAAACAGATACAAACAGATATGAGAAAAGCAGCTCCCGAAAGTGTCCCTTACTCCTGCCGCCGTTCCCTGTCCGCGGAGCCCGGTATTCGGCCAAGTTCCGCCCGCCGTACCCCGGCGATCGGCCGGCATCGCCGCCGCCAAGGCGCCTGTCGTGAGCCACGGACCCCTGATCACCCCCCCCCCCCCACCTGGTCAGCGCCCCACCACGTCAGCAGGGCCCCCGGGAGGGGCACGGTGGGGGAGGCGGGGAACGTCACACTCTCCGAGGAGCACCGTCTCCGGAGACCCGGTGGCGTCACCAGAGAAATGGTGCAAACATTTGTAACTCACGTGTCGCCAACGCCTAGGCTCCTGCGTACCCGTTCTGAAGTGAATTCCACGTGGCCTGCCTCTCCTCAAACGGGGTTCGTCACTTTGGTAGTCCCTGTATGGTTATAAACGTACACTGCGATGGCCGATCTTTGTTCAGTGGCATTGTTTTCAGTAAAATCCAAACATTGCGTAATTTTTTTCCGCAAGCGATATGCAAGACAGCCTTGTTGGAAACGTGGCTAAAGGCTGCGTGAGTGTTGTTTCAGCTAGCAGAAAAAAATCATAATGAACGATCCGACCGGTCCGCCCAACCTGGGGCGGCCCAGGCTGGGCGCATGGCGCTTTCTGGAGGCGTATTACTTTGCTACCACTGGGCACCGATTCATGACGTTTTCACAAGGCGATAGCTCAAACATTTACATTTTATGTATTTTCCTTTTCATTGCCTTTGCTGGCAGCCTCTTTCTTCCATATGGCCATTCGCTCTTAGACGCATTATCCAAGGTAGAACCGCTCAGCAGTGGCAGCGAACAATATGGGTGCGCGTTGCGTTTAAACGGGCATTTTTTCGCAAAATACTGGAATGGACCGACAAATATGTTGCTGCATTGCGAAATAAATAAAGAGAAAGCAATGATGCAATCAGCAGCCAAACAGGACTCGCTACCCATGTGCCACACAAGGCGTCTTACTGGGCCCATGGCTAGAGGAGTGAGAGACCCGTAAGACGAGCACAAAGTCGTAGTTCACAAGCCAGAAGCTCTTAAGCCAAAGGACCAGCTGGCCATGGGCCCGTGACCCAGGGGCCCGCACGCCAGAGGCGTCCACTGGCCAGACGCCCATAAGCCAGAGGACACGTTGGTTAAAGGCCCGGCCAGGGGCTCGCAGGCCACGGACCGGTATGCAAGGGGGCCGCAGGTCAGAGGGAGGCCGCAGTCCAGGGGCCCGGAATCCTAGGGGTCCGGAACCCAGAAGTCCGTTGCTAAGGGCCCGTGGTTAGGGGCCCGTAAGCCAGAGGCCCGTAAGTCAAGCAGTGCCCGTAAGCCAGGGGCACGTTTGCAAAGGGGCTTGCAGGCTAGGGGCCTGAGAGCAAGAGAAGCTGGTTGAGACCCACAGCTAGGGGCCCGTAGACCACGGACCCCGTGCACGAGGGGCCTGCAAGCCCCCACGGGCCTCCGGAGGCCAGACGTCCGTAAGCGAGGAGCAGAGGATAGAAGTGTGGTTGAAAGTACGCCTAACCTCATGGCCGTCATATAAAAATGAAGCTTGGGCCGAGACATATGAATAAATATGACATATAGACATGTGAAGTCGAAGTCAATCATGATATCGGTGAGCGGTTCTTTGGTGTGGAGAGCGAGTCTATAATGCCTTTAGTTTCACGGCCGCCGTGCGTGGCGCCACCCTCGCAGATGGCGGGCGATTGTAAGGTGAGCTGACGCCTACCGAAGTACGTCCCCTCCCCACATCGAAAATCCGTGGCGACGCCCCTGACCTCTAGCAAAACACCAGCGTCCGCTCGTCTCCAGAACAGGAATCCGTCTCGGACAATGACTGCTCCGTTGGCGCTGCACAACAGAACAACACGAAACCTCGCCGCGCGCGCTCCGACCTTTCCCGCCGAGCCGGCATTACCGACGTTGCTAAGCGACAGCCGGCAGTCGTGTTCGCGCACGTATTAAGCATCACTGAGAGATCTCGACGCCTCCAGAAGGCGACACAAATAATCAAACGCTGCTTACGGAACGCACAGGAAGTCGTTACTGCCGTATATAACGATATCTATGAGGCTATGGCTTGCGTGAAAGAAAAAAAAAACATCAGAATGATCCTGGCCCAACCCTCGTTGAACACGTTCCTACGTGACTACATGCTGCTTACAGCTATTTCAATCGCAACACCATGATCAATCGATCAATCGCAACACAAAATCGTCCCTTCCCTCGTGACCGTAGTTCCTCGCCTGTCTTCCTAGTGGCCGCTACAGTTATGTACGAAATATCGCCAAACATTAGGGCATGCATATGCATGTGTGTAAATACGTGTGAAGAAAGACCGATGCTATGCCGAGCTAGAAACTAGCAGTACAGGGCCCCTCCAACCTTCTTAGTGATACAGGAAAAGTTTGGTTATTTCCAGTCAGATGAACATTGGAAGCCATGCATGTGCAGAATTTCTCTAACAGAGCCCGGAAGTGGCACATGCAAGGAGACCAAAGTTCGGGTGGGGCTGGTTTGTCCTCATCTTTTCCTTTGTTGAAAACGACTCGCAGCGGCCAGTCGGAACAGGAGAATTTGTAACCACTGGCGCATCCAGGGGGAGAGTGCATGGGTGCCATGGTTCCCGTTTCTTTAGAAGACTAAGGGACAAACGTGTTTTGGCGTCTCTTCAAAAGACAACTGCGGATATTTTGTTTTTGAAACAAAACTTTGTTTACATGAACGTTAATGTTTGAAATGCTGAAACAAGGTAACCGAAACCCGAGGAAAAATCAGCATTTGGAAGGAGGTTAAATTGCACGAGTAATGGTTTGCACCACATGGAGTAAGTACCGAGGGAGTGCACCCCCTTGGGCCTTGGCAGATACTCTAGATCTGCCAGTGTTCTAACTTAGTTCGCGTTTATATGACCTTGTGCAACTAATTCGTACCACAGGGATATTCGAAGTCTTTTAATCCTGATATTTAATCTGTAACAGAAAACGAAGATATTGAGCCAGTTGTGACCTACGTACTAAGTACCTCTCAAAAATAAGAAATGATATATTTTTGCTGTACCAGTTAACAATTTCATTCCATAATGAACTATATTTTCTTATCCAGAGCCGAACAGCTGTGTGCAAGCTGTACCGCTCCACTTTGGAGTCTGCGGTACAGTCTGAAAGGTAGCACCTCCTTTTCGAGACTGGAGGACCGCGGCGCTGTTTTCACTTGGCACATGCAGTTCAGTAAGATGTTGATAAAATGCCAATGCCCAGGCTTAATCCAAAACCTCATATTGTCTATCTATGCATAATCTATCTATATATCTATATAATCCAAAGCATCATATAGTGACGCGGCAGAATACCTGAAACACAAGGCAAAATTATCGTGCCTTACAATGCCCTGGAAGTTGTGAATTTCCTTCAAGTACAAACCCGGAAATGAGGGCAGTTTAATGAACAATTAACGCTACCCTCTGCTTTGTTCGTGGTTTATGGTTTATGGTTTGTTCAAGTGGTTTATGAACTCCCGAGTGAATACTGGTATTACGCTGAATAAGCACTTTAAAAGCGAGTCCACCGCATCTGAAATACACGGCTCGTTAACCACCTCAGAAGATCTTCAAAGAATTTGTGGCACAATGAAAACTGTTCCGCGCCTCTGGTTTTCACAGATCTCATTTACGCTTCAGATAGTTTATTTTTGATGGTGCACACTGCGCCGCAACAGGTCTGTTTGACAGCGTCCAGGGCTTTGAGTCGCGTTTTCCTCCGCATGAGCAGGACAAGATAACGAGCAAGTTACATTTACAAACCAGACCATTTTGATGTGGTTTTAACCACGGAACAGGCTCATGAAATGTCATGTCAGTGACCTCACTGCGGCGCAGTGGCGTCGCTGAAGTTTTCTGCGATAAAAATAGATTCAGAAACGTCATCAGGTTATTTAAATTGCTGCATCCATTACTGACAACCAGTTTAAACTTGTCAAATGAAAACATCGCGGAAATCATGTTGACTGAATCCTGAAAAGTATTTGGATGACGGCAAATGTTGCGCTGTCGACGCCGAATGCCACTTCGAATGTTGCCTCTTTTTAGAGTCTTGTCATGCGAAACGGGACTGCACGCCATACAAAACCATGAAGGTCAGCGAGTTTAAACGAAACCTTCTCAACGCAATCTTCCCCTTTCACGCCAGACTCACAGTGCATGTCGATGACGACCTCGCTGACTGCCGGCAGGCTGATGTTGTTGTTGACCGCCGAGCAGACCAGCCGGCTGTGGAGGTCCTCCCGTCGCAGGGCCGGCAGGCGCAGCTCGTTGGTGACCTGACCGGACGCCGAGAGGTCGTCCGTGTCGTCCAATAGCCGCTCGTCTCGGAACCACGTGACCCGAGGAGGCGGACGACCTGGGACAGAGGTCACATAGATGGTACGTAGGACACTAACTTAAAAATAAACAAACAGTAAATTCCATAAAAGAACGCTGATGCATTTCTGGGTCGACTAACTCATCCTTCAGCTAATGTACGAAATCGGATCCAGGGCATACTGCCATTTATTGCCTGCGATTGTCCTATTCCGACCTACATACCGAAATGTCGAAAATAGTCGGCGATAAAATGTCACGACTTAAAGGGCATTTTCTGATTCCACAAATTTGGACAAGCAATCGATATGAGACGCAAGGTCACACCTGATATGGGGTGTATACTCCCTCACTAAATTTCATTGGCTACATGGGCCACGAAGAAGGCCATAACAAACACTCCTTGGCAAAATTAATCATATAAGTACCGTTCATTAGGTTTAAAGTAGATCGTTTCCAATGCACGATGGTTTAAATGAAGACCGAAAATTCTAGGCAGCAATAATTCAACGAACAATATCCACCCAGCAATAACTTTGATTAAAACTACAAGCGACAAATCCCGTGAAGACCATCGTCCAACTCTGGTACTCTAGTCAAATCGAGTGTCGTCCGCAGTCAGGTGTCCTCTGTAGCCGTGCGCGACCTCAACGGAGTCTGCGCTCCGCGGGCCACCGGCCCACAACCGGCGGTCCTCTCCACAGCCACTCCTCAGACCGCGGGCCACCGGCCCACAACCACTCCTTAGATCGCACCGCGGATCGTGTTGCGGCCGCCCTCAGGTCGCCACCAGGCTGGTCAGACCATTCCCCAGATCGACGGCCGGCCATCGCCTGCTGATGTGCCAGTCTGATGAAGGAGGTGCGGGCCCTTTACTCGCTCCCCGGGGACCTGAACCTTGGCCGACTGCGCAGCGCCGCCGCTGCAACTAGGTCCGCCCCCGACAGACACGGGAGGGCCGGCCCCTCCTCACTTTAGGATGTTTGCCAGCAGACGACGACTAACCGTTCCCTGCCGATGCTCTCGCGGGGGCGGGTGAGAAGGGACTACAGAGAGGCTGATGCGGGCTGGTGGAAGCTCTACGGCCGGCTGGGAGGTAAACGACAAACACGGACAATGTGGACGCGCGACGCACTGTGGCGGGCGTTTGATGACGAAAATCACTCAAGGCGGCCATTCGCTGTCGTCGTGGTCCTCTGTCTGATGTGCCGCAAAGTGCAAGCGCGGTCTTTTTCCTTTTTTATATAGGCTGAAACATCACATGAACACGTTTCTAGTCCCAGTCAGACTGAGGAAATGGTTTGATTCTGGGTCATATCAGGGGAATTAGATGTCAGAAGAGAAACAATTGCCGAGTTTTGGCCCCAATTGCAGGTTAAAACGGGGTCTGCGTCGGAGGTCACACAAGGGGCCATGTCAAAGGTCATGTGAGAGATAAAAGAACGGGTAGCATCAGAGGTCAGGCCAGAGGTTGGATCGGAGACCAGTTCAGCTATCGCCGGCCGCCGTGGAGGCCGCCCAGTGGCCGGCGCGTCAGGCCGACCGAGCTCAGAACAGGTGTCGAGCTCTCTCGCGACCAGCGAGGGCCGTCGTCGCTAACGACGGGCCGGCCGGCGCCGGGCGTTGGGGCGGCGGCGGCCGGCTCCTCGACGCCGGTCGACCGGACGAACGGAGTCACTGGGGACCGTCGGCGAAGCACGAAGCGTGAAACTGCGGCACAAAGGACCCTGGATCTGGCAAATACGATTAGCTTCGGCTTCATGTCAGAAGCTTTCAGTCAGGCACTCAACCGAGCGAGACCATGAAGGACGATGCGTGAATGTCGCGCTGCTGCATGTGTCATCTCATCCAGCCGATTAGTAACTTGAGCGGAGCACTCGTTTGACGATCAGTTTGCCGGTATTTTTCACAAGCTCTCCAAATCTCAGAGCCTGGCCCTGCTGCATCTCTAGCTACAGACGGACGGTCAGGACACCCTCTTCCCGAGCCCCTGTCAGACGGCTGGAACGTTCCGCCGCCACCTCAGCCCGGCCCGGTCCCTGGTCGCCTCTCCTGACCAGTGATCCCCATAAATTCTGATTGGATCATAACTCAGCGCAGTGCGACGTTCGCCAGCGATGCCTGGCGGGCGCGCGGCAAACCGGATCAGCACCGCTCTCAGCCCCCGGGAAACGTGTCAGCAGAGACGGCCTGACGGAGCTTAAACTGGCTGAGCTGATAACGACGGGACTGAGACTGACGGCGTTGACACTCAGGGGGCTGACACTGACGGAGTTGAAACTGACAGGGCTGAGACTGACGGGGCTGGCACTGAAGGGGCTGACACTGATGGAGCTGATACTGACGGGGCTGAGACTGACGGGGCTGATACTGACGGGTCTGACACTGGCGGGTCTGACACTAATGGAACTGACATTAATGGAGCTGAGCCTGACGCAGCCGGCACTGACGGGGGTGGCAATGACGGGGCAGACAATGACGGAGCTGGCACTGACGGAGCTGAGACTGACGGAGCTGACAATGACGGAGCTGACGTTGACGGAACTGAGACAGACAAAACTGAGACTGACAGGGCTAAGACTGACGGGGCTGAGACTGACAGGGCTGAGACTGACTGGGCTGAGCTGAGCTGAGCCGGGAATGAGCTGAGACGAGGACTGTCTGAGCTGAGGAATGACTGAGCTGAGACTGGCAGGACTGAGACTGACGAATCCGAGCTTGTCGGATCATCTCCAGTGACGCCGACACGTCGCGTCGATCGCCGGTCGGTCGATACACCAACGCCGCGCCAAGCCCTCGGATCGGCCGGTATTGCAGCGATAGAACGCGCTGATAACAGTGTCCTGCCGCCTGTAGCCGCCTGCCATAAGCGCGGCAGGCATACTGAAAAGCTTGCACCAGCTGGGAAGAACAGTCCAAAGGGTGATTTTGGCGACTATCCGCCTCTGTCTTAGGATGACGTTGTTTGAGAAAAATGAGTTCAGTTATAAATGGCAAGGGAAACGTGTTGAGCATATTCCCATAAGTTTCATGATCCATATATTAATGTGGTAACATCGGCTACCACTACGAAGCGGGAGGAGTTTGAAATATTCTACCATTTTCAGGGATGCATGTTAGCAGGGGCTGAAATGGACGACAGCTTAGCCTCAAACATTTTCGCAGTTTAATAAAAATGACACCATATCATGCTGTTTGGAACAAATATCATTCGAAAAACATTCTCAGGATGCTTTGTGCATTCCGAGATGTCGAGCGCATAGGACGCAGAGCAGGTTTCTGGTTCCTCTCAGTGATGTGGCGCAGACTTGCTCTGTCGACCGCAGGCAGCTGAGTCTTCCCAGACAGGAAATCGGCTAGTTCCTCCACCGTCGGGGCTGTTTAATCCACCGTCGACCGTCAATAGGGCCGGAGAGCACAGGAGGGCCACTGGGGCAGGGGAGCGGGGGCGGTTCGACTCCAGGGGCGCCGCGCCGCCGGCCGCCGGAGCGAACGGCGGCCAGCGTCCAGGCGGCCGCCACTCGAGCGCGTCCAATGACGGTTAGTGGCTCGTCAACGGACGACCACCCGTCCCAGGCGAACCGTGGGCGGGGTCCGTTATGCACTTGCAAATTATCGGGAGTTTATTGGCCAGTGCTCTATTGGGCCCCCGAGGTTTGTGCGACCTCCCACCGCATGGGAGCCGTTTAATAGGTTCGATGATGTTGTTAATGGGCGTCATCACGGCATTCAGACCTGTTGCGGCATTCAACAGTCGTCAGGACTGGCACCGGCTGCAGAAGTTTGATGGAAGCGGACGTAGGGATTCAATGTGTTTTTGTGCTACAGCTGTGTTTTCGATGACCAGTAGCATTCCGCGTTTGTCACACGTTTATTTTAACTCGGTGAAAAACTCGGAATGTGACTGGCAACTGTGTAAAGGGCACAAGAACATGGTATTAATGCACTTTACAAAATGGGTAAGAATAGTCAATGTGTGAAAGGTAGACGTAGTTGCTTGTTACTAAGAATGCACTCCAGTGCTATCACCACTAAATTTGAAAGTACAGTTCAACTTTTGAGGCCGATGCCATGTACTTATCCATGAAATATTGATGCGTTTTGAAATGACACCGTTGCGCCCACCGATTCTATTCGCATTGTTTCCATGACAATCACAAATGAGCGGAAATTTTTGCGGAACTTGACAAGGTGCCAAATGAAAGGCCCTCAGCCGGTTTGCCGCAACCAAGTGATGAATCACTCGCTTCCAAAAGACAACCTTTTCCTTTCATATGAAGCATGCGTGGCTGCACAGTCACATATGTACGAGTCTCTGAAATACGCTGCTGATCTATTTCATGTCATTCCTCTCCCTGAGATACACAGCTGACCTGCATCAAGTTGCTCACCCGCCACCCGTGACACATGCCCGAGCGCGGCACTTGTCTGCCAGGTATGCGCAGCTGGTTTCCATTACTCACCTCTTTCAGACACACAGCGGACCACCAGGGGTTCTCCCTCGGCCAGCGGGCCGATCGTGCCGGAAACGGGCCGCTTCCGGAAAACGAACACGGGCTGGCCCGGAGGAACTGCGGGCAAAGGCGGCCATATCAGCTGGTGCTCTTCTGCACGACAGCCCGCGTCCCGGCGGCAGGTTTGCCTGACCTTGATCCTGATTAGAAACACATCTCCGGTAATTTCCTACCATTTCCGCGTCAATTAAGTCCCACTACGCTACTATCAAGTACCACCCTCTCATTACAAATTGAGTTTCAGAAGTTTCCTTAGTTCCACTAATTCCATTTCCTCATTGGCGTAGTCGTTGGAACGTTATAATTAGGGCCTGCCACTAGGATTTGGGTTGACTTGTAGAATAGGGCACAGTCGATGATATCTCTCGAAAACTATTAACACATACTTCAAGCTGTTCCGTCCTAAGCGCTAAGTTTTGTGGTATGACAATTTAGATCCTTCTGATTACGCTTCACAGACAGAGAATACAGAACTTTTTCATCCAACATTCGGATCCTTTTGGTCGCTAGCGGATCCAGACCATGTAGTAAACAGGGTCAAGTTGTCCTGATGAGACTTAACGCATCCAAAATTCCTGACTCCACTTATATTTTGGCAAACGAATTCAGTACATGGCCTAATTTTTTTAAAATAAAATTCGCACGTTGTCTGCGAAAAGAAGCAAGCGGAAAACAGACGTAATGGCCTAGGTTTTCCAAAGAAGGAAGACACCATGATACTGTTCCACCATCCTCCAGTACCTTTAGTTCCGTAGGTCCGTTAGATGGAGTCGGACGCAAAATGAAGAAATATCCAGTCTGCAAAACACCGATCTCACCCAAAAACAAAATAATAAAATGTTTGCGCACTAGGAAGCGAAAAATGCATGCTCATATCAAAAGAAATCGAAACGCATTTTCGTGACCCCACGCCGTGCTAATTCCTTGGGATCTTCATTAAACCAACTTCACAGAGATGATTCCCAGGCGCTAAGTTTCCGTCGGAAGTCGGACGATTACGGCCAACTGAACCGTCATCATCCCCGGCCTGGCGACTCCCTGATGACGTCAGAGGCCAGCTGAGCCGCCACCCCACCATCCCCGGCCTGGTGACTCCCTGATGACGTCAGAGGCCACTCTCGGCCGGCACTCACTGACGACGGTCAGGCGGACCCTCTGGTTGCGAGTCGGGCTGGAGTTGAAGTCGACCCGGCACCGGTAGAGCGCCTGGTCCTCGGGCCGCACTGTGGCCAGACGCAGCGCCGATGACCGGCCGTGGCTGACGAACGTGGCACGTGACTCCCCCGTCGTGCCGTCCGAAAGCGACCTGTCATCGCGCGCGTCGAAACTGCCGCAGGCGGAGGACGTGTCAGGATTGCCACAGCACAAAAGCGCGATTCAAAACCACCACAGAACAGAAATATGGGTCAGAACCGTCAGCGGAAAGACCCATACGCTCGCACTGTCACAGAACAGCAACGGGCGACAGGACTGTCACAGGACATGGACAGGCATCAGAACTGCCACAGAACAGCAACAGGCATCAGAACTGTCACAGAACAGACAGGCGTCAGGATTGTCACAGAGCATAGACAAGCATCAGAACTGTCACTGAAGAGGTAAATGCATCGGAACTGCCGCAAAACAGCGGTAAGCGTCACAGGTTTCGTGAACGGATACAAGCTTCAGAACGTCCTCACAACAGGGACAAACCTCGCGTGATGCTTTAAGTTGCCGAATGGTAAATTTCGCGGATTATCATTGTGTGTATTACGTGTACCATGGATATGCAACGTCCTTAATCGTTTGAATCGCAAACAACGTTTAAGCGCAGCAAAGCTCGTTGCCGAAAGATAACAGAAAGAGATGTCGATTACACATGAGATGAGATGGATCGCCAACGGCCCACTTTACCCCGTGTCGCTTCATCGAAGTTGTGTGATATTCTGCTGACATACATATTATATACATGAAACCAACGGATAAACCAGAATCGCCCAGAGGCAAACAAAGAATATGAATGCGAAGGCATTTCGGCATAATTTAGATATCTACTGCATTGACCAGTTAGGGTGGATATGACGTCATTTTTTAAGCAATCCACCTTAGGGCATTTTCTGCACTGAAAATCCGAGCCGCGCGATGAGCCTAGTAAAACACGGCAAAACACGATAACTCACGGCAATGCTGTTAGAAAACCGATTAACGTCCACCCAATAAGGCCTCCCTTGTCCAAAACTTGGAGAGGAAGTCGACTTGCTCACTGAATCGGCATCCAATGTTTGCTATAGCTGCCGTATTATGGACGCTATATGACCACGTTGTCGACGCGCCCCTTGGACTTAACAACTAACCAATAGCTGCTGTATTCGTCTTTAAATTTTTTAATTCCAGATGCAAACGTCCAAATCTTGTATAGCGAGCAGGCTATACAAATGTGCTCAGGCGACCTGCAGTCATCAGGTATTCATTCATTAATATGTCATAATTACTGTCATGCTCAATGCAATGTATTAATCCTCGCGCGGCGGGGAGGGGGGTCGTTTCGGGACCCTTCGCGGCTTCTCTTGAATAACATCCTAGTGGTGGGAGATAGAGCACTAATTTCTGCTGTAGCTGAGTTTTGAATATTTTTCCAGCTTAAGAAAAGTTTTCAAACCTTTTCATGCAATAGGTCGCGACCTGTAACCTTTTTGTCAAGGCCATGTCAGTCGTGTTTTTAACCAAATCCAGAAACACATTCCATTTGTCAGACACTGAGTGTCGCAATGTTGTGTTACATGTTTTTATATAAATGCTGGTGTTAATGACCTGATTTGAGTGTACGGGAAGGGCCAGGTCATCTAGGCAACATCTAGGCATCAAACTAGGCCAAACGTGCATATCAAACATTGATGTCAAACGCCATTGTTGTTCTGTATGCGGGATAAGTGATACGTACACGTGCAAAAATGCTTTATTACGATCCACCTTATTTATTACACCGTCCGCCTTATTTATTACGTCTTGCTTTATTACACCGTCAACATTATTTTCACGGACGTCGTTTAGCGTAATGTTAAGCCAATTTGTAGGAGAACGTCACGCTGGGTTAGAGAAATTCGAAAATTCGAAAGTGCGAAATTCGATTGCGCCCCTAGCCGTGACCTTGAGAAACTACCGCAGCCACCAAAATGATTTGCTAGGGCAGGGCGTGTGCCCGCCTACCTACACGCTAAGTTTCGTAAGTAAAGCTCAAGTGATTTTCGACAAGGAACGATTTCCGCCAAACGGCACGAGGCGCCCCCGGTGGTGACCTTATGAACTAAGGTAGCCGCCACCCCGAATAGGCAACCCCCTCCCAGCCCGAGGAGAACCGGTGCGCCAAGTTTGGCAAGCGTGTCGTTACTCGTTTCGCCCGTGACTTGACAAAGGTGTAATGGGACTATCATGCCTCTCATTGCAAATTTCATCTATGATGACAATTTCGTAACCTGAGGGTCACCCGTTGACCTAGACCCAAAAACCCGTGCATTTCCCGATATCAGAGACAACGGCCAATATGCTTGCGCTTACAGAGTCGGTTTATTATCAAAATTCGGGGAACTTGTTTGCAAGGGAACTTTGATATTTTTGACATGGCCGATATGAGGTCTTAACCATGACCTGGGAGCTCACCTTTTGACTTGAAACCAAAACGTGATGAGCAGCACACTGGCTTTTACCGCATTTCTCTATCTCTCTTGGTTCAAAAGTTAGTAGGAGGAGGGGGGCTCGTTTAAGCATTTTCACCCTACGGGCGAGGGCGTAAAATGACGCTCCGGGAGTGGGTTAAGAAATGTACGTAATTTTTCATGGTTTCTGCTAAGTATGGAGCGGGATAGCGTCCCCCTCAGTTCAGTTATAATTTAATCTAGTACCTACGAGCAATCCAAGGAAATGAATCCTTCCCAGCTTTTGACCCGTGTCAGAGACCTTGCTTTCACTCCACTATCCTAGGCTCCACACTGCTGAACACGGAAACCTGATCTTGGCCCTCACCTGTATGTTGGTGTTCCCTCGTTGTCCCTGAACCAGAGCACCAGTACTGCGTAGTCTCCCGGCTCGGTTGTGAAGGTGTCGCACGGCATGTCAACCCGGCGACCGGCCACGCCCACCACTTCCTTCACCTGCCCTGGAAGAGCAGCACGCGCCGGTTATAGAGCACGGCTCGATGCTGCCCGCGGCGATGCCGTGCCGCAATACTCCGATGCATCGCGGTGCAGTCTGACAACCCAGACTGGCCACAGAGATTCGGTTTCGTGTCATCCGGTGTCAACTAAAAGACATGGACGACACACATTACAACCACTCCGCTTGCATTTCTGGCTCATCAGCGGTTTTGCAACAGTTATGTTTGAGCCCTGCTTTTTGTAAAGAGAAAGCATGTAGGCTGGTCTCAAAGCATAATGAGGCTGATCTCACTGCAAACATTACCCTTAAAAGGCAAATGACACTTGGAAACTGGAATACAAACGTATTTCACAAGAAAACTTTACAAGCTATTGACAGTTGCAACGTTTTTCTTTTCCTAAAAGCTTAGCTTACATAAAGGCGTGGAACTTCGTGCTCATGATTGGGGGGGGGGGGCTGAAGGTCTGACAACCTAACTTTCCCCCCGAATGTGGTTTTCTCAACGGATTTAGCCCACTTTATTTTGACCAATGGCAGTTCTTATTTTTGTTTATTTTTGTATCATTTATCAAGGAGCCCAATATGCATATATATATATATATACATACATATATATATATACATACATATATATACACACATACAAATATATATATATACGGGCCATTTTAAACTTTTTATTGGTAGAATACTTAATCAAGTTAAGGGCGTGCAATGACCTCGAAGTAGGTGCGCCCTTAATCCCCAATAATCAATCAATCATTTTGTTTTTTCATGTCATTTCAGTTTTTTTCCTCTCTGTTATCTACTGCAGTCATGATTTTTGTAGCTATTGCCTATTTTTCTTGTTATTACGGGTAGAAAATAAGGAGGGGGGTCAAATCTACATAGGGAAGCACGGTCCCACAGAGAAAAAGGTTCGCCCTGGCATTGTATATGATGAGATGGTTTACAAATTCCACGACAAAATAAGGTAAAGTAAAGCGTTCTTCTCAAGTACTTTACCTGAGACCAAAATACTCAATCTGAAGTGGAATAATTTCGGTCTGAAGCAGAACTGTCATCAAACAGGAGTTGATTGCGGCTGATTTAATTTCGGTCGGATTAGAAAGCTGTTTAGCTGTTCAGCACTGACAAAAATGCAATAATTCAGGGTGGTATCCTTGAATCTTGTTTTGCGTTGCATGCGTACTAATCATCGCTGCGCCACGCAAATTAATTTTATAACCAAATTAACTGATGTCTGAGGTAACTACAGCATTGGGTAATTAGAAGAATAGAAACAAATTGACTAGATATTTGGGGTCTTGTATTTTGTGCTGTATCCTAGGCATCATGTATCTGGTGTATGCATAATTCTGCCTTTTTCCATTGGCAGGCAAAGGTCATCATCCTGACATGCTAATGATTGCCATGCTAGGATAATAGGTATAGCAATAGGCAGGCACAGGATGTCATGGGACAGGTAAGGCAGTGGCCAGTTACCCTGCAACTTTAGAGAAATTTGGCATTAGCGCATTAATGTTCCGCATGGATGTCTTCGAAACAGTTTTGGCCCCATCAACTTAGAAGCCATGCCGGTGACAATGGTTGTAGCAAAAAACTCTGTTGCTGTATTCTGTTGCATAGCATGTATACACTTGCACTCTGGGTGAGATGGCAACAACGTTAGGTATTTAGGTTATTGTAATGGAATGCAGCAAAAATTGTTATGGATTAGCATCCATGAGTGGAAACACCAGCATTGTACACCCTGTCAAATCCTGTTCCAACATGCAAGTATACCAGCCATTTGCCATTTTCTAGTTCCACTCATGTTTGCATACGTAATAAGATCCGAAATGGCAGTTGACTGTCAGCAACCATTCTAGCTGTAAAGGGGTGCTGCATATATAATACAATGCATGCCTGATGTAATGGATGGGAAGATATACCTTGTATTTGTAATAAAGTGGGATAAATATGTGGTTGAGTGTATGATGCCCTAAAAGATGCATAATCTATGTTGGCCATACCTTCTGTTCCTTAAACTACATGATTTTGTGATTCCTATGTACAAAAAACATGTTTCAGCCTACAAATTACATAACGGTAGATTGGGGGGGGGGGGCTATTTTGAAGATGATAGGGAGGGGCTCCGGCACTCTGAACAGATACAAATCTCCGCTAGTGCTTACATAGCCATGAATATGGCATTGCATCACTTAATACCGCGTTCGGAAAAAAGTGGACATTGGAAAACGTAGCGGTGAGGTGACATTTAATGAGATCGACATGTCAGTTAAACTGCCAGAAGTGACTGTGTCGGCTCAAGAAAACGATTTCGGGCCCTCCAAACCTACAGCGGTGACCGCCCTCAACCAATTCGCCTAGGACACAATTCGGAACAGCCTAGGCCTGGAAGTTTCTCATGAGCCATCAGTGAGGGCCCCCGGGACAGTCCTCGGCCTGGCCGTCAGCGCCAGCGGCCGGCCTCTGGGACCTGCTGGCGCCGCTGCTGGCCGAGCAGAACCTGGGGCTGCTCCGGGGCTTGGCGGTTGGTTTCGACTCGCCGGTGGCGACCGGACGATCTGCGCATCACTTTGATTACTTTTCGCTTGCGCTGAGTTTGTTCTTCATTGAGTCCTGAACTCGCCATCAGTGTCTTGTGTCAACGCCGCGGGAACGTCATCGACGTCAGAACTGATGGCGGCAGATGACACTTACGGTGTTGCTCGGGTCTAAGGCCATTAGTGTTTTTCAGTGTCTGTGACATTAGCGGACGATCCGGGGTCAGGATAAGGAGATGGCGAAGCCACATCCCGACTTCTCGCTTTAGATCACATACTGTACTGCGCAGTGGCTGGACAATGAAAAGCCCCCCGATGCTTGACAATGAAAAACGGAGGTACAAGGTAAATGTAGTGGCGTCATTATCAGACATCTGCGCCCAAGGATGTGATTTTGTAGTGTCTCTCACACTTTAGTCTGAGCAATTAATGTGTATCTGAAATATTACACTTGAAGGGCCGTTTGTATTATATTCCTGATACAACGCAACGTCGATCCTGTTGAAATGACATCAACGGGCGAGGCCGTAGGCGGAGTGAGTCTTGCTTCAGCTCAGCAGAAGAAAAGGAAACTGAACGGCAGGTCAGGTCCAACCCGGCCCCAACGCTGTCTGGAGGCTAAATATTTTGCATGCACCGACTACCGAATCATGACGTTTTCATCACATTACCTTAAATTTAATTGTAACTGAGCAGCAATTAAATAAACTGAGTTGACGCCAAGTCTTTTAAATTTTATTCATTTTAGTCAACAACGTGCTCGCTGCAAGCCCTTTTGTCCGCATGAGTATTCCGGGAGTGATGCTTTTGCTGTTCGACCTATTCTTCTGCGAGTGATTCTGAGTCGTTCAGTACTGACAGCGAACAGTGTTATAGGTACGTGTGACGTTCAACCCTCGCGGGCCGAGGGGGTGGTCGTTGCTATCCCCATGAAGTTTTCCTTAAAATGACTCCGAACAGTTCGCGTCGAGAAACCTGAAATTTTCCATAGCTGACCTTACATTTTTTTCTGCGTCTTTCCAGACAAGATGTCATCCGTTCCTGTCGGGTTACCGAATTGTTTCGAAACCTCGCAAGTCAGTTTGCTAGATCTGAGTTACTTTTTTGCCACAAGCTACGTTTCCTCCTCGAGAGTCTGGCAAGATATGGGGTCGTATTGATACGCGCGCCTCACACAAGCCATGAAAGGATGCACACGGGAACGACTGACAAGACTGAAAAGACGGAAGAGACTGCGCCTCAGGGTGCCCTGAGCGGAGACACATGGGAACAAGTCGGCGGCCGACTGCCAACAGTTCGCCGACCCTCCTCTGGAACCGGTTCAGGGTCAGAGAACAAAGGGTCAGCCGGCCAATGAGAAAAAGACAGGACGACAGACGCAGCTAAAGAACCTTCAGCGCGACAAACGGGATTTGAATAGGGCTCGCTCGACTGCTCAGCGGTCACCCTGCCATTCCTTCCGGCGCTACAGCGATGACGTCAGCAGGCAAAGGTCTGCCAGAAACAAGTGTCCCCAGCCTAGACATCACTACTACGTCGCTCGGTACACGGAGGCAGACCAACGCACGAGGTTTCTGCCTCCTTACCAATCGATAAACATTGACCTCACTTCTGTGGTGAGGCTCCTAACTAACAGCCACTCCGAAACTCCATCAACCAGGTACAGCGTGTAAGGGATAGCGGTCTTGTTTCGGCCTTCACCCCGTCATTGCCATCGCACGCCCACGCCTCCCCGTCGCGTCACGTCACGGAAAAGGTCGCCACCTTGAAGTCCATGTCCGTCATCGAACAACGCCCCCGCGACCGTCAGTGGTGGCAGCCCAGTCGGTGGCGGCATCAGTAATGGGAACAAACAACAGCAATCAAGTCAAGGAGAGAGGAAGTGATGCGGGGAAATGGTGGTACGCAGAACGGCCGGGACGAAACACGACCGAACAAGCATGAACTCGTTGTCAGAACGACCAATGCAAAGCCTCAAAAGGTGTGAAGTCCAATGCTAATATTTGCTCAGTTGTGGGATGCTGGAGACGTCGTCGGGGAAGAGACAACACAGAAAGCATTGCTAGCTGAGATGGAGATGGGACTGGTGCAATGATGACCAACGACACAACAAACAGCGAAGTGAGCCCCACGTGTCCAGTACAGCGAGGAGCAAGAGAACAAATCGATGACCGGCATTACGACGTGACCAAAGGACATCGGTCGGAAATCGATGGCTGCGGCGATCGTGGCACGGGCCGTGGAACAGAAGACAGCCGGGTGGCCAGACGAGGGACGCACCGGCGCCGGTCGTCGCGGTCGACGAATCCATCACGTCGCCAGCCCGGGTCGACGGCGCGTCGGCCCATCGCCGATCGTCCGGACCTGCACCTGAGGCCGTAACTGCCCAAGCCCATCGACCTGATCACATCGCCGATCGACCGGTCCTTCCGGCCGGAGGCGCTCGGACCGGCGGAACGGACCGGCCGGCCGCGCTTCGAACGGACCGGGGCGTTTGGTCGACGCACGCCGGCCGCGCGCCGGACGTAAACACTCCGACAGCTGAGCGCAGAACGCTACTAATGATCCTCATATTACCGTGTTACCTGCTCCCCCCGTGCCGAGACCGGCACAGAGCAGCGTGCAGACTGAGCGCGAGAGCAATACCTGACGGCGTCTCATTTCACCGCGGGAAATTACCGGACCATCGCCGTGAGTGCTCGGTGATGGTGATGGTCTCCCCAGCTCCGCCGGCGGAGAATAATGAACTCACTGGTGCCATTACGCAGGCTCTCAAGAACGATGCGTCGATACGTTTCCGAGGAAAAATGAACGATTCTGGTGGTGGAGCAACTTGATTTGACTGCATACGAATGCAAAGTTTCGAACCTGCCATGAGAGTTACGGCCGGGCCGGGCAAGCCCAGTCAGTTTGATTTCGTCGGCTTGTTCACGAAAATCTCAACCGACCTCCTGCATCGTTCACGATGAACAGAGCGACGATCAGTTTCCTAGACCGAAACCCGTGTTTGCAAACAAGGGACGTGTCCTGAGTTCAGTTTCGGCTGTCGACATGGAAGCGTCGGCGCTTGCGATGGCTGTATTCACTCAGTAACACGGATCGAAGTTCGAACCCAGGGCGTACAGGAACACGGTACACGAGTGAGCCGCGCGTGGCGCCCGCATGTAAACGAGTGAGTGGTAGCCTCTGCGCGGAACAATGCTGCCACATGATGGCGGGGAAATGCCTTCATGGGGCGAGAGCAAAACAGCACATGAAGGTATCACAGAAAGCATTGGTTATAAACCATTGTGTTTTTTATGCGACACTGATATGTGTTTCCGGACCAGAAAGGCACTGGTTGCAGACTATCGTTTTTGTTTCCTCAGATGGCATTGGTGTGTGTTTGCGTACAAGGAGCGCACTAGTTAGAAATCATTACTTTTGTTTTCTCAGGCGGCGTTTGGATATGTTGGCGTAAAAGGAACCCACTGGTTACAACCATTACTTCCGTTTTCTCAGATGGCATGGTATGCGTTTGCGTACAAGGAAGGCATTGGTTACATACAAACCATTATTTTCGTTTTCTCAGATGGCACATGTATGTCATGTGCCGTCCACTTTATCCACGTTCACCAACGTCAAAGTCGCGGTCTAACGTCGATCTTCTTTGTTTCCCTCCCCGACTGCAGCACTCCCGGAAGCCAGTCCAAACGGCAGGGCACGTCCGTCCCGCACCCAGGACGTGACTGGACCGCTCCCCGGCCGTCACGTGACGCGGCCGGCGCGCCGGCGGCCATTGTGGCGCGCCAGCACTCGCCGCGCCGGCGAGATGGTCCGATTCGGCCGCGCCGCTTCCATCAAATTGGCCGAGCGAACCCAGTTCGACCAATCTCTCGGGTCGAGCTCAAACAGCGGACGCCGAAACAAATATTGGCGGACGAGCGATTCCGCGTCCGATTAGCACATGAAAGGTCGACGCTGCGGTCGCGTCAGCGCTTCAGGGCGTCGTCTCGAAAGTGAAACTGCTCTGACCCAGTTTAAGCAAACGTGGCCTGGTTGCGGTGTAACGAGGTACGAAAGATTTGATGCCGGCTGAACGCACGCTTCTTCCGAGCTCCGTAATGTTTAGCTGTTCGCATGTTGCCGCTCCGTTTTCAAAGCGGTGACTTTCCGCTCGCTCGGGTCAGCGCGTGCGGCCGCCAGGTCGACTGTCGGCAGCGCCGCTGCAAACGGTCCAATCTCCGAACTGGCCAGCGCCCATAAGGCGCCATCGACGCGCGCCAGCAGGCCGACACGTCAGCGTTCAACAGGCCGGGTGCCGCGCGGTCAGCGCCTTCGCCGCGTCATTACGCGGCCACCGGGCCGGAACGACCCGGCCCGCGGTCCGGACCGTCTGCGACCCGGCCGGACCTGGCCGGGTCGGGTCCAGCCGTCCGGCCGCGGCTGGGCGGCGCCAGGCGGGCGTAAGGCGGGCGCGGCACTTGTTGCGCGCCGGCCGCCCAACTTTGACGCGGCCGCCGGGCCGGCCGGCAACTTTGGCGGGCCGTGTTCGATCGGGGATCGGCGGGCGGCGGCCAGCCGGGCGGTGGTGTCAGAATCTGGAGCGGCGCGGCCGACGGCCGACAATCATGACGTCATCACGGCCGCCCATCTGGTGGTCTGACCGCCGTGGCGTCATCGGGACGGCCACAACTCGTGGTCGACTATCATCACATTATCACGTTGCTCCCGTCCGATGGGCCGATCGTCATGACGTCATGACGTCAACGGGGCGGTCCAGATGATGGTCGGACCGTATGACATCCTGAGGGCGGACTCGAATGATGGCCTGATCATCATGATATTATAAAGACGGACCCTGTTGATGGTCTTGACCATTATGACACCACCATGACAGACTTTTATGGTATCTATGCGAGTAATGAAATCGTCAGAAAAGTTCGGTTGAATGATCAGAGCGCTGGCGGCAATATCAAAAGCGCCGACGAAAAACGTAGAGCACTATGACCGCAGAATGGTAGGGTCCAGTGGCCATACATACAAACGCTTGCCCGGTATCCCAAGCTTGGCAGTGCCAAGCCTCCGCCTTTGGTCAGCGTTAGTTCGCGGCACCAGTTTTCGCTTTCGCCGGACTCTACAGCGTGAGGTCATTGACCTATTCAGCAGCCGCCCCAGCAGCCTCCCTCGGTGCTGTACCGCATCCGGGTGATCCGCTCGCCGGCTCCCGACAAAACTGGCTTTATCTGAGAGTCAATAGCATGTCAATAGGCTTCTGTGAGGCAGCCGCCGTGAAGGCAGTGAATAAGTCGGAAAACGTCATAAAAGCATGTTTGTGTATAAATAGAAGGCAACAACCGGCGTTGTTAAGGCCAGGAAGGAACAGCCACAACGCGCGGTGCTTCAGCTCGGAAAACAGTCCTAAAGAAAGGTCACAATAAGAGCGCACAGAAACTGGGACCAGACAACCTTCCAACAGCGCGGAAATTTCAAATCAATTGCGCCTGACGCAGCCCGCCTAATCCACGGCTTAAATTAGTGTCCCTAATCAGAGCCATTTGTCCTTTCCTCTGAAAGATAGCGAGTGCAATCAGGAGCGTGTCTGAGCGGCGGATTGGGGGCCCTGAATCTGTCTTTTTCACCGGAGACAGCAGCGAGCGGTCTGCCGCGGAGCTCCGCGTGATGCGTCACGTCAGTGGAGCACCGTATTTTTTATCATGCTTACAGCCATAGTAGGGGAACTTTTGGTCTGCTTTCCGCGTCGGATCATAACATTTTCTAAGGTGCATACGCAATGATAAATTGTATGCGAATGCGGAACGGCAAAAAAGAGGGCAATCTAGATGGACATTATATTTGACTCACGAAGGAACAAATCACGTAAATTCGAGACGTTTTCAATAGGAGGCTAACAGAGGCAGACCCGACGCGTGGCCAATGATCAAAGCATACACACAAATTGAAATCCAGCGGTGACAAAAGAAAAACAACCTACCACATCGACGTCTCGGCGTCATAAGAACACACACATACACACATGCTCTGACTACTCACACATCCTGTCCGTGCCGCTCACTGGCCCAGGCAGTCCGGGCGCTGCCTGGGCCGTCAGGTAGTGCCCAGCGGGGAGGGGATATTGCACGATCTTTCTCCTCCGTGTCTGGCCCGATATGCAGCCGACTGGCAACGTCCGGGCATTTGGGGAAAGAAATGCAGGCAACAGCCACTAAATAGCTGGCGCGCGTAGCCAAATTTTTATTCGCAATGACTGGCGCGACGTGGATTTGTTCGCAAATATGATCGAGATTAAGGCGTTTTTACTTCAGGCAAGGCGAGGTGCTACCCACGTAGGCATCCTTTCCTACGTAATCCAAAATGTCGGGGCAACTTTGTCATAGACACCAGTCCACACAGGGCCGTCGATTCATTTACGTGCGGCGAATACCGCGGCGAGGCCATGCCGTGGTTTCGGCGAAATTGGCCTGCCACTCGCGTGATTTGACAGCGGTCCACAACGGATGAACGCCTCCGTGTCTCTAGAGGAGCACGAGCGTTCGGGAAGCTTGGCACCGTGCCATTCGGCCTCCACCTGCTCGCGTTTACCGGCATCACTGGCTTCCCCTCCGCCGGGCTCAGTGTAGCCGACGAGACGCCCGGCGCGTCGAGGACGGAGCGCGTCGCGTCGGCGTCCTGCGTGACGTGACGTGACGTGACGTGACGGACGGGCTGCAGCGGCACGGCCAGAGTCGGCGTTACCGGGTAGGTGGTGCCGTCCAACCCACTGGTCGTCGTCGCGCGCGTGCTAATGCGCTGTGCTGTCCCTCACGGCCCTGTTATCTGGTCGTTTCGTCACGCGGCATCTGGCTGCTGGTACTGGCGTCATGGCGCCATGGCGCCGGCTACTGGCTACTGGTACTGGCGTCATGGCGCCATGGCGCCGGCATCTGGCTTTGCTCGCTGATGAAACATCAGTGCCCTGGGGTCTTCCGCAGCCATCCGCCTAAAAAGCTAAGTGGGCCTGCCTGAAGATTAACTGAGATGGCGCTTAATGTCATTAATTGCGAAAGGGAAAAACAAAACTGTACGAAATTGTTCTTATGCGTACAAGGCACGGCACACACACGCTACCGCCAATCAGCTATTGGGAAACAGCTGATGACGGTACGAGGGGGGTAGCCACAGGCAAGCCGGAACGGAGAACCACTGTCTAATCAATAGCGGCACCAGCGGACGGCGCAGTCAATGCTCACTACCGCCGACAGCTGGCCGCACCTGTTGCCCGGATTTAACAGATTTAACGGGCAGAAACTTCGTAGCAGGACTCAACATTGTCTCAGAAACAGGACATACAGTTGTTTCAGGGACAAAACATGCCAACGTTCCGTGGAAAAAAACATCATTTTAGAAACAGAATACACCTCTCTTCCGGCAACAGTCGATGACTGATATGCTCGTTTGACCTAGTTTGGCCTCTGATGACCTTACCCTTCCGACGCACTAAAATCAGGTCACTGACAGTTGAATCGAATACAGTTATGACAGGAACATGTCACACTGCAATACCCGATTCCTAACAAATGAAATGCATTGTTCGATTTGGTTAAAAATGCGACTGGTATGACCTTGACAAAAAGCCCACAGATCTTGACAGATCTGCCTAAAAAGTTCCAACAATGTTACTCAAGGTGTATAAATGTCAAAAACTAAGGTATAGAAAACATCGATTCTCTATCTTACGTCACACAAAAATATTCCAAACCTTCGCCGGGGGTCTTAGAACGAGCCCCCCCGCACGAGGGTTGAACAATCCCTGCCATACTCCATCGTGTTTTGAATCCTGAAAACCCAAATGGAGGATGTTTTTTGTTTTGAGGACCAAACATTAAGTGCTTTCTATTTAGGGCAAAACTTTGCGCATACTTTGTTCTTCCGGGACGTCCTGTTTCAGAGCCATTTGCATGCAAAATCCTCCGAGGTTTCATAACAGACTCCGGAATAAACAATCGGTTGCTGTCTCCTTTGTGCTTCCAGATACTTGAAGAAACATAACGGCATTCTAGGAATTCGTTCTGCAGCGCCTCGCTACCACATTTTCATGTGCATTTGGGAAAGCTCGCGTCTCCTTCCGAATATGTAAGAAAGTATTAAGCCTTCCTGGGCGAACTAAAAATATATTTGATGATGCTCTCTGACCATTATTTCGAAAATTGTCGACATTTGTTTTTCGACGAGAAACAACAGAGGCCTACGCAAGTCCTCGTACTCAGAAATGACTGTTCTGAAACAGAATGATTCTTTAAATGAAGGCTAGAGAAGCACGTAGAGCTCTGTCATGTAATCTGCATTATTCGTTACGTGTGAGGGATTTGAACTGCTGTTGTGGTTTCTGTAGCGTCAGTCATAAAGGACACTCCGGCTTCAAGCTCTACACATTACATATGATTCCAAGATACATTTTCTACTCGTTGATGGGCTCGTTTCGGGTTCCGATGATGAAATATGGAGCTGAACAAGACTATATGCAAAACACACCACGTACAGACCGTGACGGCGCATCTAACGATCTGAACTTGAAAGCATCTTGAAACCGTTTTTATACGACTTAAGAAACCCGTCCTCTGCAAGTAAATGCGGACCTCCGCATTTGGTTCGCTCCAAGGGCACTGCCGTTCTATAACTATGCCCTCAAGTGCCCGCCATCAGCTTCTAAATGGTGGTTGAATGAGACCTTTTCCGGGTAACAATCGGCCACAGAATAGGACCGCCAGCCCTTACATTCAGTTCCGCAGCTCCAGCTCCGACTGTCACGGAGCGAACTCCATACAATTAAACGTCCCGGTCTTAGTTTGCGCCACGCGGGTCCGCGCTGGCGGGGGCACTGATGAGGAGGACGAGCCACACGCATGGCTTTCATGACAATGAACCAGACCAGTCTTGACTTGCGTCCGGGAGTTGCTCTGTCATGCAGCGATGAGCCCTCTCCGTTCGCGCCGGGATGAATGCCGCATCTCGCCGCGGCCGGCCATGACCCGATGGACCGACCACTGAACCCGTAGGCAAAGAGTGGGGGACACGGGCGGCCGAGTGCAGGCCCTGTCTCGACACGTGTCCCGGCGCTCTGTCTCAGGCCTTGCTCCGGCTGTGTCCCGGCCAGGGCTGGAAAAGACATTTTTTGGTGTTGAAGAACGCCGAAAAATCTGTGTTCCAAACACATTTTATACTCCCAGAGTTTGATACTGTGCTTCCATAAGAATGCTACATTATAACTATGTTGACAGATTTCTAACACTGAAAGTAAATGACTCTGTCTCCATTCAGTAACAAGCAGGCATGATGCAACTGACTTTCAGCAAGAAGGCCGGTTTAAACTAGCATTACTGTTTACAAATTTTGTGCTCCAAAACAAAAATTACGCCCCGACACCAAAAACAAAAACCAAATTTCCGACCCTGGTCCCGGCGCCGTCCCGGCTACTGTCCCGGCTTTGTCCCGCCCCTGGCCCGGGCGCATCACCCGCCCGGCGGGAAATAAAGCGGCTCTCTGCCGCCGAGACAAACGGCATGAACTCGGCAGGCCCGCGGGGGCCATCATATTCTCATGCAAGCCGAGGAGGCCAGCGGAAATAAATGGCGGCCATATTGCTCTCGGTGCGGAGCGGTGCGTCAGGCGGGTCCAGACGGCCCGGCCCTGCCGCGTCGGCACCGCTGAGGCCGATCGGGCTCGGCAGTGACGCGGCGAATGGGGCCCGCAGCGCACGCGGCCGGTCGGCAGATGCGGTGGCGAAGCGTGGTCTCGCAGTCGCGATTTTTCTAAGTCAGATTCTCGCCCTTGCGGTATGCAGTCACGGAATGTACCTTAAACGCCCGCCATCAATATTAGCCGGAACAGAACATGACAGAAATGTCCTCCAGCGCTCGAACTCTTGAAACTGTGGAAAGAGCGCGGCCAGGGCCGGCAGTAAATGGTTACAAGTACCGCAGACATATCACACGAAGCCACCTGAAACGAAGAGATCGAACGTTTCATTGGACTGCGGGACGATAGGCAGGAATGACTCAAGCCGCAAACGTGGCTAAGCCCCGGTTCTTTCGGCGTTTGTTTTTTTATCCTTTTTTTGGCCTTGTATGCAACGACATCATTATCACACAAACAGCACGACCGTTAACTCGCGCAGAGGAAGGGGGTTTCGCGTTAGCGCACACTTTTGTACATTCCTTCCGATCTCAGAAACGGAACGAGCTAGAGACACGAAATTTTATGGGAGGGTAGGGACATAAAAAAATTCATTATTTGCAATTTCCACAACCCTAGGTCATTATCTCCGAGATCAAATGAGGTCGAAAATGTCAAGTTTGGACACTTTCTCGGCCCTCATAGGGCCTACCGTAGGTTTTTCGGACGAATGTGAAAAAGGGCGCGTGTAAGAGCGTTTAAACGTGGAATACGATAATGGCCTTTCATTCGACGTCTTAAGCGAAGATTTCAGGCAAAGGCCAAGCCAGGTCATTGACCTATGCCACCATTGTTTAATCTTTGTAGATCAGATTTCGAGCGCCAGGGATACTGATGTAACTTGAGTGTAAATAGGGGGCTAAACGCATCATTTAGCGTACTTCCAGTAAAGATCTGGAAGTTTTTGGCCCAAAGTAAGTTTTACGTCCGCTGTTTGCACTAAAGTTGCTTCATTATAATGAACGCATTTATATGATTTCATTGTTGTAAGCGTAGATATTACATATGCATATATATGAATACATGCATATATATATATATATATATATATATATATATATATATATATATCAATGCACGCAAGCGTTTTACAAATCGACACGACGGAAAGCAAATCTACATAAGGTCACAAGCTGGTTCACCCTGACTTTTGGCGACCTTGGCCTTCACTGACCCTTGCTTTGGTCTCGGCACATCAGTCATCCTCAGTTATCTCCAAATGATGTCGGCTGATAATGTTCAAACCGTAATCCTACGTAGAACGCTTGTCCAATCGCAGTTCCCATTTGCCTGTGACAACCGTTATCTTCTTTAGGTTTGTTTGACTTCAAGTGCTACAAAGTATAAATATTCCCGGCCAATTTTCGATTTCTTTGCGTCAATGGACGAGCCATTAAATTGTGATGAATGTCACAGAGCAGCAGTGACCACCTCTGATCCGGTCCCGAGATTTTCAGGAAAAGCCGATGAGGAAGGTGGGGGCACAGAAAGTGTCATGCTTCCAGTGTGTGTCTTAATTCACCATCGATTGAGACGGAAAAGGCTGCCTCTATGACACTTTTTCTAGACAGCTACAGAACTAAAGAAGAACGCAGCGACAACACAACTGCAGCGTTTTTTTCACTGATTCCGTACATTTTGTTAAGGAAAATGTTGTATAATGGCCATTATAGGGCATGAGTCGTAAGGGGTATATGACACATATAAATATATATATATATATATATATATATATATATATCAAAAATGGTGAATCAAAAAGGCGAAAACTTTTATATTCCTTTCCCTTTTGGTTCGAATTTGGCTCATATTTGCCCAAATGCATACGTTTCACGATGCTGGTGTCCTGCGATACTTGCAAACACATCATTAGAGGTCTATGTATAACACTAGCTTAACCTCATATAAGTTCGTCAGGAGACAAATCTCCATTGTTGCATAATTTCTCAAATGCAGCGTCAAATTACGTCAGAAAATGAGTTCGAACACCTTTCTGAAGATTAAATGACACCTTGAGAAGATCGCGTTATACAAGCCATCAGTGATTTGATCCGATTTTTCCTAGATTTGTCCAGTAGTTACTGGGATAATAAACCATAGGAAACTGATCTCATCCAGCCTCAACCTGTGACCTGACCTGGACCAGTAAAATATTATGATACTGAAGCGTGTGATACGCCCCAAGGATTAAAATCGTTTGCGGTGGGTCGTGAATGAAATGTAACGACATCTTGCCTTCCAAAGGGATACAAAAGTTCAGTAAATGTGGACTTATGGACGTGACATTAGCCTGTGAACTCATGTTTACCCAAACTTCATTGCCTTTACGTCCTGATGTCGATGCAGGGTTATCGAGTGGCAAATCCACCGAACAGGTCAAGAAATATTCTGGGGGATATTTTTTGTCCCTTCGGTCAATAGCGTTACGTTCGATATAACAGATAATGGCGGTTTAAAAACAACATAATTGCTTCCCACCTCTTTAAACACCATAAACCCAGTCTACAACAACAGCTTATTAAAATGGCTTGGCGTAACATTCCATTGGATATGGAAGGCCATTGACATTTGACAGCGTTTCTCGGTGTGCAGAACAACATTCTCGAAGGTTTGTTAAGAAAGATGCCGAAAGTGCGTACGCACTTGTAAGTGACTCAGCTAGAAAATGACGTCATCTACGCCGCCCTACATTTTCAGCGGCCACCGCGTTCAGGTATGCGATTAGAGTGGCAGTCGCGCGACCCGCAACCCATCATCTTTCCGGCAAAGCCCCGTTCTCATGTTCGGCCGGCTGTCTCGAACACAGGCGCCGGCCCATTTGATACCGTCATCCAATTTGCCTCGGGCGTCATCTCGCGAATTGGTCAAATCCCCCGCTCGGCGGCGGGGCGCTTACCGGACGATCGCGGCGCCCGCGGTCGGGGTCGCCTGGCCGCGTGCCGCCGCCGGCCGCCGGCCAATCATCGGCCGCCAGCCGCCGCCATATCTGAGCCCGGACAGAGTGAGCCGGCCCGCGATCCGCCGATGGGCTTATCTGATAAGCCGGCCGGTGTAAATCAGCCGCTATCGCCGGCGCGAGGGCAATACCGCCGCCGATGAAGGCTTCCGCCGCTCGACGGCCGTCCGGCTGCGCGTCGTTACGGCCGGCGGGCGGCGTGACGAATTCGCCGCGGAAAAACGCCGCTCCGCAGCGCCGCGGGACGTCTCGCGCCGCGCTGCGCGACCTCGCCACGGTTGCTGAAATGCACCGGCACAGCGACTCAGTATTAATCGGTCTGTGAACATGTCGTAGGTATGCTCTAACTCAACTGGATATGCATGCAACCTGCAGTATCTTGAACCATTTTTTACCTGCGTTCATATTTATTGACCACAGGCGCGAATGGGGAACAATATTTTCGGTACTGTTTAAAACAACATGGAAAGACAAAGCAGACATAACTATTTTCAGAATGTCTCCAACGATGCTATCTTGACTTCCAAATACACCCAAACTGTCGAACGCTGGAAACCGGCCATCGAGGACTGAGAAAGCTTTCTACACACAACAATCCAGGGTACATTTTCGGTAAAAGTTTGGCATTCTCCCTAACGACTCTGAGTTAGGGCACTTTACGACAGAAATTTCGCTTCAGTTTCACCTGCGCTCTTAGTGAATGAGCAAACTTCATGCATTCAACGGAAACACCGCGCTTGATCAAGGATGAATATGAACAGGGCGGCCAATCCGGATCACTATTCAGTCCGGAGACATTTCCGGCAACCCAGGTCGGGATTCAAACGCCGGCTTATCCGTGATCGCGCCCGGGCGCTCTATAAGACATCAGAATCGTTCTGAGAACCAGTGATTTCATGACACCACATCGTACAACCCGAGCTGTACTTTGAAATTTTAACACGCGGATATCATCTTTTGGGCACTAAAAAGTAGGGCGAATGAGACAGCTTTTCCTCACAACAGCTTTCGCAGCGAGTTTGGGGGACGAAACACTCAGATGAAACCGGAATTCATATGAAGTTTGTCTTCGCGTTCCTGAACTGACATGAACAACAGTCTAAGAGGAGCGGTGTACCGTCTACAGCGCGCTTCCCGGGCGGGCCGCTGGTTCATGGCTCACCCAGCCGGTCGCCGCCGAGTCGCCTGCTGCAAGTGCGCGCTCGAAACCGGTGTTTGGACGGCGCTTGAGCGGCCAGACGAAGCTATGCACCCCCGGGGAAATTTCGCCGGCGGAGGAATTTACGGCACGCTGGCGGCGACGTCCGGCTTCCAGAGGTCAGTCTTCGTACCGCCCGGCCCGGCCCGGCCAGGGAGAGGCAGCGGCAACGACGAAGCCCCCGCCGTCTCCGGCAGGGGCCGGCGCCGGCACGCTGGTCCCAATGACACTCTACAAACCAGAGCAACGTGGCGACGTGGTCCAGGAAGCTGGAAGCGGAGTGCAGCGTCTGCGTGGCTCGCCTTCGATCTGCGTTGCCGTCCCTCGAACGGCACCGCTGCGGCGCTTACTCATCGTTCCCCCGGCGACGAAGAACGGTCCGGCAAACATCACGAGAAACTGAGAATATACCACTGAATAATTGCAGGATGGTGATAGAGGCTCTCACAACTCTAGGCCATCAATGGTGCAAATGTACTGCGCAGTGTTTCTGCTCTCCGTAAGTGCATCTGTCTGACATTAATCGCATCTTCCTTGGAATTATGCGGAATGGAAACTTGGCCCTCTAGCGCAGGCACGTAGCCAGGATTTTTTTTAGGGGGGTCAAATGTCAAATTTTGTGATAGGCCATAGGCATATGGCGAAATTTACAGGAAAAAGCAGTAATTTTAAGCAATTTATCGTATATTTAATGCACAGAAAAACATATGTTTGTTTTGCCAACGTATATATGATCACTATTACGTATTCATGCGAAATCGCGATGTATCTAGTGTAGACCACTTGTCTCAGGGGGAGGGCATTGCCCCCTTGGCTAGAGGCGCCGGTCCTTTGACTAAAGATTCAATACTCGCCAGTGTTCCATTTTTGCCTACCTTCCACACTATCGGAGAAAGTACAGCCCCCTAGCCCTTTCCAAACAACAGGGGATAAATTAATAAAAGAAAACCAGCTTTGTAGCTTTGTTCATTGGCTACACGACGATGCCCACTTTGACCCTCCTAACTCACAATGTAATCTTACAAGCGGCCTCGAAGGGGGTAATGTCAGTGAATTCTGGTTTCCGTTGAATCCCATGAGACGGAAACTATAGCACGCTCTTGAGCGGCCTAGAATGGCCCTTGACGCTGCACACGGACTGGAACTAATGCTAGTTTTTGAATCAGTGTTCCCGAACGTTCATGATCTCTCCGAGATCCATAAAAGGTTAAAAAAGGCATCAACGTCTGCTCATGAGTCTGACTTGCGACGACCTTCCAAGTAAGTATCCAAGTGCAGAAGTCACTGAAACTACGGGTGACACCCATGCCTAGGACTGAATAAGACTGAGCATTGTGAGGCACAGCGTTTGCCATACGACGAAGACCATTGCCGTATTAAGGTTCCTCCATAGTATGCCCTCAAGAAAGGGGTTATAGGCAAGCAGCCTTTCAAGGTATTAACTTTAAAGTCTCACACATAATTTAAAATTGTTTGCAACTCATCTAAGCAAAACTCCAAAGCGACTGAAGCAGTCTTTAGCGGTCAACTTGCAAAAACTTAGGCAGCTGCACCAACTCTTTCCCTACACCAGCGACGCTCGCAGCAAAGCACGGGTATGGCAGCCATACATATGTCGGTCTCATGGATGTATGCCGGTAAGACATTGTGAAGCAATAAATGAAGACGGGTAGATATTATGAACAACTGTGTGTTCGATGCCACCGAAAGTAACCGTTAACAAGCACGAAGTCGACTTAATCATGGTCATTCGGGAACGTATGAGCCATTTGCTCTGGCTAGCGTTGTTCTTAAATGCTCATTAAACGCGACAGAAAATGTTTTGCACTGCATCCATCGACGTGCATCTTATAAATGCAAATGAAATCGGATCGATTCAGACTAGTGCATATGGCTCCCAGTGGAACCGAAGATAATCACATGAAAGCGAACTTTTACGACACACGCGCCCACAAACACGTAATTATGCTTTGGAAGCCTCAGCCTGCTTGGACTTCGACCCAAAGAAGATTATCAACTGTCAGGGCACATCATCATGATAAACGACCTCATCAGACGAATTTTTAGCTTCCTACGCTGAGTTTACTGGAGTGCGACAACGAATGGTTCAGGGGAGCGGAACAGCGGCCAGTGGTATATTCTCAGTCGGCTAATCGAGTTCCATCTCTAGCAATCCGAAAGACCTGAATATCGACAAATCATGTCGTTTTTGAGGAACTAAAGGCGTGGATTAATTGACGGCTTCGTGACTCATCCGGGAAGTGGTTGCTGAAATCATTGTATAACTGATGAATTGAGGATGAGACCATTGCTTGAGTCATGAAGTCCCTCGATCTGTTATCTGCAAAACTCCTCTTCTTAACTAAGGGCTATGTAATTATGTTCAATAACAGTTCGTCACATGTATACACATATATGTAATATACCTTATGTATATATATTATATACATAAGGTATATAATATATATGCATACATATATGCATATATATATATATATACATGAGGTATATGTATATATATATACATGACCGCATTTAAAACTTTTATGTAGTTTCGTGTAACCATCTCTCTATATATATACATATAAATTGCTGTTAATAAAACTACTATGTGGCTTTGTATAACCATTGCAAAAAAGACTAATGAAATGAGCGTCACGAGGTATCAGCAATCTACCCCGTCAGAGAACAGCGTAGAAGCCCCATTTGGCCTGAGCTTCCCGGTCGACATTTGACGTACCACTGTAAGCGGCCGATCAAACACTGTCGTCCACACGGCCGCCGGCCATATGGTGGTGCGCCAGTACCGACAGGCGGCGCCACAATTGTCGCCACGTCACGTGATGACGCGTGACGCCGCGGGCGGCGCACCGCCGGCCGGGAATCCGGCCCCTGTTTAGACAGCTGAGGCTGAAGACGAGATCAGAATGGTGGCTTTCAGCTGGGAGTCGCTGAAAATGCATTTGCGGGATTGGAAAGCGACATTTGCTTATGTTGGTAATGGTGCAGAGTCCAGAGGGGGCGCCGACGAGAAAAGCATCACCAACTACAGCCTTCATTTGCTGTGCATTCGCGCTCGTCATGCATGCAATCATGAATACATTGACCCCGAAGTCAGCAATTCTTCCACTAGCGCAAAATCCCGCTCCGGACTGCCGCCACAAAACCAAGCTGATAATGTTTGCAAGAAACGAGATATTTTCGTTGGCCTGTTTTCACCCGGCAGCTGAAATTAACTTGCAATCAAATTTTCTGACATTGCTTCTGGAACTGGCGCAGTCACGACCGCGCCGCCTTCGATAGCTATTTGGGTGCCAGCGATCAAAGACAGCCCAATGGCTATGAGAGAGACACTGAGGTGCCGTAGAATTTCTCTTCATGAGTCGCTTGGAGGCGTATTGTAAAATTCCGAACGCGCTTGGGGACGCATATCCCACGGACGGAGCGTGACGCAGGAAACTGCCTGAGCGGACACTCCCTGAAGCGCGTGTCGTTCACGAGAGCTGAGGGCACGACGCGTCCACACGAGGGCGTGGTCGGACAAGCTGTCGGGGGTCCGGGCTGAACCGCTCGCGGCAGGACTCTTGAACGGCGAATACCGCGCACCAGGCCCGGGGGAAGTGGGGCCACTCAGTGGCTCGAGAGAGCCGGGATGTGGAGAAGGAAGGGTCGGGGAGCGGAAAAAAACAGAACGTAACTAACGAGACGAGTACGGGAAAGCTCCCCAAGGACTGAAAACTGACGCGTTAGATGCAGCTGTACAAGTTCAGGTGTTACCGAAAAGGGAAGGTGGGCAGTCGTACAACATTTGTCTCGCGCTCTTCTTAAGTCGTCACGCAGAATGGAATTCTATGTCATTCTTTCGTCCACGCCTCGTTACCTTCATGACGGCAGTCGTCACCCGTCCTCGTGTGGCGCGTCCCAGTCCAAAGTCGCCCCCAGAGTTCGGCTGTGCTGGCTGGCCTCTGCGGGACGGGCGGCCCCTCGCTCTGATCAGGCGAGGTCAGGAGCCTGCTGAAACCGGGCGGCCGCCAGCCCCCGGCTGTCTGACGCTGGCGCCCCAGGGTGCTGTACTGACCGGAATCCAGCTGCCATGAACGCCTGCGGTTGGAAGTGTGCCGACGGATTCTGACTCGGCACACTTGGTCTCGAACATTCTGCATGTGGCCGGTGCGAAAGTCAGCTCTGCAATCCGGCGGTCTGCAGTCTACATTTCAGGGCCGGGCAGTCTGTACAGTCTGCACAGTCTGCGATGGGCCACTACAGTCTCAAACAATGGATGCAATGGGGAAGTTTGCAGTCTGCAGCTTGCAGTAGGCCACTACCAGGCTGGCATTACAATGGCTGCAGTCGGGCAGTCTGCAGTCCGCAATGGGACACTACGGTTTTAGTCAAGGACTGCGTTCCGACAGTTCTCAGTCGCAAGCGAGCCGCTCCGGCGCTGAACAAGTGGCTGCGGTCGGGCAGCCGGGCAGTCTGCAGTCTGCCGTGAGCCGCTCCGGCGCCGAATCGATGGCTGCAGTCCGACTGTCGGACGCCGACACCAATATCCGGGAGGTGGCTCTCGGCGTCCGCCTGGTGCCGGTCAGCGGCTCCCGCTGTCCGTCTGATGCCGGCCGGCGGCGCGGCGTCCATCCTATCCGGGCCGAAAGGGCGTCCAGCCGGGCCCAACCGCCCAGCTGGGCCGACCCGGAAACACGAACGAGAACGCCCATGCGACGCGACAGGCAACCACGGCGTTTGATCGGGAGTGCTGGAGGGTTTTGACTGAAGTTCGGGTGAAGGCTGGCAAATTGTTCGTAGGAAGCTAACCGCGACAGAAGGCGGCCTCTCTGAGAACAATGGTGGCAGTAACATATGAAATAGTGATATAGAACTTACTCCACGGAAGATCCAAACCATTGTAACACCGACCTGTTAGAAGATGGGGGCCGTCAGTACATCTTCGAAGCTGGACCATGCCAAACGTCGGTCGTCGGTCGGTGTTAAAGATCGATTCATTATGTTTCGAGAGGTGCCGAGCGTGGGTCAGGAAGATCGCGCCACGTCAGGGGTTCTGATGTTCCCAGAGTCGTCTTTCGGTTGTCGGGTCTATCCCCCAATCCCAATCTAAGCTTTCTCCTTTCACTCCTGACCTCGGTTCGGACCTTAGCTCAGCCCTGAGCTCGGCTCTCAGCTCAGCTCTCAGCTCAACTCAATTCCGTTGCGCCTACCAGGCACGGAGGGTAAAGGAAACCGGGAACGGAGCAGCGTCATAGGCCTCATTTATCGCTGGGGTAGACGTCAACAGTATCATCCTTATGAGATCACAAACGGAGCTGCGCGACGAGTTCTTTTTGCCCCGAGCTTCGCCGCCAAAGCGACCCGCTTGAAGACATTCCGAGGTCAACAACTCGTCTCCATTTGCTTGCACATGCATTAACACAACCGGCACATCGCTTGCTGTGTGCGGTCGCAAGACAAGCGTAAAACCATGCCTTGACATCGCCAAAACAAATCTGTCGTCCCCACGGGAGTCACGTCATCAGCCAATGTCCGACAGGAGTTACCTTTGCGACCCATAAAGGTGGGGAGCTTGAATCTATTCACATCCCACCTTATTGATGGTTTTGATATGACGTTGGTAATAAGGTCTTACTCAGACTCAGATTCGGCTAGTCTCAGAAGGAAGCAAAGCGTTTTGGGGCAAAGCGATATGATGAGAATCATGAACATTAAAAATGTGGCATGCAACATGATGCATGTATCACTATGTTGAATATTCCACGATTCACTTACCAAGCATTATTATGCAGATCTGCTGAATAAGAACTTTTGCCTATACAATGGCATAAAATCCTTTGTTTTTGCACAATCTTGGTGCGATCTTTGCGGGGCAATGGCCCTTTCGATCTCTCCTGGACCCTCACTGATCTCACCACTACACTCATATGGTTGTTAACTAGCCTCAAGCACGGCGACAAGCAGTGTATAAGATCCTCATGGCAGCGCCCAGAATTTCATAGTTTGCCATAGAGAATATTTTGGTGCGCTGCAATAACCGACAGTAATCGAAAAGGCGAGAAGGAAGACAAATAATTTATAGAAGCGCCATTTGCTCCAATATTGGTGCAGTTACCGCGGCGGGCGAAATATTCGAACAAAAGTTCGCCCCGTTCCACTGGCGCCTCCGATAGCTGTCGTCCCGCCCCGCGCGACCTGTAAACACTGCGCAGTTAGTAGCCGCCCCGGTCGACAATCGAGCTCATTAGCAGTCTCCCGGAGCGGCAGGGCAGAGCGGCGCTCAGCTCGGGCCACAAAGCTCCCCTCCCCGCCCCCAGACACCATCCAACGCCTTCGACACCATCACGGCGATTTAATTAACTGCCACTAAACCCGGCCACTAAAGCCGGCCCGGAGCGCGGCGCCCGCCGAGCTGCGAACGGTGTCTGAGAGGAGCTGCCGACCGGTGTCTGAGGAGCGAGCACGGGCGATCGAGAGAACCTGGACAGTTGAAATTCAGGATCGAAAACTGGCGGGTATACCCGTGAACGCTGGTGACGCGCTGCTGTCGTCAGCGAGCGGCGAATTGGTGAGCAGTGTTTGGCAAATGGTGCAATGTGTTTTGGAAGACGTTTCCTTGACCGGTGTCGACTCTGGTCACACTTATACTTTGAGAGTCCAGTTCAACCGCTTATATGGAAAGGACGAATAAACAGTGACTGACAACGACTGAAAACGTTGCGCGACACGTCATGGCATTGCAAGGCAAGCCGGTCTTCGCCATTTCCGCCGCTGCCACTCCTATGCCACGGACATCCGTCATCTTGCGAAACTGGCGCGACAGCCGTGGCAGAGCTGGCGTGGGAACCATTTCGGATGGCGAATGACAGGACGGACGAGTGCTGATGAGCCGGCCCAAGATGAGGAGGCAGCTGTCGGTATGGATCACTGGCTACAGGGGAGTTTCGAGCACCATGATCATGCTCGCACCGCTGCGTCTGAACGAGGCCTCACGCGTTGCTCCGCGACACCCTGCAAGTTATGAATCAGGCGGCAGGAGTCGACGGTGAATCACGAACGCAAGAGGGCGCTGTCTCAGCGAGGGGCGGAAAATCGCAACACGATTTAAACGTGACGAACGCTTGTAGGCAATGGATGCGCGAGGCTGCAGACCGATAACTTCTTAGCTTCGTGACTGAACACCACACAAATACACTATCAGGACCTGGCCAAACGGTGGGCTGCTTTCACACGGAGCCTTGCACCTCTTCATTACGGGGCTAATGAAGTCGGGCCCGGCCGGCGGCGAATTTTCCGCGGCGTGCATGCGGTCCTGGTGTGACTCACGCGCGGCGACACGTCGGCGCACGCGACGGCGCCGCCTCCCGCACCTCCTTCATAACTCGCCTTATCGAGAACAAACGAGGCAGTTAAGCATCGCACTTCCAGCCGGCCCCGAGTGCGAGATTTACGGTCGCCCTGGCGTCAGCACGAAGCCGGCCGGACACAAACACGGCCGGACGGCGGCACGTTCCTGCACGAGCGCGCCTGCCCCCCACTGCGGCGCGCGTGTGGCCGGCGCGGCGGCCGCCGGTGTTTAGTATGGCCTGTCACTCCGAGCCGCCCGGCGCAGCTCGGCGCCGATGTACGACCCTGTCGCCGCCGCCGCCGCTGTGGCCTGACGAAACACGGCCGCCGCGGGCCGGCTCCGGTCTCCGACCCAGCGGCGCGGTCACACCACACGCTCAATCGGAACAGCAGAGGTCACGTGTCACGTTCAGTCGGGGCAGTAGGAGTGGTGGATGGGTTCTCAGACTGTACCGTACGAGTAGCACGCCGCGTCCAGCCAGACCCACGCATGTCAAGCGGAATACAGCCCGGGCCTACATCGTCTGAACCATGTTGTACAAGCCAGCAAGCTGAAAAATAGCATTATACAAATGACGACTGATAATGGCTTTCAACTTCCGACCATTCGGGTTGTTCCAACAACGTCACCAATATCTGTGACAAAGGTAAAGTTTTCTGCAGGATCAAGACGAGGGTGAATTCAGATTAGCAGCTGAGTCGGCGTAAGATGTCAGCGCGTGGATGGTTGTTGCGACTTGGAAACATTTTATGCTAAAACAGCAGAACAAAAAGAGCAAGGCTCTGAAGCTTCATGCAGGTATAGATCACCATTAGCCTTTAACGTTGCAAGACAGAGGACGGAATCGAACACGAGTTTCTGCTTGGTTAGAAATAAGATAGTTTATTTTCTCCTGAGGCTTCAAAACACAACGTGCCGTCTGAAGTGCGTAAACCAAAGCAGCCAATACCTCCGGTCCCAAAGATACTTGAGATGCAAACTGCCACAGCACATCCGGTAACTCGCACGTGAGATAAAGACTGATAAACAAGGCGTTTTCAAGAACGACTGTGCAAAAGAAAATGGTCGGCCTTAATTCCAGTTTGAGCTCTGCTAACTGCTATGCGTCATTCCCCCGTTACTTATTTTCATTATGACCAGAATATTCCGTGATGTCTGGCTAACTCCTCGTGTCGTGCCCACCCAAAAAGCAGGTGATCATTCAAATGAGCACTTTCGGCTCAGCTCTTTTTTTACCGTCCTACTAAAATCACTGAAAATAGTAATGGGCACACCAAAGGACCCCATGTATTTGATTACCATATCATATATCCTTTTCAATATGCTCAACGTCCATGCCACCCCAACGACCAAATGTGCTGCTTGATCTCAACGAGCAAGTGTGGTGAGTCAGGGATGGCGATCTCGTCGCTTCCGTCATGTTAATCTGCCTAAGAAATGCCTTCTGTGGCGTGAAATCTAGCGCTTCTCTGGCCAAGCTTGGCTGATATGGCATCACCTCAAGCCGGTTTGGCAGCTATCTGAGCGACCGAAAGCAAGTAGCTACCACTGGTGCCTGGGCGACGCTCTCCACCACTGGCAGTGTGGCTCGAGTTTCCCGCTTGTTTCAGTCCTCTTCCTGAACTCCGCGAAAGAATTTATCTTGTCGCATCAATTGGACAACGTGTGTCCTGTGCATACGACGGCTCATCTTGGTTCTTAAGCTCCCAACAGCACTGGCGTGTATGAGCTCCAACCGTACTTCTGTTAGTCCATGTGATACATAAATATCTGGTTCATAGCACTACGAGGATTAAGCCCGAACAGAGTAGTTCTTCGAGGCACGGGCTTCTGTAGACAGAGTGCTAAATCATGCTCTGAGATCAGCGCGCCAGCGATTCTGCCCGCTAAACCGAGAAACGAGATTTTCCATTTTTTTCAAATTCAGATAAAAAAGAACAAAACAGAAAGTCGAAAATTGGTTTACCGTCTGATCACTCTTTCAGTGGGCCGTCACATACCTTTGGTAGATAGCAGTCACCATTTCGTAGCTACCTTTGATAGTCGCCATTTCCTCCTTTTCAACATGACCCGTTGTCATTTCACATCCAGAGTCTTGTAACTACCTGTTTAAATTTGCGTCGCGTCCCATGCATTGCATAGTGTTTGAGCCTCAGCGAGGGTCACTGTCGCCATCATCATATAAGAGTCAGGCACGTCATTCAGTCCGCTGTGAGACTGGAAACCAGCCTCAGACGGACAGGCCATCTTGAAACGACGCTCGAGGCCTCGTCGTGCATCGCAATCGCGTCAGAACTGTCGGAGTGTTACACGCTAAAGCTCACGGTCAGACTCGGCGGCCATGCTCCCCACGACACTCCCTGCCCCATCGCAGCCACGGGTCCTGCGCTGGTGCGGGGTCCTGTAGCGTCCCTGCTTCAGCCGAGGGTCAGACCCCTACGCTGTTGCAGGGTCCTGCAGGATCCCTGCCTCTGCCCAAGGCCAGGCCCCTGCGTTGTTGCGTATGCCATGGATCAGGCCGACAAGCACACAGCGGTCCTGGCAGTACAGAGCCGCACTGGCTGGAAACTGGAACCCCGGCCCATGACAGCACAGCGGGCTGTCCGCTACACCCTTCATCTGGACATTCATGCCAGCTGCAAAACAATGCTCCTCGTCATTTCGTATCCCAAGAGAGTTTGAAGTGCATATGACATATTAATATATCTGATGCCATGGGGCAGGAAACTGGAGGGCATGCAGGGCGGTAGCCTTACCAACTTTGGAATTTTTTTAGTGTAAACCTTAAGGTGTTGCATGGGAAAATGTCTTGAAAGTGGTTCTGGTCCTATCAGCTTTGAAACGTCTCTATGTGCGACATGACCACGGACGCGGGAACTCCTCCACAGCTGGGGGGGAGGGGAAGGGGCAAAGGAGCATTTCGGGTCAGTTCTTTCCAGTCAACGCCCATAGGGCCAATGCAAAATTTAAAAAAAAAGTTGGGGGAGGAGTTTCTGCCCCTGCTTTCCGCGCTTTCGAAAGTGACAAAAGGCATAATGCCCATATTGTGTATGATCCGCACTCAAAAGAAAAAGACCAATGAAAAACCTGAAATAAACACATACAACACAGTGGTATACTGGTCTTGATCGCATCACCATGTACATCTTTTCCCACTTGTCGGAGGAACTGTCGCCGACGCCGACATATTTCTGGCAAGTGCCGGCAATTCCACTGCGACGCAAGCCGGACAAACAGCCCGGCTATTACCAAGGGCAGAATGAGACATGATTTACCCAACAATGAATCCCATCGGCAAGTTCGGGCTGCAGCAATAGAGGCGAAAATTGAAGTGTTAAAAGACGCCGCAATCGGATTAGGGGAATAAAACCCTGGAGGTCTATGCCGCATCTGTCGGGAAGAAGGCTTTTCCGCAAGTTTCTGCGGCATAACGCGATGCCAGGAAAGTACGACAGTTACGATCTCGGGACATCACAAATCAGACATTTTCCGAGACGGAAATAGCCAGCAATAGTTCTGAATCAGTTGGGAGGGGAGGCCGATGTTCCCGGCAAGACTAGAGGTGCGGAGGGAGATGCCCCATTGCCAACGCGTCATTTGACGAATCGTCGGCCATTTAATTGGGGCTGTGTGCCGTAAGCGACATAGTGTATACGCTCCACACTGAACAATCTGGCGCGCGCCTGGCACCGGACCATTTTGTTCATTAAGTACCAGATGCTTTTGCACCGAGTGCCGCATTTGGTAAATTTTGCGCAACTGATTGATTTCGAACCTAAACCGAACGGTAATGCAACAATCAGCAACTCAAAGCGGCACCACTTCCGCTTGCTTCAAGTGCTGAATGCCTCAAGGCAATGATCCGGGGCAGAAACCAAAACGGTCAGTCATCGAATAAGGTTTTTCATTTGCTCCAGAGTCCCAGGTCTATAACGTGTGGTTCTTATCGGCGCGCTCAACCGAACAACATCTGCAATTATTTCTGTTCGTCCCGAGAATTTCATGTCATTTCGGCCCGTCTCCAGGTCTGCAGCAGTGTAATGTGGGGCACTTATGCCAATTTGCCGCGTCTGGACGATGAGGTTAAAGCAGCAGCACCACTCCGCTCGTGCCCAATTTCCGTAATCCATCGGCGAGCCGGTGGATTACACAAAAACACCCGGTCATACGTGCCGCACGCGCCAAACACTATCCACTGAAAAACGCCGGCCGCAGGCGGAAACCGCCGCAGGGGGTGGACGGTGGGGGGGGGTATCAGCCGACAGCCGGACGGTCGCCACAATTGGCCGCTGTTTACCGGCAATCGCTACCTCCGGCCCCGACCGGCAGCCGGACACGGCCGCCTTTGATCGGACAGCGCAGGGACGGCCGCTGCGTGATCGCCCGTCGCCCGCTTCCCGTGTTGTGGTCCACGTCTCCGGTCGCCTGTGTGACCGTCCCCCGCGGTCGGTCTGCGTCGCGCGGCCGTCCGCCGCGGAGCCGGCCGGCGTCTCGGCGGCTCTGAGGCGCCTGTCAGTCGAGGCCGCCGCCTGTCGGTCCCGCGCCGGCCGACGCCGCTGGCGGTCCCCCGCGGACCCGGAGTCGCCGGCTAACTGTCGGACGGCCCTCGGCGGCCGGGGGGGGAGAGAGCGTCCCGCCGAGGAGTGTCGTCCGGCGGCCGTCAGGACAGAGCGGCGCTTGGTCGCCTGGCTCTGGGGGCAGGGCGCCTTGAAGGGGCGATCGGAAATGGCGTGCTGCTAGTTTTCCGTCTCATTACGCCGGTTCAAAGGATAATCCGAAATCTTCTACGGCGGTCTGAAGCATTATTGCATTCCTAGTGCGTTTTTACAAGTTGCATACGGCTATTAAAACATTGCAAGTTCTTATGTAGCAACCCCAGTCACCCATAAGACTACACCATAAGACTCCATTAGACTACACTGTTTAGGAGAACGCTGATTTTATGAGAATGGAATTCATCAAATAAAACTGAACGTTTCGCAAACGAGAGTTTACCTCCCAGTTCGCCATTTTTCAGACCGTAGGATTACATCACCGCTTGAAAACGAGCATGGAAATCATTTGAACCAGTCGCTTGGTTTGCAAAATTAGACGACTCCTGGTCTCCACTATGCTGACAGACCATTTTTTAAATTTTCGTCCTTTCTCTGGGAAACTCTCAAACCACTCTTATAACTCAGCATCGCGACATCACCATTGAGCGGGTACTAGCATATCTAAAATGTACCACCTCCTTGTAAATTTACGTCTCGTCAGTCGAAATGGACCGCATGGCTGCCTCCGGCGAGCCTCAGCTCAGCCCCTCGCGCTGCCAAAGCTCTCTTGACGGCCGTTTAATCTGAGAGGCGGCGGAGTGGCCGAAATGCGAGGCGAGTACCTCTCCAGACGGTACCTAGGCAAGTACCGTCCAGTTGACAAGATACACCGGTCGACAATTGACGCTGGACGCGTTCGTCCGATGCCGGCCCAATAGTCGGAGAGGACCCCCTCCTGGTCCGGAGCCGTCTTCCCGCGCCTTCCATCCCGATCAGGCGACAACCGTCTGCCTCCTCAGTCCTTCGGATATATCACGCCACTGCGTCTGGTTCGGGCTTGGCGACACACCCTGTTCCTGTGACGGAGAGCCACCGCGGGGACGACGAAAAGCCTAGAGAGGCCGTACCATGCGTGGTAGATTCTTAGTCCTGCGGACTCTACCCCACGGCGAACCTCCGAATCCTGGAGTGACAGTCTCACCCCTGCGGCCGTTCATCTAAGGACCCTCTTTCCATGACGTGGTCTTTCTTGTGAAGGGTTCCTGCGCACGCGGTTGCAGGCCAGCAGGATTACGCTGATGATCCCATGACCTCAGCCGTAACCGCCCTCCCCCCACCCGCATCCCTGTGCCTGCCGACACCCGGCCCCGTTTGGGCTGGTCCTGCAGCTCCGACTCCAATTGGATTAACGATCGTCGTGTTAACCAGCGCGGCCGACAGCCAAGCCATGAACGCAGTGCGCTCGACACCGCGGCCCCCCCCCCCCTCTCGCGGGCGCCCCGCTCGAGTAGGGGCCGCACTCACGCGTCCGCTGGGTGTGGTCACGGCCGCGGTGAAAATAAGAACTCATGTAACTTGTGCGATGAGATCACGTGAGCGATATCCGTTACATGAGTCGGACTTAAACAACTTCTCGTCTCGCCGCCAGACTTGATCTGCAGCGTACTCGGCTCCGACGGTGGACCGCTCCGAGCTGCGACCAGCAGGAGCTGCACTGTTCACGCAGCGCAGCCGTAGGGACCGTACAGTCTACTTGTGGCAGCGGGCTGCTCGACCGCTGGCGTCCGATCGCTCGCCGACCCACGGCAGGTCGTCAGTTGCAGGCGGCGCTGAGCATGTATGTTTGTTTCAAGTTCTGGTAGACCAGTCGACCAGCCAGGAGGGCGAGTTAACAATCAGACCCGGTGCTCGGGTCTCATTAAAGAGCCGCCAGAGCCAGCAGCGACGAAGACAGGTCATTGGAGCCGGGGTCCCGGGAGCCGCGCGCTGAGGAAGGGAAGTGATCAACATTGCCAATCATCGCTCAAGCCGGGAACAGTGAGGGAAGTGATCAACATTGCCAATCATCGCTCAAGCCGGGAACAGTGAGGGAAGTGATCAACATTGCCAATCATCGCTCAAGCCGGGAACAGTGTTGACGTTTCCACCGCATTTCCATGCTTGTGCCAAAGGTGTCGCAAATATTTTGCTGATGGACGGGCGACAGGCTAAAGGGCGTTACCGAAGTCGCAAAATACAACCACCTTGAATCATCTTAACAATTTTATTTCCCACGGTACATTTCCTTTTTGTTCATTCACGTAAGACGACGAGCCAAGCAAATGGTGGTGTACTCTGCAAAATATACTTTTTTACGGTGATTAACAAAATAATGAATGTTTTCCGTTTCTGCTACATTTAAAGCAGGCATAATGCATTTTTGAATATTCACATCAGTGTACGGAAGCTATCTCAGTATTCATTGACTTCGTGTCTGAAGAACGATGCACATAGATGCATCACAATGGCATCTAAGGCCTTGTTTGAAGAAGCAGTAGTACGTGCTCTAATCTCCTATGAAAATTCTCCATCAATTTTTGAAAAACAAACTACGGGCTTCCTCATATCTGCCAGCTGTGTTTCACGTAAATCTTTATCCCAATGCCGCCCAGTCAATTTAAGTTTGATGAAGTTGGGAGGGATTTACGTCTCAGAAATGTCTGACCGCGGCATTGGGGACTTTCAGATGGCTGGTCCGACAAACCGATGGCGTTGTTACACCAAAACTAGCAACTGAGAATATTTACTGGGTTGCGTCTGAAGTCCAGTCGCTGTAGCCAACGACGAATGTGGTGAAAATCCATGCGGCTTTGGTGAAGTGCTCGGTGAATGCATCATGGCGTGAACGAAAATCCGGCAGGCGTTGGTTTTTGTAACGTTTCAACGCCAAAACATACCATAAATCGACTCTTTTTGAATTGTGATTATGCTGGACCAGTTTGTGGAAGGAGGATGTCAGTTATACATGCTGAACCGCACCACGGTCAGATAAAATATGTGAAATGACGGAAATCCACATCAACCTGGACTATTGCTCTCTTCAGGTCAAAAGACAGATCAAAGTATGGCCATAGAGGCGCGTAATATCATTGCCATGTTTCCAGACCTTTTCCGCAGCATCGCAAGAGATGTTAAAGTTTAAGGGGTTTAAAAGGTTGTTACGAGGTAATGGTAGAGGTAAAGGTAATAATTTACAAGGTAAAAGTTACGGAAACGTCATGAAATTCCGTCGCTAACGGCTAGACAACGCAGGCGATTCTCCATTCAACGTGGAGACAAGCAAAGACAGAACCTTAAGAAAACTGACTAAAGAGGATGCTCCATCTTTAATACGTGTCTTGACGACAGTCAGTCAAGCTGTAGTATGCAGCCTTAGATGCAAATCTGTAAGACATATTATGGCTCATAAACCTACACTTGCAGAGGTTGACAGGGATTCTCCATCGATTTCCCGCCAGTTCCATTCAGGTGTGTACTATTTACAGATGCTGCGTGGCGCCACGAACGGGCACAAGACAATGCTCGTTTGCAGGAGACCTTCGTTGACTTGCATTGCGTCATATCGGTGGATGACTACAGAATATGCATTTTTGTTACTAATTACATTTTTGAAAATTCTCAGCCTTTCCCAGCAAACTGAGTGAAACAACTTAGCAACATCTCCGAAACCAATAAAGGCTGCTTATGACAACTGCACCAACGTTATCTGTCTGGCAGGTCATAAAGCAGGCAGAGTGGCGGTCCTACCAGCTTCAGTAATTCTGACATTAACTTTATGGTGTCACATGGGAATGAACCAACCAAATGTCAGGCGCCGATCCAAGGGGATTGGCGATGGGGGGATCGCTCCCCTGAGGCCTGAGAAGGGGCCCGAAGGGCCCCGTATGAACTTTACTTGATCTCTGTGAAAACGTGACGGGTTCTTGACACAGTCAGGGGTGGCCCTGGGAGGATTAGATGACCCCTGAGATGCAAAGAAGAGCCCCTGAAGCTCCCAAAGGCCTCTGAGACCACAACAGGTCCTCACCACGGCAGATTGCCCCAGACTGCCAGAAGGATCACAGGACCCCTGAGACGGCCAAAATGAGGACTGATTCCCTAGGACGGCGTAGAGGCCCCTGGAATGGCATAAAGGGCCCCGAATGGGTTACACATACCTGTATGGAAAGTTGAAGGTTTCTGATGCAGTCAGAGGGCCTCCGGGAAGGTTAATGAAACCCTGAGACGGCAAGATGGCCCCTAAGATGGAAAGAAAGGCCCCCCAAACTCCCCAAGGGTCCCTGAGACCGCAAGAGGGGTCCCAGCACAGCAAAGGACCCATGATACCGGTTTAAGGGCCAGAGAGGCCCTGAGACGGCACAAACTTAAGAGGGTGCTCAGCACGGCATCAGGAGATCCTCGCCAGTCAGAAGGGCCCTTGAAGAGGGTCATCAGACCTTCATTCATCAGACCATCATTCACAAAATGACCTCGAGAGTGCCCCAAATGGGCTACACTGGTCTTTTTGAAAACCTGAGGGGTTCTTGATGTAGTCAGAAAGCCCCGGGAACGTCAGGTGGGGCCTGAGAAGACAAGGTGGGTCCCTTAACGGCAGATGGCCCCTGAGACCGCCAAAAATGTCGGAGGGCCCCTGTCAGGCAAAGACGATAAGAGAACCTGTCAGACGGTATGGGGACCCTGGATGGCCTGAGGGCCCCCGAGTAGTGGCGCAGCCAGGGGGTCATAGGGGTCCAAGGACAGCCCGAAATGTTTGAGGGGGGCCAACCGAGGTTAGAAAATCACTCTTATAAAAACCGAAACTGTCGCCAAAATGCTTTAAGCGCGGTGGACAAGAGAAGACAAAAGGCAAAATATACAGATCTAAGCCCATAAAGGAACCCCTTGCGGCCTGCAGGGGCCCCTGACAGCCTTTATGGCCCTTGCTAGCCTATAGAGACCCCTGCTGGCCCACAGGGGCCTCCTGTCGGCCTGCAGGGGCCCCCTGCCGGCCTTTCGGACCCCTAGCGGCCTATAGGGGCCACATGCGGGTCTGTAAGGCCCCTGCCAGCCTTCGGAGGGCCATTGCTGGCCTGCGGAGGGACCCCTGCTGTTCTATGGAACCCTGCCGGCCTGTAAAGGCCCTTCTGTCAGTCGGAAAGGCCCCTGCTCGCGCCTGCAGGGGCCTTTGCCGCCGCCTGTAGCGCCCCCTGCCGGCCTGTGGAGGGGCTCGCTTGCGGCCTGTGGAGAGGCCCACTGGCGTTTAGAAGAGCCCCCTGACGGCCTGCAGAGGGGCTCCCTGACAGCTGTGAAGGCCCCAAGTAAAAAACAGTTTTTGACGCCATCATCGGCAATCAGAGAAGGGCCAGCTGGTTGCATCTAATAAAGTTTAGGAACGGCAAACGTCCATTGCCGTAAAATTTCCACTGGCTGTTTTTATTCAGGGGGCCCTCTCATAGGATATAGCCTCACCACTGGCCACGCGCCCCCTCCTCCCCCCGAAATTTTGGTCTGGCTGTACTCTTCTGCGAGCCTCTTATAAAATGTTATGTCAATATTTTTGCCCAGGGGGCCCACGTGAAGTGAGGGGGGGCCCACCGCTTGGCGCGGACCCCCCAACGTTTTTGGCTGGCTGCGCCCCTGCCCCCGAGTGTGTTGGGCGACCTTCTCGCACAAGAAAGGTCCCGTGAAACTGCCAGCGAGGCCCCTAAAGCGCCAGCATAAGTCCCTGATACGGCTAGAGGGCCTTAAGCCTGCTGGATATACCCCACGTAACGGAGAAAGATCCCTGACACAGCCATGGAGACTACCGGAGATGTTCAGAGGGCCTGTGACACTGCACATGGGCCCTGGAATCGCTAAAAGGTCTTTTGTAACTGTCAGAGGACCCCTGAGACCGCATAACAATAGGCGGTCCACTGAGACGACCAGAGGGGCCCCTGAAACTACTAAGCCTTGAGATGTTCAGACAGCTCCTGGAACTGCCAAAGGACTTGGAACATTGTCAGAGGCGCCTCTGTCTCTGCAGAGAGGGACTTAAAGAAGGCCCTTGTAACTGCCTCAGGGGCTTCTTAGACGGTAAAAATTCCCCAGGACGACAGGAGGGACTCAAGAAGGCTGAAGCATTCCCGAAGCTGCCAGATGGGTCCATGGCACTTGTCGAGGTGTCCCTGGAACTGGCAAAGGAGTACCTGAAACGTCCCTCGTGACACGTGAAACTTTGAAACGAACCTGAGAGCATTAGAGGGCCCTCACACGGCAGACGGCCCGAGACCATCAGCAAGCTAGCAAAAACGTCTCCAGAAGCTACAAGGGGGCAGAGGAACCCCTGGGCCAGATAAGGACACGACATTTCAAGTAGATGGAGGGGCGCAGCTGCTTAAAACCCCGCCGTTGTTATCATATTTCGGCCACTCTGTAGGGGACAAAACGCAAAATGTTCTCAATGAGGTGATGCGATTTTTTCGGTTACTTTACATGGCAAAAACGTAGAGCTACATCAAATATTTTAGCCTGGACCCCATCAGACCAACGTTCTTTTCGTGTCCAAAGAGCAAAAAATGGGGGCCCCGGCGGGGAGGGGGGTTCCGCACTGACCATTCGCCCCCCCCCCCGCTGGCGAAATGCTGAGTCTGCCCCTGACGTACATCACTCTGGTCCCACCGACTTTGAAAATGCTCCCACACTGATGAACGAGGTGGAAGGTTCCCTTTAATTTTCTATACTTCTGTACTCGGTGGTAACTGAAAGCTGAACTTCCCTGGTATGTTGTTAGCCAGGCTGGGCAGAGCTAAAGACTTTGTTTGGCTGATACGATGCAAGACTTCATGAGCTATTGTAATGTATGTTTGTGTAAGCCTTTGTGCAGCACAGCTATGTGCAAGCAGTAAGTCAGCGGCATTTCTTAGCGTACACTAGCCACTTGCAAAAACATTGGCCTGTGATGTACCATCGTGTTTGTAGAAACGTGGGGACATGTATCATTTCTTAATACGGGTCAAAATTGCCGTATAGTTAAAAGCGCACGCAAAGTGCATGACCGCTCCCAAGGAAGGGTAACACAAGACGGTGGCAGCAAGCAGCCGGATGTTGAACATCAGGTCCGCGCGTCACGAGCTCCTGACATTACCTCGGCCCGCCACGTGCATTACATAATCTGAGTGGAGGCACGCCACTGACCAAACGTCAACGGCCGGCCAGGATCGTGAGTCAGTCGAAGATGCGCCACCCAAGACAGGTACTACTCCAGCCGCAGCCTCCGGCGCAGGCTCGCCGCTGTCTCAGCTTCTATATGAACAACCCATCCAGCACCCAGCCTATTCCAGTCCACCAGATTAGATTTGCACAGATTCGGGGGACGTGAAATATCCGAGTAGACCCGGAATGAGCCAAGCCAAAGATATCCCGGGGACGGCGCCTGGCCGCCGCTCGCCGGAAGCGGGCACTTCCGGCCCAGGATGGCTGCGTGACTCCGGGCCAATTTTTGCTGCCGAGCCACCGTCAAGCTGAGCTAGGCTGTCTCGGGATGTTGGGGCCTGGTGACAGAGGGCGTGCTGATGCGAAGCACTTTGGTCGAGTGCAGAAGTGAAGCGACCAGTTTTCCTTTTATTGCGGAGCGGAACGGTGAACACAGGCCACTAATACGCCAACAAACAAATCAACTGTTTATTTGGTCACTGTTTTCAGTTATTCATCTAGTCTCTCGGGAACAGGCCTTTTCACCGGCAACCATCCCCAGTTGTTAGCCGTCACCTTTACCTACCGCGACGAGTCGCATGCAAGCTAAATATTTCAGAACCCCAGGGAATTTGGGAAGTTTTAATTTGATCAAGCAATCTCGGTTATAAGGTTTCCAGACATTCTCATGGGTTCTTTCCTGGGTTTCTTATCTCAGCAACTCAACATGAAGGATGGAGAACACGTAATATATCTACCTATTTACGCAGGGATAAAATAGTGTGAAATTAGCACTTAAGATACATATCCGATAATTCGGGCCTATATTGGTCGACAAAGAATATCGTTCTGAGTGGTGATGCGGATATTTCGTGACGGAGTCACAGCAGAGGGCGGTAATTTTATCGTCGGCGCCTGAATAATTCAGCGGGACACTGCAGGTCGGCGCACTGACGCCAAATAAAACATTCATGGTGAACCGACGCGACTAAGGCCGCCTTTGGTAAACTCTCAACGACGGCGGCAAATTTCCGTTTCCGTTGTGGAAAAGTCTGAACGTCCAATAACGTCCTACGGAGGAAAAAATATCCCCTTGAATGTCGCGAGAAATAAAAATGCCTGAATTCATTGTTACCCTCTAGCAAGTCATCAAAGTGTCATAGGCATTACCAACGGTGTCCCTGGCAATGCTTGCAAATAATTCGCCCACATTCCCCGACTCTTAGCTTAACCACGACTCGAAATGGCATTGGTGGCTTTTTCTATCAGTGCCCGTTTAAAAATGGCATCACAGAGTCCCTTGAATGAGCTTCAGTCTGCAGTAAGCAAACATGCCCGTTTGACTATGTAGTTTGATGGAGAAGAAGATAAATATTTACAAAGCACTGGAGATTGAGGCCGGTTATTGTCTGAAAGGCGACATACCGTTTGTCCTACACATGATGCGTTTCGATGGCGGTAGCTTTTGACAAGAGCAGTGCTCTGTAAAACAAAGGAAGGGGCCTCCATGCCTTGGTCGGCTAACCAAGTGAAGACTGACAAGAAAAAGATCGACAAAACTGAATCCATATCGAGCCACTTGCAAACGAAGCCATCTGTGACGGATGGCCCATTCCACGTCAAATTGCACAAGAAGTGACCCGACCCTGTTCGATTTTCATGAAATTTGGTATACTCCTAGTACCTATCGAAAAGTGGTCAGCAGAAATTTTGAGCCCTGGGTGACCTTTGAAGTCAAAGTTACAGGTCATAAAAGGTCACCGATATCTGCAGACGTTGCATAATTCAAATGCCCAGAACTCAGTGACAGGTTGTCCCAGAAAGGTGCGATTAGCACCTTTCGAATGACAAATGTTTCTGCTTCCATCAATAGGTTCATTTGTTTCGGTGAACTCGGGACGACCTGTGACCTGACTAGGTCACATGGAGTACTTCCGATTTTAGCCATGTTGGCCCACCGTGATCTTGACAAAAATGTAGCGCAATATGTCCCAAAATCTCTACAATAAGCATGACAAAAAACATTCCTGGGGAAATTGAAACTTTTTCAGATATCCTAAATTTGATGTTGCCAGGAGGCGATTGAGAAATATGTTTTGAGGCTATTTCACTAGTAGATTTTAAGGTAAAACTTCGTATCGTAGAAGTTCGTCGGACAAAAGTTCGTCGCGCAGAAGTTCGTCGTGAAAAGGTTCGTCTGGGGCAAAAATTCGTCGAGAGTAAAAGTTCGTCTAGGGCAAACGTTCATCTGGGACAAACGTTTTTCTCGTGGAAGTTCCTCTAGGACAAAAGTTCGTACAAGGCAAAAGCTCGCATAGGCAAAGGTTTGTCTGGGACATAAGTTCATCATGCAAATGACTGCCTAGAACAAGAGTTCGTCAAGGGCAAAAGTCCGTCTAGGACAAGTTTGTCTCGTTAATGGAAAAGGTTCGTAACGCAAAAGGTTTGTATGAAAAAGATTCATAGGAAAAAGATCCGTAAGGGAAAATATTCGGAAGGAAAAAGGTTCGTAACAAAGGGTTCGTTAACTTAGCGTTCGTGTCGGGAACGGTTCGCATCGGAGAAGGAACGGACCTAAAACAGTCACCTAACCTAACCTAACCTAACCTAACCTAACCTAACCTAACCTAACCTAACCTAACGTAACCTAACCTAATCTAACCTATTGCCCTAGACGAACTTTTGTCCGAGACGAACTTTTGTCCAAAACGAATTTTTGCAAGACGAACTCTTGCCCTGGACGAACTCTTGTCCTAAACGAACTTATGTCCTATACGAACTTTTGCTGGACGAACTTTTGTCAAAAACGAACTTTTGTCCAGTGCGAACTTAAGCGGAACGAACTTTTGTCCTAGACGACATTTTGTCCTGAACAAACGTTGCCCATACGAGCTTTTGCGAGACAAACTTTTGTCTTAGACGAACTTTTGTCCAACCAACTTTTGTCCTTACGAATTATTACCCGACGAACGTTAGTGCCTACGGACGTTAGTCCGACGAACCTCTGCCTAAAAACCGAAGAGTATTGATTGATTTCGTGCTTTTCGTTTGTCCCATTGTTCTGCTATTTGGTGCGCACGATGTCCTGCATACCTGCTTCACATCAGCCTAGTTTTAAATTGCTTTGAACATGAAAATGCCAAAAGGCCTTAAATTGACCTTTTGGCCAGAAAGGTCAAAGGTCATGATCCCACCACCAGTCGACCCCTGCCATCCAGAACCAACATACCCGTTCTTCATATTTCGACGGAAGTGAGTCTATCGAGTGTTCTTAGTTTTTTAAGCCAAATGAGACAATCTTAGTCGTGCATCGGTACCTTTTGAAGGCAGCCGAGGTCACCAGCCTCATTTGGCCTAGGATAACCTGGTGGCCTCGGACCATTCATAACTTTTTTAGATCACTAATCCCGAAATTCACATATATTGGTGACGTATCGCAGTTTGCCCGTATCAAAAATGCCATTTTAGCTAGAGGGTGTTTATTTTTTGTCATGAAGTCCTGTTCTGAATGTTAGATTAGTTACAAATGAAATGACAACTTCGTATGGAGACAGCTATACGTGATGATTGAGATACATGCCCCCCAAAAAATCAGGAAGTTAACTTTTATCCAGGAGATGGAAAGAACGTGAATGATTCGATGAACGCAAAATGAGCATGAAATTATAAATCACCTCCCTCCCAAAAAAGCTACCTGCGATTCTAAGTTAAAATAGGCAGTCAGATATCAACTGATGCCAGTGACCTAGTTGCATTTGCGTGACGATCACAGTGGGAAAATATGGCTAAAACCGAGAATGCTCCATGTGACCTAGCCAGGCCAAAGGTCATCCGGAGGTCACCGCAAAAATGAGTATGGTCATGAAAGCTGGAGCATTTGTCTTCCGAATGGCGCTAATAGCACCTTTCTGTGACAACTGTCACCGAGTTATGGACATCTGAATCATGCAGTGTCTGCAAAAATCGGTGGCCTTTCATGACCTGTAACTTTGACCCCAGAGGTCACCCAGGGTTAAAAATTTATGGCTGTCTCGTTTTTGACAGGTACTATGAGTGCACCAAAGATCATCAAAATTGAATGGGGTCAGGTCAGTCCTTGTGCGATGTGACGTAGAATGGCGTCAGATCGCATGATATGACGATGATGATATGACGGATGCGAATTATCGTCTTCAGACATGAAAAGCTTCAGGGTGTATTCAGCGTACCTGACCTATAACCTGACACTCAACCTGGGGGGTCGCAGTCATCCCAGCTGAATCCGGGAGATGCCACAGTGTCCGCTTCATTTGCTATCCCGTAAAATCTGAGTAGCCAATCTCATCGCAAACCTGGACCAGGCTGACGTGCACTTAACCCGCGCACGACCGTCCGTCAGTTTCGATCATGGGCGACTTGGGGGGGGGGGGGCAGTTAACGGCCCCCTCTAACTCACGAACGATTGGTCCCACGATAAAAATAAGCTCAGCGTTGGAATGCTTGTGACGAAAAGATCTCAAAACTGGCCTCATTTTTAGTTCTAGATAATATGTAAGCAATTTACGTCCTATATATGTTTTCTCATAGCCGACTACAGGAGACTGAGAAACGGCCTGAATCTCAAGGGCTGTGACTAATGACGCATAGTTAAAGGCACCAGGGCACAAGTGAAGGTCCGCAAATGCCAATACACATCTAATTCCTCAGATTTATCCAATATATACGCCGAAACGTTGAGTTAAAGACACACCAATTTTCGCGCCGGCTGTCGGCGTGCGGCGCAGCCGTATGCAGTAAGAAACTGACGGGAACTAATTTTAGCTTTCCTTTATTTTTGCCAGAAAAGACTATCCATGTAAATTTCGTAAATCTTAGTGTTTCTTGTGATGGTTTCTCATGCTTAAATTTTGGAAAAATTATTAGTTACCAATGTACAAAATTGGCGGAGCTTTATTCGCAAGAGCCTGTTTATTTCCAAAATATGCTACTTTTTCAAACTTTTTCAGGTTCCCGGTATTACTAACGTCTGTGCAAGCCAGTTCTGGCAATTTCTGCCCATTCTGAGTAATTCATCGCTGGTTTTGACGGTGGCACATTTTGGCTCACTACAGTTATTCGTGACCTGCCTTCAGGTCAATGGCTGGAAGTCATTGGTACTTTGTCCAATGACGGTAAGTAGATGTCTGCTTGACTCCACACCAAAAATGTAATGAAATATTCCGTAAATTTCTGAAAAAACGACGACTTGTCTTAAAAATGGGCTTGACCTTAGGTCAATGACCCGGAAAATTCCGAAAAATCAGAGATAGCAGATTTGTTGCATCTATTAAGATCACTAATTCCTGAAAGTATTATTAAGACTGAAAGTATTATTGTGATATCTTGTTTTCCGAAAAAGTTAGAGGGCGCTAAACTTTTCTGGACAGAGGTCTGTTTGACCTGACGTAGGTGAAGCACCTGACCTGACCTGAGCTCAAAACTTTGGCACAAGGTGTAAAAATGAAAAGCAAAAGGTACACAAAGTTTCGTGACTCTGTGTTTGTTCGTTCTCTCGCAGACCCAGAAAAACCTCAGGGGGGGTCGTCAACTGCCCCCCCCCTCCCAGTCGGGGACGGGTTAATCTACCACTAACAAGTCGCCTAATCCGCGGCCCGTCCTACCGTGCCCGGCGGCGCAGTCTGCTCCCGGCGTCGCTCGGCGTGGCCGGCCTGCCGTCGCCTCCGGCGGGCGTTCCGCTCAAACGAGGTCGGTCCCCGGCGGCGTCCGGGCGTCCTGAATAACGACAGGCTCCGGCGGCTGGCGCTCGACCGCCCATACACCTGGCCGACGGCCGAATGGGCGCCAAAATCGCCCGGCCCACCGAATCGACCCCATCCGCATGTGAAAAGGCCCGGCAAAACAATTCGCGGCAAGCGTCGGCGGCGGCGGAAGGTGAAGACCTGGCTCAGGCCCGTTCGACTGACGAGATCCGGCACTTGCGATGACAAAGCGGCTCTGTAAGGCTCAAATGTCCCGCACAACGCAGCTCTGTGGTCTGTTTAAGGTGCAGTTGGTCAGGATTGCTATGAGTGAGCCATACCCGTACGGCAAATTTGACCTTGCACGTTCCACTGTTGGTGCGTGTCCGCATCGAAATATTGAATATTGTCTCTGCCTCAAGGAACGCGAGATCCCCGCTATTTCCTGCACCTACGATGAGAAAGTGCTTTGTTATCAGGCCAGAGGTCCTTCGGACTTTCGTAACCTGTTACGTGTATTTTGCAAAACAAGAGGCGAAGCAGGACGAGTCGTGGATACCGAGATGAAGGTCAATGTGGGAAGGATGATCTGGCTTTGTTTCCTGACGCAGTGAACAGCAGCTCACTCACTGAGTAAAAAATGAAGGGTGAAGAGAACAGGACTATTTTCGGCCGACATCCTGAACTAAAGCCTTATTGAGGAGCTGAGTTTTCTACGTTGGAAGACGATCTGGTGTCAACGGCTCCGTGTACCTCTAATCTCTGCTCCTGTCTACCGCTCTGAGTATATCCTCTCTGCCTTCCTACCTCTCCACCCTTTACCTTCTCATTCTCATGGATGTCCTTATGATAATGACATATGACATTATATCCAAATTCTCTCTCTCTCTCTTTCTCTCTCTCTCTCTCTCTCTCTCTCTCTCTCTCCCTCTCCCTCTCCCTCTCTCTCTCTCTCTCTCTCTCTCTCTCTCTCTCTCTCTCTCTCTCTCTCTCTCTCTCTCTCTCTCTCTCTCTCTCTCTCTCTCTCTCTCTCTCTCTCTCTCTCTCTCTCTCTCTCTCTCTCTCTCTCTCTCTCTCTAGCCAGAAGGTCGGCAGTGGCCAGCCGCCTACCGCTAGAGGACAGTTTCTCGGCTGGATCGCGTCGCACTTGATCCATCTGGTCCCCGGTTCCGGCCCCTGCCGTCTCTGTCCGTCACTGCTCCAGGAAGAACTGCACGGGCGCAGTTCTTCCTGGAAACGCTGGGCGCCCCAGCGACCGCGGGACATGACCGCCGCGTGTCCTGAGCTAGGACGTGAGCAGTCACACCTTACCCGACTGCGGTATTCCTGGTAACAACAGTCTTCGCCATTCATATCTCTAATGCCTGCCAATGGCGACAACGGCGCTGTTCCGGGTTGGCGGCATGCGACACGTTCCCAGGGGCTTTCAGCCGGCAGACACTCGCAGCATGGCAGCATGTGAAGCAAGTGTTTCCGTATTCGGAGCAGGCAAACTTCCAGGGTACATTCTGAAAGCCGTCCTCGTCGATTCCAGCTCCACATAGCATTGGCGGCAGTGTCAAGGCGAAAAGTTCATCATGATACGGCTGAAAGGTTTTATTCGGATGCTGAGTTGAGCGAGGTGGACAAAGACATACGAGCATTTGATAAACGTATGCATCGGTGTCAATGTCTGCATTATATTTCGAATTGCATTCTTCTGCATTTTCCTTCCTTCAGCTATCCATGTCATGTGCGTTTACAAAAACATCCACGCTATATAGATGCTACGCAGATGCATGCAGCGCAAAGAAAACACTACTCCTACAGGGTCGGCGGCGCGAGAACCTGAAGTGGGGCAGTTACACTGCTTTAAAAAAAAAGAAAAAACGATGGTGAATGCCGTACTTCAGGGGCTGTCAATTACACCCTTTGGTGGCAAGGCTGAAAATTGACGCGGCCAACTCAGCGCGAACGCGAGGAGTTTGCATTTGTCGTTGCGACGTGGTATGGCAAAGCACGACACATGCTCTGATCACCATCGGTTCCGGTAGCGCCAGGGAAACAAAACAGCCTGAACATAGCAGGCACGGCGCATCCATCACTCTTTGACCTCAGAGTCCACTGAAATCCTTCTCAGCTCTATTGGCGAGGACGAAATCCTTCCACGGCATACCAGAAGTTACCACTCGGGTGTCGGAGTTCATTCACTTGGGAATGCGTTTCTGTTGGGCCAAGCAGCAACTTCTCCAGTCAATTAGTACCGCAGTACCGGATACACGCATGGAACAATGGTTGGTTTCTTGCGGCAGGCGGCGTTACATCCTTGCAATTCCAATTGAAACGCAGCGTCAGTTGCACGCAACGGCCGACATGGCCTTTCCAAAACCAGAAGCAAGTCAAGTTTAGGCCGAGAGCCCCTTGAAGTCTCGCAGCAGCCTGCTCTTTACATCAATATCTCTTTATACTTATTTCACCTGTTGACTCGAGTCCTGCAGAACAAGTACCAGCTAGCGATCGCCCGTCATCAAAACTTTGTCCGAACGTTAGTCGAGAAAACGAAGCACTGAATTTGACGGACGATGTTCCTCTACAGCATCAGTTACAGTGGGATTGTGCTGCTGTCGCCGTATGGTTGAAATTAGTACGTATATGAGACTATGGCCATTCTAGCGAACGTCAAATGACCACCGGTCCCCGACGGAGGACAGTGCCAACTGCCGAGCATTCTTTCTAAAGGGCTGCCTGCTCATTTGAAATGACATTTTTTTATTTTTTTCTGAGAAAATGACAGAAAGCGGTTATTTGGACTTGGAATCACAGCAATCAACGATGGTCTGATCACCGTGAGATGGTATTGATTTGGGAGTTGTCTAGGTGACTTCTGATGCCAGAACTGCATGTTGGGGAACAACGTCCGAATATGATCGACTCTGACATCCTTTCATGTCATCAGCCACGGATAATCCGACGCGATTTTACAGGTTCTTTCAAAAAAGCTTCGCCTGGGAATGCGTGACATGCAGCAGCACAAAACGAAAAGAATGACGTCCTCGCAGACAGCGAGACCTTTGACTTCCAACGAACAAGATCTCTGGGACCGAAAGTAATCTGTAGCTGGAATGAACGAGCGTGATGATTTCCCGAGAAGTCGCAATACTGCGCCAGCCGGATAAAGCACGCCTCACCTAAGTTCGCAGCACACGCGGGACCAGACCCGGCTTGTTGCAAAACGCCCGTTGCTGCGGCGGCTGGCGGGAGAGCTGCGCCTCCAGTTCCGGCACGATTCCCAGAGCGGGGCTCGGCGCCGGCCCCGTATCGACCTGGGCCGTGCAATGCCAGGTCACAGCCGCGTCACTCGTAGCCGACAGCCAATAAGCTGCGTCGGCCGCGTTTTTGCGACCGGCCGCGGACGCTCCAATAAGGCGTGCGTTGGAGGCTCGCTGTCGGTGAGCAGCCGTTCGGAGACCGTGCCGGCATCTGGAGATGGGCCCCCAACCTCGCCAGGCACACAGCCCTCCGTTTTCGGCAGCCGGCAGCCCACACGGCACCAGCACCGCGCGGAGAGCGCGACCTGGCGTTTCGGTGCTCAGCTGTTCGAACGCTCCAGGATTTCGATGTCCATCTCCGGCGCTGTGTCGTTTGCAGAGCGTGCGGGCGAGGGCGAGGGCGACGGCTGGCGCGGGGCTGTCACGAGAGAGCGGGCCGGGCGCGTCTGACCGTCCCGCCACGGACAGGCCGCGTCCGCGCAGGTCGAACCACGCGCCCGGCCGCTCCAAACGAGAAAGTCCTTATCGTTCCTCTATTCGAACGCTCAGCCCGAAACTGCGCCCAGAAGATCGTCTTAATGTGTCTCCGACGGCTACAAATGTGCTGTTTGCGAGATCTCGGAACGACGCGTCATGCATACCAATCTGCCGGCGGGGAGAAATCAATGTGTTAAATGGGCGCGGCGTTATTGCGGTTTCGCAGCTGTCAACTCGTCATTAATTGCCGCAGGCTGACAGTGAGGCAGCTGCAAAGCGGTCGTAAATCAGGGAAATCGTGAAACGCATCCGTTCGGCGTAGGGTAAACATGACTGACGCGTAACATTAACAGGCCGTGCGTTTATTTTTCCCTTTTTGGGAAAATACGGTTCATCGAAAATGAATAGTTAACGTTGTCACCAGAAAAATAATAATCATCGCAGCATCATAACATCAGGTGATGCGTTTCCTTCTACGTGTGCGATAACTAGACACTAAACAGCCTCTCCCAAGGGAAAAACAATTCATTCGGCAGCGAGCACATGGGAACTGAAGCGAAGCACAGCAGTCCGGCCGCGGCGAGCTTTCGCGCTCGAGCCAGCAGGACTGCCGCCTGTGCGTCGGGTCGTCATCCGCCGCCGCCGACTCGGTCAGAGTGGACGGCACGGCGATGGGGAAGAACGACGGTCGCCACCGTCCGCTAATAGCATTCCTGCGCCACTACCGCGCCGCGACCGCCTCCGATGGATCGGACAGCGCCCCTCCGGACGCGTAGGCGGCGTCGGCGGCGGCGACGGCGGGCGCATCCGACGCGGACCGGCCCCGCAGTTCGGTCCGAGGCCGGTCGTCGCCGGTCTCTGGCTGCGTTACGGCCCGGCAAACTCGCTAACAAGGTGGGACGGTCGGGCCGGCCGGCGCCGACAGTCGGTGGCCACCCGGCGGGGAACAATGGCCGGCGGAAGACCGCAGCGCCGCGCCGCCAGACGCGCCCTGCCGAGGGACGCCACTCCGCGACCCACGTCACCGACATGCGACATTCCGGAGCCGTGACGCGAAGCGCCGACACTCTCCGGGCCGTGGCGTCGGCACTCGGAAGCACGACATTCTGATCGCCCGCGTTCCTGTGTGCCGGTCAGGGCGGCGTCAGCGCCGGCTGCCGCCGTCCGCCGGTAAGTGGCCCCCCCCCCCACGCCCGTTTGTGACCGGGGGCGACGTGTCGGCCGGCGGCGATCCGTTCTGCTCCGACAGTCAGCCCAGCCGCCACGCGCCGGCCGGGCGGCAGCCGCGCCGGGCTGGCTCTAACGGCCGGCAGAGGCGTGCCGCGCCGCTCAGCCGGGACGAGCCGACCGGCCGGCAGCTGCAGCTGGAGGCTCAGCCGGGACGAGCCGACCGGCCGGCAGCTGCAGCTGGAGGCTCAGCCGGGACGAGCCGACCGGCCGGCAGCTGCAGCTGAAGGCTCAGCCGAGACGGGCCGACCGGCCGGCAGCTGCAGCTGGAGGCCCGGCCGAGACGGGCCGACCGGCCGGCAGCTGCAGCTAGAAACTCGGCAGGGACGCGCTGGCTGGCCGGCAGCTGCAGGTGGCCGTTAAGCTGGGCGCGCGCCGCCTGGCAGCCGCCTAGTATCGGACAAACGCTGCCGGTCGAAAATCCTTGATGTCTTTCAACCGGTTTTCGTTAAAGTAAAGGTTTACCTCATGCCATAATAATAAGAGAGTCATGATTATGTTGTGATGCTGATTACTTTACCCGTATCGAGACGTTTTATCCCAGAAGCCTCGAAAGGCAAGGACTTCAAATATGTCTCCTGAGTTTTGTCCAGTGCAGCAATGCCGTGTGAAGATGACGGTTGAAACTAACAAAAGTCAGACTGTTTTTCCTCATGTGCTGTTGACATACATCTGAAGTGAAAAGTCGACTACGAGTGTTGCTGAGAGGTTCGTCAATCCTCGTAACTTTTAGGTGCGATATTTACTAGAATTTGACAGCTATGGAAAAATCTCAACTGAAGGACATCTCAAACCCTGAAATGGGTGCACACGGGGCTAATAAGCTAGGACATTTGCTAAAAAAACAGGTGAGCACAATTTTTAGATCAGACAGCGCCAGCGCCAGACCGGTCAGATCTGTCAAATGAAACCACGTTCAGCGGTGCACAGGCTTATTTCTTTACCAACTCCGTATTTTTCCATTGAACAGCCCAACAGGCCGTCAATTGACTCAACCAGAGGAGACCAAAGGCAGTTTCACCGAAAGGGCGTGTGTCCCCGAACGAGAACTAATTTCAGTCGGAACGCCGAAGTTACAGTTCCATTCGGGCTGACCGGGAGGTTCGGGACGGGGAAGGCAATTGTAGTGTTTGTCTGGCCGTGCAGGAAAGCCTCCTCGAATCCCGCGGCTTCAGCAGTCAAGGCAAACTCTGATCAAGACAAAAGCCAGCCAACTCCGCCGAACTTTGTACTGAAAACAGTGGCGGTCATGCAAACAAGGCTCAGACAGGGTTCGGAAGACGATGGGTTCTCTCTTGAAAAAGCTCGTCTTTGGCATTCACTCAGGGGTGTCGATCTGTATTCTTTTGGGAGGGCCCTGCCACTCCCTTCCGATGTTGGTTTGGGCCTCAAAATATGTTCTGCCGGTTTGAAAGGGAAATGGACAATAATAACGAAAAGAACGGCCGCAATAGATAACAGATGGGCAGAAAGTATAGAATAAAGAATAAAGTGATGTATTTGTCTTTCTATCTGATATCTAACTATAGGTACCTATATACATGAGGATATACGATTTTGTATTTGATAAATTATAGCAAAAAACTTATAAATTTCTGTTGATCAAAATAAAGCGGATCAAATCCATCGAGAAACTCACATTTTGGGGGGACGTTAGGTTGTCGGGCCCTCGTCTCGCCCCCCCCGTCCCACCAGTCACTTACACAAATGGACACCTCTGCATTCACTGCAGTTATAATGCAGGCATCCAAAACCAAAAAAAAAACATCAGTGCTGTTCACGCGACGACAAAATGACAATCACGACATTTAATGATGGAACTGTGCTTCCGCTGGACGAGACATCCATATCTCTGCAGTATGCCAAATTAAAATGCCGCAAAATTTTTATACTGCACTGCGTTTTAGCATAACTGCACACAGGGACCTAGTCAAGGGGTCCATGGAGACCATGTCCTCCCCCGAACCAAGCGGTCTGCACTAGATATGTAGCGATTTCGCAGGAGTACGTAATAGTGATCATATATATGTTGCAAAAGCAAAGATATGTTTTCCTGTGTTAAATATGAGGCAAATTACATAAAACTGTTGCTTGTCCCGTAAATTTCGTCACATTTCAGTGGCATATGACAAATCTGACATTTGGTTCTGCCCCTGGGGAAAACTGTTGGGCGCGTGCATGATTGCACACCACGAATAAATCACTATTTTAGAAATGCTGTTGGACGCGATCACTAAACTACAGCTACGGGAAAAAAACAACCAGTTTTATTCGCTCGTCATATTTGATTGAACCACCATGTTTTATGCATCGGAAGGGTTCACTGCACTGCATTTGGCCGGCGAACTCTGCGTTTCAAGAACGCCCCGTTCATGAATAATTCTCGATCTGCGAGCGCCGGAAGAGGACGGCTCTGCTGCTCTGACGGCTGCCAGCCGCGCCTAAAAGCCCCGAGTAAGTGGGCCCGGCAGCCGGCGTCCGGTGCATTTGTCCGTGTTTCCTCTGAATACACGTGATGGGAGAGTCGTAAATATTTTCCGGCGAGAATTCACTCCCCGCCTTTTGGCCGCGAACGTTTACAGGTAGGAACGTCAACAAAGCGAGCCGAAACATTTTATCGAAAAATAAAGTTGAAACTTCGTGAACAGCAGGCGACTCTTTTGGAAAGCAAAATAGATCACTGAAAGCTGCAAATGTTGGACCAAATACATCAGAATAAAAACGCCAGAGTGATCTGCATTTGCTGGAGTTCTCGCCAAGGGTCGTCACGAGGATGTCGCCCAGTGAATGCTTTCAAATGACAGAGTGGATGGCAAAAGCCAGCCGAAGAAGTGGTCGTAAGAGAAGTGAAAATTTTTGCCAACAAAAAGACGAGAGATGCAATTTCTCCACGTCCCCGTGCCCACTGACGACTCCCTGACTGTCGCTGCTGGCTGTGAGGCTGTCGCAGTCTGAGGCGACACCGGAGGCGGGTAACGAATACGACCAGCCGGCCGGACAAGGCATGGTTACGAGCGTCCGCGTGCAGGGAGAAGGGAAGAGTTTCACAGACGAATTGCCGCCTGATTTTCACACTTGTCCCGGTGCTCATAAGTGAGCAGCGACAGTCGTCCGACCATTGGAAACCAAACAGCGCAGACGTCTGCAAAGCAGGCGGCGGTCAGGCAGTTTCAATTAATATTTACCCTAACTCTAGTATCGTGCATGGAAAGAAATCACCCAAAAATGGCTGTGCCCCTGTCACCCAAACCTCCCCTTTCCAAACCGACCTTACACTGATTCCAACGGGCATACAAGAAAGGAGGAGACAAAACCGTTTTCACGCAAGACATGCGAGATACGCCACCAAACAGCCCAGACCGACTGATTCCGGGGACCACGTGTTCTCCCACACCCAGCCATCGAATGATGGTGTGCCGGACGGGGAGGCGGGCCGGCGGCTCCAGCTGGCGTGAGGCGGCGGCGGCGCCCGGCCAGAAGGGCCGCTGCACGCGGCGTTCTCACATCAGGCCATCGCCAATAGAGCCGGGCTCGCTCGCCATCGACCCCGGTCGCAAACAAAGGCCGGCCGCCGGCCGAGGAACGGCGCGCCGCCGGCCGCGGCCTTGACACACCGGAAGGGCGCCGCCGGAAGCGGCGTGCCCTGCGGCGCGCGCCGTTGGAGGGGGGGGGGGCGGTCCGCCGGCCCCAGAGAGGTGTGCCTGGGCAGAAGGGAGGGGGGTGGGGCTCGGGTTCGTCGAATGGTGAATATCGTCAGGAGCTGGGACAGAGTACTGCGACTCGATGAGTGAATTTTGGTTTCTGGCCGCTTTCGGGGGTCTTCGAGCTTTGGAGACAAAATAGAGCACCTTTGCCTACGGGAAAAAATTGAAGAGGTCCAAATCAATAAGCAGCCACTACACATAAGTAATGGAATGCTCTCAACGGGTTCCGATTTTTTCAGGGAAAACCTTTAACCCAGCACGTCCTGGCGTGTCTTCGTACCCCCAACCGCCTGGGGGCTGACCAAAGGACAACCTCCCTATTTTCTCAAGATCTTGCCGTCAGGTCTGAACCGGTTTACTACCAATCGATGGTTCCGAGTCTTGCAATTCGGAAAATGCTACATTAGCCTTGGTCACTTGACTGATGTCATAGGTCACGTAAAACGCAAACGGAAAACTGACATCGTTTCGCACGTCGTATCATCGGCAATACTGGTCCCAGAGTCGTCACCTGGCTACGAGCTTCTGCATAAGAAGCACGCCCAAAGTTGAAAAATGCAAGGCCAAGGTCAACCTGGGTCAGGTCAGATAATGGCCTTACTTTAACTGCCAAAAACCGTCACTTACTAGCAACCGTTTTGATTCAAGTCACAAAAAGAACTGAAGTGAAGCCTTCTGATAATCAGTTTTGCATTGCCCGCCTTTCATCCAGTCAGTGTTAGTCTAGGTCGGGACAGATAGGGCTGCATTACTCGTCCTGTGAAGCAGCAATAATTATTTGTCAAAATTCTTGACCGCGTTAAATGCAGAACTGAAATGACATCTCGTGATAGTGAAATCTGCTGTGTCTGCTTCGTATTTGGTCAAGGTCAAAGCAGGTCAGGGCAGAATCCACTGGGGCAGAATCCATTTCCCATTTCCTGACTACGAACAATAATTACCGTCTGCCGCTACTGAACGATCTTTCAAAGACAATGTTGTACTTCATTTCGTTTTGACATCAGTCTCTGACGTGACTTGACATGGCCCCACTTTACGTTTAGTGGACCTTGCTCAGAGGCGCATACAGATCTGCTTGTTTGGTTTGAACGGTGGGGTAGGTCAGCAGCAACCACTTCTATCGCCCACAATGCAAATGAGTCCCATTGTTGTGCATGTGACCTAGCATGGCCTTTAACGTTGATCAGTGTTAATTTAATGTTGATCGCAAATGCCACATCAACATTTTGATGTTGATGCGACACGGTTGTATATCCTTTTGGGGACCGTTTTCTATGTAAATCTAAATAATCCATGCGTATGCTATTGGCGGATATTATCCAAAAACGAAGCATGTTGCGCCACCACCCGAACAGGCGAAAACATGAATGCAAAGATTGACATATGACGTTATATCTTCATGACCTGAACGAGTATAGAAATGGTCTTGATGACAGAATATGTAAAACTGATTGATGGGCAACAACTAAACGTTTGGGTGGGCTGACTCAAACGGTTCAGAAGTTATCCACTAAAAACCGAAGGGGTAGCCTTTTTGACGCCGCAGCACTGCCAGGGTAAGTGTCGTATGAGTCAACAATAAGCAGTACTAAAAAGAGCAGCTGGCCATTGGGCGTTTCAGCTGGCTGTGCTGACTGGATTTATTATAGGCCAAATTACTTAACCCTATTCCCGGCAGGGTGGGGGGCAGAATCCGCCCTCCCCTCGGGTTTTTTTGCTGGGCAATTCCAGGGTTTCTGATGCAACTTCACGAAACTTGGTGACTTTTCCTAGCTATTTGTTGTACATACTGTGACAAAATTTCGTAATTCTATTTTGCTCAGGGGCGGAGCCAGGCAACGTTTTTGGGAAGCACCTCAAGTCATTTTTGCCTTGTTTAGGGTAAAAGGAAAATGACTGTCAATAGTAGCGTTTTTAAGATAGAACTTAGAACTTTATGTCAATGTATAGGTAAATAGCTGGGCAACACACAGATACAATTTTGTTTGCCTGAGGTCACTTCGCAATGTCAGGTCAAGGCCAAAAGTCGAAATTTGGTTTCATAGCAAAATTTTGGCGCTATTTTTTAAATGCCAAACCCAGAACATATATGACGCAAAAGAATGCTCTCAACTTGTGTACCAAGTTTCAGCTTGATATGAGGTCGGGTCACGGAGCTATGACCTGCACGTACCCTAAATCACAACAGCCGTAAAATAAGATTTTAGAAGTAGAGTGAATTCAAATGATTGGAAACGTTTTAAGATAATATGAAATGCACACGAGGTCATACCAAGTGACTCTAAGGTCACTGGAGGTCATTTAAGCCCAAAGGTTGTCAGCTGATCTGAAGGACATGTGACCGTGACATTCTTCCCTTTTCCATGTCCCTGGCACCGCCTACGCTAACATTATACAAACATTGTGAGATGATATGTACTTCTTCGGCATAGCATGACTGGTGCAAGCCAGAAAAGTGCTTTTAATTTTCTTGTTAAATCAGTCTTTGAAAAACTAGCCCTCTTGTCGTCAAAACCCTATGAACGCCTATGAATGTCCTCAGATTCCAAATGTATGGACCAATGGTAAAAGTTCCATCCATAATCTCTCGATTAATGCCAATTTTATCAAAATCGGTCCATAAACAACGGAGTTATTAGAAATTTAAAAATATCCCCCATTTTAACTTTTTCGCCCCGCTCTATCCATCCTTTTCAAAATTTTGGAAACTCCTTTTTATAGAAATGTAGATTACGTCATGGCAAATCGATTTCCGTTTGTTGCGATGAAATCGGACTGGTACTTCTCAAGATCTCGGGGAGGGGAGCGACGAATCCGCCCCTGCCGGGAATCGACCATACTGTCTAGCCCTCCAGGAATACGGTTAACCCTCGCCCAACCGGCACTCTGACGTGGGCGGCCGAAGCCGGGGGGGAAGTTCGACGCCCCCTATCTCGCGAGCGGAACGTCGGAGAAAAATGAAATTTAATTCTACGGAAAGATTGCCATGAGTGCGTTCTGAAGCATTTAACATTTAGAGAACATTTTGAACTCTGATGTAACTTTTTGGCATTATGTGTAAAAAATAGGACTTTCTAAGAAGACCTCTAGCTTCGGCCCTAATAAAGCTAGAGAAATTTTAACCCGGCACCGCCTGGGGGTGTCGAAAAAGGCACCCTCCTCGGTTTTTCTTGAATAAGTCTTGAACAGTTAGAGTTAGCCCGACCAAATTTTCAGTACCTGTACAACAATCAATTTTACATATTTTCACATCAAAATGATTTTCATGCTAGGACAGACCATGGAGATACGACGTCACAGGTTTGTTTTTGACGACATGCTTGTTTTTGCCTGTTCAGGCGGTGGCTCGAACATGCTTCGTTTTTTTATAATATTTGCGAGTATAATGCATGGATTCTTTAGATTTACATAGGAAACGGTCCCCAAAAGAATATACAATCATGACATGTCAGCATTAAAGGTCATGGTAGGTCACATGCATGATGGCAATTGGACTAATTCGCATTGTAGTTGACTGAAGTTGTTGCGCTGACTTTCCCCATCGTCCAAGTCAGACAAACAAATCTACATGCGCCTCTTAGCAAGGTTCACCAAATGGAACGTGAGGTCAGTCAGGTCAGGTCACGTCATAGGTAGATGCCAAAACGAAATGAAATGCAACATTGTCTGTGAAAGGTCGTTCAATTGCAGCGGATAGGAATTATTGTTCCTAGTCGGAAAAGGAAAATGACTATTAGTCCTGACCTGGCTTGACCTTGACCCGCTACAGAGCAGACAAGACATATTTAACTACCACAAAATGCCATTTCAATTCTGTACTTGACGCAGTTAAGAACCGCATCGTTAAGAATCGAGTAATGTTTATTCTTTCTCAGGAATAATGCAACCACGCAGATAATACAAAATTGATCATAAAAAGGCTTCACTTTCATTATTTTTGTCATGAAGATCAGAACGGCTGCAAGTAAGTATCGATCTTTGGCGTGTTAATTAAGACCAATATTTCTCCTGGCCTAGGTTGACCTTGGCCATGCATTTTTAACATTTTGGCATGCATTTGATGCAGAAGATCGTAACATTTCGTTTGATACCCAACTGAAGGCTCTAAGACCACTATTACCTTTATTACCTTATTACACATTATACACTATGAAATGAGGTACAAACCGATGCCAGTTGTCCCGATGTCGTGTTGTGCGTTTCACGTGACTTGTGACGTCATCAGCCACGGGACTAAGGCTAACATAGTATTTTCTGGATTGTAAGACTCAGGGCTATCGATTGGTGGTAGACCGGTTCAGATCCAACGTTAGATCCTGAGATAGAAGGGATGCTCTTTTTGACACCCCTGGGCGGTCGCGGGTACAAAAACGCCAGGCGGTGCCGGCTTAAGCGTGACAATGGAAAGTGAATAGAATGTAGATTATGGCGATGTGTAATTTGTAAACCGCATATAATCACATATCGCACCAGGTGACCTGATAAAATGCCATTTTTCCATTTTGCCGTATTTTTGAAGTTTTTGAACATTGATAGCGAGCTGTCCATAGATGCTTCCAAAACGGCAGAGATGATCTATACGAACATTTTGAAACACCAACAGACTAGAACGCCGATGGCCCGATGGCCTGACCCCTGACCGAACCTTGTGACCTGACCCAACATTCAGCCGTTTTCTTTGTTGTATTTTGTGTTCTGTCGAATATCAATAACGATGCAAACAAAAGAGTACCTTTGGAATGAAACTCCTTGGGTTCCATAACCGTGATCAATGGGGTGCTATATAAGGTTGACAATGTTATGTAACCTGTCCTTACGTAGGAAGATGACTTGATCTGAAACACGCTTGGGTTTAATCTTTTTATGCCTAGATCTGCCATTGACTCGTGACATAAACCAGAGGGATAACGCTGGACATGTGGATATGAAATTCCACCATGGTGACTTTTCATGCTTGCGGACGACCTAAGGTCACTTCACAGCTCGAAAGCGTATGGGTACAATTTTGGACTGCAAATTCAACTTCATTGCCTTTTTTATCCAAGATATCATAAAAACAGGGTTTTAGACTCCTTTTTTGGTTCACCCAAAAGTGACCCGACCTGACCTCATGACCTTTCATGTGGGTCAACATTATTTACCGTGATTAGTGACTTCCCTGGTCCAGGAATGAATTTAAGACATCAACGAACCACAGAAACGGTACAAAATCGTTAGAAATAGGGAAATAGGATAGAAATTGAGTTGATCTTCGGTCACCGACCTTGACCTTGACAACAGAATCGAGATAGTACAATTCTTAGACATGTCTTCGAGTACAATCCCTGAGAGTTTCAGGTCGATCAGTTGCACGGCGTGGTTGACAGACGACTTTTTAAAGATCGGAGGTTGACCTTTTAACGTGGCCACTGACCTGACATGACCGGAAGCTGAAAATTCTACAGGACATGCGCAAAGAAAGGAGGAAAGGTACCGAAAATTTCAGTGCACTGTGCTCATTGTTTTTTGCCGTCACCAAAAATCCGAAAGAGAGGGGGGGCGTCGAAATCCTCCACGATTGGGCGAGGGTTAGCGCCGAGCAACACTGCGTTTTTTGGCCTAAAAGTCGCGATTGGACCACTCTGTTCCCTCCGAGATCAAAGAAGACTGACAGAGACGATTCTCCGAAAGCGACTGACGTTCGGAAAAGATATCAGTCAGCGCAGTGCATCTGAGGGCAGCCTAGCGCGGCAGGGGGCGAAAATCATTAAAACTCCTGTGGAGTGTCCCAGAAGCCATTAGCGTAGCCGAAAGTCGCAGGGCCGAGTTAGGCGATGAAACAAAAACAAAGACAACGGCAGCATTGAGCTAGCTGCGCTCTCGCCATTGACAATGGATAATCATTCTTTGTTTCGCTCTCAGCGAGGGCTTAATTACCTCCGCTACCACAGCAAACCCATTCATGGCCGCCATTTTCACTTAAAACTGAGTCGCCGCGCTCATAATTGCCTGTTAAATGAAACAGCGGCGCAAAGTAAAACATCAGCAGCCGAGCCGTGAGTAATGAAGCTGCCGCTGAAGCTGCCATCTGGCGCGTTCCGCCCCGACTGCGGTAATCAGGGCGAGAACGGAACCCAGGCGGAGCACAGGCCACTGCCCCAGAGCCGAGGAACACCCTCAGGGAACACCGCTAGTGACGCGGGACTCAGATAGAGCACAGAACACCACCTCAGGGTCGAGGAGCACCTCACAGGAGCACTGTTGACAGTACGGAACCCACAGGGTAGCGCAGGGCACGGCCCAGGGCCGAGGAGCACTAATACAAGCGTTTTGCTGGCCAGCAGGACAGAGGTGCCCACGGAGGGGAGCTTAGTAGCATTCGTGTTGTCTTGCAGGGACGGATGGCTTCAAATGACGATTTCAGGGCGCGCTACTAACCTGGCAGGATATTTAGAAACACACGAAATGTGATCTTCATTTAAAATGAATTTCGTTCTACAGAGACGGAAATGAGCGATCCACTAGTAAAAACATACTGACAAGCTTACTTTTTCGAGATGAACGCAACATTAAACACGTTTTGTGATCTGACAGGGACATAAATGTTCTGATGGAAAAAACAGTCAGTCTCTAAGAAGCACGATATTCAGTTCTACTCCATAACCCCTTGTTGCCATGGACCGAGCACAACGAAAAGTGCCTTTGGTCAGTTATAAAGCATTTTTCTTATTTTTCTTGTCACCAATAGAACGAAGTACAACCATGAAGACGAATAATTGGTACCTCTCCCACCTAGTTCTGCTGCCAACTTTCGGCCTCTTGTAGTTTCCTCCTAAACTTCTCTTTCCACCCAAAAATGCAACGGTCCCCAATTAGAAGCACCTATCACCTGCCCAGCACGCACATCCGTGCTTAGCCCACTTTCAATGACGGAGATTCGGAAAGGATGTAATTACGAGGTTCGCCATCTGATTATCGCAGTCGGCACGGTCGCACGGTGCCACGCAGGGCTGCGCGTGTAATTACCCAGGCATCGGGAGCCATCAGTCCAGGGTGGGGTGGGGGAAGGGGCTCACGCGGAGGAGCCCGAGAAAACAAACCGGCTGCGGCCGGCCAATCGGCGTCAGTCCGCGGCGACTGTTTTACTTGGAAACGCAGTTCAGAGCGGCGGTCGGCGGGTGAGACCTTGACCCCGCCAGACTGGTGCTTTGTGGTGGCGCGCCGAGTGACGTCTCTGTGATGTGCTGTGAGGCTTTTTCGGTCCGCTCCGGCAGCGCATAATGACCGTTTGATCACTCACCTTCACGAGAGAGACCCAGTCGGGTCGAATAATCGCAACGAGACATCGAAGAGTGCGGGTCAGTGCAGGTCAGGCTCTCCCACTACCCCAGTTTTTCATTCATCCGTCCCCTAGCAATGTTCCGATCCACCTTCACCCTACTGGGGGGTTGTTTGAACACCCCCGCTAACTCGCAAGCCATGTGTCGGAGGAAAATGGAAGAGACATCATTGGAAAGCTCTTGAATAGTAGAGCTCGGAACCGAAAACATTTTTTTTGAAAGTAACCCAAAATTTGAGGGAAATATAGCCAAAAATTTCAAAATCCGGGGTTTTCGTTCCTTAACAACTCATCAAAGAATCCATATTTTGACGCAGATTATGCCTTACACGATAACAAATAACACACCAAACAATGCTTTTTAACCCGCGCACGACCGTCGGTCGGTTCCGAACATGCGCGACTGGGGGAGCAGTTGGCCGCTCCGCCCCTGTAACTCACGAACGGTTGGTCGCACGATAAAAATAAGCATACCGTTGGAAAGCTTGTGACGAGTAGAGCTCGAAACTGGTCTCATTTTTAGTTTTAGATAATATGTAAGCCAGTTTACGCCCTATGTATGTTTTCTCATAGCCGACTGCATGAGACCGAAAATGGCCTGAATCTCAAGGGCTGTGACTACTAACGCATAGGTAAAGGCACCAGCGCACAAGTAAAGATCCGCGGATGCCGATACACGTCTAATTTCCTCAGATTTGTTCAATATATACGCCGAAACGTTGAGTTAAAGACACCGCAATTCTCCCGCCAGCTGTCGGTGTGCGCCGCTGCCGTATGCGGTACCAAATTGACGGGAACTAATTTTAGCGTTCCTTTATTTTCGCGAAAAAAGACGATCTATGTACATTTTATTGATCTTAGTGATTCTTGTGATGGTTTTTCCTGCTTATATTTTAGAAAAATTAATTAGTTACCAATCTACACAACTGGCGGAGCTTTATTCGCGAGAGCCTGTTTATTTCCGAAATATGCAATTTTTCAAACTTTTTGAGGCTCCTGGTATTGCTTACGTCTGTGCAAGCTAGTTCTGCCATTTTCCACCCATTCTGAGTAATTCATCGTCGATTTTGACGGTGGTACATTTTGGCTCACTACAGTTATTCGTGACCTGACCTCAGGTCAATGGCTGGAAGTCATTGATACTTTGCCCAATGACGGTAACTAGATGTCTGCTTGACTCCACACTAAAAATGTTATGAAATATTTCGTCAATTTCCGAAAAAAACGACGGTATCTCTTAAAAATGGGCTTGACCTTAGGTCAATGACCCGGAAAACTCCGAAAAATCTGAAATAGCAGATTTGTTGCATCTATCATGGTCACTGATCCCTGAAAGCATTATTGAGATATCTTGTTTCGCGAAAAAGTTACAGGGCGCTAAACTTTTTTTGGACATAGGTCTGTTTGACCTGACCTAGGTCAGGCACCTGACCTGACCTGAGGTCAAAATTTTACGCGAGATGTAAAATTGATGGAGCAAAAGGTACACGAAGTTTCGTGACTCTGTGTTCGTTCGTTCTCTCGCAATCCTAGAAAAACCTCAGGGGGGCAGTTAACTGCCCCCCCAGTCGGAGACGGGTTAAATGCGCCGAGCGCGGAGGCGGCAACGGCAGCTGTGGGCAAGCGGTTCCAGGCCGCTGCCGCGCTGTAGGAGAAGGCCTTAGGTGTGATAGTGAGCCTACATTTATGCAGCTGCAGACTGCCGCAATCAGAGGCGCGAGTCGGGCGGGCCGACACAGCTGCTCGGGCACAAACTGCGCGCGAATCTCGGAGGGAGAGGTCTCATTCCTCAGGGCCTTAAATGCCTTCGGGGCATGCCATGTCCTAACAGGGCTTCGGTCTTCGGCCATCCAAACGGATTTAGCTCCGGTGTCATATGGTCAAATTTCCTGGTCCCAGGCACGGACATTGACAGCTTTTTGAGCTTTGTGCAACGTAAGCCTGGATGAAAATTTTGAGAACCTCTGCCGTGAAATAATGTCGAATTCTTCTCAGGGATGCCTTTACGTTTTTTGGCTGCATGTGAAACGTGCGCTTGTCATGACAGAACCGGGTCCACTATAACACCGAGAATTTTGATCGTGTTTGAAACATTTACGACTAACCCAAAATTCCAGAACTAAAAGTTTACCGTCTTTTTAAATGCTGTTTTGAGTCAATGAAAAGGAATTCATTCTTCTTTCTCATTCGTTTTTATAGAGATGGCATTAAACCATGACTAGAATTCACGCATGGTGAGCTTCAGTCCGTTTTTCAGAGCAGTGAAGACTAATCCGTCATGGGCCGTGCTGTCTAAAAGCATGGTGTTATCAGCATATGAGATGAGGTAGCCATGGATGATATTCAGAGAGGTCGTTTGTAAGGAGAATAAAGAGAATCGGGCCGAAGATCCAGCCCAGGGAGACACCGCAGGCCACTGGCAGTGTCAGCTTTCCTCTCAGCAACATCTGACTACGACCGGATAGCTAAGTTCAAAACAGCTCTGTGTCAACACCGCACCACGATGGCTTGGTGAGGAGGACATCGTGGTTAACGCTGTCAAGCGCTTTCGGCAAATCAGCTGTCGTTATCGACGAGAGGTCGCCGTAGTCGATGTTTTTGACAGTGCGCTCGACAGCGACGAGCACAGCGTCCTCCGTCGAGTGTTTTGGCCTGTGGGCACATTGAGACGTGTTGAGTGGGTCGCATTCCTGGAGATACGCACACAGCTGACTGCAGGCCACCTTTTCTAGAATGACAGACAAGACACTGGGTAGGGACATGGGCATTTCGTTTTGACGGTACGAGGGGATCTCCAGATTTCAAGAGCTGGATATTTCCAGATTTTGCCGCTGATCGCGACAGAAGGTGGTGCCGCCGACAGAGTTGCCCGGCTATGAAGTATGTACGTAGTCGCGCAGTCTTCTCAGAGACCCATTCGGAAAATTCATCACTCGCCGCATCTGGTATCGACCAACCTGTGCTCTGCGAAACCCATTTGCCCGGCTTATCGTTATGAATACACATCGCTGTTTTCCTTGGAATCGACCACAGGCAAATAAGGGTAAGCCGAGGGTAGACGGATAGGTGAAACGTCTTCTCCTGCACTTCATGAAGGGCTCCGTGTTACACTGAGGACTGCGGCGCCGCGGATACCGGCGTACCAAACTAGTCAGTCCACCTCACCCGGCCCGGACGCGGAATGCCTTATTCATGCGGGTCATATTTCCCCGAATGGAGCCGCGTTTCTCGGCCAAGTGCACTGCGCGGGGAAATGAAGTCATCGCGGCACTCCTAGATCAAAGTAACGGCGTGCCGACCGTGGCGTCCGACGCCGAGCACTGGTCCTGCGCCGGGCGTGACCCCGGCCGTCCGGGCAGCGTCCTCTGCCACTCCTGAGGACGCCGCTCCGCTCCAGCGGCCGCCTCGGGCGTCCGCCCACTGGGCAGAGGGGTCATCAGCGCCAGAGGGGCGAGAGCCCTGCAGAGCAGCCGCGCGGCAAAATGCACGAGACGCCCGCCTTAATCCGATCTCTGAGAGTCGCCGAAATCAGGCGCTGTGCAGCATCAGCTGAATCTAATTTGTCAAGTTGGCAAGATAAATCTGTCGCGGCCCTAATTCCGGGGAGATAGTTTGCTAAACTGTTGCCCTGGTAAATAGGACGTGGGTTGCTAGGGCACCCGACAAAAATGTATCACGCCCATGCGCCATTATGCTTGTTCATTCATTGGAAGTCCGCTGTATTCCGTTTCAAATGCCTATGGAACACATTTGACTGGAAAGATAAGAGGTGACAAAGTAACTTTTAGAATGGACCAACCAGCAAATATTCTTTTGGTAATTTTGGGCTTTCAATACGTGTGCCACTGCATTACTTCGATTAACTTGCCGTTAATGAAGATGCTGAGCAAAACGCAGGGCAAAGCAAATAGTGGCACACAAAAGACCTCTCTAAAACTGCCATGCGAAAGAGCAGTTCTGAGGAAGTGCATGCATATGCTGCCTTTGATAACAACGCACAGAGTAGCTTTTAGATAAGAAAAAACCGCCAGAATGCGTGGAACAAATCTGGGGACCAAACAACGAACCTAAAAGCAGACTGCTTGGTTGCAGAGATCAGCTAAGCTCTGCTCGAGCACTAGGAAATCGGATCTGTTCAGAAAACAGCCCGGGAAATACCGAAGCGCGCTGCCAGTCACGGCGAAAAGGTATCACGGCTTGCGATGCCTTTTCTGTGCCTTTACAGAGAAACGGACAAAAGACATGCCATCAGCAGCAGCGGATTATCCTCATTCCCCACACAGCAACGAATTCTTCCAGCTGGTATAGTAGCAAACATTTCGCTGGCAACCAACAAGCATCAGACTGGCAGACTACATTTCTAATGATCCAGTGGAGTCTTGTGATCAGGTATCGCTCCAATAAGAAAATTTCAACGCAAAATATGTCCGGACAGGCGCCGCAACCGTTTCACTTTGTCGGTTTTGCAGAAGAGTCATTTCTGTTGGCGTATCGATGTCGGAAATCAGTCAGCACATGTCGACAATAATGGATATCTAGCCAGAGATATCCTCCTGCCCACATGGACGGCGACGAAGGGCAGAGAGCGTCACGGTCAACAAACGAGATCGCGCATACCACCTCGCACTTCAGACGAGCGAACGACGAAACGGCATCGAGCGACACCGGACGGCGACGCTGCGATGTGCGTCCGGCCACTGGTCTTGCGGTGTTCGGGAGAACGCCGACGCAGTGCGGCGGTGTCCAGTCGTCACCGTCGTCCGACGCAGTCCCGACCTGAGGTCGCCCTGACCGACCTGAAGCCCGCCTTACCGACCTGAAGCTCGGGTCTCGTTATCGGCGTAGTGGTCGGCGAGCGGCGGTGGGCGGGGGGGGGGGGCAGCGTTGCGTGACAGAGGCCGGTAGTTTGTGCGCGGCGGCGGCCCCACGGGCCGGTCGCGGCTACGTCCGTCGGGATCGCTCCTCGATTATGAGCCCCGCGCCTGCTGTGTGGGCCCAGCTCGATTTGCCGGCGCGGTCCCCTCGGGCCAGATCAGTTGTTTCCGACGGCGGCACGCTCTGAGTCATGCCACCTCTGGGGGGCGCCGCCCGGCCCGCCTGCCCACGTGCCAAATAAACGTGCACGCACGGGCCGCCGGACAGGTCCGGCCGTTCCCGCTTCGGAGAGCGAGCCTACGGAGAGCACCGTCCGTCCCCGGAGCTCCTCCTGTGGCGCGAGAGGGTGCCGTGGTCTGGCTCTGAGTCACGGCCGGCCGCCCCCGCTCCGAGCGAAACCCGCGGCGTCCGAACCACGCGCCGGGGCAGGCCTGGACGGTCCTCCCTGCCGGCGGCGGCACGCCCGAGGCGCTCGCCCGGCCACTCGAGGAGCCTCCGTCAAACGGCGAGCCGGGCGGCAGGCGCTCGCCCGGCCACTCGAGGAGCCTCCGTCTCAACAGAGACGGCTCGAGGCCGGGCGGCGGGCACGCCCGAGGCGCTCGCCCGGCCACTCGAGGAGCCTCCGTCTCAACAGAGACGGCTCGGGGCCGGGCGGCCGGCGCGCCCGAGGCGCTCGCCCGGCCACTCGAGGAGCCTCCGTCTCAACAGAGACGGCTCGGGGCCGGGCGGCCGGCACGCCCGAGGCGCTCGCCCGGCCACTCGAGGAGCCTCCGTCTCAACAGAGACGGCTCGGGGCCGGGCGGCCGGCGCGCAGGCAGAGAAACGCGGCAGAGGACGCGGGGCCGGCCGCGGCGAGAGCGAGTCAGGAGCCAACGGGGCTCCGAAGGGGATGGCGGTAGACGGCGGACGCGGATGAAAACGATATAAGTTGGCACGGCAGACCAGACCAGGAGCAATAGCAGTGTGCATTGGCAACGGGAGGGCGCACACGGGAACAGGGGAAATTCAGAGGTCGAAGAGAGGGCACACAGAGTGGGGATGACGACAGCTGGACCAGCCAGCATCCGGCCAGTCCTGCGGGGGGGGGAGCACGGAATCCTTGGTGATCTAGTTGTATCAAAATCACGGATTCATCGCGATAGTTTGTCCGACAATATCGCAGCAACTACTCTAGTTTTCGTGTTTTTAAATAAACACGCAAGGAAATGACTTTTTGTTAGTTAGACTAACGACTCGTGGAAGGAGCCCGCGTCTGGACTGTCCTCTAGACATGTTTATGTGGCCGACTCGTTCCAAAATGGCATAGCAGGTGCTCACTTGTGGTAATATTTATTCATGACGGTAGAGCCAACGAATGGACGTTATGGTGCATGCTTAATAGGACAATTTATCAATGCAAACCGATTATGGATGTCCAAGCGCCCCCGAAAACCGAAAAAAGACAAAATTATGACTGATCATAATGTTAAAATTGTCGCGATCGAATGCCGAAATTGCACAGACGTTGGATATAATAGGACCTTGGAATGAGTTTAAGTAGCATGAAGCTCTCCGGCGCACCACACAGATAACGTGCGACTTTTAAGCAGGCGACCCAACAGTGAAGTGATCCAGCATATTACAAAACCAGATTGAGTAAGATCATGCTCATCCTGGATAAGCGCAACATTTAACTCTTATTTATCCCTGCGCATCGAGCCTGCGGCCAAATAAATACGGCTACCTTCACTAAAAAAGATGAATGGGGTATTACTTGACAGTTTTCAATGAACCGGCCATCCTCCGCTGTCAGTATGATCAGATGAGACTGCCACAGAGGGAGCTCAAGCCAAAGCAACCCTCCTTCGCAGTCAGTAGGGCCAAATAGCCTGCCACCGACAGTGGTCAAAATCAGCTGTCCTCCGCCGCCAGTAGAGTGAAATCAGCCTGTCACACGGACGCAGGACGTCACAGACAGAGACAGAGCCAGACTGGGTCCTCCCCCGCCGTCAGAAGCGTCAAATAAGCTAAGGTTACTTTAATGTTACAAGGCTTAAGCGTTCTTTTATGACAAGGCCTCGCTGCTTAATGGTTATGAATAAAAACGAAATGTTTACTGCAATGCTCATAAGACTATGGATCCTCGACTCGTTAGCTTTTTATTGTACCGTCTCGCTTCTGTCTTCTCGTTTTGTGGGAAACCGGGACGTAAAAAGCCAGCGATCTCAATCCGGCGAGAGGGCGCCAAAAAAGAGGAAAAGTTAACGACCCTAAGCGCGACTGCGTTACGTGCATTTAGGCAACGCGTTTCGTTTGTATTCCTAACCAACTGGGACCGCCAGCTTTCAGCCAGCTTGGTGCAGCCACGCCGGTCGCGTCGCGAAATAAGCAGCCCAAGGGACTGGACTGGCTGTGGGGGGCCGAGGAGGGAGGGGTGTCTCAGAGGAGGGTGACTGCGATTTTTTAATCGGATCAAGGCACAACAGCTCAGCTACTCCTTCAACGGAAAGTGTTTTAACTTCTGGTTAACGCTCTTAGCAACAATGGGATCTTTACGTGGGGCCAACAATGTTGGTCGGTAGGCTGTGCATTCGGACATGGATTACATTCGGAATGTAAACGATATAAGAATTTTACTGAAGGGGCGTGCATGCCCGATAGTGTAGAGTCGTGCTACCACATAATAATGGCAATGAATGGCCATTATTCCACTTTTCGCCATCACCATTCCGACAGCGTAGGACGTAATGCCCTGCCATGTTGGTCACTTCACATTTCTTCACCAGAATGAAAATTAATAAGCAGAAAGTCAAAATGAGCAGTAAGATGGCAAGAAGTGCTCCGCCCCAACCACAGACTGATGGGGATGATTTGACGCCAACCCCTAGCGCAAACAGTAAAGGACGCAATGCGGTTCATGCTGCTGTAGCTGCTTGCAAAAATTAAAAGTTAATTTTTGCAAGCAGCTACAGCAATTTTTGCAGTCCGAAGAAAGGACTGCAAAATGTTTTGCGAATTTCGTTGAAATCCTTCCGGTTTCTTGGGACTGGGGATAGGATTTCATTCCTTTTGTTACTAAGGAATGAGGACTGGATTTCAATCCTTTTCGAAAAGATGTTCAAGTACCAGCGTGACCTCGAACACAGCATACCCAGTGACTTAAACACGCGGTATTTCACGAAGAATGAACAGCTGAGTGAATACCTCAGCTGTCGTCACCGGACGCCTGGACGGTCGGGCCTCTGATTAGCGCCAGTCACGGGCTGTCCCAGTCTCCTCCGTCACACTCAGTCAGAGCCCTCGGCGGCCATGGTTCAGGTCTACCCCCCCGCCCCCATCACCCGTCTACGCGGCAGACGCCGGCTGGCGCGCCGCATTAGCCCCAGCCGCGCCACATCACGCGCCGAACCCTCGTCCGTCGGATGGTCAGGGCGAGCGTGGCCGGCACCCGTTTCGGGCCTTTGAAAATCTGCAAAACTTTTCGCGAAACAGAAACACGAGACCAGTCGTGTTGGCGACCGGTTGTTTTCACGACAACCGCTGAATCGTTGCCATCTATTTTCCTACGTATACGCAAGCGTGGCGTGACGCGACATAACGCGAGACTTGGGTCTGCGTCTTCCACTTATACGTAAATCTATTCCACCCAGAGGGAACTGCCGGAACGCACGGCGTCCACATACAGTTCTCAACAGCTTTCTATCGGCGAGAAACTATTGGCCTAGCTTATCACATATCCTTTCCCATCCTTCCTCACATTATCTGCCGCCTTCTAACAAGGAACCCCCCACAGTGGGGGGGGGGCAAAGAACATTTTGGGTCAACATGCAGCCGTCTCCTGTCCCCTGCCCCCGCTTTTCGCGCCCTTGCCCTTTAACCCCTATCCCTTTAACTTGTCATACACATTCCGACGGGTACATTAATAGCCTCGGTGTCCTAAGGATGTACTTCTGTGTGCAAATAAATACAAAAATCAGTGAGACTGATCGCCTAGGTTTATGGACAGTAATTGATTTTCTGGTCGATATCCCATCTTCATCTAACGTCTAAACGTTAATCCTTGTCGTTCGTGGGGATTTTCGTCTACGCCTGGATCGCTTCTTCCTGATTCAATGATGCATAGTTTGACGCTTTCAGGTCCCTTGGTGACTTCTAAGAACACAATGTATCACGACCATATCCTTTGCCGTCTCCGCGTCATCGAAGCTTACAGCACGTCGGCACACAAAGCATGCTTTTGCAGCGAACTGGTTTTATAATTCATCACTCATAGCGCTCAGTGAACGTTTTCTCCTGAAATCATGGTCAGGGTACAGGAAGGTCAAAAGTCATTGTCACCCTTTATTACACTACTAGTACCCAAAATTCTGCTTCATGATCACAGAGAAGCATTCCGATCCTTGAGCAAGATAATGATAAATGTCGTTTCTTAAATCAGCGACCAAAGTACCTATGACCGGTTTAAAGCCATTTACCAGTCATGAAGTTCAGTGGGCTTACATCGTCTTGGAAAAGATAATGACATTTAATTATTCGACATTACATTGGCACTCATGTCTCTTAACAGTTTGGCGTGGGAAACTGACCCCACATCTCGTCATAGCCCTGACGAAACATTCGACAAGTGGCTCATCGATCTAGGAAACGGTTTCCAAACCGATGGGAGTGGAATCATAATTTGTTGACTTCATTCAGTCGAGTAGTATTTTCTTCAATGTGCAGAAAAATTGCAAAGTAAGTTATTGTAAAGTCCAGCCTTTTCACTCAAGCCGTTCACCGACAGTCTGCACAAGAAAAACCTCGTGGGAGGGGGGGGGGGCAATCACCCTTCGTCCGGCCAAGGGTTAATGCTTTCAATATGCCGCGATTGTTATGTCGGAACTACGCACAGCCTCATTAACATCTTTCAGCGTCTTTTTATCGTGTTTTTCCAATCGAGTAAAATGACCTGCGTGATATAAACGACTTCTTCTGTTCAGAAAAAAACAAAGAAGGAACAATTACACTCGTCTGAACGGGTGAGAATGCCAGAGAGTGGCAAAGCAAGAATTTGGTCAGACCTTTCCACGTGAGATATTGACATTGTCATCTTAGAAAATTGTTACTTTCGCAAATTGGCTTCATTTAATGAATCTCAAAACACATTCACGTTTTCCGTATCTGTCTGATCTTTCTCGTCTGCAACATCGTCTGATCATTGCATTCAACTCGCTTAAACAAGACCAGACGAAGATGTGCAATGCGCAAATCCTGCAGCTCTGATTTCCCGTAAATCTGGTAATCGTTCTGACACCTTCTAAATTGTAATTTGTTACATTCACTGCTTGAATGATATTACGAATAACTTTCACCAGCCAACACGCGCAATGCGCTTTTACGAAAAGCGCAGTATTATCAATACCGAGAGTTCGTGCAATCATCATTACCTTTCTAGTTGGAAAACTTTTTATTCGGCGAGAAACTTCTAGAAATAAAGCGGCCTTTTGGAGCTCCCATCGGAGGTCTGATCTTCGCCCGGCTAAATCGATGAACTTCCGGACCTTTTCAACTTCGGCGCGTTGATCCCTTTCAGTTCTATGACATGTTCAAGTTCTTGGGAAGCTCGGAAAAGCCCATAATATTCCATGTTAATAATTAATGGTTGCAAGACCACGACGGAGAAGTTCGAAGTTTGCTGATTAGCGCGTGACGACGCACGTCGATGGACTGTCTGAACAGAGCGAGAGAACATCGATTTTCTCACTGTGCCCTGCACTTTGAGACTTTGGACAGTTGTTTCAGTCAGGATGAGGACGCCGTACAGAGCAATTCTAGGTGAACTCACGCGTCAAGTCATTCCTTATTCGCGACGGCGGACTTCCACGAAGGTGAGAGGAATTACGGTACGTTTTTAGAGACAATCCAGTTATTATCATAAGCTGAAGAACCTCGTTTCGATTAAGTTTATGGCAATCACGCAAGATCTGCGTCTCCGGGGTCGATAAATATTGTCCCGGTCAGAAGCTCCAGACGATCCGCCGTGAAACACGAGGCGATAAATCGAGAACGGCGGCCGTCTGGCGCACGTTGCGACAACACACTGCCGGCGACCAGCTACGAACCGTCTGCATCCTGCCCGGACACTGAATCAGCAGAGAGCACGACGGCTGACTGAATCAGCAGCAGATAGTGGGGGGCGGGGGGGGGGAGCGTGCACTTTGGAGCTTCAGAACACCCGGTGCATTATTATCAGCAACTAACCATCATCCCGCCATTTGTATTATGATACGAACGTTTGATCTTGGGAGAGCTGGGCTTCCACTCCATTTATGAAGATCATGCCATCAGAAACTTACGGGCCATGATGTTATTGATGCCTAACAAGTCTGTTGGACTGAAAAATACTTTGAAATGATTCAGCCACTTGCTTTCAAACAAACAGATGTACAGGTACATTGCATATTTTTGTAGTAGGTCTGCTACAGTAAGTCTGCTATTGGCAATTTTCCAGTTCCAGCACTTGACGCATTTCCATGGAACACCTTTGAAACAACCGTCAATGGATGTTACGTCAACGATCCTGGAAACTGCGTAGATGTAAAACATACTTCAGGCGTCACTCCTTCCCCCCCAAAAAAACATCCATGCGAGTAAGCCCGTTGTTCTCAGCCAGCTCGGGAATAAACCAGGAGAGTTAGCCAGGCCCCGACCTGCCTTTACGTTAATATTTTGCTCAACCCGCGAATTCATCTTAGTCCTCTAAACTTCTCATCGGACGCTGCAAATGTCCGGGGCCATTTGACCTGCGACCTACCGTTGTCGGTGATGCCGTGAGTTGGGGCGCTGCAGGCGGTCAGCAGCAACAGAAGCGACAGCTGGCCCGGCCCGACCGGCCGAGACATCTCCCTCCCCGCCGCCGCCCTCAGGTCAGCTCACGACCCAGCCGAGGCCGCCCCGTGTCACGCGCTGCGACCGGCCTCTCGGCGTGACGCCGCCCGCGGGCGTCACGCCGCCAGCGTCACCATCCGCGCCGGCGCGCGCGGCCAGGTGGCGGCCTCACGCGGCTCACTGGCGCACACTGAGCGCGCCGTCCGACACCCGCTGCCGCCGTCGCCGCGTCAGCCAAGAAACGCACGCGTTCCAGCCGGGCCGGGTCTTCCCGCCTGCCGTTCACCTCACGGGCGGGCCGCCAGCCGGGCCACTGCGGCCGCCGACCGGCCAAGCGCCGCCGGAGCCTGGTGACACGACTGAGCGACAGGTGGCAGCACTGTGCCGCCGCCGCCGCCGCCGCCGCGCCCGCACCAAAATCTATACGGGACCGGTGGCGTTTTGCGTGAGCTACCACGGTGAGCGAAGTCGCGCTTCGCTCGTTCACAGACGCGTCCGGACGACGTAACCTGCCGTTTAGCCAGCACTTTCTTCCAGCTGGGGTCTGCATAAGACACAAGCCTCTGAGCCTGGAGTGGTAAACAAGTACTGATGTTGTTTTCAGTTTGTACCATCATGGTGACAATGCCTGGACACGACTGTTGGTCGTTCGAAGGTCTGATGGCATGCAAACTGAATTCTTGTTCGCCCCCGGCATTTGTTTCATAAACTCCAGAGAAAATGACTAGTTTCACCGAAAGGGTCACACACGAGACGTTATATTTGTTTATTGTTATTGGAATACTCATAAGAACACTTGATGACTATAATCTTGTCCTTTTTCGGCGGTAATAGCTTGCAGATAGTAAGAAAAAACGTCCCTGGCTTAGAGCTTCATAAGCATGTGACGCCTCACCCAGAATTCTGTAAGCATTCTGTTCTCAAGGATAAGTTATATTTCTTATCTCTATCTTCAGTCTAGTCCTTTGTCATTTGAATCAATTTTATCGCAAACCGGAATCATCCATAAGCATTCCAGTTAGGACGCTATGATCATAGCATGCACATCTAAGACTTTCGTGTGCGCAGAATCAGAACACAAGCATAGTTTGGCTCAAGCCAGTCTTAACGGGTGCAGCATTACCCGTCTTTCTTCGGAGTGTCCTGCGATGGCAAAAAATCCCTCATAAATATTATTTAATGTTCCGGTTTTCTATTTCTGATCAAAGACGCACTCGATCTCTTAAGATTTCGTCGTTATTGAGGCTTGACCTATACACAGAAACATCCGGAGCGTCGGCGCCCGCGACAATCACAGCCGCATCAGCCGACGGAGGCGACCCTCCCTAGCTCCAGAGACTCTCCCGGAATTCGTCATTTCCTGTCGCCATCCGGCGGACACGACAGCCGGCGGAGTCTCCTGTTCTCGAGCGGGGGCGGTGCTCTTTTATCTCCAGTAGCGCCAGTCAGGATGGCGATCGTATGATTTCCGCAGTGATTAGTCCCGCAGTAGACATTTTTCCACAACCCTTGCCAGACAGGGGAGGTTATGTCACCCCTTTCCCATCCGCGTTTTTTTGCAACATGCCATATAATTACTTACAGTTACTGCCCAGATCGCTTTGAATTTTGGTTTAAAAGAGGTTGGAATTTTTTTTGTACGCCCGAGGATTTAAGATCGAAAACGTGACGGCTCACTGAGTTATGGCCTCTTCCTCGCGGCCACGTCACGGATAAATTCCGACATTGCGACGGGAGTCGTCGTATAGCAAACGTTTTAAGCATTTGAAGGCTCAGGACCACTCAGTCTTATGCGAGGGTGCCACCCATGGTCTCAGAGCCCTCTTCATTTGTGCAGACCCCTGTATACATTTCACTACAGTGATCGTTTATACTTGGGGCAATGGTACGTTAGGTCAAAATCGTAGAATGAGGTCACTATTATTTCGGGGTTTTATTGACCTCGGACGGGTCATACAGTAACTGGAAGCGCTGATGTGCATCGTAAGAATAGTTGCACTTCCTATTCTTGGTCATTGGTCAAGAGTCCCTCTGGACCCTTAGAAGCGCCATGAATTGCGTCCATAGGAACCAATGGAAAGAGGAATCCGGTGATACGACCTCTTTTTAGGTCACCTGTAAGGTATGTCGTACAGCCAAAAGACCAAGCTACACGCTTATTTTATTTCACTTCTCCATCAGTTTGGTTTCAACATGGCCAGGTTAACGTATCAACCCTCTCTGCTCCCCCTGTTATGACAAAGGTAGCCGAATGACGAATGCTAGCGAGGGTTGATGCAGGCACGTGCATGCATCATTTATCAAAGATCTCTCCGGTCCTGTGCGATTCAGGAATAGCATGACCGCAGCGGGATTACATTCAAAAGACAAGTACGGCAGCAGGCCTCAGGTATACTTGACGTCATAAAGTCATAACTCCCTTATGAATGGTGCTTAACATGCATCTTTCATTGGAACACGTTCCAAGGTTATGCCAATGGTGTTTAAAACTATATCAGATCCTCCTCTACCGAAGAGCTGTTAGTAAAGGAAAAGCGTTAATTTGCGTTATCACGAATTGTGGGGCTTACGAACAATGAAACCACTTTAAAGTATTGTTCGGGCATTTCAGAAATTAACCTTCTGGGCGTGTAGGGTACGTAGGACGTAGCCATGGGGCTACATCCCTGTGCGTCTATAGCCAAAGCTATGGAGGGTCGGAGTGGGGGCCATGGGGTCATGGGGCTACGTCCCTGAGCGTCTATAGCCAAAGCCATGGAGGTACGGAGCGGGGGTCATGGGGCCATGACCCTCCCCCCTAAGCCAAGTGGTCTACACTTGATATTTGGTGATTTCGCACGAATACGGATTAGTGATCACATATATACTTCAAAAACAAACATTAAATGTTTTGCTGTGCGTTAAGTTACATAAAACTGTAACTTTTCCGTATGAATTTTGTCCTATGCCAGTGGTATCTGACAAAGTTCAACATCCCCCTGAGGGAAATCTCGGCTTCGTGCCTGTAGGCGTGCTCACCGGCAGGTACTTACATCCTCTCCACTCCTTCACCACGCAACGGTTGCCCTAGCACCACCTCCAGCCGGACCTCGTCCAAGAGCCACCGACAGGTTTTCCTCTCCCAGGTGTCAACGCAACATTTCCCAGCCCAGTACCACGCCTAGCCGCACCCTTCCCCAGGGTGGCCTCTAACCGGACCCCGTCTCAGCACCGCCGAGTGTCCTATGTCCGGCAGATAGTGTGGGCCGTGGCCATCCGCTGGCTGTCGTGAGACAGTGGTGGCTGTGGCCGGGGCCGCTGGCTGCCGTGAGACAGTGGCTGCCGTGGCCGGGGGCTCTGGATGTCGTGAGACAGTGGCTGCCGTGGCCGGGGGTGGTAGCTGCCGTGAGACAGTGGCGGCCGTGAGACAGCGGCTGTTGTGAGACAGTGGCTGCCGTGGCCGGGGCCGCTGGCTGTCGTGAGACAGTGGCTGCCGTGGCCGGGGCCGCTGGCTGCCGTGAGACAGTGGCTGCCGTGGCCGGGGCCGCTGGCTGTCGTGAGACAGTGGTGGCTGTGGCCGGGGCCGCTGGCTGCCGTGAGACAGTGGCTGCCGTGGCCGGGGGCTCTGGATGTCGTGAGACAGTGGCTGCCGTGGCCGGGGCCGCTGGCTGTCGTGAGACAGTGGCTGCCGTGGCCGGGGCCGCTGGCTGCCGTGAGACAGTGGCTGCCGTGGCCGGGGCCGCTGGCTGTCGTGAGACAGTGGTGGCTGTGGCCGGGGCCGCTGGCTGCCGTGAGACAGTGGCTGCCGTGGCCGGGGGCTCTGGATGTCGTGAGACAGTGGCTGCCGTGGCCGGGGGTGGTAGCTGCCGTGAGACAGTGGCGGCCGTGAGACAGCGGCTGTTGTGAGACAGTGACCATCCGGTTCCGGCGGCCCTCTCCCGCCGGCCGGGTGTTTGTTGATTGTTGATTCTGGCACGTGCCGGACCTATTGATCAGAGGATCGTGTGTCGATCCCTCAGCCGGCGGCGGTCCGGGCCCCGGCCGGCTCTGTTGTGACGGAAGACCGCTGCCGACGCACCACCGCGTCGCCGCCGCCTTGTCGGGAGGGGAGCTCTGCTCTGCCGGCGTCGGCCGATGTTTTCCGGAAACAGGAGAAGTCGCGCGACTCGGAGCAGATTGGGACCTTAATCTGGCCATGTTGAGATTAATGTGGTTTGGACGGCGAGCCGACAATCGGCCAACTGTTGCCGGCTGGAGACGACGCTTTCCGGCAACAAATTTCGCTGTAAGCAGAGATCGATGTTATTGTGGAGTTTTGTCAAAATCTAGATCAGCCCGATTTCCTACTTCGTTTGGAATATGGAGAAAGAAGTTAAGACATTTATGTTCACACATCTACATATCTACGCCGTAGCGCAACTTGACATTTTGTGGTTCACAAATTTCTCGCGTAATAAATGAATTTAAATATAACGAACAATACGAAAACCGTCGCCTCACTGTCCTTTCCCCATTAACGCATGGGCCATCACGGCGACCTCGCATCCTCCGACGGCCGCACGGTCAGTTTCACTGCCGCTTCCCCTCGACCAAAACGCCAGTCTCCGCGTCACTCGTCTGCGACGCGCCTTCCCGGGTTCGCTCTCCGCCGAGGCCGCCGCGGGGCCGGCCGTCGCCGTTGCCAGCGTGCGTCGCGTCCGACGATGCCGGCGGCGGCCCGGCGGCGCCCTTTCGCGCCAGGCCGCCGCTGCGATGGATGGCCACCATTGATCACGTGACCGGTTTTTAGATGCGTCATTACCGGGCGTGCCGCGTCTGTCGACCCTCGAGGCGTCGACACCTCGCGGCCGCGCCGGACGACGGACGGCGGCCGACCGAATCTGGTGGCGTCATCGGTGAGACTGGCGGTAAGGCCGTCGGGCGGCAGGCGGGTTCTGGTGGGTGGCGTCATTAATGGTGGATGCTGACGATGAGAATCGTCGGTGAGCCGGCGAGTTCCGGGGAATGATGTCGTCAGTGGTGGAGAGTGACGGTGAGGTCGTTGGTGAGCTGGTCAATTCTCGTGAGTGACGTCATTAGTGATGGAAGCTGGCGGTGAAGTCCTTGGTGATTCGGTGAGCTTTGCGAGTGACGTCTTCCGTGGTGGAGACTGATGGTGAGATCGTTGGTGAGCCTAGCTTCCGCGCGTTGCTCCGGCCCAGCTTACTACGCAGCGCGCTTACTGTGCAGTATAGCACTCGCGTGGGAGCGGGAACGGGAAAGGCCATGGTCGTGCTTTTCCCGGATTTTGACGTTAAACCTACCACAATAAATCCATGACAATGCACGGACATAAACTGCCCGAAATGCCTCCGCCTCATCACACTTTTGCTGTGGTTTCCACGGCTCCGGAAATCGCCCCTGGCTTCAGCGCAGCTTTCATCTAACGGCTCTATCTAAATGCCGCGCTCGCCTCGTGGCTAAAGATGACCGGCCATAGCGGTGCAATGAATCCTAAGTACACTTTGCGTGGACGACATCAAGTTAAGGACCCCTGTAACGGGCGTCTGTCGAATGTGGCCGGTCGTTTCGGCCGAGAACCAAAGGTCACGCGGTCAGGGAGCGACCCCTGGTCCCATTATAAGCCGCACCCAAAATCGATGTCAATTAGAGGCGAACAGGCGAACGTGTTGGAGTGGTCAGTGGGAAAGGTTATCATGGGCATTTTGCTCAGCGCGACATGTTGTAAACGTATAAAAAGCGCGTTGAAGTAGTGCATTTGGTAAAATGACATTATTTCCACGCCATCATAGTGGGCATGTTAACTCCGAGCGGCATAGCTCTGGCCTGTTGTTAGTCAAATGCGTCACCAAGTAGTGCGTAATACAGTGATGTGAAAAGTTTTGCGTTTACCATCAAGATCGATGGAATGCCGCTGACATTTAGTAAAATAGCCAAAAAAACATCAACGCAAAAACAAAAAAAAAGAAAACAAAGACGAAAACAGAAACAAAGACGATGCTTCATGGGTGTATTTTAAAGGGTATGCTGCTCTGGGTCTTGAACCATAAGGACGGAAAACTTCATTATTTAAGTCCTTTGCTTATGAAACCCTCACAGAAAGGCTTCACAAATGAAGGGATTATTAGATAATCCCTAAATTTAACGAAATGAGACGTTTTAGATTATCACTCTGCGTATGATGAAAGCGATATTCTCATGGTATATCACGTCAGTGATATACCATGAGGACTTTCATGCCTCCACTTTGTGGGCCAAAGTTTCTAGTAGCGACGCCGATATTCTCCTCGCATGGAGGGACCACTCATAGCTCAACGGCTTAGCGCACGTCAGGCTGCCGCCCATGCATCAGGCCAAGTCGCGATCACTGAACAATATTTGGCAGCATTTGATTGGAACGGGTTTATAAATGTCAAACTGACGCCGGCACCAGAACACCAGCGACGGCTGAATAATCCTGCTTCAGCAGGTTGACTAGCTCCACCCAAGAACTTTTCCGAAGGCATTAACGCTGCAGCGTAGCAGGCTACGGCGGCAATGAAATTTCTTGTGCCCCCATCTTCGAAGAATACACCTTCGAGCATTTGTCATTCGGAAGATAATAAGCAACATGACACAGTTCCAGAAAGAGTTGTTCTACAGCCGTCAACGGTTCATACGAGGATACGTTGCGTTTTGTCATTATTGTGTTTCATCTTGAATATAGTAGTGTCAACAGCTTTGGAAACACGCGGTGACACTGGAGGAAAACACTTGCAACCACAGTGGAGATCTACCGATGTTTTCTCAGAGCGGTAGAACATTTCCGGCTGGCTGGATAGACCTTGGTGGGGTGAGTGCGGAACCCTGTCCCCTCTTCTTTTGCTGCCCCGATAAGTCGACTGGCTGGGGGCGGACTGCCGACCGCGCCGCCGCCGTCACCGGAAGCCGCCCCCGGCCAGTCGAATTCGACGAACGACAGCGCCGATCGACTGGGCGGGCCGCGCGGGCCGCGGCGGCCCATTGTTGGCGGCTGCAGCGGGCGGCGGCGCCACCCCTGACGACGAGCCGTCAGCAAACAGCGCCGGAGCTGCGAGACCGGCGGGCGGCAGGCCCGGCCTGAGGCGGCCGCCGGACGGCTGAGAGCTTCCGGAGAGAACTGTCGGAGAGGGCGGCCTGGCCTGCGGCGGTCGCCGGACGGCTCAGCTGCGCGGCGCTCGTGCTCGAGAACAGGAGACGCCGCCGGACCGACCGTGTTCCCGGGATGCCGACAGGAAATGGCGAGTTCCGGAGCCTCTCGAGATATTGTCGCCGCCCGCTGTCGTGCCGGATCTTTGATTGTTCACGGACGCCCACGCTCCGGATGTTGCTGTGCATAATTCATGTCTCAATAACGACGAAATTTCATGAAATCGAGCACATCTTTGAGCAGAAATGGGGCGCCGGAAAATAAAAAGAAACTTAAGAAGGGTTCTTTTATATTTTTTAGTCTAAAAATATAATTAAATATATATTTAAATATATAATTAAATATATAATCTAAATATATAATTAAAAATAAGATAACTGCAGGTCCCGGGACTCCCGGCTAAGAAAGTCGAAAAAAAACAAGGCGAACTGATAACTGACTATAATCAGTGCCAGTGAGATTGGTGAAGAAAGAGTTAGCAGAAGTAGTCTTGGCCAACTGAACCTATATTCCATCATCGTTATGTTGTTCTTGCTATTCTGGCATTCGTCTCCATAACCGTTATATGTTAGTAATTAGTAACCTATACTTACTCTTAAGGAGCACTTTCACAGATGTTTAACGAATGCACCCAGAAATCACTCGGACTAACTAAAGTTCGTCGTCCATGAGACAACTAGGGTAGGATTGAGTCAGATGGCGAGCAGCAAACACAAACACACCCATTCCCTATACACGCGCGTACACACATGCATCAGCACTTACACAGGGACAATCATTCAAATCCCCAGCCTCATACCTAGACAGATAATGAATGCTGTCATTAAGCATGCAATGTCTTCAGTCACATTAATGCTTCCTGCGTTTTTTGTACCTTAAAATCGAAATATTGAAACGAATTGTACTATAGCTATTAACTTCGTTACACAGTTTAGGAGCAAAGTACCGAAAAGAGTTATGTCTGTACGTTATTTTGGAACTGGAAGCTACAGAGAGGTCTCCAAGTCTCGTGCGCGGAAAACCACTGTCGTTAATGTTTTTGCCGCCCCAGAATACGCCTAAGAAACACTGGCACCACTGCATGTTTGGCGGTGAGAATGGCGTTGCTACTACGGAGTGATGTAAAATAACAGTGATGGAAATTTTATGGAAGAAACAGATGACACCCTTCATTTTTGTTCTTTATTTTAGTCTAATACAACAGAGATGTGATTTTTATGTCTTGTGCATTTATAATAATGATAATAATAACAATGATAATGATAATAATATACATCGCATATATACATACACATAAAAATATGTATGATGTATATATATGGTACATACACATAAATAACTCCTTGTCTTGGTATTTTTGACTTATGTGCTTTATATACCTATCTTCTTTTCTTTCTCTATCCGACATTCCTTTTCCCGTCTTTCTATGATGTAATAACATCGATTGCAGGTGAACTGAAACATTTCAACTTTTCTTGTAAAGCCAATTTTGGTACATCCAGTACCTTTTTGCAAATCATGCCACGAACTTCGACGTCGGGCTCAGAAGATTTTTACGCATTGAAAATGTTTTCTTCATAAAAAAATAATGAACTGGGCCTCCCAACAGCCATGACAGCCTTCCATGATACAGAAGTCTATGGTTCCCGTTGGTGCGTCTAAACATAGGGAAACATAGGCAGCATTGCCACAACAAGCGCAGCTTTACGATTAAAGCTGCAATATGCTGGGCCCGACAGAATACATGTTCCGACTGAAAATCATTGCATTTCTCATTAATCATCGCAATCTGCAATCTAGTTGCTCCTGGAAGGTAACCTTTGTCACGGTCCTTCCGTTAATCTCCCAATCCTCACACATCCCAAACTCCTACACCCGCTTTTAAAAAAGCTGGACCTGATTTTCTGTGGCGCGTTTTGAATAAATCATATCTTTAATGGGATGACTGCCGCCATATGAAAGTGTTTCTCTGTAAACTCCACACGAGGAAGGAGAAATTGGTTAAACTGAAGGCCTGGATCTTCTTGTTTTCATCGCTGTGAGCCACGTAACAATATTCTCCACGATCGCCTAACGTTCCGCAGCTGCAGCGTGCAAATCTCTCGGGTGCGACACTCAAAGGCCAAACACAAGACACTGACATACCCGCCAGACTCCGACCGACGCCCCACCCTCACTCCCCCGCGGGGCTGGCGGCCGATGGGGGAGGAAGCAGCGCACAATCAGATCACGATGAGCGATCAGCGGGGGGCCGATGAAGCGGAAGAAGGCCGTCGTCGGCCGTCGCTGATGATGGACGACATGCCGGAGAAGAGGCCGTCTGGTCCGCCGCCCCTGCTGACAGCGCTGGTCAGGCGGACGGTCAGGCTGACAGTCGGGTCGACTGTCGCACCAACAGTTAGGCTGACAGTCGAACCGACATCCAGGTTTCAGCGCTGTCAGGCTGACAGTCGGGCCGCCCAGTCCAGACCAGTCACGCTAAGAATCACGCCGGCGGCCAGACTGGCAGTGCTGCCGCTGGACTGGCAGTCATACCGACAGTCAGGCTGTCAGTCGTACCGACAGTCCGGTCAGGCCGACATTCAGACTAACAGTGCACTCAGGATGACAGTCAGGCCGACAGTCCTGACATTCAGTCAGTCAGTCAGTGACAGTCAGTGACAGACAGTCAGACCGGCGGCCCAGTCAGGTCGACAGCCCGGTCCGGCTTACAATCCCACGGTCTGTTCAGGCCGACATTCAGACCCACAGTCATGTCGGCAGTCAGACAGACAGTGCTGTCAGTCCGTCAGCTTGGCTAACAGTTCGGTCAGTCTGACGGTCAGGCCGACAGTCCGGCCAGTCCGACAGCCCGGCCGACAGTTCAGTCAGCCCGACAGTCAAACCATTGTTCAGGCTGGCAATCAGGCCGACGGCTCGGTCAGACCGACAGTCAGGCCGACAGTCCGGCCAGACCGATAGCCCGGCCGACAGCCAGACCGGCTCCTGGTGACCGGCTGATCCCTGGGTGAGGTTGACGCGACCAGGTGTAGGCCCGGTCGCTCCCAGCTAGAATCAACCACCCGTGATTCGCGTGATCGGAAATGAATGACGAAATGCAATCCCAGCAGCCCGCCTCGGGATGAAATCTGACGGGATAAAATCAGGCCCACTGATCCGGCTCCGACATCCAGTAAACTATACAGGGAAGGCCGGATAAAGTAGTTATTAAACCTGACAACGCTTCAACCTGACGACGTCGACTTACTAGCCCAAATCCCGGCATTTAATTTATGACTGCACACAATTATGCAAGCGCCAAATTGACACCACTCTTGGTTGTGCGGGACTAAAACCGTTTGATGATTCATGCAGAGTGCACGATTCATGCGACATCTGGTTTATTCTGGTGTTGCTTACCGAGAAGATTCAGCGTTAAAAATCGATAGTATTCTTGATTACGTGCCCCATTGTCTGCCTTATGCGACGTTAATTTTTTTACTGTTGTTAAATAAATCCTGGAATACCCTTATCTAAAATTCTCGTTACATGACATGAGATCAATTTGTTCCTGAAAAGACATGGACGCAATTGATCCAGTCACCGCTAATTTTGTCTTAGAACCAGACAGCATGCACCACGCCATTATTCCTATGGCAGACTGGCCCATCGTAGAAACACCGTTGTTGTTTCCAGAACGGGGCAGTGCAAATGCGTAATATGACCCGAGACGACAAACGGCTCGTGCCGGGCCGGGTAAAGGTTGACGCAGCCAGTAACGGAATGGTAACGACTGATGTTGTTCGTTACTGCGTGCGGCGGCATCTCACATCATCCATTGATGTACGGGACGTCACTCGACACATCGGCGATGGGCGTCCGAAGCGACACCGACACTTGTCAGCAGGGTGACGTCAGAAGTCGCCGCCGGAGCAGGCTGCAACTGACGGCCGGCGACTGCGTATCAGTCTCGTACCTGGCTCATTTGCGCCGACAGTCATTACCTGCGCCCGCGCCAGCGCGGTGGTCGCAGTGGCGCGAGGCTCCCGGCGCATGCCATTTCGGCGGGCGAATTATTCACAGGCGGCGGCAGAGGCCTCCCCCGGGGAGCGGTGTCGGGCGGCGGCTGGTGGCCCGCAGGAGCCGCGGGACCCGGCAGGTACCCGACAACCCGGCGCCCGGCCCGGCCGGATGGGTGGTACCCCCGCCCTCTTCAATGGCAGCGGGAGCGGTTGCTTGGCGGCGCTGAGAACGTAAACACGGTTGCGGAAGGAAGGGAGCACGGGTCCACGTTGAAGCTGACGTGTCAATTCGACGTCTAAAGGCAGTCTTTGGATGCGACGTTTAAAAGCGAAACTTTCCGGACACAGCCTTTCGAAGCACGTGCAAACCTGTCCATGGACGTGCAAAATGTTAGGCGGCAATGTTTAATGACAGTGTTTGAACAAAATGCGTCGTTTAGAAGCACGAGCAAAATGTTAGGCGGCATAGTCGGGCATTTTTAATTTCGAAACTGATGTCTAGGGGAAACGGAAGCAGATGGCTTTCAGGACGAAAACTCGAAACGTTCAAAGCGACTCAAGCGTAGGTCAGCACACCCCAGTTCGTTTTTCTTTCACGTCTTGTTTGTTAGTTCCGTGCGCTGCCCTCAACTTTCTAATGAGGCAGGCTGCTTGACAAAATGTTCGTCTACGACCAGCGACATCGAGCGATTCGTGAATCCTTCAAGGATGTTACTCCCCTAGAATGCTGTAGTGTTTCTCCCACGTTTTTTATGGTGTCTTGGTTTGTAAGAATAGCCCAAAAGCACCATTATACGCTGCAGGTTTCCTTTGCCAAGAAACGTCAAGAAATGTTAATATAAATAACTGAGTAGCAAAAAGCGTCCCGGTCACAAGGCAGATGATGACGTGGCAGGATAAGTGGCACGTATCCTACATGATGGTCTCTTCGATAATGTTTTGCCATAAAAAACGAATCGGCGATAGATTGCAACACCAGCCCAGTCAATAAACCATAAGTGGGCGACTAGCAGCCACCTAAGTAATGTCGCTGGCGTTCATAATTACACTGCGAATGAGCCGGGCAGTTCCTACGTAATCTAGGATCACCAGCTAATATCAACCAACAGCACATAAGACTTTACCGTCCGTAAATGTTACAAGCAAGCGTCAACAGGTAACCAGTAAAACGACGCAAAGACATAAAAACAGGTAACAGGTAACCAGTAAAGATTCTCCTCGTATACTATCTAACGATGGGTGAAGACGTGGCATCTGATAGGAAAACTCGTCGGGATACGAAACCGATTGTTACCACCACTTCCAAAACTGTAGTGCTGATCGGCACGTTCAGGTCGGAGCCTTCATCCTCTCGTCTCATCCTTCCGTACTTCAATAGAAACCATCCGGCAGTCGCTACCCAGAGACCATCGGAGCCACTCATTGGCTGAGATCCCTCAGAGGGGACAAACACGGCTGCGCCATGCGGCGTGTTTACCGCAGGACCAACTGCCGCCGTGCGCCATATTTGCCTCGGGACAGACTGGCGCCGTCCGGGCGCCGCTCGGCAAACGTTTGAACTGCGAACACGAGGCGGCCAGTGTTTGCCCTCTTGTGGTGGCAGCAAACGCTGTCTGCTTTCTGATCTCATGTTGCTCTCGCCCCCCCCCCCCTCTCTCTCTCTCGCTCCTTCTCTCTTTCTTCGTTTCCGACCGATTTCACAACTCCCGTTAATGCTGTAGTTATTGATCCTTTTTGATTTGTTGCTCTCCCCGTAGTCACTAACCTCAGTCATCTCCCTGTCGGCTCTTTCGGTTTCGTCGGCTGCGTGGCTTCGCTCACCGCTTAGCCCGTCATCTGATATTTCAGCCCGTGGTTTCAGTCATCTTCCTCGACTCCGACACTCTATATCTCCACCAGGGACGTAGCCAAGGGAGGTTATGGGGTTCATGACCCCTCTGAGCCAAGCGGTGTACACTAGATATATGACGATTCCGTGGGAATACGGAATTGTGATCATATATATGTTGCAAACACAAACATTACATGTTTTCCTGTGCGTTATATATAGGGTAAGTTGCATAAATGTGCTGCTTTTTCTTATACATTTCGTCATATGACATATGACATATGACGAAATTTAACATTTGGCCTCCCGAGGAGGATCCTGGCTACGTGCCTGATCTTTACAGCCCTTTCCTCTTCGCCTTCCTCCCCTCCCGCATCTCCCTCTGTTCCCTTTATCCCTCTAACCTTGTCCTGGCCACCGCACAGCTTTCCAGCGACGGGGCTTTAGTAGTGGTTTCAAAACCCCTCTGCCTTTGAGACGGCCTCTGGCGTCTGGCGACGGGCCCCCATGACGTCACTGGTGCTGACGATCGCCGGAACAGGGCCCGAACTCAATCGGCTGAAAAGCCTCGGACCTCCGTGGCCATGGACGAAGTCGGATGCCTCCGCCATCGAGCCGCGGCCCGGAAAACGTTATTTGAATATGTATTTTTGGAGTGGAGTCGCTCATGTGCTTCCGGCTGAGCCCCGTGCCCCGCAGCTACAGCTGCACGGATATAACGGCGGGCCATGCGCTCAGACGAGGCGAGCAATAGGTTGAGGGCGAGGTAAGTGAGCAAAACCTGAGCTTTTCTGGTTCCAAAAGTCTGAAAGTCGCGATAAAGTGTTTGCATCATTCCCATTGCCATAAATTCGAGCCCATAGGCATGTGCGTCAAGTCATTTTCGATTGCCCGAAAGCAGAACAGGCAGTCACACATCACAGAGGGAATTAGTATGTTAGCACGGGAGGTGGCACAAATGGACGCACAAGAGATGCTACGGATGGCACGACCCCAGAAGGACCAGGTCATCACTGATGCTTTGTGTTTTGCAGGATTGTATCTTGTTCGCGACCACGAATGGTCCTACTGGAGAGGTTGCAAAAGTCTAGTGGATGAAGAGACCAGGTGTTGAACCCAAGTGCCTTAGTTTGGTAAAAAAAGATGTGCGAAGAAGTGGTTAGGGTAACTGAGGTACTGAAGCTTCAAATTGGCCCGGGTCCTTCCGAGAACCACAAAAGCTCATGCCGCGTCCACGATCCCAGGGACAGGCGCTGTAGTGAACGAGCTACCCTGCGCTCCCACGCCGGGACGACCCGAAACGATCGCAGCCGTTCCCACCGCGGTCATCAAGACAACGCTTATCGCAGCAGCAGTCATCGCTCAGATAATGAATGTGCACGGCTCTGTTTGCGCAGGCCCTATCGCGCCCATAAAGCTGATAGCACCTCCCCCGGGTGCGTCCTGCACTCCTAAAAACGCTGCAGCCCGGCGCGTCCCGGAACAGATGACTGGCGACAATTGCGACGCAGAGAAGCGCCATCCATTGTCGCGCCGAGACACCTGTCCTCGCACCGGACGACGCTCCCCCGGCACTTTATTGTACGGCCCCGGACATTTAAACAACGCCGGTCCGCTACGCAAAGAGAAGCAGGCATGCAACACGAAACCCAGAGAGTCTTGAGCTTGTTGCTGAACAAAGAAAAGTCGAAGAGTAACTCTGAAAACCCTCTTTAGCCACCCAGCTTTGCTGCAGCAAGCGAGTCTACGGAGAAGCTTGCAGCTGGCTTCTGACTCCAGATGACTGACATTGGTCCAGATGATTGGGCATTGACTGAAATTAAATTTTCAGGCGACATGCCTCATGAGGATATTTGCGAACAGTACTTGTCAAACACACACACACACACACCTAACACGCAAACACACACACACACACATATATATATGTCCTCCTTGACGTGGTAAGTAGGCTTTAGTATGTCGCCATAAACTGCAATGCGCAGTCCACTGGTGATATCGTGTCTAAAGGCCATCAAAACGCATTCGTTGAACAGATTTATCCTACAATGCATGCAGGCGTGCCAAAGCTCCATCGCACTTTGTGCTCACCACGGTAAGCCCATCCCAGCGCTCCTGTCTCCAGAAACCTCTCAGCATTACAGAGCAAAAATCACATTCAATCGTTCCTTCGATCTCAGCGTCACGAGACTTCAGTGGAATTTGCCTTACTACTGAGCACAGCCCCTCAGTCCCTGCCTCTGCGTCCTGGGCTCGCGGTCCAGTCTGTGGCCCCTCTCCCCGATAACGAACATGGCACGCAGACCGCCCTGTTCCGCCCGGCGTCCGCTGGAGACGGCTGAGTCAGCTCGCCTGCGAGACACGCTCGTGTGCGGCAGATCCTGATCAGCAGCCAGAGCACGAACCGCGCGGTGGTCGGTGCGTCGCACGAGTCGCAGTGACGTCACGTCCTGCAGGATCTCAGAGTGACGGCATACTGCTTCAAGAGCGTCGGCGTCCGCCTCAGTGACGCCACAGAACCCTCTCTGACGTCACGCAATCCACAAGTGCACCACGAAGACCCGTGTCCGTCTGGAAGGCGCCACGACGTCATCTCGATGCCGTGACCTGACAAATAAAGCCGGCCATGACAGCCCAGGCGTGGAGGCACTGGATTGTAGTCCAAGAACGGGCACCTGCATTTAGCCCGAGACCAAAAGAGTCGGCCGATCGCGGGGGCGGCCGCAGACGTACTGTCGAATTGCACGGCACAATAAAAATTCCCCACCGCCATCCACTCTCGTGACGGGAGCAAGGCTGCTAATGTTTCGAAACACCCGGGTAGCGGATTCGGCGTACGCCCAGCAAGCCAGGATTAGAATGGACTCTATCCCAGCACCACCCACCTCAACACACTTGTGCTAAATTCATATCAAAACGAATAGATTTAACGCTTCACTAAGCCTTTTATTTCCAACAGCTCCCGCCCAGCCACATTACGGACGCTGGTGACAGTCTCGCGGTGAAATATTACTGTGAAACGTGAGATATGACGTCTACCCCCTCACGCCAGTCTCGCTCCCAGTTAGTCAGGCGACATTTGGCTGCTTCTGGTTCAGTCACCCCCTGAAAGCCTGGGTGTCTGACGTCTAGGGGCGGCAGAAAACTCCTCCTCTTCACGGTCCCTCTCCTTCTTGACAGTCCCCTCGCAAGGATCCGCCGCTGCCGCTGGCGTAAATAGAACCACGTGGCTACGACGATCTATCGTATTTCCACACAAGGCAAATTATCAAGCAATGGGACGGTCTATTGTCACTTCACGCAAGACACACTATCAAAGACTCAGTCACTTAGACCAGTCAGTGTGCGCGACAGTTAGTTCTGTGAGGCGAACGGAAGCGGCCCTTTGTACCACACAGCCTGGTGTTGAGAGCTGAGGACTGGGGCCGCTCAGGCCACGTCCCCGCCGGGATTCCGGCGCCCGGTCGCCGCCGGCGCGAGGGCGCGCCATTTTCTCACAGGTCGTCGCCTCCAGGCGAGTCCCCCGGCACGGCCGGCTGACACCGTCTCGTTAATAATTGGACGCGCAACTTTCTAAGTGGCAAAAACCGCCGCCCGCGTTTCGGCTGCAGCTGGCGAGAGGTGGCCTCTGGCGTATCGCTGTCGGGCGCGGTCGGCGCCATTTACCGCTCGTTAATGCGATGGAGCGACTTTCTTTGTTGGCCGGCGGCGTATGCGGTCGATGGCGGCGGTCGTGGCAGCTGGGACGTGCGGTGGCCGGTCGAGCGGCCGACCAGAGCGCCGATACCCACCGACTGACCAGTCGCGGCGAGGGCAGCCCGGCTCGGATCGGACGAACAGACTTCCCTGGTTCCGTACTTGGAAAATATCCCATTTCCCCGAACAACGCTGAATACACAAGTCTGCATTATGCACGGTGAATATCTTAGCTCCGTCATGTTTTCGTGGCAACAGCAGTGCAAAAGCAGTCATGCATTGGCAATGAATGGACATCCGAGGCGTCTGAAAGGGGTTGCCTTCATTGCATAACAGTTCAGACATGGGCTGCAGCCGAAACACGCTGCAATGGTCAACTGCAGCTTAAAACATTCATGAACTGCTTTCATGTGGGCCGTGTCCCCTGTCACGATCAGGAAAGAGATCGGCTGTAGTCGGTAATTGGGGAGGGAGCGTGGTGTGCTGGCCCCCTCCCCGGCCGCGGCTGACGTAATTAATTTATTCGTCGGCCCCTCCCTCAGCTCCCGGCGGCGGAGAGCTGGTGATGCCCGTCACCGAGAGCCACCCGGACAGCGCTGATGCTCCAGTCCAGCCGGCCCTGCCTCAGCCTGCCTCAGGGCAGGTTCTGCTGTCTGTGGAAAAGCCTCCGTGTCAGATTCTGCTCCCTGCAGAGCCGCCTCATCGGTCCTGTGTCGGGTTCTGCTGTCTGTGGGGAGGTCTCGCCGGACGCGCATTACGGCGTTCAGTCAGTGCAGGAGATGCCTCATTACTCCCTGTGTCAGACCCTGCAGACTGAGCGAATACTTCATCAGTCCTTCACCTGGTCCTGCAGACGGCGATACGGCTAAGTGATTGTTAGTCTACCACGGACCCAACGCCCCGTCCTCTTGCCTACAAATCTACTAATGAGAAATTCTAACGGGGATTATTAACGGTGCGGCGGACGCACTCGCCCCGTCGAATTAGGCTCCGCGATGATTGTTTGTTGTAAATGATGTAGCCGGTTGGGTTCGGCAAAGTTTACGAGGAGGGGAGATAAGCAATAACGCCATCTCGAGATTAGAAACATCCTGGCGATATTAGCCATTAAATAGCGATGCTACCCGGCGCTCCGCAGCTTGGCTAACGAACCGTGCGCTCGCGTCGCGGAGTCAGCGCGCGTAAACTCCCGGCATTTCCCTCCGCCAGATCGTAAATCCGCGCGATATGCGCGCGCTGTTAGGCGCTCGAATACACAGCTGCGGAACGTTTGGATTTATTCTCGGGGCTCCACCGGAGGGAGGCGGAACGGGGTCTTTCAAACACTGCAGTCGGCCGGAAACTGAGGGGCAGGGGCGCGGCGAACACTGGAAGTTGCCTGTCAGGGCGGCCTGCGCGAACGTTGTTCGACTGGAGTACTGCGCCGGAGCGCTGTTTGCCGAAGTGTCCGTTTAGGCCATTGCGATCGTCCAATTAAATGATAAACAGGCGCGTCACACGCAGCCATTTCTCACAAACCGTCCATCTTGACAAACAGGCAAGCTACACGAGGCCGTTTTTCACAGATTGCCATTGACAGCGTAAAATTATGCACTGGCCTACGCCAGGGCCTGTCGGCATCATGCCGTCTTTGGACAACGCCATTGACTGGGCGTCCAGCGTCAAGGGGTGAGGCACGTGCATTCAGGCTGTGGTCCGGGCGCACCGAAATCCCGCCGCCAGCCGGAAGGGCGGTAGTGCAGGAAAACAGCCGCGAAATCCCCGCCCGCCGCCAACGTCCGCGGAGGCCACGTCCAAGAAGAAAACAGCTTCTTTAAAACCATTCCCTGGCCTCCGCGAAATGGGCCCCGGATGCACCTGTTTTGTGGGGCGCGACCCGCCGCGCCGTCCAGCCGGCCAGCCGGCCGCCGTCCCAGCTGCGTTCGCGGCGCGGCGCGGGCGTCATGTCAAACGCCGCGGCACTGCGGCGCTCATCGCCGCAATTACGTCCGGCGTCAATTGCTTCCGCTTATCCGGGCAGCATCTGTCCTGCAGCAGTTGTCGCGCTGCACGACGTGACTCAGCGCCGGCCGTCGGCACAGGGGTAGGAGGGGAGTGATCGGGGGTCGAGGGGGCCCTGGGGGCGGCGTGACTCACGCCAGTGATTGGGGCGCCGCCCTGATCTGTCCAGGTCACGCGACTCGCTAATCCTTGTCAAACGCAGGCGAAACGGTGTCGCCACGCCCACTTAATTGTCTTAATCTCCCGGCGCTAATGATGTTGCTGAAACTGAAAAACTGCGCGTCAAATTGGAAACCGGCAAGAGCCCTTCAAACTGCTCATGTATATTCAGGAATTCAAACAAAACACGATGGTCTCCATCCGAGAGGCGGCATTACGCAAAATAATGGTTCTCAACAAACTGAATGAGACGGGGCCGAATGGAAACCTGGACAGCACTTCTGCTGTTTTCAGGTGATCATGCGTCCATGCGCTAACATTTAGCCGGTCATCTTCCGTTCCCACTCGCTTTCATGAGCTTCCTCAAATCTTCAGCGCTCACTGTTCCAATCACTCAGCAGGGTTTATTGTCCCTAGGCCTCTTCACTTGGGCTCTGGCCTTCCGGTTGTCTCTGTGACACTCAGTCTCGGGTCACAGTCCTCTGCTGTTTTCCGAGAGCTTCCAGAAGGCATTCAGACCTTGTTTCCCAAGTCACGGGCTCACAGGAAGAAGTCAGGCACTGACAATGATATTTTGGCGTACGTGGGTGGAGAAGTACTTTCTTGAACTGTTTTCTTCGACTACATTACTTTCAGTAATAATCGGTTACATCAGCCTCAGCCTACAACCAGATGATCACCAGCTATGCCTAAAGGTCCCAGATAAGCAGTTCAACATCGAGCAGATCGAGGGACAATGAGGGTGGGTCATTTCCTCAATGACTGGTCAACATCTTTCGCATAAATGACCCACTTCCCCGCATACGTCCATCTTAACCTCTGGATACCATCTCGAGTGAGCAATGCCCAGAGATCACGGGAAAAGTTATTTCCGCTGGCGAAAGGGCCCGCAATTGTCAGGTAAATCGCAGGCAACAAAGTCACACAGCGTGTATTTATGCTTACATGAAAGCATATAACACGCATGACATACGCACGTTACGGACAACGAACAGTTCAGTTATCAATGTCAATCAGGGAGGATGGTATGACACGGCGCGACACGATATGACAGCCTCAAACAATGCCTGCCGGATGAGGGGAGCTGCGAATGGAAGAGCCATGCGCATTGCGCAGAAATGCGAAAAACTGGTTCTGCTCCATCGAGCAATCAGGAAAAAAAACAAAAGTCATGATCATTACTCAATAAAGTGCGTTTGCCCGCTGAACTGCCAGCTATCGATTGGGGCCAAGCAATGCGTCATTGATCGACATTCACCGCACCTCTTGATGATAACGGGTTTCGCGTGCAAATTGACTGTCTACCGGTTTTCTGGTCCACCGCATTCTTGCATGTACAAAATGGGATCTTTGGAACACGCATTACAAACTCTCTAAAAAACTGTGCCATCAGCGGGGCTAAGAATTTGAACAATACCTCTGATCCCGGCGGAACGAGATGGCATGGGCTCTGAACATCGTGACGTTTCCGGGTTTCTATTTGAACAAATTTTAAGACGTAAATGAACAAAGCTCAAAACACTTAGTGCAGCGTTTCTCTCACGCACAATTCACATGTTCCCCGAAAAGCAAATTGAGAATGACTTCGGATGTCAAGTAATTTTCCAACGGTCTTGCTGTCGACTAAAACAGCAATAAACTAAGTGAGAAGTTGGATAATACAAAACCATGCTTCCAACGATTCATTCGGTTTTCCAAATGACGCTGAATTAACATCATTGGCATCGGGAGTGATGCAGTACCGTAGGAGGGTAGAAATCTCACATTAAATATTGACCCGTTATTACGTTTCAAACTACAGCTGGTCTGGAAACACAAAATCCGAACACAACACATTCAGAATGGCTAAACGCCCTTTCAGCACCGCAAATGATACGTTCACAACGGTCTTACTGAGGTTCTTCTCACATTGGTACCTTCATCGCTATACACACGTGTGACAAGTAATCATTACTACAAATTTAGCAAGAACTTATCAGTTCTCGTGATATTTGCCGACATAATCTAATGAGATCAGTCGTGGCTTCATCCACCATAAGAGAACAAATCAAGTTCACGTAATGAGCCTTTTCGATTATGCTCAAAACCGTAAACGCAGTCAGTGCAGATGGATCCAACAGTCAACGCGACAACTGACCGCACATACTACTCGACAACATATCACAGCTACTGGCTTTCCGATGAAAATAGAGCCATAAACACGCCTTTTGTAGCAATATGCTGAGAACTATACCGGACATTTGTTTACAATATTTGTTCCAGACAGAACAAATATATCATCTGCAAACAGATGAATCCTACGCGATTTAGTATCAGAGGACAACTGCATCGCTTTCATCCAGTTTGATGAAATTATTGTGATAAAAACTCGATGCCAAAAGGCTCAGGAAAATGCTGGCCGCGAGGAAGTTTGTCACTGGATGTCCATGTAAAGCTTCTTCGAACATCGAAACATGAAACACTTACGGTCATCTACAATATCGATTGTTTTTTCACTCGCAAGCCAGCCCCTCCATAATACCGGCTCCTCCGGCGTCACGCCCGTCACTCCCGCTCACAGCAGCGTCACGTGACGCCGGCCCGCGCACACCGGCGCTCCGCCACGCGCCGTCGAGCGCCGACAGAACACCTGGACGACCGTATCACAACACCGCCGAGCCCGCCTCGGACGGCCCGGCTCCGCGCCGGGGTCCTCCGCGCGGCGGCGAGCCGCACCGGCGCCCAGCACGGCCGGACCAGCGGCCAGCGCGCCATCAGACCACACTCTCGCGCTGGTCCAGCGGCGAGCCGCGCCGCCGCCCAGCACGGCCGGACCAGCGGCCAGCGCGCCATCAGACCACACTCTCGCGCTGGTCCAGCGGCGAGCCAGTCCGCACCACGGTGTCGCGCGCCGCGCCCGGCCCCCGTTCCGTGGTCTATGGTGGCGTAGATCACCGCCGACCTGGGGTCGCTCCTCCGGCTCGCCCCGCCCGGCCTCGGCAGGCTCAGTTCGGCGTACTGGATGCCTTCGTCCTGCGGCGGAGGTCAGGTCAGGTCAGGTCGGTTACGTCGGACCAGGCCGGGTCAGGTCAGGTCAGGCCGTGGCAAGTCAGGTGGGATGCTATCAGATTAGGTCAGGCCAGTTCAATATAGGCCAATTTCATTCGACCCAGATCAGGTAAGGTCAGGTCAAGCCGGTTCAAGTCTGAAATTGGCGGGTCGGACTAGGCTACATCAGATCAGGGTGAGTCGGGCTATATCAGACCCAGCCGAATCAAACCAAGCCAGTTAGGATATGTATGTTCCAAGCCGAGTCACTTCGGGCGAGTTTAACTTGAACTGGAGCAGACCGCCGAGGTAAGGTAAGGTTCTCAGGCCAAGCGAGGTAAGGCAGTACCGTTCTATTTCAGATCGGAAACGTACGGGAGGTCAAGTCAATCTACATCGGCATAGGTCACCTCACACTAAATCGGGTAATAGAACGGGCCAGAGCACGCTCGCCGTTCACCTATACCGATGGACCAAGTTTGCAGCACCATTGGCGCTGAGACGGCGCAGACAAGACCTTTGGGAAAAGTTTGACAGAGCCGGAACGCCGGGCCCAGAGGCCTGGGAGCAATGCACAGCAAAATAAGTGAACGATGTTAGACCAAGTTACGGGGCACAGTGAATAAGGCCCACGTGAAAGGTCACGCGAGCAATCGGCGACTTCCAAATGTGATGGCCTCTCTCGAGGCTGGTGGTCACAAGAAAGGCGTGTAAGTGTTCGAAAATGGTCCTCCGAGTTGGGATTATGGTCTGAGTTGAAAAGGTTTCGGTCGTATCAGAGTTCAACGAAGTAAAAATCTCCGGGAGGAGCACAAAACTTATCCGGTTAAAAATACGATTTCCGAGGTCGTGCAGGGCAACCGTGCCACATGCTGTGGGCCAAGCGGCTCGGACATGGCGCAAGATGTCCGCGCTCCCAGGCTGTCTACCTGGCTGAAGCCGTCTTTGGCGGTGATGTGCGCGCCGACCCCGCCGGGCGGCGTCAGCAGGTTGCTCCTGGCGCCGACGTTGACGTGGTTCAGCAGGCGCGTCGACTCCACTACCCCGTAGTCGGGCCCTGGGCGAACAGCTTCTAGCGTCAGGTCTCAACACCACGCCGCGGCGGCGGGTACGAGACACGGCGGCGAATCGGTCGGAGTCGGGGTCCTCACGGCTCGACGATAGCCAGGATCAGTCTCGACTCTGTGACGTCGCGCGCCAATAATTATGCTTACCACGTGTGTCATGAGGCTCCAGCTGCTGGAAGCTTAACGACTGCGCGGTCGCTGTGATCTCCGCACAACGCAAGCGGCGCTAACCGGTCAGAACTGGCCCCGGTCGGCGTCGCCGCGAATAAAAATGTTTTGGTGTTCTGCGCTGAAAGGCTCCGACCAAAGTAAACATTCCCATTCTTGCCGAATAACCAATGAAGTTTACTCCGCCAACAACAGTGGGCTGTTGTTTATAATGGGAAACGATGAATCAACAGCACGTCACTTTGGCCCGGTGATCGTTGCCCGAGGTCTGAAGGGCCTGCGTATTGCTCATTACGGTCGCTGATGGGGCGCACAGTGAAAATGTATGGGAGTGGGAGCGAAAAATGCATTTCTTCGCGGTAAACACGGCATCGATGGCTGTAAGGGACAGTGATATTCATTTGCACTTTCTAAAGTGCTTGAGAATTTCGCAATGCCTGCCCCAAAACGCACTTCAGAAACGGCCGGCAACAGCCGCTACCCGGACCAGATGGCCGCGCGCCAGAGTCTGCCGGCGTTTTCTGCCGGTCGGCGGCGTCTGTCGGCGCTCACCGTATCTGTCGGGGACCACGTCCGGGTTCGGATCTTCTGCCGGCGTCAGCTTGTCGGCCGGCTGGTCGGCCGGGACGTCGGCCTCCGGCGCGGCGCCACTCCTGGCTTTGATGACCAGCGACGAGTTGACGAGGTCCGTGTGGCACGGCCGGCTCCGGCTCCGCCTGCTGCGGCGAAACGGCGGAGACCGAGGCGGTCAGACGGCCGCCGGCCAGAGGACGCCCCTCCGGGCGCAGGTCTTGTGCCGCTCCGACCGGGCACGCCACCGGGGCCGGGCGTGGTGATCGGGCGTTCAACGGAAATCTGGCTACGATGTCGCCTAAAATTTTCCCATTCGTGTGACCTGTTTGACCCGAGGAAACAATGCGCAACGCCAAACGTTCGTCCTCCCCCTCCAAAAAAGAACCAGATAAAAAGGAAGCAGTGGGGACCGAGTTTAACTGAACAAGACACGCAGCACTAACCAGCACTTGGCTCCGAGGTGCAAATTGTTAACAACCTGAAGAATAACGTAAAATAACACGTTTGAAATAATATCAAGCTGACAACCGTGGAAAAATGTCAGGAATGCGTGGTGCGCGCTTTGGCTGCCTGGGCCTTCCATCAACACCAAAACACGGCCGGAGTTTTCTTTGGCACCGAAGTTTTCTTTGGCCCCGCCGTCGCCTTCCTGCCGTCTATCAACACCGGTTGGCGCGCGGTGCGCCGTCCGCCGAGTAAGAGGGCGGCGCACGCACCTGCTGCCCCTGATGCAGGCCACCACGCCGATGGCGATGATGATGAGGGATGCGACGACGCCGATCAGCACGCCCAGGATCGGCGTCACCGAGACGCCGTCGGCCCCGGCCGGCAGATCCGCTGTCGGTCGGAAAAACCGCCAGCGCCCACCGTCAGACTCCGGTGAGAACAGGTCATCGGGCCAGATGGCTGGAGTAGGGCAACTCAGGCCAGGAATCTCAGGTCAGTCGACAATAGTGGGGGCCGCTCAGATCGGGAATGTCAGGTCAGATGACCAATTTAGATGCCTGGAATGGGACCAGTTCAGGTCAATAATGCCAGGTCAGATGAGGGACTTGGGTGACTGGAATGGAGGCAGCTAGGAATCGCCCCGGCGCATGATAAACTATCGAGACTATGTATGCGCGGCGAGACGTACATTTACAAGGCGACCGACACGGCAAGATTAAAACTTTGTTCCTAACCGACTGGTAGTGCCGCATACACTAGCTGCACCTTGAATAAATCCCGGCTCTACCATAATTGAAAAGGGCAATGGGTGCGGCTATTTTCCACGCTGGAGCACCTTTAGCGGGTGCATACGTTACAGCCTCTTTGTGTTGGTCAGGAAGACTGCTGGCGCATGGGAACGAACAGAAATTGGAACCAGAAACCAGGTACGACCACGGACACGTCTGAACTGCCCGTCCTATATGCACGTCAAACACACATGGTCGCAAGAGAACACGTTAGCCTCTAATTGCACGCCCGATTTACCTCATGGTTTCACAGAGGGGTGCCCAGTCGGGGTGTGCGAAGCCCGGGGCCGGGGAAGGATCGCCACTGACCTGTGCTGCTGCTGACCCGCTTCTCGGCCGTCTTCAGCGTGAAGCCGTCCAGGGTGACGGGCCGGCTGCGGCCGCGGCTGTTAGCCGAGTACAGCTCCAGCCGCAGCTCGAGGCCGGCCGGCAGCGCCGTCACGGAGAACGCCGGCAGCGGACGGCTCAGGTTGCGCACCAGCCGCCGGCCGGCCGCGTCGAACAGCTCGGCCACGAAGTGCTGCGGCAGGCCGCCGTCGAAGCCGGCCGAGCAGGCCACCTCGAGCGACTCGGACGTCTGGTTCATCACCGTGCAGTTGCGCAGCGGCTCCGGAGGACCTGCGAAAGGTCAAGGCCCGACCTATTCTCAGCTTTCCGGACACTTAGAACACAGCGCACAACTGTGTGGACCTCAAATCTGCTCCTTCGGGAAGGCTCCCGACGCATTTCGACCATAAATTTCACGGCGTTAACTGCTGCTGGCGGATCGACTTACCTAGCAGACAAATGGGGAAACGAACTACCGAGACAGGCCTCATCAGGCTTGGGGATCGACACTCGATCTCGCCGACACGTGAGCGGCATTTCGAAGCCCGGCGCCGGGCGCCGGCCAGATACGGCAGTCCCAAATGGCACAGCAACCTGGACACGGAAAGGTGAAACAGCGGGCCACCCGGACACTCCATGAGCAGCCGGCAGCCGCTCCAGCGGGAGGGTCCTCCCCACGTCCGGCGAGCTTGCGCGGGAGCGGCAGGAGCGGAGAGGGAGGAGGGGAGGACGCCGTCTCTCCCTCACCGGCGGCCACGATGCTGAAGACGCAGGGCTTCACCATCCGGCCGATCGGGTTGCTGGCCATGCACAGCAGAGTGCCGTAGTCCAGCTCGGTCTTGGGCGTGAACGAGGCCCGGCTCTGCAGCCCGCGGGACTGGATCTGGACAGAGGCGGTCCGAGTCGGAATCACGGCCACGCGTGTGTCCCCATCCCTCGGCAGGGGAGTATTGTTGCTCTGCTTACATGCGTGCAGGAGCGCCTTTTAGGTACACAGGCAAAGAGCCATTTTAGGTAGTTTCTGCCCTTCCGGAACAAAGGCAAAACACGACGGATATAGCCATAAATTAAGTAATCTGCACTACATCTTCAAATATACTCATTACATCTTAGTAGGAAGGCGCACATGTGATTTGAGATTCGTCACCTTTTACGACAGAAGCATTGCGTGACCCACATGCCAAGCCTGGTATTTCAGAATCGGATCACATTCCAGAGCATCGATTCCCGTCCACGAAGCCTGTTTGACAACATGACAACTGGCGGCGCGTCGCACCGTCTTTCGTGCACCCCTCCACGGCCCGCCAACGACAAAGACATCGTCGCATTCAGAACCAGAGCCGCCCGCGAAAACGTCTCGGCCCAGCGGCGAGCCTTCAGCTGGCATAAAAGGAAAACACGCGTGAAAGCGAGCTGCATAAAAAGGCCGACTCGTCGGCCTGCCGCGGCCGTCCTCAGACCAGGCGCCGGCCTGACGGCCGGAGTTCTGGCCGAGGTGGCGCGCCGCCGCCGCCCGCGCCCCTCGTCACGTGTTACACGGCCCCGTTACGGCGGCGTTACCTCGCCGCGGCAGATGCGGCGGAGCAGGGCGCACTTCTCGGAGGTAAACAAGGCCGTAACGACGCGGAGAACGCGGCCCGGGCCGCAGACCGACGCCATTTTGACAGTGGCGCTCACTGCGCGGCCGCGTCCAATAATTTGTCTAGAAACAGGTTCGTTTGCTTCGGAATAGGCGACTTTTGTGTCGGCAGAGCGGTCGGGACCTCATAAAAATGCAAAAGGCATTAAAAAAGCAAACAGGCTGGAACGCCCGGGTGAACCACGCCGCGCAAAGCGAGAAGAGGTTATTTTTATTGCGAGCCTTTCGGTCCTCTTGATGTAATTTTTAACTCAAGAGGCTTGCGGCGAGATACGAGTTTTGCATTTTGATACAGACATCACACCGGTTTCCACAATCCTCGGTTGATAAAAAGAGAAAAAAGCGACCGAAAAACGAGTCATGCATAATATATCAGGCCTTCTGCTCATTCATTTGTTTTCCAAACTGGTTTATAAATGAACCGGCTGAATGGAACGCAGCAAGTACGTCAGCAAATTGTGCTTCACCTTAAATACATAGAGGAAAAAAACGCAAAGGAGCGTTCATCACCTTGCCTTGCAGAATGATCACGCCAAACGATTTCTCCATGAAGTCATTCCAGCCTGACAGATGACTCTGGCAGCAGCGCAGCGCGCGTCCCGGTGCGCCGCCCGACAGCGAAAACAAACAGCCGCCGGTAACGACCTGTCGACCCGCCCCGTCGCCGAACTACCTGCGAGAAGGGCAGGTCCAGCGTCTCGGTGGAGCTGTTGAACTGCCACTTGAAGGTGACGTCGGCAGGGTTGGCGTCCACCTCGCAGGTGACCGAGGCCGCCTCGTTCCTGGCCGTGCCGTACCTGGTCTCCTGGCCGGACACACACACGGGTGCGTCTGGCGGCAGCCAAGGGACAGCGGTCACAAGCACAGGCCGATCTCTGGTCATGTTTCGTGATAAGTCACAGGCCGAGGCGGGTCTGGGTTTGGCCAGGACCGACATCGTTAAATGATTTAGGATGAACGTTTTCCGTTGTCTTCGCTGCTATATCAAGAAAAGATATGTTGTTCTGGGTCATTTAAATGGCAACCAGAGACACCTGCAGTGGACTGCCTATTCATGATTTATTTATTGGTGATATTACAAGCTAGAATCAGACCTTGATTAAGATGGTTATCTGCAGGTTAATCTTTAAATAACGATTACAGTATTGTCGCCGTTTAGCCTTTCACACAAGCTGAATCTAGGCCAATATGTCATGATGGTAGCGAAGGTGAAAATCTGAAGAAAAAACATTACAAGCGCAGTGGCGTTCAGCGACAAAAAAAAGAAGCGAAAATAATCTAAGTGTCCAACAACAGCTTGTTAGTACGTCAGGTATGACCCCGTGGTCTTTCTCTTCCAAATGCATATTCAGGGATGGGACGGCAGAGCTTTTGGTATTGCAATGGAACATCAGTAATCTTGTGGTTTGACATTTCGTCTATGTAAAACAGAGGAAGAAAAGCTCAAAACACTACCAGATAACACGAACATTTTTTTAGAACTTCCACACTGGCTGACTGTGGATGAGGTAAATGCACTTTGGAATAAACGACTGTACAACCTAAACTGCCGCAGCTGTGTGATATTCAGAATAAATTTCCATAGGCCAGTTGCCAGCTGGGCCAACTGAAAATATCGAACACCAAGGCGACTTGAACCCCATTTGCCACTACATATGCTGCGACCCCACACACGCACCTGTAGTGGTCAGTGAGGTCAGTAATGGCCTTCACCCTGTCCAGTAACGAGCAGACCCAACCGGAAGACGTTTTTATGAGGTGGGAAGCATTCAGCATTTAATGCCCGTGGAAAGCATTTTTGCTCTCGCCCATTTACAGTTGGTTTATTTGCATAATACCTGATAATCATTACCAAAACTTCAGTTACGACACATGATTTCGTCAGAAAGTTTCCCATTGAAAAAAAGAATCATTACGAGAATGAGTGGCGACCAGCAATAATGACCCACTACAGGAAAAGGTCTAAAGTAAGGCTTACAAACTACCTCGGAGTTAAATCCAATTTGAAGAAATGCGGTGCGGTTCTGCCTAATGCAAATAACGTCTGGATCCCTGTTATAGGACTGCACACTAAGTCGAGAGTTGCTCTGTCAATAGTTTCGTGCCCGGCTCGGTGGCGACGCTGCAGGGAGTTCAAACACCGCCCGACCAAGTCCATTTGTCACAGTTCTTTCCGCCTTCACCATTTCTTTGCGTCGTTCGGCGTTTGTTCGGCGCATTCAGCCAAGTTTGTTCAATCAAAACAGGAGTCAGTGGATCGGAACTCCTTTCATCGGCCACCCCCAATCAGCCGGTCCCGAACGGAGCGCGTCGGCCGAGATTTCGCAGCGAACGCCGCCGACCAATCTCGACTTCCGGCGGCCGTGCGACCGAGACGCCCGCGACGCCCTCCCCCCCCCCCCCTGTGGGAGCGGCGCTGACCCATACAGGCCCCGGAGCGACGCGGACCAACCGGAACCGGGCCGGCCGTCCTCCTCCAGCATTTCGCCGCCCGAGGCGTCGACCGGCGGCGGGCGGCGGTGAATGCTAACTCAATCAGGCCGGCGCGCGGCCGGCGGCGTTTTTCGGCCACGACAGGTCACGCCAAAGCCGCGGAAAAACAGACAAGATGGAGCGGCAAACAGTGCCGGCGCCGCCCTCCGAGGACGCGGGCGAGCGGCTGCCGCGGCCGGCCGGCCGCCTGATGGCCGCCGGACGTGACCTGGGTCAGCGCGCCTCATCGCAGGTCACAGTCAACCGAGGAGCCGGCGAGGCTCTGAACCAGTCCCCAACAGAGGCCTGGTGTGTGGTAGTCCGTTCTCCCTGTTATACTAGGGATTTGCAACGGCTGATAAAACTTTCCGTGTAGCACACGAAGTGTTTTTAAGAGAAAGAATGTGCGACCAAGGAGCCAATTCAGCAGAGAATCCAACGGCATTATTGGGTTGTCCGCGCAACCTGTCATTAGTCCTCTCACTGCTGGCCTGGCTCGCGATTCGCCGGCGCTGCTCGCCTTAGATCCATTTCCCGTTCGGAGCGACTATCCGGGCGACTGTCTGAGACGCGGCCGACGACACGCCCATTGTGTAATCGGCGACGCCGGCGACGAGGCGCCCGTTTGTTCAGCAGCTCAAGTACGCCGCCGACGGCGCGGAAGGAATCGATCCGGCAGTCATTAGTCGGCGAAACACTGAACCTGTCGCCGGGGCAGAACGCGGCGGGCGCAACGCGGCCATCTGACGACGCGACGGCTGTCGATACGCGCGGCCGGCCGCACTCCGTCGCCGGCGGCGGAGCGCAGGAGACCGCCCCGCGCCGCCGAGCGACGGAGACCGACTCCTCGCCACCGGCCCGACGCGAACGAGATCCGGCGAGTCGACCGGGGATGCCTGCCGACGAGTACACCGGCCGAGCCGCCGAGAGGTCGGGTACGGGCGCCTGGCGGAACACGGACGGGCCGGACGAAGAGCGCCCGACCGTGGCTTCTCTCCGGCGGAGGCGCCGGTATTCCACGGCAGGGCAAGGCGTAAGCATTCCTTCGCGTCCATGACCGCGGTCGCCGATCGGCTCTGCCGCGAGACCGGCGGCCGTCGCAGGAGCGCGCTCACATTTGACGCCGAGGTGGACCGGCCGGCTGACACCCTCTCCCTCCGGGTTGGCGGCCCGGCAGACGTAGTTCCCGGAGGAGTGCCGGGTCAGGTTTCGGATCACCAGGCTGCGGTCGTTGATGCTGATCATGTCTCCGACGCCGGCCCGCGGGCTGGGCCGCACTGGCACGCCCTGCAACACACCGGACTCACTCATCACCGTCACAATGTACGTGCAACGAGACGTTTTTATCTTAAAATTCACATCACAAAGAGACAAGCAATGATTTCAATTTGACTACCTGGGATGCAAATTCATGAGCTTTGAGTAACTCATCGGGTTAACTCGCCATTCCGGTTGAAGACAAAAGCTAACAAAGCCTCTTTTCCTTCATCGTCACCAGTCAACTTCGTTCTTTCACGTTAGCAGCGATAAGCGACTGCGGTAGCGCAGAACTACCGAAATAACGCAATGAGTGGGCAGAGGCACGGGAACTCCTCCACAGTGGGCGGGGGCAAAGAAGGATTTTGGGTAGATGTTTTTCAGTCAGCGCCAGGGTCAATGTCAAATTTTAAAACTTGGGGGAGCACCTGCCTTCTCCTCCCCACCCGCTCGCAGCGCCCTTGTGAGTGGGTGAAATTATCGGGAGTACTCAGGTGAGGTCGCGCTGTAAATATAAGATTTAATACTAAACATCGAATGGCGCGAAGTGTTATGCAGGCTTTGACGTCCATCGACGTATCGATGCTTTGGGACCACGACGTCATTTTTTTCTGTGAAATGTCCTTCCGGACTCTTGTCTTTCGCGAAGTATAATCCGCATATTCACGCCACAGTTATGATATAGACTCTTTCCGCCCATTATCACGGACCCTGAGCTACGCTTACCCAAGTGCGATCTACCTTTTAGCCCTTCTGAACGAGAACAAATATTTTCCCCGAACATTTTCTGACTTCGAAAATCTTACAATGACGTATGTAAACACGCGCCGCTGCCGCCAAACAACTGTCAGCGGGGGCGCCAGGTCACCTTCGGGCGCCGCTCCCCCGGTCAGGGTCCCTGGCGGCGCCCCTGCGACCGGCGCTGTCGTCCGGCCGTCGGCGCCGTCCGACGGCCGGCCGTATCGCCGGCGTCAAGATTGGACACTAATAAAAAGGCCATCTCGCCGGCGAGCGTCGGCGAGGCACGGCCGGAGCAGGCGGCGCGCTGCACCAGGCGACGGCCGCCGACGCACGCGGAACGCTCACCTCCGGCGGGACAACAGGAGAAAAACAACCGCCCACCGGTGTTTGACGCATGGCGTGACCTGAGGAGCGCCGGCCGTGGACGGCGATCGGACTCAAGGTCGGATCCGAGCGGTGTCCCGGGAACAGCGGGGGAATTCGGGACCAAAGGCGACTCAGGACCAGAGGCTCAGGATCAGAGAGGAGACCCTGGATCAATGAAGAGACCTATGACCAGCACGATTAGCGGGGAGACTGGAGATTAGCGAGGCGACAGGCTCAGAGGGGAGACTCGGAGGTGCCCCGAGGCACGGAAAATGCCAGGACGCGCCGTCCGCCGCAGGCTCGGTGGCCCCAGCCTACCCACCGTGAGCCATGCCAGCCACGGCCGGTACTGTACGGATCAGGTCCGACCCCGGCCGGCCAGCGGTGGCCTCAGGCCAGCAGCACGAGGCCGGCGTCACACGCACCCTCCTATCACGGGGCGGGATCGCGTGTCACCGCGTGGCAGCGTGACACGGGCAGTCTCAGTGGCGGCCAGCGACGTCCGGGTGCCAAGTGGGTGACTTAATGTTCCCTGGACCAGGAGGACGGCCACTGCCAGGCCGGGCCAGGTAGGAGCACGCTTGTTCAGTCTGGCGGTACAGGATGAGGCTACAATGATAAGAGGACGACTGGCTGTACTCTGAATTAGAACGATGCTTTAAGAACCCCTATGATCTTTGCGTAGCCGGTTCACTGGTCAAAAAAAAAGAAATGAACTGGATATATCTTCGATCCGGATTTGCATCTTGACGCACATTCAATTGGCAATGCCCCAAGCAAAAAGCAAAAATGGCTCGATTGCTGGAAAAAGGCCGTTTGTGTACCGCACCGCCTCGTTGTTCAACGCGTTACCACCAGACGTCGTTGACACGTCTTTTCAGTTCTTCAGACGCAAACTAAAGCAAAACCTTATTGCGTTTTTTTTTTTACAAAGTTAGGCTGACATGTGGGACGAGTGTACTGTGTGTGTCTTACCTCCTGTACCCTTCACGGCTGATGATTCTGGATCGAGAGTAACCGCTGTGGCCTCGGCAATGTTTTGGAGCATGATCCCATGATGTAAATAAATAAATAAATAAATAAATAAGGAATACTATTCCTCGACACACAGTCAGAAGAGACCTACTTAGGAACGTGGGACATAACCACATTGGATTGCGTGTCTTTGGATTTAGGGTCCCACAGATTACGCAAACGACGCTGCAAGAAGGGGTCCGTGACCTGCGTGGTGGTGATGATTGGGAAATAGACACTAAGGTTTAATGATCACTGCAGGGGAGGGATAAGAAGAAAAAAATGAGGCAAATAAAATGCATAGACGATCCCACTTCCAGTCACACGACACCACACGAAGACCAGATAGATCCCCGTGTTTACCCGGACGGACTGACGCGTGGGCCAGCTGTGCTCACGCCCTACACCCTGCAGCCAGACACCTGGACCAGACACATCGTCACCTACAGTAGATAGACGAGATGGATGCCAGACAAAAGAATGGTACAAAGCCACGATGTACGCACGTCCTGCAGCCAGACGAGACTGACACCCCGCTGTACTCGTGCCCTGGAGCCAGACGGACTGACTGGCTCTGACTGACTGGCTCACAGACCGATGCGCAGCCCAGCTGTACTCACGCCATGCAGCCAGACGACGCTGTAGACGGCCGGGTTGGCGCGGATCACGCAGTCAAAGTAGACGTCGCCACCCTCCTTGATGTCGTCCGCGTCCAGAGCGTACCCGAGCCGGGCGCTGACAATCGGCGCGTCTGGGCACAAGGTCACGTGACATGACGTGACGTGACGCGGCGTGATGTGGCGGTCAGCGGTCCTCGCAGCGCAGACTTGCTGACGAACACTCCGGCCACATCTTTCACACGTTCTGGGTAAAAACTACTGCTCCGTACTGCAATCAGCCCACCGACGTAACCGCCTACATCTGTCGAACCGATGAGTCTGCCAACAGAGCAGCCGAGCAGGAATCTGCCGTGTCTGACCGGCCTGGTAACGCGGACCATGCCAGGAACGTAGGCCCGAGCTACAAGTTTGCCCAGAAATGCCCGTTTCTGCTAGTCGAGACTGGGTTCGGGCAAACTTTGGCCCGCCAGAGTTCGCAGCGGCCCGGCGCTTACCTTTGAGATTTCATTACCACTGTCATAGCCTTTATGTGAGGGATAATGTATTGTGTTGCATTACGAGTATATTGCATTATATTTTTATTTCAGCTGTGGACTCGTTAACCGGAAGGCAACAGCGTCGTTTCATGCTCGTGTGAAGTTAAAACCAAACTACAACACTTCGTCATTTGGTGCCAACTGATCTACGGGTATTACGAACTAAAAAATAGTAAAGAAAGAAATAATGGCATCACATGAGAAAAAATAGGAAAACACGCAAAAACTGACCCACAAAAACGTCATATAACCAAACCATGCGTCAGCGTTTCTTTTCGTTAGTATTTTAATTGTTTTTTGACGTTCTGATCTCAGTGGACATGTCTGATGTGCAGGCAAGCTCTACTGAGGAAAATACTCCAACAATGTGGTGAAGTAAGCCCTAAAATAGAATAACTGACAATCTTATAAGTTAAAGGAATATTGAAATATTATGTCTGCCTCTTAAAAAATGCTTATTGAATTTGAAAGAGACAAGAGAAGCAAATAGGAATGACCCATCTAATCTGTAACGAAGTCTAAAAATGTTAGAGTTCTTCTTGCTTAGCGATCACTAACAGAATTCTGAGATCTAAAATCACTGGCCCTAAGAGCCATTTCTCGAAATCCAGCCATCTCATCAATACTGGACGAGTAACCAGCACCCGAGATAAAAGTGCACTGATTCCTATGGGGTAAACGTAAAGCGTTATAAACACAACGAAGGTCTCCGCAGGAAAGCCACGTTTTCGTGTCCGACGTTGCTGATTGTGCCTTTATTTCTGTGCTACTTCGACGACATTTTGCTGGGCCAAGAGAAGTCATGATCGGCAGGTCAGTTCGTACAACGTTGGTCTCGCCGACCCCTGACAGGACAGGTTCGAGTCGCCACGGCACTCGATATTTGGCTATTTGGTCGTAGCCTCGACGGCACATTAAACTTTTCCCACGCAATTCACCGTTGCCTGGACAACGGCTACGGCGATGGCTATGTCGGTCTACACAACAAGTTCTTCTGAGCAAATGGTTTTCGTCTCAAACACCACCGTGCACACCATTCGGATGAAAACATCAAATTTATAGAACAAAAGTAGTTTGAGGGTTTCAGTACTAAATACGAAGATGCATCGATAAAAAGCTTTCCCGTGGAATAAAGATAGAAGTGAAGAAAACTACTGGTGCTGTCAGGACAAGTTTCAGGAGCCTTCTTCGCATACGTTACCTTATACATAACAGTTTAATGAAAGATTACTGATGTTGAATTACCAACACCAACAATGCAGTCGTCTCCACACCCGATGTTACATTAAAATGCGCAGGAGCAACGGCAGAAAACAAGCCGAGCCAGCAGGTCGGCCCGGTCATAAGAGTTTTGGAGATCGATAGTTTCGTGAGCACACGATGCTGAATCATATCGATTTTATTTGAAGATGGTTCGATCTTCAAATATGTTTGCAATTTCATCCCCCAAAAATTACCTTGCTCCTCTGTTTGTTCGTTTTTTTTGATAATTATTCTGGACGTGGTATTTTGGGGGCTTAAGCATTGTCTTCATTTCATAAAATAAGGATCTCGAAACGTTCAGTGCTGACCGCGGAAAAAATAATGAGCTGGCGTAATCTTTCAACTGGCAGTTCCTTGGCCGCAAATACTGAGGCCGATCGACGGCTATTCCCGATTATCTGCAACAACCGTTGTCATTCCTTCATACTGTGAAAGAAAAGAAATCCCGGCAAATAACGGGTTTGGCTGTTAAAAACGAAATCACATTTTTAAGCATTCCTTGAAATTTGGGGAAAAAATACGGTGGAACTCTGATCATGCTCCCACAAAACACCTTACTGATCGTAAAACCGCCCACTTTTGACCACGACACTGATAAACAGACCCGTCAGATTGACTGAGAAACAGAAAGACAGATTCTCCAAGATTTCTGCAGACCACAAATAATGTTTTTCCATTTTACATGTATTCAAAGAAGAGCTGCCACTTCATAACCCGCAAGCCCGCTTAAGTTTTGCTTTTGCGTGTATATCAATCAGAGTTGGCACTAAATATTAAAGCCGTACGATCAGCATGTTACCTGTTCCTAACATGAGACAATGAGTTCGCTGCAACACCGGCAAAACTTGGCCAGCTGAGTTTCAGCTCGGCAGGAAATACAGTGCCGTGGAAACAAGCCATTCGTTCAAAGTTGTTGGGCGTTCGGCACCCTCCGGCCCGCCGAGAAAAAACACGCGGCGGGAAAAGAGCCATTACAAAGTTTGCAATATGCAAACAGGATGAAAAAACGGGCGTCTGGGGGCGCGGATGAGCGATCGGCTGCGGCAGGCCAGCGCGCCCGGCCCGAGCGCGCCAAAACCGGCGTCCAATCCTTCTAATGGCGCGAACGGCCGCGGCCGCCGCCCCGGCGCGGCCACCATGATGGAGATGGATGCGCGGTGCTCACAAAGCGGCGCGGCGCGGCCGCCCGGATTACGCGGCGCCGCGGTGCCTCTGCGACAAATGGGACGCGCCTCGCATCTCCGGGAGGCTGCGCGCGCCCTTCCGCGCTGGGGCGGGGTGTCGGTTCGTCATCGCTCCCAGATGCCGCCAGGGGGGGGGGGTCCGACACAGCGACAGGGACGTCTTTTAGGGGGCATCTTGGTTATGCTCCCTCATGCAGAAGAAGGGGAAAGAATCTCATTTAAGCTTGATTGACGGGGGTCGCGAAAATACCCAAGACGTGTACGCAGAATTATCCATAACGTCACATTACGAAAAATCGCCCATCATTTTAAGACACACCACCCTTTCTCTAAATCCGCCGAGGAGACAGGCTGTCGCGTTTTCCACTCACATCTGACGTTGAGCAGCCTCTTGTCCCGGACGGTGCCGCCGGCCACCAGGCTGTTCTCCGCCTCGCAGACGATCTCCCTGCCGTTGTCCAGGGTGCTGGGCGTGAAGGACAGCGTGCTGCTCGTCACGTTGCCTAGGCCCGACTCCTGCCGCACGGGACCACGGCGTCACGCGCAGGCCAGCGGCGGCGCGTGACCGCGAGGTCATGCAGACCGCGAGGTCAGCATGAGAAAACGAGCAAAATATAGTGATGGTCAATTTACTCATCCCAAGCAGAGCTCTGAACAAGGGCGCATGACAACACAGTTGGGATAAAATATGTTAGGGCAAAAGCAAAAATCGATGAGGCAACTCGAATCTAAGTAACGAATAACCGCATCTGTTTTTAAGCATGTTCGCTCGTACATGGAGTGATAAAATGGCATCGACGGAGTAGTTCGGTCCAGTGCACAGAAGCAGCCATCCGTTTTGCCCAAAATTATTGTAAATACATTATTGATAATGTGACGACGCTGTCCAGTATTCCAATGTTCCGCTCTGAGCACATTCCGCTTCAAAAAAAAGTTTGATGCCCATTCCTTAATGGAACGGTATTTCATGGTCATCCGCTTATACCTTTGGCTTTACGGACAAGTTATATTTTCTATTCCAGCTGTTTTTGAAAACAAGCCAAAACTGAAAAAATATGGGAGCACATTAAGATTATTGTGGCTTCAGCGAAGAAGTATTGAAAATGGAGCCACACCGCGTGAGATAAAGAAGTAGGTTAACTGATATTTATTCGGAAGCAAAGATCAGCCGTATAGAGAAGAAATAGCCCGCATTTCGCGAAATACCGCCAGTGCGGAAGACCCTGAGATATGATACACGAAGCTGGCCAATAAAATGATATGAACCAAACACGGCCACAACGTTTTTGCAAGTTCGGGCAATGTCACCCCACGTCCAACAGACGTCACATGCACAACCTGCAAGCCGTGAGTTAACTCCCACCGTCTGACGGCCCTCCATCCTGGTGTTGTCCATCCACCAGGAGATGCTGGCGGGGGGTCGGGAGCCGTAAGCCCGACACACGAGGTCGTACGACTTGCCCGCCACCATCGACGTCCGAGGCGACCCGAGAATCTCCAGCCCGAGTGGCCGGACTGGAACGGCAGACAGCGGCCCGTTACCGAGCGGCGGCCGGCAGCGCCCCGGCCAGGGGTCGGTCGGCCCCCTCGGGGCGGAGCTGCCGGCTCGGAGGTGCGGGCAGAACCCCGTCCTGACGGGTCGCCGGCCGCTCCGCCGGGACCGACGGCGAGCGGCAGCGCGCTGGAAGCGGACTTCCGCGTCTGCCCGTCGGGCGCCGACGGCGCCCGGCGACCGGCCGGCTCCGCTCTCTGGCGAGCACGAGATCTGTCGGACCGCGTCACGATTAGCCGGCGACGGGATCCGCCGGAACGGATTCAGTGGTTCGTCCAGATCCTGGAAGCCGGGATTGGAATAAGCCGGATGGAGTCCGGATCTAAGAAGTGGGGTTTGATTTTGAATGCACGGATGCGACCATGTCTAGCCTCACGGTCGCGTGTTTAAAAGGGTCGACTCGATTCTGAATGAGCGGAAGCGCCTCCCACTCGCGTGTTTAGAAGCGTCCGACGGGGCGACCGATTCGGAGGAGACTAATGAACCGGCGTCCCGATTCCGGCGGTTTGTTTGAGCGGGCGATCGCTCGCCAGCCCGCGCCGGTGGTCTGACGCACTGTTTACCGGCCAGAAAACCCGACCGGCTTACCGCCGAATCAGCCGGGAGGCGATGCGTTCAGCCGCGTCCTGTTTGCTTATTCTGAGCTGCTTTTAATGGAATTTTGGGTCCGAAGTTGCAGCTTTGTTCCGCTTTCCACTGCTCTTACGACGGGGCAAACAACGCCACAGGTGGTCGTCAGCGGGCCATTGTTACGGTACTTTAACGTGAAATTGCTCGTTCACTTCGATTCCAGGTTAACGACCTGCGGGATGTATTTTATTATGCCCTCCACGACTGTGCGATCGGTACAGATTGTCCGATGGGAGACAATCGTGTGACACAGGTTAGATTTGCGGACATTCAGGACAACATCAAGATCAGATGTCGTCCCAATAGCCGCGTTTCGCGAAAGAAACCATGAAACGACGCCGCACTCACAGTGCATGTCGATGACGACCTCGCTGACCGCCGGCAGGCTGATGTTGTTGTTGACCGCCGAGCAGACCAGCCGGCTGTGGAGGTCCTCCCGTCGCAGGGCCGGCAGGCGCAGGTCGTTGGTGACCTGACCGGACGCCGAGAGGTCGTCCGTGTCGTCCAATAGCCGCTCGTCTCGGAACCACGTGACCCGAGGAGGCGGACGACCTGTACCCAGTCGAGACGACTGCATTAGCTGATGGTATCAGAGCGCTAACATCATAGAGCACCAGAAACGGCTTGCGCATTTAACAGGCATACATGAAAGTGTTATGGACCTTCAAATCAGACTCTGGCACGTATATCGTTTGGCATTTCGTCCAGGCTTCATTTTCCCTTGTCATTCGATGGCCACTGACTGCGCCACTGTGGCACCTGTTAAGGTCGCCCCTGAGCTCCAGCAATCCGATCCGTTGGCAGTTCGCAAACGTGCGTGATTGGGCACGTCACCTCGCAGTCCGCCTATCGGCTTAGCTAGCTGTGATTTACGGACATTCTGGAGGCCATAGGAGCAATTTGCCGGCGATGGAACGCCAGTGTGCAGCACCAGAATCACTCCATCTCGGCAAACGGCGTCTCATTTAAGCGGTTCAGTCCTCTGAGCATCTCGATCGCCCTAAAGGTCCGCACTGAAACCGGCAAACTGCTCTACGGAAGCAGTATCTAGGATCGCTTGTGCACTTCGTCGCAACGATGGGGATATCCTAGAGTTGACGCGAGATGCAGGGTGTCTTCTAAACTTGACAAACGCATATTGGTTCCCATTTCAGGACAGCAATTCAAAACATCAGCATCACCCTTTGCTCCCTGTACACCTTACGGGATTCGCAAAATGACCCTACCGACATCTCTGTATGCTCAGCGCTACTGCAGACCGCTCCACGGCCCACACTCTTGTGCTTGGATTTGACCTTTAAGGTCGAATCGGCATCGGAACGTTTAGCGTCCATTGTCCCACACCTACGAGCAACAAAGCACTCCATACCCGGAACACCCACTGGCCCACAACATCCCTGTAGCCAGAATTCCACATAACGACGGGAACATCACCCTAAACGGTGACCTCGTTGAAACCCCTGCCCTTTCGTGCCAACCGGAATGATACACGTGGTCCCAGCAGCTGGGCAGCGTGCCACGTGGACGTAGACCGTGGGCGCGTTACTGGAACTGCTTGATCGGGTGCAGGGGTTGGAGTCAATGCAGCAAGGTATGCTTAACATGGGCCCGGCCCCTACCCCCTCCGCTCAGCAGCCTTTCGAATCAAGTTTATGTAAGAAACATCTACCAAAGTTCTCACCAGCGGAGCCACTGCGACACGTGGGCATGGTACACTCTCCCGTTGTCCCACGATCTGGCCCAGTGTCTCACGTGGGCGCGGTGCACGCGCCCGGCGTCTCACCATCTGGCCCAGCGTGTCGCGTGGGCGCGGTACACCCGCCCGGCGTCGCACCATCTGGCCCAGCGTGTCGCGTGGGCGCGGTACACCCGCCCGGCGTCGCACCATCTGGCCCAGCGTGTCGCGTGGGCGCGGTACACCCGCCCGGCGTCTCACCATCTGGCCCAGCGTGTCGCGTGGGCGCGGTACACCCGCCCGGCGTCTCACCATCTGGCCCAGCGTGTCGCGTGGGCGCGGTACACCCGCCCGGCGTCGCACCATCTGGCCCAGCGTGTCGCGTGGGCGCGGTACACCCGCCCGGCGTCTCACCATCTGGCCCAGCGTGTCGCGTGGGCGCGGTACACCCGCCCGGCGTCTCACCATCTGGCCCAGCGTGTCGCGTGGGCGCGGTACACCCGCCCGGCGTCTCACCATCTGGCCCAGCGTGTCGCGTGGGCGCGGTACACCCGCCGGGCGGCGCTCATGATCTGGCTGCCGGCCGCCGCCGGTGGCGGGAATTACGACGTCGAATCCCCGCGGGTGCCGCCGGCTGAATAATTCTGAGGCCGCTGCCATCGACCGAAAGAACTTGTAACTCGGCGGGCCGCCGCGCCGACCGACAGTGACCTTTGACCCGGTCTCGGAGGCCGGTCACGCGGCCGCCGGCCAAACTCGAGCCGGCCGGGGGACCGGCCATCGCCTCTGGCGGCGCAATCTGATGACCTCATCACCCGGGCGGAGTCGCCATCTTCCCGCTACTCCTGACACAAAGCAACGCGGCTGCTCTATGGAAAAAGAATGATTTCATTTTTGCACAGGGAACCCCATTGCCAAGTTTTTTCAGCGCGCGTTTGGCGAACGCCCTGCCGAGCAAGACGTGGATGGGAGCAACGGGAACAGCGTTGTGCTCCCCTTATGCGACTTGCTCAAGGGGCACGACGGTAGCCGTTGTTCCGCCTGCGCCTGATGCCGAGCGACACACAGCCGCCGCCCTGACCGCAGACCAGCCTCCAGACCGGCACGTCCGAGCCGCTCTCGGCCCGCGAGCCAGACGGTCGGCCGGGACACGTCAGCCGACGTCCCGGGCAGCGAGGCCACGTGAGACAGATCACAGTCCCTGTCAGCCATCGGACAGATCAGCCAGTCCATATCAGCCGCCGGACAGACCAGCCAGCCCCTGTCAGCCATCGGCCAGACCAGTCAGTCCCTGCCAGCCACCGGACAGACCAACCAGTCCGTGTCAGCCGCCGGACAGACCAGCCAATCCCTGTCAGCCTCAGGCAGGGGCAATCACGGGCCGAGAAGGCGAGAGTTGCCACAGGCAGCTGAATATCAGCCTTCCAGTTACAGCGAGGTGTTACGAAACCCGCTCCGGCCGTTCTACCTGCATGCGTTCTTCATTATCTGTTGTCGACGGCAGGTAGCTCCAATGAGATTGTCTGGAAACGACGACTGCCGACGGGAGGGTGTCCGACATTTGTCCGCGTCCGAGCGACCTAATACGTGCGCTGTTCTGACACTGTCCAGCCCACAGGCTTTCGCCGCAGGCGCCGGCCGACCGCAGGGGGGCCGCAGCAGCAGGGCAGCAGCAGCAGGGCAGCAGCAGCAGGGCAGCAGCAGCAGGGCCGCAGCAGCAGGGCAGCAGCAGCAGGGCCGCAGCAGCAGGGTGGCGGTCGATCACGGATCGGTGCGGTTGGCCGAGTCTGATCTCCACTGGCCGCCCGGTCGGCTGCGTTTGATGACCGCCGGGCGGCGCCGGCTCCGCGGACCCTCCCTCCGCCACTCGCTCGGGCGGCAGCGGCGGCGGTAAGACCGACACCCCGCCGGCCGCCTCCAGTCGGCCGCCGGGCGGCAACGGCGCGGAAAGCCGCCGCCGACGGCCGGGCGCCGCGGCGTCGCCGACGCTTCATAAAGGTGTGTCGACCACTCGGCCGCGCACGGCGCCGGCCGGAATGGGGCGCCGGGCCGCCGCGGGCCGTTGGCGCCGGCGTCGCCGGTAATTTGATGTCGGTGTTCCATTTGGTGATACCGGCGGTCCACCCCGCGGGTGGCCGCACATCAAAGGGGCTATTTCTCCGGACGACAGTCCGTCAGTTACTCGGCGCGCGGACGTGCTGTAATAGTGCGGCCAACGGCCGGCCGCTGACGCGCCGTTTCCCTGATAACCCTGGCAGCGGCACAGGCGGCGGCCCGTTCTGCTGTATGAGATGTTCGCAGCAAAACGCGGTCACACTGCGCCGTCGAGCTGTGTGCGTCTGAGGTGCGTTTGAGGTGCATTCAGGAGCGGCTGGGTTGGAGGGTATGCCGCTATTGACCCGCTACCGCAGTGGCAGTTCAGGCGCAGAGATGACAGTTAATGCACAGTTGCTTTGTTTTGCGCACAGGCCATTGCTGTCTGCGAATTAGAAAGACGAAAACTGCAGTTTAAGTAGAAGGGGAAAAGAACCCACAGGACATTATGGCACCTGTTTTTTTCATAATGGCGCCTATCTTTCTGACATCTTTATAAGCTGCGTGCCTGAAATGGCACGAATCAGGTAGTATTAATTCAATTTACTTTTCATTTTTGCGCGAGAGACAGAGAGTCTCGACGACATTTAAACATCGCGGAAAAGACCAGACACATACATCTGCATGAGACGCACGTCAGACTCGGGAGACCTGAACTCTACGTGACGCAGGGGAGCAACAGAAGCACTCGCTTGCTCTCTCGTGACAGCCATGGGGACAACTTCCGATGAACCCGTCTCGACGTAAACGACAGGTGAGGTCTCCATCTCAGAGGGAGATGGGACAATATTCGAGGAGACATGCTTCAGCGCGGGGTTCTGGTGAGCTCCCTGATCTCTGCGAGGCACGCAGGCGATGTCGGAGGACTCACCTCCGCGTGCGAGACAGGTAAGCTCCACGATCTCAGAGGGGACATCCGAAGACTCACCCTTGCGTGAGACACAGGTGAGACCTACGACCTCAGGGGCAATGTCCGAGAGCATTATCTCCGCATGGGAGACAGGTGAGGTCTCCGATCCCAGAGGCGACGTCCGTAAGACTCACCTCCGCGCGAGAGACAGGTGAGCTCCAGCTGGTCTCCCTCCTGTAGCGGCCCGATTAGTCCCGTCACGGGCCGGCTGTCGTACAGGATTACCGGCCGCTCCGGCGGGACTGCAGGCAACAGGAAATCGGCGTCAGCGGCACGCCCTTGGCGGATGGCCGTGTCTCTACGTGATCAGAGGACCACGGAACGGCAGTCAGTTTCTGTTGTACGTGTTTTGAAAAATCGTTCGATACAACAGCCCTTGATCCAACCATTCCGCTTCCGCCAATTTTCTTGCAGCACTGATCCAAGAAAGGTGTTACGACTACTTTTATGTAAAATTGGTGTGTAAAATTCCCTTCTTAATCTCCGAATCGAAAGAAGCTAATTCTATCACAGGAAAGCACATCCAGGTACATTCGTGTCCTTGCCCATTGAAACAAAACCTCCTGATCACAAACAGGGACGAAGTGAAAACCGATCCAGCTTCCACCATCATGGTCAGCTTTCAACCATCGATTCCGCAATGGCATTCTGACTCTCTCGTTGTTTGGTACGTTGTTCGGCACGTAAGTCGAACGAACCCGTCGCCTGCGCCGCGAATCGGAGCAAAACGGCAGCCTGCCATTACTCGGCAGCAAAACGTGCCGCAGACACGCCCCGGCCGTCGGCAAACACCGGCCGTGTCGGCTACAAAGACGTGCTGACAGCGACGTATTTCATGTCCACGGTCAGCGTTCACGACCAGCGTAATAAACGTCCAGGGCTTGTTTCATGGTGTCCCGAGCCATGTCTCATAATTTACAGCCGGCGTAAGTGGCGAAATCAACGCCGGCAGCGGCGCATCCAGAACTTTCAGATGAAGGGTCAGAGGCCGAAATTCAGCTGCACGTGGCGTCACTTTGGCCGTAGGTTGCGCACTGAATGGGAAAAAAATAATTTTCGAATGAAGAGGAAACTTTGGCACTGCCAAGCGTTCGTGTTTTGGTAGACCTCTGAGCGTGATGCGCGTTTTGGTCATGGACAGCAAGAATGGGATTCTCGTGAGTTGATCATGGTTGGAGATTTCCGAAAATTACTGGGATCTGAACAAGATTTCATCCATTGCTTTTCAGTCATTGCCACATATGCCTCAGCCCAAATGTTAAAATTTCTGGAAAGTGGAAAAGTCTAGACTGCCTCAACCTTCTCACATTTTCCCACGATCTCTAACCTTGGGGCTGATAAAGGACCTGATAATTTGCCTACAAGATTTATCTGTGAACAGTTGATCAAAATCTGGAACGTGTTGAAATTCGTCTTGATCTAGAGCGCAACATGTGGTTTACGTTCATTTTTCTTTGCTCGCGAAAGACATTTGGAAACAATACAGTGAGTATCAAGACCAATCGTCGCTTGCAAAAAAAATGTTACAATAATGTAACTAATAACGACAGAATAATTCATAACTCATCTAAATAATAACATGGTAATGACAGGAATCTGTCTCTCCCATTAACAACATCATATTTGGTCACGAGAATGGGTTTTATCATCGGTCGAGAACGTGCTATGCCGTGCTAAATCGTTCACACAGTCAAGAAAATTAGGAGTTAGCGTTCGAAACAAGGGAAATCATCAGCTACCGCCAGCGAACATTTCCGTTTCAGCTATTCTGATTGCCTACTTCTGCTTCTGAAACGCCTGCAGTGATGCAGCGCGACGAAGCGCTAGAGCGTCCCGACTGAACGGCGGGTGGCTCTGAGTGACAGCAGCCTCAGGCTTTAGCTCCCCTGCCACGACTCACTGATGACGGTCAGGCGGACCCTCTGGTTGCGGGTCGGGCTGAGGGTGAAGTCGACCCGGCACCGGTAGAGCGCCTGGTCCTCGGGCCGCACCGTGTCCAGACGCAGCGCCCCCGGGCGGCCGTGGCTGACGAACGTGGCACGTGACACGCCCGCCGTGCCGTCCGAAAATGATCGGCCGCCGCGCGCGTCGAAACTGCCGCAGAATGCCGGAATTTCCACAGAATAGAAACAATGGTCAGGACTGTCACAGAATTATTACGGAAGTCAGAACTGTCACAGGACAGAGCGTCCGAATGCCAGCACTGACTCAAAAGATAAACAGTCATCAAGTCAAACCTAGAGGGGAAGATCACGTGTCATACGGCCATTTGCAGATAAGAATCGCCGCAATCTGTTGCATATTCTGTGTGGATTATTCACGGGTTAGAGTCGCTCAGCGCCCAATTTCGGCCGCGGGTCAGTCGAGAACTGGCATATATAGGATCGCAATGGCTACCACATCGTAGTGTCACACAACTGGTGGCAGGTTAAATTTTCGCCACAAAACCGCCTTTAACTAAAACTGCTCGATCTGTAAAAAGGATTTTGCACAGTCTCCGATTCCCAACATCACTGCAGCAGGCATTCGGATCAAAGTGATACGGGAAACGCATTTGCAAATAATTTAGGTATGCTTGTCACAGCAGAACATTTCATTACGTTTCTGAGCCCACATTTTCACAATTGATACTATTCAAATTGGTGTAAACACATTACTCTTTGTCAACATACCCCAAACAACAAACGCCAGAATAAAATGGGTTACAGATACAGCTGAAGACATTTTACAAATCAAGTTTTACGTTATCCTATCCAGCTTCCGTTCTACGTTCAATCGTATCCAGTTTTACGTTATCTTTAACACAAGAATACTACGCATTTCGAAAACCATTCATTAACTACCGCAGTGAAAAGCAATGCGCATGCCTACGGGGTATCCCCACAGCATACGTGGGCCATTTGTTCACCTGTAAATGGGTTTTCCCCGGTTGTTTTTGTACCACAGCACGAGCTCCGCCTGATCGTCGGGGTTTGTCGTTGTGACGTCACACGGCAGGTGGACTCGACGGCCCGCCACGCCCACCACGTTCGTCACGTGACCTGTAAACAAAACGCCGACAAGGTGTCAAGGCGACGGAAGTCAGCAGGATGAGGACTGCCTGTAGGCTCAAATCCACGCCACCAAAGGTATACTAACAAAACACGTGCTCCCTTATTACGCCATGGTGTTTCACATTACAACAAACAGCGTCCTTAAAATATATTGATAATATTTGCTTATTCCTGGTCGGATAGCACACGTTTCGCATTGTCAGTGTGGACATGTCACGCTGACATTTTGAAATCAACGTGTTAAAAACACTTAAAGACAGAACTGTTCGCGAGCATCGTTCTGCTCGACAGCAAGATTAGAGAGTGAAGATGGCATCAGGATTTCCGTTTGTGGGAGTGTTTACAAGACACGTGTGACTTTTGGTTTACGAGCACCCGCAAGACAAACATTTCTGTAAGGAACCGTCTTCGGGTACGATTTCTTGGCAGCATTATTTTACCCTCTGGACACCTGTAGAAAAATCCCATTCCGTAAAGTGGTGGGTAAGCATGTACCTGGGAAATAAAATTTGCGTTCACAGTGAAACTGTTTGTGAGACATTTTCTAGACAACTATTTGCTTTTGCCAAAACCGGAGCTCCCTTAACCTTGCGAAAGCAGATCACATCCATTGCTGCTCATCAAATTTCCCAGCATCTTAGCACCGTTGGTCCACTAGTCAATGCATATTATTTGGCCCAAGATCTCTCTAATTCTATGTCTACAAAAAATATCCGAAGCGCAATATCTCGTAACAAAGAAATAAGCCATAAAGATTGTCTCAGTCTGCACACGGTATGCGTGATGGAGCAGGAGCGCCACGACCGCTACCTGAGCACGTGCTGTGCCGCTGGCCTCCGGTGACTGCCGGCACAGTCTACCAACACAGGCGTCAGCAACGAAGCACCGCTGGGTTTGTACACGTGCTCAAACGTTCAAGGCAGAGGGCGGTGGGAAAGGATACGTTGAGGGTCTTTATATTTGTCTTCATTTTTATTCAATACACACAAAACATGGCACAGCACACGGATGAGATTGCTCTCCTCAACACTGCGTTGCTTCGCACAACTACGCGTGCTCGCAACGACGCCTACTCAGAAATCTAATCCGTGCCGTTCTGTAGTAAACGGCCCCGGTCTTTCTCGGAACTTCTCTTTCTTCGAGAGGTTACATGCGATCATTTTTCTCCATATTGAGGGTTTTCAACAGTACAGGGCGAACAGCCTGCACATCACCGGCGCAGCCACAGGGGAGGCCCGGGGGCCCGGCCCCCTCCTCCTTAAGGCCAGCATTTTTCGTGAAAACCATTGCATATCGTCTTCCCGGCGGTGGTTTTCGTATGATTTCAGGTCAGGTCAGGTCACATTGAGCTCCTGCCCTCCCCCCCCCTTACGAAAATCCTGGCTGCGTCCCTGCTGCACATTGATCATTTCTACTCAATAGTGCTGATCAACTATGAATGACTTCGCTACCGAAATGAACAAATTTACAACTTTAGGGTATCCGGGGGATCCAAAGATCACTTGGTAGTCTGCGAACCCTAAGTTATCGTTCGCTGAGAGTTTTTCATTCAGCCTTACAGCAAGCTCATGATAAAATACTTGCACCTCTTCACAACGGAAAAATAGCGTTCAAGTGACTTCATTTGGTCACAACTGTCGCAAAACGAATCACGCCAAACGCAGAGGAACATTCTGATGGGGAAATCTATGAATTATTCCATACTGCAGGCTTTAAACTGGGCTGATGTTGTAATTTGGAATGATCTCTCATAAACTTTGCCCCAGTTACCGCCGAAGCCAACTCCTTCTGCTTCCCACGATCTCTGCGCAGTCGGCACGGGATTTCCAGTGAAAAAGGCCGCTGAATCTTACGAACCTAAGCGGCACATCTCTATTTTTTACTGTAACGAACGGCTCCTGCGCACGTTTCTAGGCTGTGAACGCCTCTCTACCTCTGAGCGCTCTTTTCCACCAGACTGGGACCGCTCTGACCCAATTGATATAACACGACGGCTTTATACATAACCCAGCATGCCGTTCCATGAATGCCTGACATGTCAAAATGGCTTGTTCGCCATCCACAGAGCCACCAATTACTGGAGTTTGTTCCTCATTCCGTGTACTGCTAGACGACGTTCTGTCGCACTACGCACTGCGGTATTACGCCGTATGCGTTGTTGCCTGATCGCTTTTCCACTCACTGGCTCTTTGATTAGAGGTAACTCTTTAAGCCACGGCAGCATTTCTTCATACAATGCCGGGATCTGCTTATTCACGATCCATTGGCCATCATAGTTCATTTTAACCACATCACCCAATCAGGCTCAAATCCTCTTTTGCAACAATTCTACGAATGTTGCATCCTACAATCGAAACAGTCTTTCAAACCACACAATGCTGTTTGAGCAATCCATTGTCAACAAATCAGGCAACTCCAGACCACCTTTCTCCACAGACATACTGATGGTGCTCACGGCGACCTTTGGCGGACGACCCCGCCAAACCAATTTCATTACGTGATTTTGGATCATGGACAAATATTTCCTCTCAATGCGAGCTGCTTTTACCAAGTATACAAATTGTGACACAATCAGGGATTTACCTAGGGTTATCTTCCTTTTGACTGTTGGATCGCGCTGCTCTGCACCGTCCCAACGCTCTTTTTACTTTCATCTCAGCCGCTTCCATGTTCGGCTGATAGCAAATTTGCATTGCTCTAAATCAGATCCGGAGAATTGTTATTTTCTCAACAGGCGCTCGACCACATACGAGCTGTCTGCATCTCTTTTTCGTCCGAGCCACATGGAGTCACATTTGTCCATGACAAGCTCCAGCCCGAGATACTCCCTCATTATTCCTGTAGTTTTCTCCGCTGCACATTGAGGAGCTTATATGTGCTCCCATTCTTTACACTTAGAGCAGAAAGTTCAGGTTTTATTTCCACTTTTCGGCCACTCTTTACCGGCACCTAATTCTAGCCCTGTCCCAAACGTATATCCACAATTTGTTTGATAATTATGCCATTGCCAGTTGGTAGCGAGATTCATGTTGATTTGAAACCCATACTTCCTTAAAAATGCATTCCTACTCGGAAGACGCTGGCGGTGCCCATGACAGGAAACGAATTTTACCCAATCGTTATTCGGACATATCGAGTGCAATGTTTCCCGAAAGTTCTAAGTGGTATGTTCTGAGCAGTCAGTGCAATCGTCGCGCCGCTACTGACACAAGACCTGACGACAGGATTTCCTTCATGATACGGCAAGAGCTGCCAAACCATATCAGCCAAGCTCACTGTCGAGCACGGCGCAAGATGCTAAACAGCCAGACAATTTATCAAAATCTTTGATTTATGACTGTGTCTCCGAAGAGTGAAGTCCAAAGAGAAAGTGCGGCCCAGTACAGTGGCGGGGGGAGGAGGGAGAGCAGATGTCTCAGTGTGACGCATAGTTTCGGTGGCAAGACAGACATTGTAAAGGGGACTGACGGAGACAATATCTTAACACTTTGTCTTCTTCGGGTTTTGTTTTTCGCTCCTAGAAAGCTAACGGTATTGCAATTCGTGCATTTTAATTGGCATAATCAAGGAAATTACATTTTCTTATTTGAGAATAGTCTTCTCAATTTCCTTCCGCGAACTTCTCTTCGTTTAACACAGCTTCTACATCAAGCCAATGCTGACATTATGCGTTGCGTGCAGAACAAAAGTCCTAGTGGTGGAAATGAGACAAAATACTGCCCATTTTTCGTAACGTTCAGTTTTAGCGATTAGTTTTGGTTCGCCCAAAACTCTGCGTTCAAAATAGATTGCGTGGAATTAATTTGGTTTTTTGGAAGCAAAACCGTCTGACTGTTCCTTTGGCAAGTGGCATTCTCCTGTGATGAATGTACGCGTAACGTTAAGGTTTATACGAGGTGCCCACATGTTTTTTTTATGTATTTCGGCCTTAATATGTCTGCGTAGTATAATTTCTGCGCCAAAAAAGGCTAGACAAAACCAGTCAAACATTGCCGTTTGACGTGAACCGTTATCTCAGGATCTAATCGATGGGTCTGAATCGGTCTACCGCTCATCGATAGCTCTGAGTCTTGCGATTCAGAAAATGCCATGTATTTTCTGAATAAATACAGAATACAGAAATATAGAAACGCAATACAGAAATAATACACTAATACAGGAAATGCAGTCATGGTCACGTGATCGATGATGTCACAGATCGCGTAAAAACGCGTAACACGACGTTGGAAAACCGACAACGGCTCGTACATCATATCATCGGCAATACCAGTTTTAGAACCTTCAGCTGGGCGGCAAACTGGGTAGCAAGGAAGGTCGCGATCTCCTGCATCAGAAGCATGTCAAAATATTTAAAAAAACGCCGGTCTAATGTCAGCCTGGGTCAGACGAAATATTGTGCCTTACTTTGCTTACCAGAGATCGATACTGACTTGCAGCCGTTTTGATCCACGTCACAAAAAGGACTAAGTGAAACCTTCTGATGACAAATTTTGCATCGTCTGCCTTCCATTGAATCAAAGCTAGCCTAGGTCAGGTCAGATAAAGTTGCATTACTCTTCCTGACAAAGAACAATGATTACTCTTTGGAATTCCTCACTGCGTTAAGTGCAGAAATGAAATGGCAACTCGTATGATAATCAGATCTGCTCTGCCTGCTGTTATTGGATCAAGGCCGAGCCAGGTCAGGACAATCATTTTTCCTTTTCTGGCAACGAGAAATAATTGCTTTCTGCTGCTGGTGAACGACCTTGCAGACAACATTGTATTTCATCTCATTTTAACATCTACGTATGACGTCACCCGACATGACCTGAGTTGCATTTGCTGAACTTTGCTAAGAGGCGCATAGATTTGCTTGTCTGACTTGAATGATAAGGAAGGTCAGCGGTAACCATTTCTACCACACAATGCAAATCATGCCCAATTGTCACCATGCATGTGACTCAGCGTGACATCCAATGTTGACGTGGCACGGGTGTATATCATTTCGGGGACCGAATCCTATATAAATCAAAATAGTCCATGCATTATATTCGCGAATATTATCAAAAAACAAAGCATGTTCGCACCAAGCCCGATGAGACGAAACCATGAATGCAAGGCCATATGTCCATGACCTGATCTGGCATAGAAATGGTTCTGGTGTCAGATTATTTAAAACTGATTGATGAACAGGTTCTGAAAATTTGGTTTGGCTGCCTCTGACGTTTCAGGAGTTATTCACGAAACCCCGAAGGGGTTGTCCTATCTGACACCCCCAAGCAATGCCGGGTAGAAGTATTTTCATCATAGGTTATTCGGGATTGTATCTTTGCGGGCGAACGAATGCCATTTAAATCAGCCGAGTCGGTCCAATTGCTGTGAAATTACCAACCGAGGACGTCTGAAGCACGACCACCTATCCCGCCCCCCCCCCCCCCAGACCCCAGGGAAGAGCCGGGTGGCAAAATATTCCCGGAACTGCACGGTTATACAGAAAGCATTAATATAGTCGTCAAATGTCCGGCTGTGACGCTTAAGAGGAAATTTCGGTTTTAGAACTAAAACCGTGCTTATCGGTATGCAATTAGATTACGTAACGGCACACAGTCAGGATATTTTGAGATAATTATTTGAAAGGAAAGCAGTAAAGCTTTCCAAAACTATGTTGACCGAGGAAGCACTTGTATTTTTTCATAACGCTACCTTTAAACCGGGTCCAATCATAAATGGAACAGAAAGGCCATAAGATGGGATTTTCTGCGACCTAAGCTAAAAAGGCGCTCAGGAATCGATGCGTTCAAACACCATCAGTGTCAAGCGGCAGCCAATAGGACCATTTCTGCCGAGTGTCGGACGTAAATCACCCATATTGTGAGCCGTTTCTACTCCATCAAAACTGGCGCGCAATCTGAGCCGCACAACATAAAACCGGTCCGCTCCCACACGGCTCACGTGCCGGCGACGATCGGTTCCGCGTAAAGCCGAAATCGTGTTAACTGCTCCGGCCCGCGGCGGTAAAGTCGCGGGATTTTCGGCGGCCATTTTGGCGCGTCCGACAGCGAGCGCGCCGCGGCCGCCGACCCGATTGACCCGTCAGCGGCCGCGCGGCGCCGGAGCCGTGGCCGAGATCGGTCGGGTCGCCGCCGGCGCCGAACATCGCCGGAGGCGCCGCCCTCGCTGATCGGCCGCCGTCAGGCCAAACGGCCGGAACTGAGCGGCCGCCCCGGCCGGAGGACGCCGCCGCCCGAGGTCGGGCGTCGCCGTCGAGAGCACGCCCGCCGACGGGGCGCGACGCGACGCGAGGTGGACGCCGTTCCTCCGGCGATTACCAGCGGGTGGACGACCTCGCTAGAGCCGCTTCTCGGAGTTATGGCGTTCGGCCATCAGCGCAGAGGAAACCTTTCGTCTGGGAACACGCTCGTGGCCGCAACATCACAGCTCGCAGTGTTTGAAGTCTCGTCTGCGGAGACTTCAAAAGAATCTCGAAAGGTTCCGTCGGTTTATCTATGCAGACGGCCTTGTCAAGTACAGATGTCTAGGGCACTCCCCTGGCCGACCACTTGAGATTTAGAACAAATGATCTGAGCCCCAGCGGCGGAGAGGGTCTTCTGATGGTCGATAGGCATCACACACGCTCCATGCGGCTACCAGGTCTTGCAAGGCGTGCCTGATGGGTGCAGCCAATCCGACGTTCCAGCGATCAAATGGCGCCGCGTTTGAGCTGTTTTCCGAGGTAACCAATGCTGCCGCACGGCGTGAAAACGTACAGGCCAGACAATTTTCGAGAAATCCGGCTATTTTTCCGTCCATAAATAGGATGGATGACAGTAACCGCGTACGCGTCTTTAGCTGATCTTACCGTACCTTGCTGACGTCAGCACCAACGACAAGAGCATCGCTCGGTGAGTGTGTGGCTCAGGAATGCCGGCCTCTAACCGCACGGCGCCGCGAACAGAAGAAGGGGGGCGGTCTCCGCCGGCGGCCGGTTTTAACGAAAACACGACCGACTGGCGCGGCGCCAGCATCGGACAACACGTGAGTCACGGCTCAGAGGCGCACCAACTCCGTTCACGAGCGGCGCTCCCCGGAGACGCGACGCCACCTGCGGCGCGGCGGCGGCCGTTCAAGCGCAGCACGCGCAGCGCGCCGTCGCGTCGCCAGCGACAGCGGCGGACGGCGTTTCGACCGTGAGGCTCCCGCGGCCGCGACGGTCCGGGCCGAGATCTGGGCCGAGTCAAACGCGCCAGGCTGCTTTCCGGCCTGCCGTTGCCGACATACGTCGGGGATCAGTTCCGTGCGAGAGAGGGGATATTGCCCTGGGGGAGGGTGCCTCCACCTCTGGCGTATCAGTTCACGAGCACTGCAAAACCTTTTCAAACGGCGACGTCTAAAATTCATTGGTTGTCTGCCTCTGCAGTCAAACGTTTGTGACTGCAAAACAAACTACCTTGGCTGTCCCCTGATAGTTGCACGGAGAAGAATAAAAACAGCGGGAGAAAGAAAAAGGCAAAGAAAGGGAGGGAGGGAGGCAGAGAGAGAGAGAGAGAGAGAGAGAGAGAGAGAGAGAGAGAGAGAGAGAGAGAGAGAGAGAGAGAGAGAGAGAGAGAGAGAGAGAGAGAGAGAGAGAGAGAGAGAGACAGAGAGAGACGCAACGGAAAAAGAAGCTCCTCTACTGAAGACTCAACAGTGAAGGTACTGTATTCCGCACCGCAGAAAAGGGCTTTAGCTTTGTCATTGCGCAAAAGCTACACAGTCTGATCAGCAGTTTCGCCGTTCAAAAATGAAATAATCGTCACATACATGCGTTTGCAAATTATGACGATACGGGTATGCGGGGCATCTGATTTCATGCGAATGTGGGTCTCAAATAGCTCAAGAGGCAATCGACAAGTCTACCCTCACCAGCCAACTTTTTGAAACCCCTTTGTTAGATTAATGATCGTCACACCGGTAAAAACGTTGCGTCCAACGACTGTACTCTGTCTCGAAATCACGTTACAAAACGCCGACGGTAACGGAGGCCTCCGGCGGAGAAACAAAACAAAGCAGGCAGCTGTTTTTTATGCCTTCCTGGGGGCGCGCCAGACGGGAGGGAGCTGGGTTGGTGTGTTCCGTTCAGAGCTGGTGGGATGATGTTAACGCTGATCGGGTTGTTCTCGTCCGAGGTGATAACCGCCACCCTGCATGCGTAGACTCCACAGCGTGGATAACATATCGGACCCCTAATCGCAGGGTCCTCGGCTACGGACAGCCTAAAACAAACCTAGTCACAAACATTCCGTAAGACCGTTGAAATCTTTCAAGCGTCACATATGTCAGCAGGTTCTATTTCGCGGGTCAAGAGAAATAAGGGGACGCTGCTTCATATTTCTTTAACATGGTGATGACTGAAAGGTGAGCGACGCTCATGGTGAGCGAAGCTCATGAATATTGAAGGTACAGCTTTCAAGTGATAACGCCACTTCCTTTGTATCAGCGTACCCTGGTAGACCTGATGAAACTCGTAACCAAAGGTCACTTATGGGGTGAAATACTCAATGCATTCTAAATGTTGCCATGCAATCAAAATGAACGAAACCCTCAGTTCCTGGAAGCGGTACGAGTAGCATCGTTTCGTCAGTTCCATAAGCTGCGATCTTTCCTCCATCTAGTGAGGAAGAACTATTTAAGGGCCGCATGGATGTTCTTTAACCCACCATTGAAGGGAGACGTTTAACGAGCATTCCTTATCACATCAACTGTGCACATACTGACAAAACCTTGGAAAACAGATAATCTTATGTTACGTCTTAATGATGTCATAAGGAAAACAATGTGCTATGAATCGACGTTCAATTTTATTTTCCGCCGTCCTGTCGGTACGTTTACAATGTATGGTGACAGTGACTCGCAGTGCATACCAGCATGACCTAAGAGTTCGATATGAAGCACTTCTGACCTCATGCTAGGTCATCCTAGGCCTGAAATGTATTTCCGATTTCCGGGCCAAGTAAGGAAACATTTTAGAAAAGGGGCTCAGTAAACTGATTTTTGGATACGACCAGTTAGATTATCGACTTTTTTTTGCAACAACAAACTGCACGTGCAACTTAAACAACAGATTCCTGCAACAGAGCAACATTTCTCCGTATTCTGACCTTTGGCAACCTTATGCAGATATCAACTTGGCGAGTAATCGGGTGGCATCTGTTTGACGTTCTGAATGACCCGGTGCGGCAACTTTGGCAATGTTGTGCAGCATTCCGCGGAAATGTGAAACATGAGACAAACTGACACATGGTAACATGGGACAAACACGAAGCAAATTTGTAGAGTAATCCAGCGATGTCAGATCGAGGTCACTATCGTGCTTTTGGTACCTCGAGTCTGAAACGACACAATGTTGCAACATTGCATGGGCACGATAACTTGGGCCATTTCAAGGCTTTTTGTGCCCAAGGCCCTTTAAAAATGTCATTTTTAGAATCTCCATTTTAGAATCTCCAATTACATAAAATCGGTTTTAAAATCTTTCGAATCGTGTCAGATGGGTTAGGAAGCATGGATTGTATAATACATTATAACGGACATCAAATCTGACTCAACATGTGGCTTTAAATTTTAACGAACTTGGGTCAGGTGACACTTAGAACATGAGAGTAAGGTGTAAGGAACATAATGCCACGCAAAAATCAGTCTCGGTCTGCTTTTCATAGTGATAAGGCGACTCTGGAGAAAATGGTCACTTTTTTCATATACGACCCGACCTGTGGCGTCATCACTGACCAAACGTCACAAAATGTATACGTCGCAGGACTGCAAGATTCGGCGTTATCGATTGCCGTTCGTGTCAGCAGAATCAGATGATCTGTTCCCGAGATACACCGGAGGCGTTAAACTCCCCGCCTTCACGCAATGGGAGGTGGCGAAATACCTCAGTCATCGCCAGGTGAACGCACTTTCATCTATACTGCTGACAGCTAAAGACCCGGTAAACGTATACCCCGACATCTTTACAGGCACCTCGGTTCCAGATTAGGGGCGTCCGCTGATAATTTCATCCAGGCTTACCTCTTTCAAGCTGAAAATCTGGTATGCGCTCTCACCCACATATCCAAACAGTCACTGAATCAGTGCAAAAGACCGAAAGCGAATAAAATGCAGTAGAGTTAAAAAGCGCGTAAAACAGTTGCAAGCCTGCATTATCACTGTACAATAAAACATCATTGCATGATAATTTACTACTTCTTGAAGCAAAAATGTCGCGGAAGACCACAGGACGTTGCACAGCTTTCAATACTGAAGACAAAACGTCAACGGTATAATAAAATAACATAACCCATTACAACAGGACGCATAATCCTACTTGATCGGCGTTTCAACCGAGGTCGTATACTAGCACCCACAGTCAAATCCCGTTCCCACCCAGCCGCGCAGCTCCGCTCGCGATCCTGCGATCTGCTCAAGTGCCAGCAGGTGACCACTTCCGCTCGGGCCATTCTGATAGTACTGGTCAGGAGGCGGGATTGACTGCAGAATTGCGTGCGCCTCGCAACTGAAACTCTTCGCCACCCAGCCCCGTGAGTCGCTGGAGAGTCCGGATAAGCTTGGCAAAAGCTGGCGATCATAGGCCGTCCGACACGCTCGTCGGCGCTCTCCGTCTTTTTTCAAGACAGGAAAACCTCCTCTGGTTCCTGAGTCGCATCAATGAGGTCAACACTCTGGATGGAAAATGCTGAGGCCCCAGATGAATGCCCGGTATCGAACGGCACACGTAAACTGCAGCACGACTAAGTTGGCAAAAATGACCGATGGAAGCGGTTCCCGTGAAAACAGACACCCATTCGATGACTCGAGCCGAAGAACAGGGCCTCAGAACCATGAAGTGTAAAAATATCAAAATAAATAGCGGCGCCAGTTTCTGGACTCAGCAGCATTTGACATCTACGGCTGCGACTTTCGCCGCTGAGGTGGTGTCAGTGTCTCCATCAGATGTACATGCTTCCCACAGGGGCTTACCGGGAAAGTGCAAAAATCTCAAGCATTTATGAGCAAGCATCATCTTTGATTCTGTCAGACACCATAGGATTCCCATTTATCAATTCACAGCGATCCGACGTTGCTCTTTGATGTGCTATTCGCCGCGAATGGATCAAATGGCGTTTATTCCGTGAATCGATAGCGCTTTTGACGGGGCTTCTGTTGCAGGACCTCGGCGGCGCCCACTCAAGCCAAAGAGCGACGCTGGCCAGCGTTCCGTCCTGTCAGGCTCCGGTCAAACGACAGGCCTTTGTTGTTCGATCTGGTCCATTTCGGCGTCGCTCGCCACAGGCTGTCCGACGCTTTCAAGCCGGCGCTTCTTCGACTTTCCAGCCAGCCCACAAACAGACCGGTCCCGAGCACGCCCTCGCCGTGCAGCCCGCCTCGAACGGCCCCAGCCGGCAGCACCGCTCCGCCACGCTCTTCGGGGAATCCCCGCCTATTCACAAGTCAACCTCAGTGTTTGGCACCGGGTGGCATGGTAGTCTCAATAGCTGCGGTCGTCGAGGTCCCCCTCTTCGTGACCGAACACCATGAGAGACTCATTGCTGCAAACGTGCTGTGGGACGGCAAACAACGCATGGAAAAAGTGGAATGATGAAAAGCACGCCACTGGGCTTTCTGGGGAGTCAGTAAGAGTTCACATTAAGCTCAAATTATCACGCCGTCTACTCATGGCAATGAACAATGAATTATGCGGCCACGCGATACAACATCGTCGAAGCTATGGAGAAAGTTACTGAGCCTTGCGATGACAAATCGCGCAAAGTAGTACAGCGATCCTTTCAGATATCACAGGTCACTGACGCCGGCTTGCTTTAAACATAACTCTCTAGCCGCGAACTTTATGTTTAGCCATGCCTGAGTGGCGACATAGCGACATTTTACAGCGGGTGCACGATTTGTGGTCTTCTAACTTCGAGGTGTACCGGGTGCTGTGCTCCAGCAGTCCCAGTGGGGTGCAATGAACACCGCAGGAGTTGTGCTGGGATTAACCTTAACCCACGGCGTCAGAATAGCGAACACAAACAGAAATCGATTTATGCACAGCTTTGGAACGGCAAGACGCATTTCAATTCGGGCACTTTCTAAAGATAATTGGTCACAACATAAGAGGAAATTCCAGGTAAGAGTTAGGCAGGGCCGTTGGTTTTAGCAATCGAGTCACGTTCTTTTTCCTCACTGCATCATTTGTTTGGATTTTGGTCCAAAAAACGCAGCCTGTCACCACTGCCAATAACTTCTGAAGCAGCCAGGAAGTGATGTAAAAAAACTGAAAGGTATTCGTTATATGTTATACGTTTTACAACATGAAAAAAAAATTCTGGGCCAGCATTGTGGTACCAGAACAGCACTAAAATATGTGATGAGCAGACTTATAAACTGCAATGGTCATTCCCCAAACTTCTAAGACTTTTTCCAAAATAATCATGTTCCAAGGTAGTTTACATTGTGCTCTGGGATTTCCTTCAAAACGATCGACAGCAGGATCAGAGCGGGGATTTCTTGAAAACCTCAGAGGTCACAAATACATTTAATAAGCCTCACCAATATTCGCCTTTATTTTATGCCGAAATATACCGGAAAGTATTACTCTGTCAAGATATGATTCTTATACGCACAAGAATATTTAAAACAGCGTCAAAAAATCAGGCCTCCGCGATGGCGTATCCGCACCGAAGGCCCCTTTCGTGCTGGCCGGAACCGACCGCCACCGCGGCTGTCGGCGGCCATTCGCAGACTGCCTGTGGAGTACCGAACTATCGGGACCAGGTTGCTGGCGTCCCCTCGACGACGTGCCAGCGGGATCTTCTCCGCTGGTCAGGGAAACGGGCCGCTGAGGCACATACTGGAGCCCGACTGAAACAAGTGCCTGGACAGCAGGCAGAGGTGATCAGCCTTTCTGTCTCTGACGTGCAAGCGCCTCCCGCCGGCCCTGTCAGCCGGCGTGGCCGCTGTGGCTTCGCCAGTGCGTTCCGCCACTGGCGACGGCGCGGTGCCGTTTGTCTGCAGAGTGGTCTGGCATAATTCCTGTAGTCTGAGCCGCCCTTGGGTTGCCCGATGCCCGAAGGGCACTTTTCTTTTCTTTGTAAGCGGATATGCGCGCGTGGCTTTCGAAGACGAAGTGACGGTGGCACCCCTGAAGTGAATGTCTCGTGTTCTGGCTACCTACCGGCTGTCTCCCTGGGGATGTCACCGTCATCGGGTCTCGCTTCCTAGCCGTTCTCTCTCTCTGTCTGTCCGTCTGTCTGTCTGTCTGTCTGTCTCTGTCTCTGTCTGTGTCTGTCTGTCTCTCTCTCTCTCTCTCTCTCTCTCTCTCTCTCTCTCTCTCTCTCTCTCTCTCTCTCTCTCCGTTCCTCCCTCCCTCCCTCTCTTTCCCTCTGGTGTGTTGCATTTCTGTATGTGATATGTGACTGCGCTGGCCAAAAACATACCGCGACACTTACACACGCAAGAAATGACCACTTTAAAAAATAACTTTTTTGTTCCGTTTACACCTAATGCACCGCAATATTTTACATGAATCATGAAACGCGTATAGATACTGATGCAGCGTGCACACTGCAATGTTGTCTTTGGCCGTACGCTGTTCTTCCCCGCGTCCCGTGTGCAACGCTCGATTGTTGCGCCGTTTTCTGGAGACGCCTCTGTCACTCCGGAAATGCGTCATACACGTGACGTCAGATCCGGTCACCAATCAGCGACGTCGCAAAGCCGACAGAGTATCTGCCAGGGGCGGTCCGCACACCGCATGATGTGTTTTGTCCCGTTTATGCCAGAAGCCGTCCAGATGATGCCAGTTTGTTTCGGAGGCCGTTTCTTAATGGCCAGACCAATTCCGTTACATCGAGATTATCGGCGGCGCATACTGTTAGCGACTTGTTACATCGCAGCGGACAAAGACCTGTTCTATGCAGAAACGTGTTGAGACTATGTGCCTACTTTTCTTTGGAGGTTATGTTTGAGGCTTTCAGTTTACATACGTGTTTTTCTTCTTTTCATTGTCAGTTTTAAAAACAAAAGGCTAACCGCTTGGCCTTCCTCCAAAACAAAGCACCAAAGAGGTGTCCTCAAATAGTTCGGAAAAGCAACCATCCTTGGAAATTTCTGTAACACACCTTGAAGCTGCTGCTTGTCATGCATTTGTATACCACGCTACATCCCATCGTCCCTTAATCTGACGCCGCCTGGGAGTGGGGGGGGGGCGTTCAATAAAGCATCCCCCAGTTTTTTGTGAACAACTTCTAAACTTATTGGAGTCAGCCCAACCAAATTTTCAGTACCTGTTTACCAATCAATTTTACATATTCCGACATCAAAACCATTTCCATGATAGGTCAGGTCATGGTGCCTCACCGGGCGGTGGAGCGAACATGCTTCATTCTTTTATAATATTCACGAATATAATGCGCGGATAATTTGGATTTGCACAACAAACGGTCCCAAAATGATATACAACTGTGGCACGTCAACATTAGAGGTAATGCTAGGTCATGTGCATGATGACAGTTGGACTGATTTGCTGTGTAGGTGATAGAAGTGGTTGCCGCTGACCTTCCCCGTCGTTCAAGTCAGACAAGCAAATCTATGAGCGCTGCTTAGCAAGATCCACCAAATGCAGGGTGAGGTCATGTCATGTCACATCATCGGTAAATGTGAAAGCAAAATGAAAGACAACAGTGTCTGTGGAAGGTCGTCCAGTAGCAGCAGAGAGCAATGATTTCTCCTAGTCAGAAAAGGAAAAATGACCGTCGTCACCAGGCTTCACCCTGACACGATAAAGAGCGGACAGAACAGATTTAATTATCACGACATGCCACGTCAGTTCTGTACCTGACGTCGTTAAGAGTTCTGGACAGTGATTATTGCTCTATGTCAGGAAGAGTAATGCAGCCTTATCTGACCTGACCTTCATTGTCCTTGACTGGATGAACAGCAGGTAATGCAAAACTGGTCATCAGAAGCTTTCACTTCCTTCTTTTTCATCATGTGGACCACAATGGCTGCAGCAAGCATCAATCTTTGGCATATAAAGTACGAACAATATTTTATCCGACCCGAATGTCTGGTCCGACCTTGACCAGACATTTTTTCACACTGTGGCATGCTTCTGATGCAGAAGACTGTGACCTTTCGTTTACTATCCAGTTAAAGGTTTTAAGACCAGCACTGCCAATGATACTATGTACGAACCGGTTTCAGTTTTTCCGACGCTGTGTGATGCGTGTTAAGAGACCTGTGACGTCATCAGTCATGTGGCCAGAGCTGACATAATGTTTTCTGAATCGCAAGACTCAGGGCTGTCGGTTGGTGGCAGATCGGTTCAGATCCGACGGTTAGAGCCTGTGATTACTGGAGAGGGGGGGGGTGCTTCTTTTCACATCCTCCAAGCGGTCGCGGAAGTAGAAACACGCCAGGCGTTGCCGGCTTAACGCTCGTACGGGCGTTATGCCGGCGGCCTTTCAAAATATGGGCTGTCAAAAATAATGCGCTCGGACGGGGGTTCAATATGGTCTTTCCTAAGATCTCAAAAACTAACAGGGCTAGATGCACCAAATTTACGGCGTACGTGCAATCCCAAAGATCTCTCTTGTGTATAAGTTTGGTGGTTTTAGAATGTGACCTCCTAGGTCAAATGAGGTCAAAGAGGGTCAAGTTTGGTGTGGCTCGCCAGACTTTTGTTCGTACCGCAAACACTGTGTTTGTTTGTACCGCAAACAAACATAGTGCCAAGATTATGGACCACTTTTGTAGACCATACAATACTGCAAAAGATGGCGGATACTCGTAATCGGAAATGCTAGAGTCAATACTTAAGCTTAAATTAGGCTTTCACCACAACTTAAAACATATGGCTGTACTTTCACAAAATGTCATATATGTTGTTTCGTGGTATTTTGGGGCAAATTCTGGCGCTAAATTGGATTTTGGCGCCCAAAAATACCTCACCGTTCGAATTTCTGTAACCAGGGTCACCCAAGATCATCTGAAGTCAGGCTAGGTCACTGACCTAAAGTAACCTCGAAAAATGTAAATTGCGAAAATGAGCCGACTACAGAGCCGACTACCGTTATCTGGTACAATTTTACCATGATAGATTTAGCACTGACAAATAATAACTTCATTGCGTCCTACGGCTTCATCAGAATATTACGCGGGCACGGAATGCAGACCGAACCTGATCCATTTATGATATAATATCTGATCCATTTCTTTTTCACGCCTACTTATCCCAACATGTCGCATACCTAAGTGATTTTGGGCGCAGAATTCGAAATCAGCATAAAAAAGAAATAGGAAGCATGTGTTGTAGAAACGGGTGTACCAAAATCGAATTCAACTCAGGTCAGTGGCCTCAGATGACCAAGAGGTCAAAGTCGTCAGAATGCTCGTTACGTCATCGCTGACATTTTTTGTACCAATGTAGCCTTGAATTAGGCATTGAACCACAAAATGGTGGCGTTTCACTGTTTGGTTTCTACAAAAAAACAAGTACGTGCGAACACATTTTTGGTCATCTGTCCTTAACCTGACCTGATATCAACCTGGAACTTGGTAAACGAGTAGAAGATAAAGTAGTATTTTACATATGTTCCGACGTTTTGGCTGCGTTGACGAGAACAAATGCTCCATAGATTTTTTATACTTTATAAGTGCTATCTTTTTTAAAATATATTACAATTACCAGCTCTCTTATATCCGTAATACTTTATCGATCTTTAAGTTCCATCGGGAACATTTTTTCCTTTGACCTCAATCTGACCTCGTGACCTGACTTCACATTAATCATACTGTTTTTCAGTTTTTTCGTCGGTTATCTGTGCACGCTTAAAAAGTTTGAAAATCTGTCCTTAAATTTATAAAACTACATTCGTTGCAGCAGTTTGAAATTTGAAAATGACCATTCCTAAAAATCATTACCTGAATCTGACCCATTCCTGCTTGATGATCCTGAAACACATCAAAATTTTTCGGCACCAGACGATCCGCTATTCAGTTTTTGAATAGCGGAAAAGCTAAAACAAATTTGGTGTGGATGCGCTTTTCGTTTCGTTTCGTTTCGTTCGTTTTGCACCGTTTAAGACCTTTTCCGGAAAAACCTGTGGAAGTGCGGGGGGGTGAAATTGAGCCCGAACCCCACCCGGGCGCGTGTTAAGCTAGCAGTTCTCCTAACTAGACCTTGTTTGTTCAACTCTCTAAGCACACAGTTCATCTGTGGTTCCGGCTGTTTGACCAATAATTCGCAAATCACTAGGTATTTTCTGCCCTAACTTAAACATTACGAATTCAAACTCTTCTTTTTAGCCATTCTGGTTTAAGTCCGCCATGGCCCGCACTACGGAGTGGGTTGCGTCCTCAGCACAACAAAACTACAAAAAACTAGGCTGGAAGGACCCAGAAAAAGCGCCACCTTTGCAGGACAATGTGTAGGGAAATATGTCGCAGCTTGGGTCGAGGTTGGTCTGACAGGGATCTGCAGAAACCCGAGAACATGACAAAATTGTTTATTTTCTCCGTTTTCTGCCAGTTCCTGAGACCACCTTTGCTCAATCTTGAGATCTAAAAATCATTCAGCTGTTTCATTTTTGATCTAAATGTACTGACGCAAGGCTCTATGCAGGTATTCAATTACTCCATGACAACTTCGCCAGAACAACGCGATTTTAATAGTCCCTGGCGTAACATCGTCTAAGCTATCAGAGTGTCCATTACAAGGCATTTTCTTTGATAACGAGCCATTATGAAAGTTGCAATTTGTTGACACTCACGGAGGCTGCGGTTCTGACTAACATTATTCCTGGAGGGCTAGACGGTACAGCCAATTCCCGGCAAGGGGGCGGATTCGTCCCCCCCCCCCGCCTAAGATCTCGAGAACCACGCATTCGATTTCATTGCAACAAGCGGGAATCGATTTTCCATGACGTAAACGACATTTTTACAAATATAAGCTGTGAAAACCTTGAAAGGGGTGGATACGGGGGAAAAACAGTCAAAATGAGGGATATTTTTGGAGTTGTTATAATTCTGCTGTTTCTTGATCGATTTTGATGAAACTGGCATGAGTCGAGAGCTTAAGGATGGGACTCTTACCATTGGTCTACATATTTGACATTCTGAGAAAATTCATAGGCCTCCACAGGGTTCCGAAAATGGGAGGATTAGTGTTTTTCCAAAAGCTGAATTAACAAAAAAGCCAAAGACGCATTTTTACTTTTTTCTAGTCATGTTATGCTGAAGCGGTGCAAATCATTTTACACTGTTTGTAAAATGTTAGCATAGGCGGTGCCAGGGACATAAAAAAAGAGGGACTGTCATGGCTACGTGTGAATTAGGTCAACTTACGACCTTTGACCTTAAGCAACCTGCAAGGAGCTTAGAGTCACATGGAATAATCTTGAGTGCATTTCATATAGTCTGAAAACGTTTCCAATCATCTGAATTTATTCCATTCCTAAAATTCCATTTTACGGCTGTCGTGATACATGGTACGCGCAATAACATTTTAGGTCATAGCTCCGTGACGCGACCTGATATGAACCCGAAACTTACTACAGAAGTAGAGGACGTCCTTTTACGTAATATATATATATATATATATATATATATATATATATATATATATATATCGGAGTTGGCATTTGGAAAAATAGTGTCAAAATTATTACTATGAAACCAAATTTTCACTTTTGACCTTGACCTGATCTTGTGAAGTGACCTCTGATCAACAACACGATATTTGTTTGCTTGCCCAGCTATTTACCCATACACCCATATACAGGTTTAAGTACTATCTTAAAAACGAATTTTGGCGGTCATTTCCCTCTTATATTCGACAGAACCAAAAATGGCTTGAGATGCCTCCCAAAAAAGTTGCTTGGCTCCGCGCCTAAGCGAAATCGAACCATAATTTTTTTTCGCAGTATGTAGAAAGAGGAGGTAGAAAAAAGTGCCCAAGTTTCATGAAGCTGGATCAAAACCCTGGAACTGGCAAGCAAAAAAAACCGAGGGTGACGTATTTGGCCCCAATGTCGGGAATAGGGTTAAGGCTGAAACTTTGTATATTTTTGAAACGGTGGTTGCCCAGCCATACGTGTTTTCACCGACAGCGGCGCGTCTGCACTGAAGGGGCAGGCCATACGCCATAGGGTTAATGCTAATTTTTTGTGTTCAGGGAGGAGCGGCGCAGCGCCCAAGTGCAGAACGTCATTGGTTCTACCTCCGGAGCGCGCATTCCGTAGTCGGCTTCTTTACACTCCGAATTTTCAGATGTTTTTTTTGATAAAAGGTTGTAGGCTTTCCTATCTCAGCACTTATTTACTACAAAAGGACTTCAATGACTGATAACACATTAGCTATTCCTGCAATTGCCGCAACTGGCAATGTTGTTTTTAACAATGCTGACTGCGCATTTGATGTAGGAATTCTTCATACGATGGTGTGAAATTTGGTATTTTTGTGGGCCAATGTTAGCGTTCAATGATGAAAACTCATTTTCTTTTGCAAACTGTCCCCGGTTTAGGCTCCTGCTAAATAGCTAAAAGTTCAGAATTCTCCATCGTTTTTGCCAGTTTCTCGCCGAATCGACGAAATACCTCTAGTTTTCAGATTCCCTCCTCTCTAAATACAGTCTTTACGTTCAACACTGGTTCGTATCCTGAGAGGCAATTAAATCTGCGAACGAATCGCAACGACATCTGGTTACAGCTTACATGCGACAGGCACCTTTGTGTGCGCCTAACCGCTCACGGACAAAGCCAACGAAACAGTAAACAAATTGTAAAAGCATCGCGAACAGAAGAGAAACGCAGGTACAAATGTCGAATTCGACCGATCCTCTTCGGCTTCCGCAGTGAAACCCACTGCAAACACAGCCAGTCCGGCAACTTGTCGCAACTTCTTGGTGTGTGCTGAATCGACGGGCAGGCAAACTACTTACTCCGTTGTCAAAGTTCCAATCCCCCAGGGGATGCGCTAGTTGTGTAAACAACTGTAGCGCGGCGGCGAGCCTGGGCCGTCGGATCGCTGCCACATAAATTAGGCACGACTCGTATCTCGCGGGACGTACTAATGAGACGTCGCACGGAACGACATCCCGGCAGCTGCTGCAGACCGTCACTGCGGACCCACCCGCAACCCGGACAGCTGCAGACTGCCACCACAGACCAGGCCGCGATCCGACGAACCGCAGACTACCGTTGCAGACTCGCCCACAACTTGGCCAACTGCAGATTACAACCACAGACCGACCGATACCCCAGCCAACTGCAGGCTACCGCTGCAGACCCACCCACAACCTGGCCAACTGCAGATTACAACCACAGACCGACAGATACCCCAGTCAACTGCAGGCTACCGCTGCAGACCCACCCACAACCTGGCCAACTGCAGATTACAACCACAGACCGACCGATACCTCAACCAACTGCAGACTACCACCACAGACCGACTGATACCCCAAAAGACAGCCGAGTGCCACCACAGACCGAACAACACCTCAGCTGGCTGCAGACAGCCGCCACAGGACCCCAAAAGGAAGGACCCCAAAACAAGGCAGACTGCCATTGCAGAGTTCGGAAGACCCGGAACGGCCTCTGACCGACGGCCCGCAGCGCGAGCCTCTGGTTTGGGCCTCTGACCCAAACCGACACAGTACACCCCGGCCCTACCGAACGCCACACGGCAGCAACAGAGGGGCGGCGCTGTCCGTCCTGAGCTGGCAGTCGCCTACGGTACTAGCGCAACAACAGCCGCGTGTTTAATATTCATGCGGGGATTTTCGTCGTCCCAGTTCCTAATTAATTGCATGTGAAGTTGTTCACTTCAATTCCCGCTGACATTGAACGATGAGTCATCTGCATTCAAATTAAAGTGGACTTTTCTGACGTACGGGCGCCGTGTTACCATTTATGTTGGCAAACATTGGTGTGACGCCGCACAGCAGAAGACAACTGAAATCTGTCGTCTGACATAAACCATATTTAAACTTCGAATGGTGTAAGCATTCAACCAAACCCGTTAAGTGTCGGCAAAAGACCTAAGCGTGACCGCTGAGCAACTTAAAAAGTTTCCGACGCCTGCGTTCCCCGGCCCGGAGTCCTCCCCCATCGCGAGACCAGCAGAGCAGACGTCGAATTTCGCCGCTTCACCAGCCCGCCTCCGGGGCTTCTACGGTCCAGCGAGCCGCGACAGCGCGGCGACGGCAGCTCCGTGGAAGTGGACACGTCTGGACCGGGGTCAGCCTGCGGACGACGTCACGGCGCCCTCTCACTGGCGCCTTCACGGCGCCATTGAGGTGGCCCGGGTAAGCATTCTGCCCAGATCAGGTCTCTGTGCTCTCCCACTGTCGGAACTGGAGCGTGCAAGTCAGGTCTGTGGAACATGTACTTCTTTTGAAGCGCCTATGGGTGCGTGTTATGACTTTCGTAGGCGTGTTACAGAAACTCGTTAAATGTTTTATAGCGCATCTCATCCGCAGCAGCAGCGAAAGTCATCCTGACTACGTCTGATATTGTCCATGGCTTACAAATGACAGCCTTGTACAATCTACGCATCCCAGTACATTGAATCTTACTGGCTGCCGCCTTTGAGCTGCTAGTGTTAACTGATACACACTGGCCACTCGCAGGGTAATGGTTAAATTATGTCTCTCCCACAAATCCCCACTGAACAGGATCACTGACGGCTTTAGCGGACACAGTGTGCTCTTTATCTCCCGTGGCCCCTGGAAGCGACCCTAGAGGACCTGACCATTTCATGCATGATCACATAGCACACGATATTCTATTCCTCGGGACGCAAAACTATTTAATATTACCAACTCTGTTCCTTACGTGGGTTCCTGTAGCATCATAACTCGAACTGAGGATTCGGATTCGAATGATTTGAATATTCGGCCGAATGTTCGGATTCGGTGAACATTCAGATCTTGACTTTAAGATTCAAATATTTAGTTAATTCAAATATTCAAACAGGTGCTGTCTTTGAATAGGAAAAAAAACGCGAACGTAGACCGCTCACAAAAATCTCCTTTGCTGCCGATGCTGGAAGTTTGTATTACGAAGTGGTTAGGGGCAATACCGAAGACCAAGCGGAACCTATTCCTTGTTCTAATGCTCTCTATGGATAAGGTGGCGAGGAGCAGGAGAAAAGATTCCTACCAGTTTCAAGGCCGGAGTGGATGCTTTCCTACACTTATGTCTCTTCTCGAACTAGTCTTTCCGAAACGCCGTATTGCGTGGGCTTGACGGTTTGTATTAGAGTTGCGCAAAGTTTCCCAAAATGCTGGCTCCGGTTCCGGCTCCAGCCACGGCACAGACCTACTGGGACACGCCTGGACACGGCTGGTCACCGCCCAACATTTTTTTTAATACCTATATTCATATCATGTATATTATACAAACTTATGAACATCGATGCAGATGAACTTGCCATCCTGTAAATATGCCTGCAACAGGCTTGAGCTTACAACACTGGAACCAGGGCCTCGTCTAAGGAATTTCGGCTGGGGGGGCCTGGTCTTCCCACGTGATATTCCAGTAGCATCTAGTATCTAGGTACTAAGGTCGTGTAAAAACGAACACACGAAAAATCCGCATAATGTATAATCCGCTTAATGTAGCCTCTAGGAGCATGATGCTTTTTTATTCGTTTAGAGTGACTCGCCACGCGGAACAGGCCTTTTCAAAACACGCATTTTTGCATTGAAAACGATCGTTTTTCCAACTGTTAACCTTCTCATGAGTCATAACCTCATTTAAACCACACCAACGACATGTTTTGACCCCCGTCACTTCAAAAGTTGCCTTGCATTTTGCCCGGATAGCCTCAGTCATCTTTAGGTGTGATTTTCGGATCACAATTATGTACCAAGAAAAACATTTTTATAGAAGAGGAGCCAACTCCGTTGGAGCACGTCGTTAATGTGCAGTTCGGAAGAACGACGCGAAGCAAGGTATGCCGCACAATAACATCAATAACCATGATGTTATTTCTTTTCAACACTGGCCCCAAAAGTACACATGATTTTATCGAGTTTAATTCCACCACGCCTTTTTCATTCAAATACTATAGTCATGAAGTTAACTTCCGCAGACCTCTGAAGGATGCATCCCAGTCCGGCTAAGCCAACGATACATGCATTACGTTGCTGCAGAAGTGCTTGGCTGGCTGTGTTTCTTAGGACGCTATCATGAGCACCTGAATAATTCGCAGTTGCAATTTTGGGTAATTTGATGTTATTCCTATGGTACATACGGGCTCATACAGAAAGCTCCATTCTATGAACTCTACGACCCGTGAAATGTGTATTCCCAATTCATTAGCGTCTGCAAGGTAACTTGTTAATGGTTTCGAAGGTTGAGGCGGTTTCTTGAAAGGCGGGGATCTCTTGAAATGATAACAATGTGAGATGTAAAGGATGCGAAACACTGTTACTTACAAGTAAATGACTGTAGATATCTGAGTATGGACTGTAGATATCACGCCCCGTCATGAACAACAAACTTTCATAAGCAGAATTAGAATAATTACAGGAAAAATCAGTAATGGTAAGGATACGACACTGAACGAAAGAACGGTAAAGTAAACATCAACACTAGACATCTACATCTAGTAGACACCTACACCCCGCGTGATGACCAATAAACTTGCATATGCAGCATTAGAAGAAAGAAGCTGTTGCTACCAGGTGCGATAATTAGCGTGGGTAGTCACTGGAGACCGGCGTTATGTTTCACGGTTCTTGTATCCGAGACGCTGGAGGAAAACATTTTTTAGCCCACCAGCATGCGTTGTTTCCGTGAGCCCTGGCAAGAGAAGTCACAGTCCATCGTCAAAAGGCCACTGGGAGAAGAGGAAAGGCAATTTTTTTGACGCCCAGGACTCGAACCCCGCATAACATAGGACGCAAAATGCCAGCATTTTTGCAGCCAAACCAACACATTAAGTGGAGCAACCAGGATATTTGTATGGTCGGTTCAGTTCAGCAGCAACCAGAATATCATTTGGCTCAACCGCGAAGACACTTCGGAGATTACGTCTAAGCCCTGGAAAGCTTTGATGGCGTTGCTGATGGGATGTCCCCGTACCGTTTTCGGGATAAGTCAGTATCTGTGCCCACCGTGCTGTGCTACTAGTTGTCTTGTGACATTTTTCACTGAAATATTTATCCGTTGCGTTATTGACCCCTGCCCCAATATTTTGTCATTCAAATATATGTCATTTGGTACGAAGCCGGTAGATATTGATGCTGTTTGAACATGTCTTTTGAACATTTTACATTCAATGTTTTTTCATTATATGTTTGGTTCGGCGAGATAATTGCTTTCCATATTAATCCCGAGATCGACATCTGGCATTCCATATTTTTCCGTTCGAGGTTTACACCCGTCGCTGTTTATCTTGTTCGATGTTTTGCCATCGTTCGCCTGCTTTCAGTATTTCCCCATCTGATACTCTGCGGTATTATGTCCAGTAATCAAACAACGCATGTCAACGATTTTGACACTTATAAGAAAATGGCTGATCTGGGACCATTAAGACTTAAAAATTACACCGAGAGGTGCTACAGACTATGTGGGGTAAAATATCAGGTCATTTTGTATTTCTATGACCTCTGAGTATATTTGATTGGTGTGGTTTAAACGACCTTGACAAGGAACTGCAAAAACGGTCTTTCTTTTGATGTTAATTTATGATTTAAATAATTATTCATCATATTTAAAAATTAAATATGATGATTTAAACGCAAAAATGCTGAGTTTAAAAATATAGACTTTTCGGAATTAGACGGTTTAAAAATATGGCAGTCCTGATTTCCGGGGAATGGCTACATAAATGACAGTTATTTTTCTTTCTTCTCTACAGCCCGTTTTTTCCTCTAACCTACTCCCTACCTCACCATTTCCCCCTCATATTTCGACCACTTTATTTTGGGACTTTTCCTTTCCGGTGTTATCGCAGCATAAAATTTGCGTACAATATATAATATTATATACATATATGTATTAAACACAACACACATAAACGCTGACATACCCTACCACTGATGATTCCAGCGTAGTAAAAACCGATAGACGAAGCATTCTGCAGGGACTTCGCATTCAGAAAAATATTGCCTCCATAGAAAACTACGTATTTACTGCATTAACATCCATATTCATTTTACATGTTCATTGTATTTACAAATGTGACTCTGTGTCTGCAAACTCCAACACAGACGATGCGTCGCCGAAAAATGAAATGACCAGGCATTTTTGCAGTGACTTCGCATTTGAAAAATGTTTCGTCTTAACAGAAAACCATGTATGACATTTTATTATTTCGAGCGTTTCAACTGCCCCCCCCCCCGACCCAGTTGCCCGGTTTTGCCTTGAATGGGAGGTGGCTCCAATTCGGTGGCTGAGCCCCCACCCTAATTAACATGTTAGACGAGACCCGACTGCAACAGCTGCAAGCAATCATCATACATATGCTAAGCAGTCAACTGTTGTCACAAGTTTTAAGCCAAGTCCAAGACAATGAATCAGGGGCGTAGAAATCGTGGGGAGCTGTCTCCCAACTTCGGGCAACATTTAGCATTAACCCTATGGCAGTGCGTGGAAAGAAAAGAGGTGAAAATCACGTTTGCCCCCCCCCCCCTGATTCTGACGCTCCTGCAATGGATGATTGTGCACAGGCACACTCACGCAATAGCAGTTAAAGTGATAGAAAGCAATAACAGCTTGGAACTTAAAGCTCAGGAAGCAAGCATTAATTATGACGTTCTACATCTCTTGCTTGTCATACAATAGAATGTCATCATTGTTCCACAAATGCACAGCATGACTCTGTTGTATTCCAGTAGAAGTTTTCACGCACCAGTCATTAAGCAATTCAGGCCAAACAAGGGATGGAGAATATGGGGAAAATTGAGCATGGAAGGCAAGTGAAGCAATACATTTTAACGTTATGTTATTTAAAAGGACGACGGCGTAATAGGAAAGGGGTCATGTCTCAGCTCTATTCTCATGACCAATACATTTGCCTTTTATGCGCAAAACAGACAGAATTTGTGGAATACTTACCTTTTGTCTTAAAATCAGCGCAACAAGCTTCAACATGCGGGCTACGTGATTGTGAAGTCTGAAATACTGACCGTTCGCCTCTGCGCTAAAATCGTAAAACGTGTATTCCTTGTATACAACAATTTATTACAATATCCTTGTATACAAATACAAGGAATACAAGGAATACAAACTACGTTCACTTATACGATGTGTTATAATTGTTTAAGTCAGTTCATTTCATTATAGTCTCAGTGCGTCTGAAAATGACCATTGTTGCAGTAAATTGCGTGGTTTTATTCCACATCTATATTTTGTTTTCATTCCTTGGAGACCCGGTATAAGTCTCCTTACTAACAGGCCCCGCTCCAGGTGCGCCGAGCCCGAGTTTAGGCACGGCGCCGTGTCTGCGGTTACTCAAAACTGCAGCTCTAGTTTATACGCCTGATTCGCCAGCAGCATGACTACCAATCAGAGCGCCCTCTGCCGATGAGGTCATGCTCCTCCCCAGGTTCGGCAGCGCCCGGCCGCCGTCCGCCCGGTGCTCGGCATCGGCCGCAGATTTAAGGCTTTTTACCCTCTTCACGCGATTGTGAATGAGTCTGGTTTCTGTATATTGTTCCGATTGTGCCTCGTACGACGAAAACGACACAAACTTCAAAAGACTGGAATATGCGATCCGAATATTTGAATGTACCTATCCGAATATTCGAATCCTAGAACTCGTCCGAATTCTCCGCTCTAATCCTGGCATCGACTTGGAAAGGTGGACCGATGAACACATCCAAATATCTATTTACCACCGGACATCAAACGGACCAGCCTTATGACATTTTTTGCGTTGAACACGATATCAGATCCTGATGAGTTGGCGTCTTCCGCCGTTGGAAGCTTCCAGATCGATGCTGCGGCCGTCGCAGAAAACACAGCTTATTGGCAAACATCAAACGGCCTGTGTCTGGAACGCCAAGCTGCCGCAAAACAGCCACTATTTCACAATACCGAGACCTCCAGGAGGGCGGCCGCGTCTTCCGAGACTTCGAGACCAAGTTCAGCGGCGTCCTTCGACGTCACGAGCCCACGCCTGGTCTTTCAGCGGCCGGCCGTTCCGGCAGAAGTTGGCGGCGATTCGTCACCGGGAACCGCCGGCCGGCCGGACGCGACGTTCAGCCGGCCTAATCACGGATTAAACCCCAATCTACCCCGCCAAAACCGTCAACGCCGCCGTTCCGGCTCGGAGGACGGCGCGGCCGCACCGCGCGGCCCGGGCCGGCCGCCGTGCACGCCGAGCACGCCCGGCCGGCCGCGCTGCCTGGCCTCGGCACAGCCGGCGGCGGCGCCAGCCTGCGGCCACCACAGGACGGCTCAGCGGCGCGCTGATTGACAATCATGCGCCGCTCGGTGCCTGACGCGTGCCATTTAGACGCCGCCAAATGGCCTGGTCAGGACAGAATATTGGCGCTCTTCTGCAGGCCCTTCTCAGGAAGCCTCGCACAGCTTGCAAGCTATTTTAAAAAGACTGACATCGATTTCATAGTCCTGCTGATTATCTGCAGTTAATGAAATGCAGCTTAGTGGTGAAGAATTTCATCCATAAACTTTTATGGTGAATTCCTACGCTCATCGATTATCATTTTACCGGGAATTTTATGTGGATCGAAAGAGACCACTTGCACGGAAAACATTTGGTGTAATGGCACTGTAAAGATGCAGTTTTTGCGAAGGTGCATTATCCAAGATGCTTCTGTGGACCAATATAGATAATACGTTATTAATGACAACCTGCCACACATCACGTTTTACTAAGCTGAAATGAAAACAGCAAAGAAAGGGCAACTTCTCCCCTTTTCTCGGACCACACCCTCCGCTTAAATGACCTATTTTCGGCTGTAGGAATTAACAGAAAAATGAATAAATCAGCAGCCTTGCACTTTTGTGAATATATATCACCACCACAACGACCACCATCGCACTAATCCAATAGTTATTTTCAATCGCGTGAGTTCATTTTGATGGATCTCTTGTACTCCTTCGTATCTTGGAACGTTTCAAATCAGGATATCACCACTGAACATCTGAGCTTTATGCGTTTCTTCGAAATATTTTCTGGACGCAAAAATACGAGGCTTTGAAAATAGATAGATAGCTTACAGCTAACAAAGTTTCCCCTGGTGAGCTGCGTCAGACGCGCGTCGACAAACAGTTGTCTGGATGCCGCCAGCTTAAACCGACACCAGGAATCCGCGGTCTCTTTGATACCTGGCCCGTGCGCCCGCCAGACTCTGAATAATGACTTCTGAGTTCTATAACTGTTGCAACGCCACATCATTGCGCATCGGTTGAGTAATTTTAACTGCTTTGGGTTCCAGGGCTGCACGGGATCAAAATAAAACGGGGAACGTTAGCTCGTCCTTGGCCGTCGCGGCCAGTTTTAGGCACTCGATTAGCAACAAGTTATGCACGCGTAAATGAAAACGTCAGCTAATTCGCAGCCACGTCGGGTCGCGAAACCGAACAATAATTTACAGTGTTTCATTTTTGAAACCAACAAATATGTCTCTGTCTATCCCTACAAAACTAGCAATATTCTCTGGCAAGCGACATTCGCTAATATTCCTAACAGCTGGTGTCGCTGGTGAAAAGAAAACTGGTGTCGCTAACAGCATACACCAGTTTTCTTATCTCAGTGCATCGTAAAAGCTGCATTTCTATCCCGCATGGAAATATCTTTACACACATCCTTCATGGCTAAAGTTATGCCGCAAACGCCTCCTCCGCAGCCGTCAGCAGCAGAGGTTCCGGACGGAAACGCATCCGGGACGATGTCATTGTAATCATCAATTACACTGAGAGCACTTTTTTGATGCCTGTCTCGTTTCCTTCGATCTCCATCACTCCGAGCTGCGTCAGCTCCGGCGATGGTGGACAAAATGTTCATTGGATCTACTGCCTTCAGCGCACACGTCGGACCGCAGCTGCGAACGGCATCAGACGCCGTCTGCCATGAGGCTTTGGTGGCACTACATGACCGGGAACCACCTCAGCGGTGTTTGTCCGACCTCCCCCTGCCTGCAATAAACTCGCCTAGCCAGGCGGTCACGCGCACGCCGGCCTGAGACAGTGTGCCAGTCTCCATCAGGGATGTCGGAAAATCATCGAAACCCAGGTGCTCGGTGCGCCCCTCCCCAGTTGGGGGAGGGGAGATCCGGGATGATGACCTGGTACTCGTCAGGAGAGGCGCTCAGGCGAGACAGGTGTCGGTCTGGGAACTACCGATACATCTTATCGAACGCGAGAAGGCACCGAACGGACCAGCCATGCCAGGAAACATGCAGCGAGCTGTGGAAGCAGATCGTTATTGATGTTTTCCGCTCCGCCTCCTCATGAAAGCGCAGGGTCGATTTTACAACGAATCGCTCTGCCGGCAGCATATTTCTAAATACATCAAAATCCCATGAGCGCGCCGTTGAGATACCAGGCGCCACGAGCTGCGGTGCGCGTCCTGGAGTATCTCATCTGTGCCGTGTAACTGAACTTGGCTACAATGTTATCTATTCCCACAACCATGCCCGACGCTTGCAGGGGACCTCAGGGCTCATCAACTCATTCCAGAAACAAGGTGAAAGCCGAACAAAAAATCGACGGTGACCCGAACACGGTTGGTCACATCCGGCTTGCTGCAGCAGCTTCGCACTGCAAGCAACGACGCTGATCCGACCATTCGCGTCCCATCAGCCGCGCTCAAGCCGCGCGCTCAGCGCCATCGCTCCACATCTGGGCGATGAGCATCCTCTCCATCCGAGAAAATCCTCCACGACCGCGCATAGTCACACTGATGGCGGCGGCAAAGGACGCAGTGAAGCCGCATTGCGCCATAACCGGCCGCCGTGATGGACGCGAGGGCGCGCGCCGCCCCGCAGGCTGAAGAGACGACGGCCTAAACGGCGCGCCATCCCGCCGCGCGCGAGCCAGCAACGGCCGCGGCGGCGGCGGCGCTGCCCGCCACTAAACTCATGGTCTTATTATAGCTCATCTGAAGATAGCTGCCGCGTCCATTAAATCTACATAAGCCGTGGCAAATGTTTAACATAGCTCAGGCGGGGCCGGTCCGCCTGGTCGGCCGGCCGGCTGGCACGGCGGGCCGGCCGCTTCCGTTGACGGTCCCGCCTGTGAACCAGGCGGGCGTGTGTCCCGTGCGGGGCGACAGCGACCGGCCCGCCGGCGTCCCTGTCGCGAACGAGGAGACTGTTTCCTCCGGGAGGCGCGCGGAGACCGGTCCAACGGCACCGCTGTCCGTGAACGAGGCGGCTCTGTTCGTTTCGAGAGACGCGCAGTGCCTCTCGAACTCGAAAACGCGCCTCGTGTCGACCGAGGCGCTGTCAAAACAAGGCCAACACTCCCCGGCACAGCCTGACGCAACGTCACTGGAGGACTGAGCTAACATTCAGTGAGCCTCATGGCAGTGCCATCGCACTGTCGTCCAACCGTTCTGTGGCGGTCTGGTGTTCCGTTGTCCGTGTCAGGCGTCGCCAGCCTTTTGACGGTGGCCGGAGGCACTGCCCACGCTCACGAAAAACGACGAAGCTGGTAAAAATGGCAATACACTATTATTTTTGTCACGTGGCAGAGCATCACTTTTGATGTCCAAGTAGTATGGGTGTTCCCGGGAAGCTCTAAAAATATTGGCATTCGCGTTAGCGTCATCATCATTACCATCATTATAATAAAAACAATAATAATCATCATCATCATTAGGGCAGGCTGTGCATAATTAATGACAGTTTTGCACCCATCTCCCGTGAATTCTTTTGTCACTTTTCTATAAAATTCCCCCGAATGGTTTCCTACGGCAACGGCTGGCATCGGAGCCGGTGCTAAGCGGAGCTCGTTGCACCGACCTTGAGCTACACTTCCGATCGAGCAGCGCTGAGCTGACGGCGAAGGTTTAATGTACCATTGGCAATACGACACGACCGAGTGGTAATGAACATTGCACTCTATGGGCCAGTTGTCAGCTGACCTGCGGACCGCGTATCGAGCGACGGGCGACCCGAGCCCGTTCTGCCGGAACTGAGAGACCAGCAATCCTCCGAATGGCCTGTCGATCGCAAGTCTTTTGAGGGAATGTACCACCTTCGACAAGTGTTCTGAGCCGTGGTATCCGAGCTGTAGCCTGTGGTCTTAGACGTCGATTTGTAACACAAATCATGCCAAGTGTGAGTGCCATCTTAGAACAACGATTTTGAGCCCTGGCGAAAGACGTTTATGTTTATGCCTTCTGTGCAAATCAGAACCAAGACATCCTTCCATCGCTTCTTCTGTACGCTCCAGACCAAAAAGTACCTTCATTTTTAAACGCTTCCAAGCAGTGTCGAATGTTTCAATCAGGCATGTTTAAATACAATGACGTTATGCTAATGACATACTGCTCTAAGACGGACTAATTGGCTGCCTTTCTCGTTACCGAGGTTGTTCCAGTTGTATGGAATGCGATGCCTTCAAGAGTATATTAATTGCTGTGTTTTTACGACGCAACCATCTCAGCTACTTAAAACCGTTATGGACAATCAGGCAATGAATATCAAGCGATTAATACCTATCTTATTAATACCGGTTCGTCAATATAATTACCATTAAGGTTATTACCAAGGTCAACGGAGCGCCGTGCCCCAGAAGTAGAGACACCAAAACAGGAAAGCGTGCACTGAGGACGATGTTTTGCTGTAACGAAACATTACTATCGCAAGCAATAAACATCTAAAGGTGGCTGAAAGTGCAATCTGCATCGAGCTGGGCTGCCTGGAAGTACCGGTGAGCTAATACTCCAAACCACTCACAGCCAGTTGCTCAACCCCGCATTACCGCAGACACACGACGGCCACGCTGACGGCTTGCGACAATCTCGGCCCTCAGACAGCAATAATTCATCGCCCCCGCCTCTTTCCGACAGAAACAACGACATCCATTTACAACGGAGCAGCGCAACCGCGGCTCAGGGGCAGCAGGCGCAGGGGAGGGGTCGGAGTTCCTGAGGTACGTCCACCAGGCCCGGCCCGGGGTAAGCACGAGGAGGGGTAGGAGTTCCTCAGGCCCGGCCCGGTCCGGCTCAGAGGAGCAAGAGGACGGGGTGGGGTCGGAGTTCCTGAGGCACGTCCACCAGGCCCGGCCAGGCGCGGCAAAGCCACGTGCCTGACGGCGGCGGCGAACAAACCTGGCCAACGTCAGACTCAATCACTGGAATGCATCCCACCGACGGGAAATCGGCAGAGTCATCTCGATCATCGCCCCGGGGCAGAGCAGGGAGAGCGCAGCCACGTGGCAGCGTCGGCAATCGCTCGGAGCTCCTGAATGTTCCCGATGCGTAATTCGAAACAGTAATGGCATTGAGTCCTCGACGGATAGACAGCCTCAATCATACAGCTGAGCTTCGATGGATTTAGTATCTCAGGGGGTCCGTGGTGAGGTGTGCTGTGGCACCATCTTCGCAATATGTACCACGAACGGTAGCTGGAATTTATTTAATGTAATCAAGAACCATTTGGGTGAAGCAAGGCCAGAATTTCGGGCACTCCTCAAAGTTTTTAGACAAGCACATTTCGTTTTGTAAATTTTTGGAATAGGTGAAATCAGTTTGTTTGCTCTCAAATAAACAGCGAGTCCTGCTGGATGCTGTCACCAAACTATTCCATTACAGCAATGCTTTTTAATGATTTCCATGGTTTATCACACATGAGGATTATCAGTCTGTTGCCTATAACGGAACAGGAACGCAGTGTTTCCCTTAGCTCAGGTTGTAGCTGTGCAAATAAATTTGAATGTCCACCATGTAAACAATGTTCTCGATATTGGTCCACGTACATATGCCTCACTGACCACACAAACAGGTATGTTTTGTTTGGTTCGGTTGCCATTTTTCATTTTGTTTTCATCATTCATCATGTTTTCATCAGTAGTCATAACAGAAAAATTCCGACTTTGGGACGAAGAGAATGAGACTAACCCGCAAATTAATTGCCGAGGTCGTGCAACAGGCGCTACATCACCTAGACTCTGGTAGACTAATCTGAGACGATGAGTGACCTGCCACATGCATTTTGAACGAAACAAGGACAAAGAAACGAGGCACAGTAATCAGCTCTACAACGGTACGCAAAGCCAACAGAACTATCGGTAATAAATGAAACATGCTGCATACATTCACTTGTTCAGTCATAACAGTCCGAAGGAATGAAATACCTAAGATTAAGGGCATTGTAAATAGCTTCGATACGTGTCCTCCGTATAACTAATGAATGATTCATGATTTAAAAAATTCCTGCTTCTGTAAGCAGTGGTTCGCGAAATCCAGTGGCAATGGCACCTGAAGTCATAAAAAAATCAGCAGTCTTACTCTTTAGGTCCGTACATCCTAGCCGTAACGCTAAAATCGCCTTTGTTTTTAAGGCAGTCCAGTTATGTTAACCCTCTCTCGAAATAAGTGATGATCAAAAGCATGAGAACAAGGCTCGCAAGATTAAGCTTTCCTAGCCGTGTTATACATGTTTCCCCTCTTAAATTAACCCATGTCATACCTCATAATCTCATGAAGTATAAGATGGACAGATAGCAGGGTACAAACAAGCAGCTTACACAGATTACACGTGTACCAGTTAGCCCGCTCTATCCGCTTTTCTTCGAGGAATGGACGACAGTGGTCACTGAGGAGCTCGCGCCCGGCCGGTGAACCGGTCGATAGAATATGAATGAGGTGCGACGAGTCCGGCAGCCCCGTCGAGGCCGACGCCGAATGCCGGCACGGCCGACGCCGCGCGGGCGCCCCGTCGGTCCGCCGGCGACCGGGCTGATCAGTTCGGCCTGGGGTCAGGGTCGCTCGGAGGGGGATCCGGCACGGATTACCGCCATTAATTGCCGGTCGGCGTCAGGTGTTCGTGGTGTCGCGCCGTCAGGCGACACCCGGCCCGGCCACACAGAGCCGGCGAGCCGCCGTCAGCCGGCGGCCAAATCTCAGAACAGGAGCCACCAACCGGCGGCCAAACTCCAGGACAGGAGCCGTCCATCGGAGGTGAAACCTCAGGACAGGAACCACCAATCGGCGGTCAAACCCCAGGACAGGAGCCGTCCAACCAGCGGCCATGCCTCGGGACAGGAGCCATCCCGACAGCAGCCTGTGTCGCCTCCACCCGTCGACGGTTCACGAACCAACACCGGCACCATTCCGACACCACCCTGTGCAGCACACCAGCCGCCGACTAGCCCGCACCAGCACCAGCCGTCCGCCCACCAGCTCGACCCCGAACCCCGCGACACACCCAGATCGGGCCCGCAGGCTCTCGAACGCCATCGCTCACCGCGCTGTCCGCCGGGGGCGCCCGATTCCGTGCGCCGGTCCCGGCCCCCTGCTGGACCGCGCCCGATATATCGGCCCGGCCCGACTGACGGCGAACGCCCGGAGCTGACCGATCGGACGGCCCGCCGGGCCGGGGGTCGGAACGAGATAGCGCCGCACTCGGGCGAGCCTTCACGGCGATGAATGGCCGATTGGACTGGCGGGCCGACGCGATGACCCAGACGCTGTCGCCGTTGCGCCGGCTGCCTGTCGGCGGCGGCTGTAAAGGCTCCGATTTAAGTTTCCGATCGTCGGCGGCAGTAATAAGAGCCTCCGGCCATGACAGGATTTCAGCTGGAAATTCATCCTAGCCGCTGTCATAACTGTAAATGTGCAATGCACTAGGCCTTTTTAAAATGGTACGCGATTCTTCGGAGGCCTCAAAATATATAACGAAACTAAATAGAAAATGCGCCAAAAAGGGAAATATTTGTTTGTTAAAACCTACCATAAAAGAGCAACGGTCATTGTTCCGTTGTAGCTTGATGTTCGCGCTTTACGTTTTGATACGATTCATATCGACGAGGTTTGAAAGCACTGATGCAGTAAAGCAACCACATCCCAGCACCAATAATGAAATATCTCCGAAAAGATTCAAAGAAATACGAAGCGCTGAAAAGATTCAAAGAAATAAGAAGCGCTGAGCCGAGTTGGTTAGTGATATGGGTTCCAACGCGGAACAACGGCTTGATCATACGGTTCACAGGATGATCTCAAACTACCTTGCTTCTTTCCAAACCCACACTCTCTTCTTCTTCAAACCCACACTCTCAAACTACCATGCTTCTTTCAACTATGCAGCTAGCGTAAACGCGTTTTGAATAACCACAGATACACGCTGTGAATTCGTGCTTCCGACGCTCGCTCGCTCTGAACAAGCGAGTCAACAATCTTCCCGGAATGAGCGCCGATCAGGACATGACATGCCGTGCGCACCACAGGCGTCCCCTCGTCTGGGCTTCAGCGGCGTACATGACGCGCCGCGTGAGCCACAGGCATCCCTTCACGCGCTGCGCCCGGGCACCAGGCGAGAGGCGGCCGACTGGGGGTACCGTCCGGGGCCGGCCACCTGCATTCTCCGACCCTCCGCGTGCCTGGACCGCGGCGGCGCGGCCGGCGCCGCCACCGGCCGGCCCGGCCTGCGGCTATAGCTCCGCATTAGCGTCGGCGGCCGCAGCGCTCTCCGGGGACGCGGGAGCTCGGGCGTGGAGAGGCCGCGGAAAACAGCTGCCGCCGCGGAGCCGGCAGAGAGCGGCCGACACGCAGAGAACCGGCAGAGCAGCGGCCGACGGAGAGGCAGACGACAAAGGCAGATAGACCGGCGGGCATTTGCGGAGACGCCGACGGACGGCGACGGAAGAGCGGAAAAGCACCTGCGTCGGGGAAAGAGGCAGATAAGAGCCAGCTCAGGGATGTTGGCGGAGGACGCCGGCAGATAGTCAGACGGGAGCGGGCAGTTATGTGAAGAGGAACAGCGACACCGCAAGGCAGCACCAACAGAGAAGGCAACCGCCGGCAGAAAGACACCGAAGGGGAGACAACGGCACGGACGGAACTCGCAGCGGCGGGGAGGCCCGCTGACAGAGGAGCCAGCAGAGAGGCAGACGCGCCTGCCGGCAAAGGCAAACAGACGGCCAAAGGCGGAGAGACTGCGCGCAGAGACGCTTCAGTAGACCCAATGGCACGGTGCGAAAGCAACTTACAGGGGCCCGGACGGGTCGGTGGGACGGCCGGGGTACGGTTGAGAGATCGCGCGAGTGCAGCCTGCGGCGGCAGCATCGTCCAGGACAGAGGCTCCTCGCTTCCGGCAGCCAGAACTCACGCTGACCAACGTCCCGTGCAGCGCCGCTGACGGACGTGACAGAGCGCGGCTTAGCGCCTGCAGCTGTCGCGACCTAATGGAGGAAACTGTGGGAAGGCATGCGAATGGGACTCGCCGCGGCTAACGCGAGAAACTAACGCCACTTTATGGCGGTCTGCTGATGTAAGATGGCGGTTACGCCAGACGACAGTTCGGGCTACATACGCGCTCCGTAGAGGGGAGAATGTGAGGCTGCCAGACTGTCTCCGTAGAGGGGAGAATGTGAGGCTGCCAGACTGTCTCCGTAGAGGGGAGAATGTGAGGCTGCCAGACTGTCTCCGTAGAGGGGAGAATGTGAGGCTGCCAGACTGTCTCCGTAGAGGGCAGAATGTGAGGCTGCCAGACTGTCTCCGTAGAGGGGAGAATGTGAGGCTGCCAGACTGTCTCCGTAGAGGGGAGAATGTGAGGCTGCCAGCCTGTCTCCGCGAATGGCTTGCTTGAAGACGGCGTCACGAAATCCGCTTTTGAGGAAGTTAAAGCAACCATCTTTCCCTAAAACAGTAACGCTAATGCAGATAGTACTGAGAATTCTTTAAACGTATCTTTCAATAAATAATTTAATCAAAGCATCCTGGCATAGTGTTTCGACAGGTTGTTTCCCTGTTTTCCTCTATCCCAATCTGACAACAACACGGGACAAAAGACATCAAAACATTACAAAAAAGGATAAAAGGGACTCCTGTCTCCAAATCCGGAATCCGGACGAAATCCGGGAAAATCCGGAAATCAACTGATTTTTGGTGCTTAGGGGTGCAACGCCTACGTGGGCGTTTGGCATCGATAAAATCTGGAAATCGGAGAGACAAAAATTAAAAGAGCAAAACGAAAAAAGCACAGCACAGTTTCACTACAATTAAAATTAGTCGGAAATGGAAACATCTCGAAAAGTCACAAAATACCAGTTAACGTCATTGGGCCTGTTGACGAATATTCGCCAACAAGCCCGGTGACGTTGTTTGGCCAGCCAACGATGCTCACGCTGTCGGTGACAGATCTCCTTTCTGCGTCGGGTGGCGGCTTAAGAGGACCGTAAATACAATCAACAAGAGAGGCAAACATGCAAGCAGGATACAAACCCAATCAGGACAGCGTCAGACTTTCAACAAACAGCGCAAGAACCTTTTCGAGCGACGTCGGACTCATCAACTGGTGTCCGACTCCGCAGAGCAACACCAGACACCACAGAGTGCCGTCAGACATCACAGAGCAACACCAGGACACCACAGAGCGCCGCCAGACACCACAGAACGCCGTCAGGCACCACAGAGCGACACCAGACACCACAGAACGCCGTCAGACATCACAGAGCGCCGTCAGACATCACAGAGCGACACCAGACACCACAGAGCACAGGCAGACATCACAGAGCGACACCAGACACCACAGAGCACAGGCAGACATCACAGAGTGACACCAGACACCACAGAGCGCCGCCAGACACCACAGGGCGTCGCCAGACACCACAGAGCGCCGCCAGACACCACAGGGCGTCGCCAGACATCACAGAGCGACGTCAGACACCACAGAGCGCCGCCAAACACCACAGGGTGCCGTCAGATATCACATAGCAACACCAGACACCACAGAGCGCCGCCAGACATCACAGGACGCCGTCAAACATCACAGAGCGACGTCAGACCGTGCAGAGCCACGCTAGACCCCACAGAGCGGGGTGAGGCCGCTGTGAGGCCGCTCGGAGCACCGCCAGACAACACAGAGCTCCGTCGGACCTTGCAGAGCAGTGCCAGAGCCGTTCTCTGCCGGCGGAATCTGTCTGTTTGCCGGCGGGGAGGCGCCGCAGCGTTACGGGCGTCGGCGCCGGCGGCGGCGGCGGCGGTGCGGGCGCAGTGCAGCGCCACGGACGGGGCCCGGCTGGTGGGACTGCCCGAGTAAAGTCCCAGACCGTCCGGCGCCGGACTCGGGGCCGGCACGACGACGGCCGAGTGTCATGATGGAGGGTGGGCTAGGGACCGGTCAGTGATAGCGGAGCATGATGACTGAACATGAGCAAGTACGTGGCAGGGTGTACCCACGCGTTTGTAGGATTATGATGCCAAGGACGGAGTGCCGTAACGGTACATGGTATGGAGCCTCATGGTGGAGTGCCATGACGGAACGTGGTGATGAAGTATGATGATTGGCGAAGGAGTGGTACAGCAGAATGAATGCTAGCCATGACGATAATGCGATACGAGATGCGATGTCGAGCGTGATTACAGACTGTGATAACTAATTGCGATGACAAGGTACGGTAATGAAATGTGATGGTGGACTACGATGATCAAGTATGACAAGCGAGAAAAAGTGGGTTATACCGCAGCATCGACTCTGGTCTGTCACAAACTCCCAAGATCCGCATGCGGGACGCCGGCGCCTCGCGCGTCAGATCGCGAGCAATCACAAAGATCCCATTCCCGCGACGGAGCAAGATCTGTGCCGCGGAGAGGTGCTTTGAAACTGAGACGGTGTCGCCCTAGTAAGCTGAGGCCGAGCGGGCGACTTGGGATCCTGATCCTGCGCCCATCAAGGCAGTGCAGGGTCCTCCCCAACGCTGCGTCTGTATGACCTTCGATAATGCCTCAGAGAGAGTAGCTCCAGCTCACAAATCCATGCCTAGCGGACTGATCCGTCCCCAGCCAACACAGCTGTCCCCAACTGGCACGGGACCGTCCCCAGTCAGCACAGCCATCCCCAGCCAACACTGCCGTCCCTAACCAACACAGCCGTCTCCACCTGGCACAGGACCATCCCCAGCCAGCACAGCCGTCCCCACCTGGCACAGGACCGTCTCCAGCCAGCACAGCCGTCCCTAGCCAACACTGCCGTCCCAGCCAACACGACCGTCCCCAGCCAACAAAGCCGTCCCCAACCAACACAGCCGTAACAGTCAGCGGCCGCCGGCGCCGTCAGTGTCCATCGTGTCCGCCGAGTCGGATGATGAGATTGCACCGGATCCGGCCGGGGACGGGCAGATCCAATAAAACGTGGCCCAAAGCCGGCGAGGGTGGTGACCCGAGGCGGCGCCGACCGACTCCGCACCGGCAGGAGGAGACCCCGCGACCAGGGGCACCGGCGGACACGGATACCAGCATAGAGGGCAACGGCAGAAACGGACACAAGCAGGCTGGATGCGGCAGACAGGGATACGGGTGGACGGTGTCACTGGCAGACAGTGACACGAGCAGAAAACGACGCCCGGAGACGGGGATGCCGGCAGACAGGGATACGGGTGGACGGTGTCACTGGCAGACAGTGACACGAGCAGACAACGACGCCCGGCGACGGGGATCCCGGCAGACAGGGATACGGGTGGACAGTGCCACGGGTAGACAGTGACACGAGCGGACGACATCGGGAGACGGGGATGCCGGCAGACAGGCGTACCTGCAGGCAGACACAGCAGCGAACAGGCATGCCGACAGGGGAGGAGCCGATCTGCGGGCGGTGATCCTGCTTCCGCGGTGACTGTTCGACGGAGCGTCTGATCGACTGTACTGCTGGCCAGGGAGAGCCCGCCTGACTATGGCCAGGACATGGACCTCTCCTGGGGTACCATGTCACCGCGGGCCAGTCTTACCCGACACGGGCATTCAGACAGGTCCGCTGCGGTATTCTTCAGTTTTCTCGGCAGCCTGACGTAAAACTCGCATTTTTCTTGCCTTGCCAGCGGAGATCGCAAAGATTCCCTTTGAGCGCAAATGACAGCGACGAGCCCCACTTTATCACACAAAACCAACACGCAGCAGGACGGCCTGACGCCGTCAGCTTCTCCGCTCCGGTCCGTCTGACGGTGGCCTTTGAGCGCGTCCACACGTGCGTTGTTGGTTCTGCCTCAGCTCCGGCAGGCGCCACCAGGGCCATCAGGCCGTGGCTGCGTGCTGCGTCGACTGCGCAGCAGGACGCCAGAGTATTTCCCGGACTCTTCACCTTCAGGCACGGCCTTGAGGCCCGTGTCATCCTGCATGAATTTCGAGCGCCGTTTTGGCGCTGGATATGTCCGATCTACGGCAGTACTCACCCAAACAGAAATGCTCAAACTGCGTAAGGGACAGGGAGCAGAGCAGTGGGACGTTCTGCTTACCTGGAAAGAAAAAAATCAAAATTACCGTCACGGTACGATGAGGATAAACTCGGCAATGCACACCTGTACTGTGTTTGCTGCACACGGTGGATGAAACAATGATGGATGGTTACGAGATAAATGAAATGATGTAATTCGGCTCGTTTAAAATAATTGGTTTTTGGTGCAATTACGACATCGCTCACAAGTTGTTACCGCTATGCAAAGCCACTTCTAGGGCATTTCAGGCATGGAGTGGGCCCTTCGCTAAGCGCAGACAGCGAGCTCTCTCCTTGCTGAGGACTGTCAAAACAAGGTCGGCTGGAGCGGACGATCCCAAAAACACGGTGAAGCTCCCACGGGCAACGTTTGCTGGTGGTGACATCCTTCCCGGACAAATACCGGGTCTTTCACAAACAGTATAAAGAGTATCTTCCCACGTATGCACCAGTAAATTTTCGCATCAGGATTCTTCATACGTAGACATTTCAATGACTTCTAATAAGCACTCAAGCAAGCTTTAAAGACATTTGATAAGCACGCCTTCCCTTGTATTCAACATCACTGTGGCTCTTCAGAATCACGCAGGCAGAATGAGTTCTTTGTGGTTGGGCGGGAACACATTTCAAAACGGACAATTTGGACGTAAAGTCATGGCTACGTCTGTTGGGACGTGCGCTTGCTAGTTTGCTTGCGGCTGCTTTCCGTTGAGCAAACTCGCGCTGCAGCCACGCTTACCAGGCCGCCAACGAAGAAAAGTTCACTTGGTCGAGGGAAACGGCGACAAAAGCCCGCTGTCACGCAACAGGCTCATCGTCGCCATCGTCAGGTCGCGTTTTGAGGTCACCGCCAACGCCCGGCGTGCAGTGAGCGAAACAGGAAAATAATCGCGGCCTCCTGGTCACGATTAGGTATTCCAGGTTCTCAGTCAATCGGCACTTTCGGCCTGTCTGTAGCTATATATCCTGACTTGGCGTGGCATTGGCATGGCCCCTTCTGGATATCGTGGTCACGGGTCGCAAGCTTCCGGCCTTTACATACCACTGAATGTTCTAACGCTCCGAGCCTTGACGACCGCCGGCCGGGCAAGGCGGCTTTGTTGACACACTCGATCCCAATCGACTCATTGACCTGTAAGTAATGCAAGGGCATTGTTTCATGCTCCCTTTATTCGTCAAGGTTAATATTATCCCAGGAACTGCAAAGGTCATTCGAACAGCAAATACCCTTTACGAGGCGCAAACATGTTTTTAAAGGAACCTATTCGTGCTTCTGTCCGGAGTCCACACGGCTTTTAGTTTCCAGCAGTTCATGGTGCAGCACCGATCAGCAAACGCGGCGCACGTTGACGGCACGTGATTTTACGGACCAGTCGGGGGCCGGAGAAGCCCTAGCACCCTCCGCCACGTGCCGCGCGGAGCCCGAGTGCGCCACTCACGCGCCTCATCGACGCGGTCGTCAATTTCGCGGCGCCAACTCCCGTTTCGTCGGGCTCGTCGACAGCTGTTCCTCTGCGCGGGTATGCTGAAAACGACCGCTTGAACAGCCCCAAGATCGCGCGGATACGACCATCCTGGCGAAGCGATGGCCCGAGCGGCAGCTGAATACGAAATTCGCGCGGCTCGCAAGGCTTCAGACACCTCCGGAATCGCAATTCAGACCGGCCGAGACTTTCCATAACGCCTTCGGCCTGCATGGCGGGTCGATTAACGACCCAAAGTGTTCGTGCCAAAGGAGCGGTGGTGCATGAGCCATAAACTTCGAGAAAAGATCGGGCTGCTGATAGCTTCATGCCCACGATTTTTATGACAAGTTAAGGTGGCAGGGTTATGTACGTATCAATCACGCGTCAAAGATCTGTTGCATATGGAAAAACCGAAGAGCATCCAATAAAACGTTGAAGTTGACAGCCCAGACAGCCATCACTAACTGGTTTGTTTAAAGCATGCATTTTATGAGGCTCGACGCATTTAAGCTTGGATTATGTTGAGAAGCAGCCAAATGACGTGTGCAAAACATCCGCATGCTGACCATTTTTATTTTTCTGTCCACTCAGGGTACTCAAAGGATTTCTTTGCGGGTGGATTGTTATTCAGGAAAGAGACGCGGTCCAGTGTGGGTCTTTTGCACGTGCCGCAACCTTATTCAGTCATTCATTTACATCGTTACGATTGAAATAAAATGTAAGGATCATTATTGGGTCCGCACACAGATTTTGAATGCAATGCACATGTACTAGTGTCGTTTGAGTATATATATACACTATATATATGCACTATGCAATACACATGCACTAGTGTCGTATGAGTACGCAGTCAACTATACGGCGCGCACCAGGAATACCATGACGTTACGGCTTGAAAGCCAGGCTGCGTCGATTTCTTATATTTTCAATGCAGCCACATTTCTTCCCATCATTTTTCAGAGCGTCACCGGCACTGGTTGACGCCAGAGTGGCCCTCTCTGCGGCCGAATGGAAGCCTGAATGCTGCCGCGCCATCGGCGATGCCACTCCACATTTGTCAACAGTCGTTACCACCATTGGCGCGGAGGACCTCCCCGGCTCACAACAGCCCGTCACCGAGAGAGAGTCACACAACGGCCAGACGACCGGCGGCCCGCGCCCGTGTGCGGCACCGCCAAACTGCCCGGTCCAGCACGGGTTTATCGCCGCCCGGGGCGACAAATGACCTGGCCGATTACCGCCTCCCAATGGCGCCAGGAAGCCAGCACCCGGCGAGACCGGGGCGCCCGCAGCGCGGCCGTTCCGGCCTGCTCTCTGATCTGCTGACTTTGTCTTGGTCCGCTCTGTGACCTGCGGACTTTGTCCTGGTCTGTTCTACGGCCTGCGGACTTTGTCATGGTCCGCTCTATGACCTGCGGGCTCTGTCCTGGTCCGCTCTGTGACCTGTGGACTCTGTCCTGGTCCGTTCTGTTGCCTGCAAGTTCTGTCCTGGCCCGCTCTGTGACCTGCGGACTCTGTCCTGGTCCCTCTATGGCCGGGAGTAGTTTGTCGTCAGTTGAGCGGACACAATCGGAGGAATTCGGTCCGTTTTCCAGCTCCCGGATTCCATCCGCGCGTAGTGTGCATTCAGCCCGGACACGATTTCTCCCACAGATTGCGCGAGGCCCTCCGCCCCACCCCTCCAGCCGCGGAGTTGTTCGATCGGCAGAATCGGGACCAGTCGTCGTAATTCTACTTAACTAAGGTCAGAACCCCAGTCGGCTCCAAACCATGGTAATTAACTGCTCTTCAGTGATCTGGAACAGGCGAAAAACGTTTTCATCTCCGCCGACACGGCGGACCGCCATAGTCGGTAGGTCGGTCTACCTGTCAGTCCGTCAGCAAGATCGCAACAAACAGTCGCGCATCATCCTTCGCCGAGGATTCAGCCGGAACTGGACGTAAGACCGCATAAAGGATCATGTAGTTACAGCCGACACAAAGCCATGTAACGTGTTTGACTGCCAACAGCATGCTAGACACGTACTTGAAAGCATACTGAACGTAAAAAAACGGAGAAATGTCGAGCATTACAGCACATCGTCAGTTCTGATGTCACTTTGTACAAACGGTTTTCATGATACAAAAGCACTTTGCGGAATCTGCACAACTGTGGATGCATGATCCTGGAAATGTTAAGTTTCGTCTACAGGCCTCATTCATCATATTGTGACACAAGTGATCTCGCTGCGCTGCTGCTCATAGAAAATACCAGGACAGCAAATTATTTTCTAAAATACATTCTTGAAACCGGCGCATCTAAGAGAAAAGCAAAGTCCCCCTCCCCCCGGGAACCGGCAAGATTTTTTGCAAAAATATTTAGTGCACAAGCAACGAAATACTTGCATTCGACTACAATAAATTCCGAACAATTAGGTAGTTCTTTAATGCTTGACCTAGACTGATCCACTGGACTCCGTCCAGTTGTCTGTTCTGCTCTTGGAAGTTGCAGAAATGGTAGACGCTAGCCGACGTGCTGGCTCGTCCTCTGCCTTCAGCGCACGCCGCGGAGCTCATCAGCGTTTTTTCCTAATTGCCCTGTACGGGCCCCCGGCGCGCTGCCATTTTTGTGGCGCGGTTAAGGGCCCGATAAGTAAGTTATCCGGCAACACGTCCGAGCCACCCACCAGCGGATACTTTATGGAAATTGCGGTAATGGCCCGCTATGGTAATTTATACGGGTTATGGTAATGATGGTACAGCGAGCGTCGACACGCGGCCGTCGTTAGCGGCGGAGAAGCCCCAGCCGAGCGGCAGCGGCGCCCGGTCGGCGACGTCCGGCTCTGTTGTGCCTCCGGCGTTTCCGCGGACGAGGTCCGCGCGCTGACGGCTGCGCTCTTCGTCGTCACAAGAAACAGGCCACGCCACGGCTTGGGGAAAGCAGACCCATTTGGCTTCGTGAACAGCATTATTCTGAGTATTTTGAGTAGCTTGTAACTACTCCTCTTGTTTTCCCGCCCATGCATTTCTGCAACTTTGTATGCAAAGCGTCGATTTCTGTAAATGATTGGGGGGTGAGTCCAGCCGAGACTTCGACAACCTAACCTCTACCCAAATGTCGGTTTTTCAACGGATTTATCCCACTTTATTCTGACAAAACGAAATTTAGAAGTTTTTTGCCGCTACTTATCAAATTAAAAATTGCAATTACCCCCAACGTATGTAAGTACATATACACAGATCAATAGATGAGAGATAGATAGGTACATCGCTTTAAACTTCATTCCTTACTTTCTGCCTTTCTGTTATCTATTGCGGCCGGTCTTTCCGTTATTGCTACTCATTTCCCTTTAAAACCGGCAGAAAATACCGACAGGCCCAAACCAACATGGGAGGGGGCAAATCAGTACTGGGTGGGCCAGGGCCCTCTCAAAAGAATGCAAGTCGACACTCTTGTTTGTATGTTATAAAGGTCTATGCAGCTGCTCGTAGTCAGTTGCAAGAATGAAAACATGAATACGCTGACGGTCGCGTTGTAAAGTCCGGGTTGCGTCACTGAAGTCGATTCTTTTATTGAACACTGCTGTATCGTTCGAGCCGCGGACAACCGCAACAGAAAGGGATGACAGACAAGACTGAGGTGGAGTGCCGTGTTAGCAAAGATGACAAAAGGAAATAAACGAGCGAACTAAGCCACCCATTCGGGCAGAGGTACTCCGCGACGCCCCTCGACCCTCCTTTCAAGAACTAGGAGTCGCGCCTAATCAAAGCGGTTTTGTCTGGCACGACTGAGGCCATTATGGTGCGTCAGCCTTTGTCGCCTCACACGTGTTTGTTCACACGTGTTCGCGTGGCAAAGCGATTATACACGCTCATTACGCACGTGTTAAACTTGCTAGAATGCCAGGGAGTAATTACCGTAAGGTTAACGTGATATGCTGCTTCAATGGACCAAAACGTTCCTAGTTTTCATCATTTGGAAGCAATGTTTTAGCAGCCTCGTTTTAACACGCGTCTGCCGCCTGAAACTTAGTCATGGTTTCTTCCCACGTCGCGCACTCTCCAAAGCTTGATCTCCAATTCAAGAGAACTGCCAATGCGGCCATAGCCCTTTTCTGTCACAGGTAATTCTGATTCACTACAAAAAAAAAACAGAAACAAAAAAAAAACATCTCATCTCAAAGCACCTTACTGCCGGCCATCGTATTGCTATGTAGGATTCTGAACAGTTCAAGGATCTCTGGAAGGCTTTGCCTCCTTTAGTCATCAATGAAGCCATAAAAAAGTCTCCGTTCTCCCACCCATGGTTACGCGAACATATTTTATACCAAGTGCTATAAAATGCTACTTGGTATTTTATACAACAACATATTATATACCAAGTGCTACAAAATCATGTATGCGCACATGCAGGCATGCATTTCTTGCACCTGCGTGAAAACGGCAAGCCGCAGATGGCGGCGTACGTGAACAAGACATAGGTACCCTCTGGTCAAGATCAAAAGAGACATTTTCGTATGCATATTTCTACGAAAGCAGACTGGCGTTTTCGGCTATATTATAGCAACTGCAGACGGAAAATCAAGCACAGAAGTTCGCAACGCTTGCATATGACGGCGGGATTTGTTTTCGCGCAGGCACATAACATGTAAACGGTGATAAGCTTTATAGCTGCAGCTGAACATCATTTTTTGCAGATATGCTTATTTTGGCTGTCCTCAGCGCCAGCACCGAAGACACTGGCTTCGGTGCTGGCGAAGACACAGGTCTTCAAAGCTCACGTCCGTTCGGCAGGGCCAAACGGACGTGAGCTTTGCGGCAGCAACTTCAAGACCTGTGTTATAAATGCCCGTCTGGCCGCAAGCTAATCCATGGCTGACGTGCACAGCCCCCTGCCAGGGTACATCTTGCATCTCAGGGGCGCCCTGAAATTGCTCATCGAAACAAAAAGCATGAGAGCACTAAAAGCGCCAAAAAATAGACGTCCTATTCGAGTCAAAACGCTAAAGCCGTGCGTGTCGCTCCGTCCGGCCGAGGGCAGCGCGGCTCCGGCGGCTCCGGCGGCGCCGTGCAGGTGCGGGCCCGGATCGACCACGGTTCGGCCGGGCGGCGCCGGTCGCGGCCGAGCCCATTTCCGCGGCGGCGGCGCCCATTGGAGCCGTAACGGCGTATCGGCTGTCTGGACACAATCCGTCTCACTCGGACACACCGGCCGATACACGCCGGCACAGGACGGCGCCGGGCCCGGCACGGCGGCACGGGGGGAGCCCGGCACGGCGGCACGGGGGAGGGAGGCTCGGCACGCCGACATTGGAGCCCGGCACAGCTGCACGGGACGGCTATGGGGGCTCTGAGCCCATTAAGTGCGCCGCTGAACGGTACTGAACAGGGATGAGCCGCGCTGGGAGGCGCTGAGTCCAGCACGACGGCACGGGGCCTCACCGGGGACCTGTGATCATGTGTCCAGAACATTAGCACAACAGAAATGCCCCAGTGCCGCTAAAGCCCGGCAGTACCGCAGTATGTGCTGCAGGCAGTGCTGGACATGGTATCAAATTCTACTGCAGCACACAACATGTTATTACACCCCAATGGTAGTAATGTATTATTAGGAATCGATGTTCTTGCCATCAAGGATTTGCTTGCAGTAATCGCCATCAATTGGATTCTGTTCAGCAAATTGGTTTGGGAAGCCCCACACCTCCCGTTAGGCCTCTGGATAATTGGGAAAGATCTTAACGGACGGCGCGATGCTTGATCTCCAGCAAGCAAGTCCAATAAATCCGGCAAACGCGCCACCACGAAACCCGCATAACGACCAGCCAAACACCATTCAGGACACTTGCTTTGTCGACGGACGACGACTACCGTCCTCACTTCTTTGACTGCAGGCTTGCACAAAATTCGAATGTTGCCACAACAGCGCATTTAATTATTCCGACCTCTATCGGTTTACCGCGACCATCACCATCCGTGTTTCCAGGAAACCAAGCAAGGCAGCTGCTTTCCACTTGGCAGCAAGTGTTTGTCGTTAACGTGTTCAGAAGGGCCGACATCGGCGGGCGAAGCACTTAGCGAAGCTGCCGCCTTCGATCCATTCGCTGTCACGGTCAAATCGGCCTGTGGCCGGGCTCCTTACCGACGGTGTGGGCCGTGACTGCCCAGCTTTCCCCGATCGATCCAACCGCCGTCCATCAGACGGCCGCACCGTCCCGCGACGGTCCTGTCGGCGCCGACGCAGGGTCGGACTCCAGCGACGTCAGAGCCCGCTCCCGCCGCCGCTGCAGAGGACGCCCCACTGCCTCCCGCCCTCCACCTGCTTCACAAGCCCGCTCCCGCCGCCGCTGCAGAGGACGCCCCACTGCCTCCCGCCCTCCACCTGCTTCACAAGCTCGGCCCCGCCGCCGCTGCAGAGGACGCCCCACTGCCTCCCGCCCGACTGTGACGCAGGGTCGGACCCCATCCACGTCACGAGCTCGGTCTTGCCACTAATGCAGAGGACGCTCCACTGCCTTCCCTGCCCAGATGTGACGCAGGACCGCACCCCATCTGCGTCATGAGCTCGACCATGCCGCTTCTACAGAGGATGTTTAACTCCCTCCCCGTCCAGCTGTGACGCAGGGTCAGACTCCGCCTCCGCCAGGAGTTCGGTCCCGCAGCCGCTGCAGACAGCCCTCGTCTCCCACCTCCACAGTTTACCTACACACCCACGCGCAGACGCACCGGTTCAGGGCTGCCGGCGGGAGGTCATCTCGCCGGGAATTGGGCGCAACAGTCGACAGCAGTCGCCGCTGCTGTTGACATAAGGTAATTCCGCCCGCAATAATTTGAGCTCCGGGCGGTGAAGGTGACGGTCGTTGTCGGGCGGTGGGCTGGTAACGCGTTAGCAGCCGGGCAGAGTTGTCGTGGCCCATCTTAGCACCGCGATGGTGGGCTGGTGGGTTTCTGAACCAGAAGTGGAACGGTGGCGACGCGATTCGGCCACTCCAACTCCGTTGGCCGGCGACGGAGCGAAGCCGATTTTCTAGTGGAGGTACCAGCCCACGTAAAACCCGTGAAAACAAGTTTATGTGTTTGTGTGCTCCAGACTTTCGAGGCCGTCTAAAGTTGGAGTCGAGCAACAGGTTTCGGAGGAGTCACCAAGCACGATGCTGGCGAGCGTGGTCTCCCTGACTGGCTTTACGTTTACGTGGTTTGCCGGGTCATTGTCCACTTAAGCTTGCCAGCAACCTGATAGTCCTTTCCGTATAGTCAATCAGAACGTCGAGAAGTCCCGCCAGCAAGTTTCGTGTCTCCGATGCAGCCGAATTCTGTCCGCTCTGATGTCGAGTCGTCCGTGCGCACGCCCGATGGACCATTCCCATACACTCGACGACCGGCGCGAGAGAGAGAGAGAGAGAGAGAGAGAGAGAGAGAGAGAGAGATCCGCCGGCTATCATTGCCGTCCGATGGACCGGTCGTGACCGCGGAGTGGCGAACATTTATCAGGCGCGGAGGTGACCAGGGGCCGGCCCGGCCTGGCAGCCGGCCGGCCGCCGCCCCCTGACAGATTGTCACCACGCCGCACCGCAGCCGCCGCACCGCCGGCCCGATCGCCGCCGCCGTCGTCGATCCTGCTCCGGCGGGCCGCCGCCGGCGGCGACGCCCGGCGTCGGCGCGTCAGGCGGCCGCGCCAACGACAACAGTGCGCCGTGTTTGTCGCCGGCTGGAGGCCAATAAGCCGCCGCCGTTCGACGGTCGAACCGCCGAGAACACGGCCCGCAGGAGGCCGGCGCTGTCGAGCCGGTCCGCGGCGGATTCGCCGGATCGGCGGCCGCGGCGGTCCGGCGTCTGCCGCGACTGCGCCGGCGGCGCCGGCGCCGACGCCGGACGGCCGCTCACTCGGACAAACGTTTTGGCCCGGGGCGGCGCCGCCCCCATAACCGCCGGTCACTCGGACAGGGGCGTCGACCCCGGTGGGCGCCCCATGACCGCCGGTCACACGGGCTTAGGTGTTCAGCCCCCCCCCCACCCCCAATGACTGCCGGTCACTCGGCGCAGGTGGTGACAGCGGCGGACGCCGGGTCCGGTTGTTCCCGATGTAACCTTTCGGCCAGACGAGGCGACATATCGGACACGGGCGGATCGGACAAAGTAAACCGCGGCAAATGTTTACTGCTCTGACGCAGGTTCGACGGCTTCTGACCTGCTGTCCGGCCGGACAGAGAGTGTTATTCGTGGTTCGCCTGACATGATTTTGTTTTTGTTTTTGTTTTTGTTTTTGTTTTGTGTTTCGAGAGTTTGTTACTGTTGTCACGTTCAGTTAGGTTAAGTCACAGTCGGAGTTGGTTCACAAGACGAAAACAGAGCAAGGTGATGGATATGTGATCATTAAGACATTCACGAATAAAAACCCGGAAATATTTTCTATCAGCTGATGTATTCACCGATTCACAAAGCTGTTTTGGTTAGCAGCGTCGCAGTAACTCGCCAAACCCGCCTTGGCGATTGCATGCACCAAAATGCCAATATGCAAAAATGCATTCAACACAAGTCGTGCAATTTCACGCCGTGTTCATCGCGTCCCTGATGGCGACAATTTCTGCGGAGTGCCTACCCGCTCATAATACATGCTTTACAGCGCACGATAAACGTAGGTAACTCCTCACCGCAGGGCTCAATAGCAACGTACCAGTGAGTCGAGTGCGTCGCTATCCATTTGAATACCATAAACAACGGCAGCGATGGCGAGCATAGGCGGGCTGAACAGTCGGCACGTAAACGTTACGCCCGAGGCTGTAGCCGTCTCGTGTTTGCATCGAGTTTCCAAACGACAGACACTCGACAGACAAACGACAGTCGCAAGAGCCATGTCGTAGCCTGTATTGCGATTTCATTTTCCTGAACGTATTGACAAACCTATATTTGTATGTTTCTTTTACGCAGGTGAGGATGACGTGCAATAGCTTCTCCTGTGGACGCTTCCTGAGTGTGTAACACAGCGATACAATACAACAGTACTGGAAACCCCATAAGTCGTCTTGTGCTTGGTGGACGCGGTACTGACCCTGAGAAGCCGCGCCATGCCACCGCGTGCCAGTTCCAGTAGACCGGGAGGGCCGCGGTGTGGCGGTCATCGGTTTCGGCCGTACAGAGGGTGGCGGCCTGCGGCCGGTCACCAGTCGAGACCAGGCCGCGAGCGTGCGTCGGCGGTTGGAACCAGGGCAACAAAACACGACCCGCCGGCTGTTGCGGTCTCGCATTGGCAGGCCGGCGCGTCCAGACGCCGTTTCACGGAGCTCCGCCGCCGCCGTCGCTCGGCGGCGTCTTGGCTCCGGCACAGCGGGGGTAATGAGTGCCGGCGGCGTCTGACGAGCTCCCGTCAAACCCCGCCGGAGGCCACACACACAGGCCGCTCCGCACGGCTCACGACTGCGGCCACGCCAAATAGTTTTCAGAGCCGGCGAGGCGAGTTCCCTCGGAAGCGGTTCGATCGGGAAAAGGCGTTCCACATTCCCTCTGAATCTATCTCACCGAGAGTTGTGAGATGCATCTAGCGTTTGAGTGTGTTTCGTAATGGTGCACTCTATTTCTAGTCCACGCATTCATGGTCCATTTACAGTTTACAGTCATTTAGCATTTATGGTTTAAAGCATTAGCATGTCTTGAAGTTCTCCGCTCAGGAAACAGACAGAAATTTCCACGTAGGTACATCTGTAGCAGAACCGCCTGATCGTGGCATCTCCCAAAGTGAACGTTGCATTTCCCGCAGTTTTTTTGTTAGTTCAGCTGTTACTTCTACTATCGACCGAGGCACCACCTGTGCCCTTCTGCAGTGAACTCTCGGCTGAACCTCACTGCCCGCCGTCCGCGCTGAATCACCGGCCGTCAAGTATTGGGTGCCTCCCCCAACTGCTCTGTTGGTGACCGTGCTCTGCCGTACCGATCATTCTGACAATGGCCACACTCTGCCAGTGGGCCACACTCTGCCAGCGGCCACTCTGCCAAGGGGCACTCTCTGCCAGTGGTCTCACTCTGCCAGTGGCCGTACAATGTCGTCCCGATCACTCTGCCAGTGGGCCACACTCTGCCAGTGGCCGTACAATGTCGTCCCGATCACTCTGCCAGTGGGCCACACTCTGCCAGTGGCCGTACAATGTCGTCCCGATCACTCTGCCAGTGGGCCACACTCTGCCAGTGGCCGTACAATGTCGTCCCGATCACTCTGCCAGTGGGCCACACTCTGCCAGTGGTCTCACTCTGCCAGTGGCCGTACAATGTCGTCCCGATCACTCTGCCAGTGGGCCACACTCTGCCAGTGGCCGTACAATGTCGTCCCGATCACTCTGCCAGTGGGCCACACTCTGCCAGTGGTCTCACTCTGCCAGTGGCCGTACAATGTCGTCCCGATCACTCTGCCAGTGGGCCACACTCTGCCAGTGGGCCACTCTCTGCCAGTGGCCACTCTGCCAGTGGGCCACACTCTGCCAGTGGTCTCACTCTGCCAGTGGCCGTATAATGTCGTCCCGATCACTCTGCCAGTGGGCCACACTCTGCCAGTGGCCGTCCTCTGCCGTGCCGACCTCTCTGGCCGCGCTCTGGCGGCGGCGCGACCGCCACAATGGTCGATCGGGCCGACATCGCGTCCTGGTAACAGCCCATTCCCCGGCGGTAACCGACCCCGGCCGGTGCGCCGCGGCCCCGTGCAGCCGCTGCCCGGCAGAGGGAAGCCTTGCGCATCTCCGCCCCCACTGCACGACGTGCTTCAGCCCGAGAGCGACGACGCTGGAGAGGCCCTCCGCAGCCCGGCCCGCCCACTCGACATCCCTCGTTGTCGTGTGTAGCAGCCCATAGGGCCGGTAAGGTGGCGGCTCTTCCAGCTTGATGACAGCCCTGCCAACTACGGATAGGTGGAATATTAAGTCTATGGTATAACGTGGAACGAGGTGACTTAAAAATGGCTTTGGCCCTGCCGCCTTTAAAAATGCTCCCGCACGGATGCCTGTCGCCCACCGGCCGTCCAACTCTGCGTCAGGTATGCTGCTAACCTCCGGCAGCCGCAGCGCCCTGAGCTGAGTGAGCTCGGCGGCAGGTGGGCAGGGGCGAGTCGGCGACGCTCCTGGCCTGTCCAGCTTCCGACTCCGGCCGGACCGTCGGGTGGGCTCGCTTGGCCGAGCCCGCTGGCCAAGCGAGGCCGCCCGCGCGGCCGCTGCCAGGTGCAGAGCGGCCGTCACCGCCAGACGACGGGACGGCGGCCACCCGCCTTCCCCGGCCGGCTCGCGAAGAAAAACAGCCGACCTAGTTTGCCAAACAAAGGCCAGGACCCGTGAATGCTTTGTGGAGTCGCAGCGAAAGAAACTCGTTTGAGTCTAAATGGAAAAGTTTCTTTGCTTTGAAGAGTTGACGTGACGAATGAAATACAAGTGCCGTTATTTCCACATCGGTGTATGAATGACGAAATGAAACAGATATTGGTAACAGGAGAACTTTGTTTTTTTAGGGGTGCCCAATGACTTGAGATTTTTAACATTACGTCTATGGTAACGCACGGAAAGAGTGGTTTCAAAAACACAAGAATTAGTCCAAATTAGCGCTTGGGACCATTTTTGCAAAGCTCTGCCCCTGATGGGCAGCGCAGTCGGCTGGTTCAGGCAGTAACTGATCGTATCGAATGATGTCATATTACAACATCACTCGCCAGTCCGTCGTGCACGGTGGTCTCGACCCCACGATGAAAAATCTGCAACTCCGCTAAGCATTTACTTCAGCTCCATACCTGCGTTTCAACTGAACAGATAGACACGTCTGGAAAATATGCCAACGAAAAATGGTATACGCCGTTTTACGGAGATGAGGATGCATTGTCAGCGGTTTAAACATCACGGAAAACGATATAATTCCGTACTGAAATTTTACCCAGGTGGTTATAATCCTTATCTCCATTTTAGTGCATTTCCTTCCTGCCAACTGGTTGACCTTCCTGATTGCTGGTCCTTTTGGTCCTTGCATTCCCCTGTGTGCGGTTTTAATCTTTATCTGACCCAATGTCTTTGGAGTGTCTTTCCACGAAACGATCATCGTGCTGATATGCGAGTGCCATCCATCGCGAGCATATTTTGAAACTTCGCTTCTTTTATGTTTGTGAATGTCTTACTCCACTGCAAAAAGAACATTGGTGAATACCAAAATCCTATATGAGTTTTTATAGCACAAAGTGACTTTTTGCTCATGTGTGCTCCGAAAACGCAAAAAATAAGCAATACCGCAAAAACAAGGAAACGCAAAAGACGAACATGTAAAGCTTACCCCGATTTCCGGTTTTTCCTTTCTCCAGGGTTTCTCGGTCAGCACGAGCCTGAGCAATCCGACGTGCGAGCGGCGACTGTTTTCCCCGCTGACTGTCGTCCGTTCATCCGAGGGCCCGTCTCCGTGTCCGGCGATCGTCGGTCAGCGCCATTCATCAGGCAGCCAAATGCCGTGGATGCACCTTGTTAGCGGTGCCCATCCGTTACCGGCGTGCTGGCAGTCCGCCTTTGATGACCAGCGGGTAAAAACTGGCCGGCCGGCGGCCGCGCCGGTGCCTGGAGAGATCGGGCGCCTGCCTGCAGGCCTGGGAACCTCGGCAAATGAGGCCGTGACGAGTCATTACCGAGCCGAACCGATCTTTTTATTGCTGTGGATCTGATCAGATGTTCGCTACGGTGATGTTGGATTTCGGAGCCCGCATGCTACGCAGAGCTTGTTGGACAGACTCGGAAACCCATAACCGATGTCGCAGTCCCGGACTGATGTGACGACTGTTTAAGTGTCGTCAGGGGTACGACCCAGCAGTGAGGTGGTCAGCAGGCCAATCTACTGACCAATCGCGGCTGACCTGCGGGCAAAAAAAACGATCGTCGAGGCGACTCGAACCTGTCTGGCCTGGACTGGAGGCCAGCGCCCCATCAGCTGCGCTGCAGACCGCAGTGCGGTCAGCCAGTCAGCGAGTTCAGTCGGAATAACAGGCCAGGAAGATTGGCGCTCAGTCACAGCGGGCTCCGTGGGCTCCAGCAGGCGTTGATCCGGTCGATCGGAAGAATTACGGCCAAGCAGGGGCGGATCCGGCTCAAAGTCAAGTCTTACGAGGTCTAAACCGAGAAATCACGTGCCTCCAGCGCCGGCCAAACAACGCCACGCTATTGTTTTGCCCATCCTTGCCTAGTCTGACCAATGCAGATCCAGCTCCCCAAAAATGTAACGTACTCTCCTGTGAGTCAAGTGCTACTGCTCCAAAAAGGCGAGTATTTCCAGACAGCCGCCATTCGAAAGCCATTCGCGCGATACGTGGACGCCCGTATTTCGCTTCCGTGTCGGCGCCAGGCGGAAGGGCAGTACCGGTACGACCTCACGTGCCGCACCACAATCACTCACACCCAACGCAAACACCGTCCCTTTGAATGGCTTGCTCGCAGCTACCGCACGGACGCAGGGTCTGCAAACCCCGCTGTCCGGCTGGCGACAACTGCATGGCCGAAGCCAACTGACGTGGTACGGTCGTTAGCCGAGCAACAGGGTCACATCGGCTCTGTCAGCTGCTGACGCTGCACCCGCCACGGACATCGTCGCCACTGTGGCGGTCCGATCGGCCGCCGGGCCGCGCCAGCTCATCAGTCGGATCCAGCGGCGGGTCAAGACCAGTCTCTGACTGAGCCGACCCTCTGCCCTCCTGCGGCCAACCCGGCGGGCGGGGTCGGCCGCCGCCGTCCGCTGATGGCACCGCCGGCACGAGCCGTCGGCGCGGCGGGCCGCGGCCGCCACCAGTGCCACCGTTTGCACGCGATTAGCAGTCCCCCGGGCCGGCAAGAGCGCGGGCCCTAATTGATAGCGCCCATCAGCGGCTGCATTATTAAAACACGGGCCGCGCACCGCCATCAGTCGGAGCCACACGCCCTCAGCCCGAGCCGCCCGTCACAGCGCCCGCCACGTCGCCGTGACGTCAGGTGGGCTCATTCGGAGGAGGACGGGGTCGCCAGACGCGGCACACGCAGTATGCATGGAATTCACTGGCGGCGTCTCATGGCGGCGTTAGTTTTGTTCGCAGCGAACGTCGAAGTGATTCACGGGGCAAGAGTGCTCCGACATCACGCAGAGTGCATGAAGCAGTCATGAGCTTCTTGTTACCTCACACGAGCACGATGTGCATTCTACCCGTCCGAAAACAAAACGAAAACGGAGGCACTCACGTTGTCAGTGAATAACGGTTCCTCCGATTGGGATGGTAAGATCTCTTTTTTTTGCCATAACCCCAAAATTTGCCCTGGCTTTGGTCGCCACTGCAAAACATCGTTGAGTGGTGGAACCACTACCCCGAACAATGAAAAACGGGCCGTCTCTCCACTAAATCCAAAACACGGACGACGAGTGGTGTTTTTTCCGCGATGCAACGCGGTCGCATGAGCCCCACCATTTGGCGCCTGGCTGACAGTAGGGAGACAGCTACGGTCGGTAAATCAGGGCGAAGGAGGCTCGTCGTGTGGCGCGGAGGGGCGGCCCGACTCCCACCCTGTCGGGCTGGGCGCCAGTTTGATATCCGTACTTTGTCACGCCCCAGCCACACCCTATAAAAATTAAAGAAACGAGCCAGCTGGCTGATGCGGCCGCTGAGAACAGCCTCATCAACCTTTAACGGCAGAGGTTCCAGCTCGCGGCGGGCGGCCACCGGCAGAGGCAGACAGGGGGCCGTCCGCTGATATAGACCGAGGATCTCTCACAGGCCAGCAGGGTCCGTCCGCTGGTCATCAGCAGAGGATCTCTCACAGGCCAGCAGGGGCCGTCCGCTGGTCATCAGCAGAGGATCTCTCACAGGCCAGCAGGGGCCGTCCGCTGATCATCAGCAGAGGATCTCTCACAGGCCAGCAGGGGCCGTCCGCTGGTCATCAGCAGAGGATCTCTCACAGGCCAGCAGGGGCCGTCCGCTGATCATCAGCAGAGGATCTCTCACAGGCCAGCAGGGGCCGTCCGCTGGTCATCAGCAGAGGATCTCTCACAGACCAGCAGGGGCCGTCCGCTGGTCATCAGCAGAGGATCTCTCACAGGCCAGCAGGGGCCGTCCGCTGGTCATCAGCAGAAGATCTCTCACAGGTCAGCTGGGGCCGACAGCGGGCCATCCTTTCATCATAGAGATTCCCATATGCCAGCAAAGGAAGGCAGAGGGCAGTGTCTGCAGATCAGACACGCGCGACCTCCCACAGGCCAGCGGAGGCAGACAGTGGGTTGTCCGCAGACTCTAAAAGAAAACCCTGCCTGTGAGCGGACCTGTCCAATTCATCCGGCATTTGCTCTCATACTGCGCGACCCAGGTGAGTCCATTTTTCCCGTTTTCATTTACCTCGTCGGCGGTTCATTCCTCCACGAAGTGCTTTGTTCTGGACAGGGTTCGCCGGGGCCCGTGCTCCAGGACACATTACGGCGGAACAAAGTCCTCCAAGCTCTACTAAGCTCGACTGGTCTTATTTGGCTAATCAGCCTCCCGTCTGGCCTATTCGAGTGACCTCCACCTCGGACGGATTCATCTGGGCCTCCGCCGTCGTCTGAGCCCAGCCGGCCTCGTTAAGCTCCGTCTTTGAACGTCTAGCCCGCCGGCGGGTTCGGCGGCGGCCAGCGCGGCCCGCGGTCCGGGTCGCAGACGACTCGGCCCGCGTCGGTCGACGGCCCGCGGCATTTCTGGCGTGCTTCTGAGAACTCGGCCGCGGCAGAGGAGCGCCGAGACAACAGGACGCACGCCGGCAGAGGCGGCCAACGGCCCTGGCGCGCTTGGCAGGTGTGGACTGGTGTGGAAAGATGTGGACCGCGGGAAACGCGGCAGAGAGGGGGCTCCGTCCGGCGAGAACTGTGACGTGGAATGACGGGGCTCGCGGACTCTGATGCCACCCCTGTTCGTAGCGCAGCCAGAGTCTGGATTGGCAGTTGCTGAGGGCAAGCTATCAAAGTTGGCACAGAAGAGCACGTACTTTTGAAATGTTCATATCTAGCCGGTGCCTTCCTCCGAAACATGCTTCACTGGCATTCCACAGCGAACGACAATCTGTTACATGTAAATTCGTCTTCAGTTGTTACCGTCGTACCACGATGAAGACACGCTGGCTAACATCTCGTCTGGAGCCGTCACAGCCAGGCGAAGAGGCAAGACTGACGATCTGTTACCTGGCGTTAACAAGAGCTACCGCAGGATACCCCGGGGAGACGGCGAAACTCGGACCTTCCGCCTCAGTGTAGCCATACTCGGAGATGGATTCTACCCGCGAAACTGATACTGAAGGCTTCCGAGAAGCGGCCTGTTCGGGAAACTTTAAACTGGTCGGATTGCTTGCCTTGGCATGGATTTGAAAAGCTCGTTTAAAGTTGAATGGCTCCAGCAGTGGCCGACTCGAAAGAAACGGCGCTCACGCCGCGTTATGTTGCTATGCGTCACCGACAAGCGTCCGATTTTCTGAACAAACAGCGCTGTTGATCGAGTCGCGGAGGCGGTGGGTCGGCAGCGGAGGCCGCCGTTGCCGAGGCGTAACGCTCGCCAGGCCTGGAGCAGGACGACACCGTCCCGACCACGCGCCAAACCCCACCGAGGTCAGCGGGGCCGGGTGGGGGCGGGGGCGACGGCGGGCCTGACAACAGTCGGAGCGACGGCCGCCGTCGGCCGGTCGCGCCGCCGCCGGTCCGACGCGTCTCGGCGGCGGCGATCGGCGAATCCGTCCGTAAAACCGACAGACGATCAGCCGAGCCATCGCTCGGCGGCCGTCCGGCGGCCACTGCGGTCGTCCGACGCCTCTCCCCCTCCTCACCGCCATCCGCCGGCCGGAGGTACTTCCGTGCCCCGCCATCTGCCGGCCAGCACGCTCTACTGCGCCCCACCACCCGCCGGGCGGGGGTACTACTGGACGCCACCACCCGCCGGCCGGGGGTACTTCCGTGCCCCGCCATCTGCCGGCCGGGGCACTCTTCAGCGCCCCACCACCCACCGGCCGGGCGTGCTACTGCGCCCCGCCACCCGCCGGGCGGGGGTACTACTGCGCCCCGCCACCCGCCGGGCGGGAGTACTTCCGCGTCCCACCGCCCGCCGTGCCGTGCCGTCCGTCACACCCTCAGGCGGGCAGGTCACGGACCCACTCATCACGCGTCCCGTGCCGTGCCGTCCGTCACACCCTCAGGCGGGCAGGTCACGGACCCACTCATCACGCGTCCCGTGCCGTGCCGTCCGTCACACCCTCAGGCGGGCAGGTCACGGACCCACCATCACGCGTCCCGTGCCGTGCCGTCCGTCACACCCTCAGGCGGGCAGGTCACGGACCCACTCATCACGCGTCCCGTGCCGTGCCGTCCGTCACACCCTCAGGCGGGCAGGTCACGGACCCACTCATCACGCGTCCCGTGCCGTGCCGTCCGTCACACCCTCAGGCGGGCAGGTCACGGACCCACTCATCACGCGTCCCGTGCCGTGCCGTCCGTCACACCCTCAGGCGGGCAGGTCACGGACCCACTCATCACGCGTCACGACACGGACGCGTCAGGCGGCCGGCTGGTGTTTGGTGAACGGCGCTCGGCGGCGGCGGCGGCCGGTCGCGACCAGACACGTGGCCAGGATTTTCCTCGGGGGAGCAGATGTCAAATTTCGTCATATGCCCTGATGTACGACGACCTCACATTTAACGCACAGGAAAACATGTAACATTTGCTTTTGAAACATATATATGATTACTATTCCGTATTCCTGCGAAATCGCTTTATATCTAGTGTAGACCGCTTGGCTCAGGAGGGAGAGGCATGGCCCCATGTCCCCCCCCCCTCTTGGCTACGTCCCTGATCACGACACAGCCGCCGCCCTGCCGGCTCTGGCAGGAGGGAAATAAAACTCCGACGCTGAGCCCGCGCTGGGCCGGGCCAATAACAGCCGGGCCCGCATGGATTTTGCAAGCAGCTCAACACTTCGCGGAAAGCGGAGGTTTTAATGGCCATGTGATGACCAAAGCAAACAGCTGGTAATTGTCCTGACAATTTATTTCTTTACTTATTGGGGATCTAGGCAACATCCTGCACATGAAGGCTTTCTCGCTGCGGCACTATTACAAAAGAGCAAATAACAGTGAAAACGACGATGCAGTGAATGATCCTAAAAAAATAAAGCGAATCTCTGGATGTGTCGAACCTGATGCCTGGTAGTACCTGTCCTAGTGCCAATCAAATGACGAGGGATTCCAACAAAGTTATCAGCCGTGGACATTGCCTGACCGAGTCGGGCACTTGTTCCCCACTTCCATGGTGCAGTGGAGGCGCTCCAGGAGCGCGAGCACGGAAAGGCTGCGCGACGCGACTCGGCCGTCGGCGACGACGCGCCCGGCCCGGCCGGCGCCGCCGCGCCGTCGTCTGACGATGCCGCGTAAAACCAGACCGGTCGCCGGCGTCGTCAGGTCCGGGCAGGGGCCGCTGCGTGTCCGGGCGGCGGCCCACACCCTGTGACGGCGGACGTCGCCCGGTGCTGTCCGCCGGCCGACCGTGGCCGGGCGCTGTGTGGACCTCAGGGCGGCGGGGCAACGCCAGCTGACGGGGGGGGGGGGACTCAGGTGGTGGGGTTGTGGGAGGATGAGCGGATGAGCATGAACAGGGGGATAGCTGTGGGAAGGAGTCAAACTGCCCGTGCTGAAACGACGATGGTTTGCTGCAAGCCTGGTCTCTTGCTGATATCGGCCGTTTGATTTCGCACATACTTCGTGTTCCGGTTACCACAAATCTTTGTTTCTTGGCATACATGTCTCAGTATATGTATCTAAGAGTTGCGTGGGCCAAAACAGGAAGACTTTCAGCTTTCTGAGTCGAAGACACTTTACCACGCTCATACCGGCACTATTGCCTCAAGCACTCAAGTTAGATCACGGTCATCCTTAACACTTCTTTGAAGCACTGGACAGCCATGTAATAAGATCTTCATATGACTTGACGAAGCCATCACGGCCTTCCAAACGTTTAATTTTTGCCTTAACGCGCGAAGGGCCAGCCGAAGGCTCTGTTTTATTGAGTGGGTTCAACTTCCTTTGCTGGAACATGGTCAGCCGTTTCTGTTAAACAGTTTGTATTCATCACATCGAAGTTCTACGAATCAACCCTTATGAATCAACCCGTTAGAAAAATGCTTTCAGCTCTACTGAGAAATACTGATATGATAATCAGTGACACCCACCATAATGTATTAGCATTCCTAGTCAACAAACGAGGTCACCTGCTTGGCCCCGAGCCCACACACACACGGCCGATGAATTCACCTACTACGACGGATAAATTTACCACTCACAACGGACAAAATGTTTTGCCTTAGCCGTGACATACGCGCCGCGCGGTGAAAAGTGGAATACACGGCCCAATAAACAGACGCTGTCCGATCGTCTGTTAGCCGGCCGAGGCTCCCCAGCTTGAATCTGGCCGGGCTCCAGGCTGCGTCCTCTCTCTGAGGAGCTGCCGCAGCGCTCCGGTCGATGCCAATTAGCTCCCCGTGCAACGGCGCCATTAATCGCCCCAAATCGGCGTGCAAACAGCGCCGATCGTCGCCGGCGACGGCGCCGATCGTCGTCGCCGACGGCGCCGATCGTCATAGCCGACGATCGAGACACTGTCGGCAAGAGTCGCCAACATCATCACCGACGGTCGCCAGCATCGTCACCGACCGTCGCCGATCGTCGTCACCGACGGGCGCCGATCGTCGTCACCAACACGCGAGGCGCGACCTTTGCGAGCGGCGCCGTGGAAAGGGCGCGCCCCGGGTCGGCTCAACTCCGCCATCGCCGGATCAGGCTGTCCGCTCTTCGTGACCGCCGGGAGGGGGCGGCGGGCCGGCGCGGGGGCGGACGATCCAACACAGGTCTATCGGCTCAGTGCGCCGCAGAGCGCGGAGAGCGGGTCCGAGAGTGTCCGTTGGACCGGGGAAAGTGCAGCTCGCAGCTCGCGATAGCTAACAAAGCCCTCGCCGATACCTTCCAGTGCAGCCCGCAGACACCTCAAAGGTCCATGTCGTGAGAGGAATACGCGATAAGCCTCACGTGAAGGGCAGTGGAGACCAGGGGTGTAAAAGTAAGGCCTCACGGACAAGGTTCGCGCTCTCACAGGCCAATAAATTCATCCACCAGAGGCCTCACAGCACAGATAAACTAAACAGAGAAGAGGACGTTACACACACGGACAAGCGATGCGCGAACGCGCGCGCGCACACACACACACATAAGAGCGTCGCGTGACTACCTGGCGATTAATTTCCCGGTCAAATAGGATCGGATTCCCCGGGGCGGCCGCCGCGCCCACTCGCGATTCGGATCTCATTCCGGCGGGGATAACGAGCGGCGGCCGAGCGGCGGCAGGCCAGATCGGTCCCCGCGGCCCGACAGTTGTGTCCGGACAGCAGGTCATTGATTGTCCCGGCCCGGGCGACGGCCGCAGGAAGAGGGGATGCACTCGCCGGCCGGGTCGCGGCCGCTAATGCACCGGCGTCCGTGCGCCGCGTCCGCGGGCAGCGGCGGGCCGAGGCTGCCCGAGTGGGGGGGGGGGGGAACAGACGAGAAACGCCACAAATGCCCACCAAGGAATCAATGCCAGTACATAAGCGGAAAACATCGCGAGCTGGGTCTTGTTTCCGCTAAGTGGCGTCACATCCCAGAACGTTTTCACGCATGTAGCATCACATAGATGTGCCTATGTGCTGGCACGAAGAAGTAGGACTCGAGAACTCTCATAACGCAGCGGAAAACTTCCGTTGTTCCTAGGGCTGTAGGAGAACAATTTCGGGCCAAACGGCCAAAACTGTCCGCCTAACAAAATACTAGCCGCACACCCGTATTGGTACATCCCGTGAAAGTCATGTCCGCCGCGCAAGGACGAGCGCACTGACAGCGTATGCAGTCGCGCTTCGGGCGCTCCAGTCGACTGCCTCAGCTCAGCCCTGCCACTCAGGGCCACAGCCCGGCACGCTCGGCCCCACGCCGCCTCGGCTCTGCGCGGCCTCTCACAGGCTTTCCGCTGCGTCACTGTCACCCGCCGCCCCGCTCAGGTCACGTGAGAGCGGCGAGAGACGGCCGGCGGGCCGGCGGCGTAAGTGGCGAGACGTCTACGGCGCGGAGGTGGTAATTGTTACGTCTGCCGCTCGGCGCCCGGCCGCTCAGCCGGCCCCGTGACAGCCGTTCGCGGTCCGGAAGCATAAACCGAGCTGCGCGACAATCCGGCGTCACCGGCAGCGGCGGTTCACGCCCCGCGCTAATGGCATGAGACAGTGCATGTTCGGTGAGCCACCTGGCGCCAATTGCCCCCCCCCCCCTGTCGACGCCTGGCCCTTGAGCAACGGCGATGTGGCAGCTAGTGGCCGACCCCCTGCGATTTTCTGCACTGGCGGCTGGGGCCGGGCCGCCGGCACCGCTCGGTAGCCGCAGAGTTAGTGGGTTGGTTAAGTCGTTGCTTGCCGCGCTTGTCATATCCAGAATGAATGCGCTTCGCACTGTCCCTCGCAGGTTCTTGCGAAAGAAAATTCCCACGGCTGCTCCGGCCCGAGCTCTCGGTCACGGGCGGGCGCCCCGGAGTCGGCGCATCAGTTTGGTCAGGGCCCGCGACAGACGCCTACAGCTGCGGACCGGCATCTGACGCCGCCGCCCACAGCGAGCAGCACGAGGCAATGTGCCAGGCCAGGACGCGTTTGCCTGTCAGCATCCGTGCATGCGAAATCGCCCATGCTATGATGTGCGGTTTTTAAACTCCATAGCTTGAAGTCTCATAAAAAAGAAGGGTGCCCCGCCTCGTCGTGACTTTCCAGTTGCCTTAAGGGCCCGCTACAAACCGGTAACGACCCTATAGCCCGACCAACAAATGACTTCATTAGGCCTGGAATTCACCATATCGCGCCCGGTCAATAGGCTGGTTCGAACGGAATATGCGGGCGTCTGTAGCGAGACCACGGTGCCATTAAAGGCTGAGTGTATCGCATCAAGTCTTTGAAGAATTTACGTCGTGCCCCTTTGATGCCGCGCTAAAAGTCGGACGTTGTGAGCTAAGGGACGTGATGAGGTATCGACAATGAGGCCAACAGATTGACAAAACACTGCTTAAAGAGTGCAATGGTGCATCGTAACTTTATCTTGGAATATGAGCTAAAGAAATGAATAGATCAGTCATTTCCACAGCTGATAGTCACCACCCTGAAATCCATGGAAAAAAGGCATTAGCTTTGAACAAAGTACGTTTCAAGGCTTCATGTCAGAATATTCACTGCGGACGGTTTCGCATAAGGTTTAAGAATCGAGCATATTTAGTCTGGTTGATAATAATCAAAACGAGATTACTAGAGGCCAACTTTTCATGTTACAAAAACGATGCTGAAAATGAAAACTCCGACTTGCTACGAGGCATACAACATTTATACCTACGTTGTTTCCATTCACTTAGACGTCACCTCCGCGTGAAACGCTCATTAGTAATGCAGCGCTTTTAAAATTCAGTTACCGAAAACGTTACTGAAAAGATTCTGAGCGTGACAACGCCTTGCGGCTACACATTGAATTCTGATGTGACTTCATACCACGGAGTTTAAAAACCGCACACCATAGCATGGGCGATTTCGCATGCACGGAGGCTGACAGGCCCAAGAGCTCCGACCTCCCCGAAGCCGGCGGACAGCGCTGACGAGGCTATCAGCACACCAAACACACCGCCGGGGCTTCTGAATGCGGCGGCGGGCGCGCTGTCGAGACCAATCGGCGCGGCGTCGGCGCCGACGGCCCGCGCGTCGGCTCTATCGCGGAGCCGATCGCGGGAAGCCCACACGATCTGCATACGATAATCAGCGGGTCGGCGCCGGAGAGCCGGCCCGCCCTGTCTCCTCGAGCTTCTGAGCTCTGCCGCGGCTCCCGAGCCCCCAGAGCTTCTGAGCTCCCCGAGCCGCCGGACGGCCGGCTGAGCTCCTGGCTGGACGGCTATCCGATCAGCGACGGTCCGCCGACGGCCGGGCGTCGAAAAAGAAAACACAGCGGCACCCTTGACTTTTGTGCGCTGTCGCCTCGGCCTCCTAGAAGAATGAGCTCGTGCTCTGTTCCTCGTGCGCGCGAGTTCTACGAGTGCCGGCGTACGCTCATGGCCTGGTTACGTGCGTTCCGCGCTTAGCTGGGGACTGTGTAGTCTGACCCTTGGTTCTAACTGCTTTCTGTTCGTGCACGACGTCATGGAACAGGTATCCGTGACAACGTGCCTGCACAACCAGAGCGTGGACACATGGTACCTGGCAGCGTACGTTTGCGACCTGAATAAATACCTTTTTTGCTACTCGTGCCTCACAGGCCGCTGCGATCCACAATCCACTATCCATATGTTTGCGTCCTTGATTGTGCATGGACGTATGGCCATGGCGGCCTTGCCCACTGCGGGTGCGTGCCAATGTCACCTGTCGTGTGTACGTCCCTAAGCGACCGCATGCGAGCGACACACCGCGCCGTGTGGGTTACCCCATCGCGCGTCAATCGTCGTCCCCGACTGGCCGCGTTTGTGGCGCGTCACCCTGGCGGCCGTCTTCCTGCCGCGTCCGCCGCCCCCTGCGTGCAGGTCGCGCCGACCCGGCCCGCCGACACTGACCCGGGCCATAACCGGCTCCGCTCAGCCGCCGGCTATCCTATTGATTTGGGCGGCCGCCGGCGGCGGCGGCGGCGGCGGGTGACGGTCAGCCGGGCGGTTCCCATGCGCCGCGGCTCCGGGCGTGATTAGCGACGAGCCTGGCCGAGCCGAGCCGAGCCTGGCCGAGCCGAACCGAGCCGGGCCGGGCCGGGCCGAGCCGAACCGGGCCGAGTCACTGCTGGCAGGCAGCGGTGACCGAGGACATGACTTCGTTTCAGGGGTGCCGGGAATTAGTGTTAACCCCTGCTGATTGCCGCCGGCAGTTGGGGTGCCCTGGTCATGACCTCAGGTCAGGGATACCATGTGATTAGTGCCGATTCGAGTCGGGCCAGCCTGCCGCCGGACGATCAGTAAAATCGCAGAGCCTCTCTGAGGCCACCACCTCTGGCGCGACTGGCACCAGCTCTGATCCTCGGGCGGCCTCGCAGCGTGACCTCTAACATGACCTCGGGTCAGGGCCGCCAGGGCAGGGCCGGCAGGGCCGCCGTCACCTGGCAGCAACAGGGCGGCCATTGTGACGCGGCGCGGCGGCGCGCGGCACGCCAGTTCCAGCCGGAGTCGGCATAAAGGCGCGGCGCGGCGCGGGCTCCGGCGGCTCGGGCGGCGCTCGAATGGCGTCTCAGTCGTCCGCCGTAACGAGCCGACGCGTCGCCGCCGCTTTGTGGCCGCGCTGCCGGCGCCTTCGGCCGCCGGCGCCTTTCAGCCGCTAATGTCGTCCTGCAGGGTCGGCCAGGGGCCGGCAGCCAAGGTCGGCCCGCCCGCCAGCCGGCCCACCTCTGTATGCGCGGGACGTCAGGTCAATGCCAGACGACGGCGCGAACAGCTCGGCCGTGACGTCCGTTTCGGTCGCGCTGCCGGACGGGAACAGTCGCCGGCGGGCGGACGACACGCCGGGTGTCTGGGCCCGGCCCACACCCGGAGACGTATGAACTTCCACATTTCGAGGCCGAGCAGTCATTCACTCGGCGTCCGACATTAAAGCGATAAATTGAAGTCGAAATGGAGCTTCGTACCGGTCCTCCGCAGTTGTAAAATGCTCCTATGATTTTTACTGGAGCTGATTCTGGGGTTTTACAGACCTGTGAAATACATACAGATTCATGTAACGTGATGCTCTCTATTAACTGTGGAATCATTCAGTTGAAATTGGGAATACTGACATACCAAATGCTGTCAAGGGCGAGAGCTAAATAAAAGAAAAAGAAAAAGAATGAGGGGTAGGCGCAGTGGATGCAAGGATGAAAAAGGTAGAAAAAAGTGGAGCAGTAAGCAAGCGCAAGGGCTGAAAAAAACGTGTAAAATGGGGCTACACAGGGAAAGAGATGATAGATAGAAAGAGATAGAGGTGAAGAGAGAATGGGAAATGAGAAGTACATGAGAACGTTTCAAAGAGAGGAAAACAGGAAAATACCGACGGACAGACAATGGCACATGCATGTAGCCAAACACAGAGGCAGGCAGACGGACAGACAGAGGCCGAGACAGCCCCGAGCCAGCTGGCTCGCGGCAGGCCTCGGCCGGGCGGCGGGCCGGCAGATAAGAGCGCCCATCGCCGGCGACGCACCGGAACGGCCGCCTTCCGCTCTAGTCCGGAGCCCTCTCACCGACCCGAGGCGGGCACTTAACTCCGGCGCGCGAGTCCGCCTGAGACGGCACTAACGAGCCAAATCAGGAGCGCCACTGGCCGAGCTGCGGCGTCTGCGAGCCGCGCGGAGAGGCCGCGCGCGCCGGCCTATTTGCCTGCCGCCGGAAGCGCGCACTTCCGGCCGAGAGCTGCGCACAGCCTCGGAGGCGAATGGAGTTGTCGCCGGGACGGAATCTGATGTGTTGATGTAGAACCACCTGCCAGCAGCAGGCCCGCGCCGCTGGCGTGCTGGCAACATCAAAGCGGGACTAACGAGGCAAGCTGGACCAGGAGATACACCGCTGACTACGGTGAGACCTCAGTGACGCGATATTTTGATGGAAATGTCTTTAAAAAGCAGTCAGTCTGCAGAGAAGTCTGTTTCAGGTACAAGCATATGTTTGTGCATGCATAAGCAGTCTAAAAAAGTATGAAAGGAAAGGAAATATACCAAGCTTTATTGCTGATATGAAATTTAATTAACACCACTCATATCCCTCATCACGACAGAAATTACTGCTAAGAACAAAGCCAAATCTCACAGCTGGTTTTAAACGGTCAACGCTTTTTAAGGATTTTCCGAGAGTTACGGCAACGTATGGCTACACGCACGGCTGGAAGTCTGCAAATTACACTTCGGTTTTGCGTGCTAGCAGAATATTCATAACTTCCCCTGACGCGCAGCCTATCCAGACTGGAAGACTGGATATTAGATGACATGCAGCTGCGTCGTCAGTTCATATTGCTCTTCTAATTTGGACAGATGGATTAGTCTGTTTTTTGTGGATATGACGTTTTACGGCGACAGTTTTATGCATTTATTTCAAGTCAACGCCGACATTATATACCGGGTGGAAAGAAAAGGTGTACTACATTTTCTCTGAAGATGGAGATCCTATTAATTGAGTTCTGGAATATTTCTTTTTCATAATCACGTGCCCGTGCAAAGGAAAACTGTTTGACGGACACAGTGTAGTGTATGGTAATCCTGAAACACCGTTCCATTCGCAGTTATGAACCTACTGAGCAAGGATCAAAAGTCTAAAGTCACATAGTTGTACTGGACGACGAAATCCACCATTCTCAATCAAAGGAGGTATCGCAATGTTTTCAAGACTGCATTAATACCGGACAAAACGACCATTCGGAGGTCACCCGAACAGTTCCTGGCTGGGGCAACATTTCTTAATCTGAATAAGGACAGAAATGGTCGGAAATAATCCTCCAGAAGCCAAGAAAACGTCCAAAAGGTGGAGAACATCATCAAACAGACTCCATCAAAATCGACCAGGCACATTGCCCAGGAGGCTGGCATCAGCCACACCTCCGTGAAAAAGATCCTCGCTGAAGACCTCGAACTGGCGCCCTACAAGGTGGCAATCCACCATCAGCTGGCACCAAGCGATTTTGAAGAGTAGGTGACCTACGGAAAGTGGCTCAAGAAAATGGTGGAAGCCGATCCTAACTTCTTTGAGAACATCTGGTTCAGGGCTGAGGCGCATTTCAACCCGGATGCGAAGGCTAACACCCAGAACTTCAGGATCTGGGTCGCAGTTCCTCCGATGTTGTCCTCGAGAAGCCGCTGCACAGCAGCAAGGTCACGGAATGGTGCGCTGTTTGCCCTAAAGGGATCATCGGAACGTTCTGGTTCGAACAGCCCGATGGCGCAACGGCAGCAGCCACCAAGAAACGTTGCATCTAGGCCCATGATGCCTGGAAGCATCATGGGCAGAAGTATGGGCCTTGCGGCCAAGATTTCTGGTTCCAGCGGGATGGTGCAACCTCGCACACCTCCTCCATGTCGCTTCAGTGGCTGCAAGAGCGCATAGAGGGTCGCCTGATCAGCCGGAAGTCCCAGTGCCTGTGGGCTGTGCATTTGCCAGGCTTTAACCCCTCGACTTCTTTCCCAGGGGTCAACTGAAGAGCAAGGTGTACCAGGACGACCCGCCGGACCTGACAGGCCTGAAGAAGGTTATCAGAAGCGGGATTCGGAATATCTCTATGCCGAAGTGCATGAAAGTCATCCAGGAGGCGGAAATCAAGGCGAGTCTGTGCGAGGAGCAAAAAGGACAGCACCTGGAGCATGTCCTCAGGGTGAAATACACAGCGGAGCACATCACAATGTCATAATAATGAATTTGCTTGAACCTGGCTACTGAATGCTGCAAACATAAACTTTTATCTCAAATATTTTCCGAGTTATTCGACTTCAAAATGTGGGACACATTATCATCCCGTTGTTTATTATTTTTGTTTCGATTCTAAATGAGAAGAATTAAAATAAAATACAAATAATAAACCAAAGAAACGGCAAAGGAACTAGTGATGACACAAAGGACACCACACAGCAGAAACTTGGAGACTGCGGAAAGGAGCTAGATCGGGATGCGGCATGTGACACTACGAAATGTATTCCCCGCATGCCGAAGGCCGCAGATGACAGCGAGCCGGCAGGATGCCTGACAGCGGGCAGAGGCAGCTCGGCTGACGTCCGACAGGCGACATACGCCCCCCCCCCCTTTCCGGCCGGCGCCGGGGAGGGCAGCGCCCGACGGTGGCGGATAAAGGACCCCATTACGACGACCGCGCCGGAACGGACCCTCCGGCGCGCGGCGGCCGCTGGCACCACCCCGGCCGTGGCAGCGGCCGCCGGCGTCGGTGGCCGCAGGCGTTCTGCGGCGCCAGTAGCCGCCGGCGTTTCTGCGGTCGATCGTGCGTGCTCTCCCTCTTGTCGTCGGATGCCTGGCGGTCGGAGAGAAGTGGGCGCGGGAGCTGATTACGTGCAGACCGTCTCGTCGAGCCCGGCCCGGCCGGCCGGAGCGCTGTCGGCAGCCGAAACGCCTGGAATTCCGTCCCTACCGAGCGACCGAACGCCGCGCGTTCGGCGAACACTCGCGCGCTGAGCTGAGGGATTTTCGGCAGCCGTCCAGCGGTCCGACCGCCGGTTATTCGGCAGGCATCCCACGGATGGCCTGCTGGGTATCCGCACGAGCGTGGGATCGCCTCGGAGCGTGAGCGCCCGGACGACATCGGCCTGGCTGGACGGACACGATCAGAGGTATCTCACCCGCAGAGTGGTTTGTGCGGAACGTTCACCGACGAGACGCTGGCGCGGTAATGGCGCAGATTGTTTCCGTGAAGCTTTGATTGGTCGTTGTGTTGGTTTTACTGCTACGGGGATTAACGGTATTGCTCACCGCGAGCTTCGTCGTGAAAGCCGATCCAGTCTGAAGCGCGATTCCAGCTTTAAAAACACTTCCCGGTCATTGAATCGGAACCAAACGGAACGAGACTGGAAGACTGTCACCGGGCCAGGCAGCTCTGTGAACCGGCCGGCTTTGCAAAGCAGTGCCTCCTGTTTCGTGAAGGTTTAGGCGTACAGGCGTACAGGCGTCTGTGTACAGGCGCAGCCTGCAGGACGTGCGTCATGCATACTGCCCGCCGCCAGGTGAAATATCAGCAGTGATCGGACAGCACTCCATCTTTTCCGCCCCAAGACAATGCAAAGCCCTGGTCGTGATCGAAAGGCGACCAGCAATTGTTGGTCGCCTCTGCAGGCCGCTTTGTTGAAATGGTCCGCTTCGTCTTTAAGCGGGCAGCGGTGTAGGCCGCTGTTGAGTGCATCGGTGATAAGATCGGTGTTGACCCGAGAGCTGGCACTTGGCGGCGCGGTGTCAATGACACAGATCAACAATCTGCAGCCCGAGGAAGCGGTACCAACGACCGGGAACGATCGCGTGCGACCTGAGTGAACTAAAGCGACACCTGGCTTGATGAATCAGCAGGAGTACAAAACATGGCCACTTGTCTTTGAAGGCGGCCCCAGGAAACTGCGCAGTGATGCTTGCGCCGCGTTATATTCGTGACAGCCTCGTGCACATAATGATGAATAGCAACACGTGTTTGTGACAGGACAAGAGTGAGCAGTTTCTTACGGCCGCAGCTCGGCTTCGTGTACAAAGTCACGTGTTCTACTAATAAATGATGCATTACGCTTCCGTTTCCAAACGTGTAGCTTGCTAGTCCATGATTCAAAGCACACGAAACCGTGAGTGTAATGCTCAGGAATTGATGTGTGCCGAGTTGCCATGACATGCAGGCCAATAAAATAAGATATTTAAGAAGGTCGGGGTTTGGATGAGCACACCGTGCCGAAAGAAAAGAGGTAAACACTGAACGCACACGGGATAATTATAAGGCGAGTTGTTAACCTGCCTTCTCCACAGCCAATCCGTAGTTACAGCGTCCAGGATCAAACCGAGATCATCTCTTGAATCATGCTTGGAAGTAGTTAGAAAAAGACGTTTTTAGCAGAGTCCTATATTGGCCAGCTGCCAGCAGATCCGGGAGCCTAGTATCCTGCGCCGAGCGACTCAAATCCGTTTTGCCAGAGTGCGGACACAAGTGCTCTAACCCGCTGAACTATCGATCACGGTTCGCGGTCGTAACGATACTTCCAATGCCATGTTGTCCCTGTGTAGTAAGATATGCGCGGTCAGTCATGAAAAAATGTAATAGCATTTGCCTGTACGAATACATTTTCCAATGCTGTTTTTGCCGCACATAGATACGCAAAGGCGATGCATTCACCCAACATTATATAGGCGTTCCAGGATCAGCATTACTTTCGGAACATGATGGAAGCGTCAAAACGGGTTTGGAAAAAAAAATGATGCACAGTGATGTCCCATTCAAGCAAGCAAAACAGCGACAAAACTACATGCGACAACATGATTTTCACAGCCCAGTATTAGGCCTCGTGTCACCCTGTTTGAGCTCTCTGTGAGGAGTGCGGTGAGATGTGAGGGCCTCTGATCCGTTCAGGGACAGCCATGTTCGAAGCGATGAGAGGGTGTGTGATCAGACACTCCGTCACGATGACTAACCTAATGTGTCCCCAGGGCTGTCGATTTGTATTCTTTTGAGAAGGCCCAGGCCCACCCATTGTTGATTTGGGCCCACCCAATATTTTCCGCTGGCTTTTAAGGGAAATGAGCAATAGTAGCGAAAAAACGGCCGCAGTAGACAAGAAATAATCGGAAGGTAAAGAATAAGGTCTAAAGCGATCTATATCTATCTGCATCTATCTATCTTTTATATACGTACACGCATATATAGATATACCTATATACATGGGGATAAGTGCAGTTTTTATTTGATCCATAGTAACAGAAAACTCGTAAATTTCCGTTAGTCAAAATAAAGTGGGCCACGTCCGTTGAGAAACCCACATTTGGGGGAGGTTGGGTTGTCGGGCCTTCGGCTCGGCCCCCCAATCATTTACAGAAATCAACGCCCCTGTATGTCCCTCCCCTCCACGAATACCAGGACACTTTTAAGCAGCGATATTAGACTATGTCAGCGTGTATTAGACTATCACCTCACCATCTCCTTACTATTTTTTCGATCCAGAGAATAGAGGCAATGTACAAACACCTTTGGGACATACAGCCTACAAAGCGACATGATTTTGAACCGCGACCATTTGGATTTTGGTTCTGACTTTAGGACATTCAAACACAACATGATGTTTAAACATTTAAGACTGGGTATCAATTTCCTAATTTGATCCGAAAACCATTCCAAGTTTATGCATAATTGCTGCCACTTGCATCAATTTTGAAACTAGCTTTACTAAGCAGTCAATACATGCAATGGGGCTGCTGACGCACGAACGAAGAAAAACTGAGCCTAAAATAGCGCTGTCCGGATCCACCTAAAGCTGTTTTGCCAAGAATTCCAGAAAAAACAACACTGAAACAAGGGTACAGAATGAATTGGCGACGAGCTCGTCGGAACCCATCTGGTTGCATTCGGAGCTTTAGGTCACCAGAGTATTCGGTGCGGACATCAAAAACGGCCAGCATTGCAGGCGTCGCAAACATTGTCAGCTGACACCATGATTAATGTCTACACTAGATACGACCCCTGTATTGACCACCACGAAAAATGGACGTTGTGGTTCATGTAAGTCGTAACCGCAGAATTCCATAGGCAGAAGTTCAAAGCACTGATTTGGGGACCTCTGAATGCCCACATAGTGGGTAGGTGACGACGGCAGAAAAAGACAGCTTTATCCCAAAATTTCTCCCTAACGTGGGGAATATCCACTTACCATCCGTACAGAGCTTGGTGTAAGCAATGTATTCCCCTCGAATAGAATTCGACGAAATGTCTACCCAGTTCATTATCGCACGTTGTCTTTATAAACGTCTGAGTAGCAATTGCTGAGTCACTACAATGGAAGCTGTGCCATTCCTTTGTTCAGAGTACTTCATGCATCATTATAAGCTATCTCGCTATCAACAGAAACGACAAAAAACTAGCGAAAAACGGGCACCGCTGGTGCGAAAAACTAACGTTACCCACCGCACATTACGACAGGAATAACTGCCTGGCGGAACGCTGCGAATTTATTATTCCATGTCCCCAACGAGCGGGCAAACACATAATGCGAGCCGCCACGCTGCCGCACCGGTAAGCAAACACCCATCGCCGGCCGTCGCATCGATTCGTCAACGCCGACGCGCACGGCAGGTGGGGCTTCGTCGACGCCGATGACTGAACCGCTCCCGTCCGGGAAAACTGGACCTCCCTCCTCGTCCCCCCTCGCGAGACGGCAACGTCCGGCTTCGTCATCAGGTGTCACGAGCAGGAAACAGGAGCGCAGGTCGGCGTCGGGTTTTCACGGTCGCCGACACGGCCGCGGTCGATACGGAAGGGCCCGTCCCGGCGCTGCCCCTCCCCGCCGCCGGTCCAGCTGGGTGTGTTCAGGTGGGCCATGACGCACCGGCCAGTCGGCGCCCGGGGCCGCACCGCGCCCGCACGACGGCGCCCCGCCGCTGTCCGGTCGAGGCTCCGCCGCTCGGACGCTCTCGTAATTCGTGGGATTGACGTAAAGACGAGACGAACACGGGGCTGGCTGGTTGGCTGAGCTGCAGTCGGGTTCCGAACAGTAATATTGTGATCATGGCCGGAGACCCCGAGCAGGTTGAGATGATCTTCTCTAGACCTCCCACCACCAACTTAAGATAATCTAACATTAGGTCTGTTGCACTGACTGGAAACAAACGGTCTGAAATCCTATTCAAACCCTCCTCCAACGACTTTCGAAAGTCTCCAGCCATGATTATGATACAGCGTTAGCTGTTGTAAACCTGACGTTCTGCGCAACGAAGTTCATTGGCTGACCGGAGATCCGCGGAGGGGATCCGGTCCCCCAATATTCGGGGATTTTAAGATTATGCCTTTAGCAAAGACCGGAAAGAAACGGTATGCAATCTTGCGTTGATTACCCCTCCCCCTCCCAATAATTTTCGGGAATTTCCAGCCATCGCCATGGGCAGGGGAAAAGTCGAGGACAGCAGGAATTTTAAGGCGTCTTGCCATAAATCACTAACAGGTGTCATGTTCACGACGCTTATGTCCGCCGCCACGTGTTTGGTGTGTCCATCCGACGGAACCCGTAGCCATTAACGTGGGAGGCCGTCCTGATGCCCAGCTATTGCGGTCGCACGACACCTCATCAAAAACGTGTACATGTTCCGTTGGGATTTTGCTTGAGCTCAGATACGTTTCGCCGGGGACCGATACGACCGTCATGCAGTGAAAGACGGCCACAACTGCGTGTCCGACACAAGTGTGACAGCATGACTGCCGTAACTGGGCGGGTGGGCGCTGCAACGGCGAGCGGCGGCGCGTGCGATCCAGGGGTGACTCACCGCCGTTGGTGATCCCGGCGGCTCGGCCTGCGCCCAGCACCAGCACCAGCAGCTGCGCCAGCCGCACAAGCCGCGTCCGGCGGCCGCGCGCCATCCCAGCGGCCGAAGCTCCGCCGGCGTTCCGCCGTCCTGGCGGCTGCGATTTGTCCGGGCCCCGCGACCCGCTGCGTCCGGCTCTGAGGGACCGACGGTCGGCCCTCTCTCACGCCGCGTCACAGCTCTCGAGCCGCGCAGGCGTCACTCGCGGGCGGAGCGTCACGGCGCTGCGGCCCCGGCCTGGTCCAGCGCGTTCCACTCGCCGCCTCCGAGGTATCACTGACGGCGAACGCCGCTGCCGGCCGGACCGGCCGCCGCCGCCCGCCGCCGACAGGTGGCAGCACCGCGGCGGACCTACGACGCGCCGACTCCGGCGCAGGTAGACGACTTACTGATGCCTGACGAGACACACGATTTTACACGAGACTACGACGCTAATGCGTCGTAGTCTCGTATTATGCCTGATATTGTCGTATTATCGCATCATGCCTGACCGATGCGTCGATACAGAAGACGAAAGAACAAGCCGATTCCCAGCGACATCACCAGCTCGGAGCAGACGCGAGAACGTGGCTCCTCCGAGCTTGTTCTTGATTCTGAATCGATTCAGTTATTACTGCTTTTGCCGTGGATCAGAATCAGAATCGATCCAGTCAAAAGCAGCTGGGAATAATAATCAGAACTGGATCGTTTACAGATGCAGAGAACTCACTGGATATTTCCATTATTATGCACATTGTTATAAACTGAATCAAAACTGAATCGATTAACACATGCCTTTGAGTCACAAATGAACCAGTCCACTAAAGAAACATGTCGTAAATTGCAGTCATGATCCATTCCGAGCCCTCGGAATCAGGCATTGAATCGATTCACTTCAAGTGAATAAAGCACAAACTCAGTACCCTCCGCGGCCGACCTCTCATTCCGGCCGGTCGCCGTTGTAAATAAGGCCCACTGAACACCGTGTGTGGCGCGATATTGCGACATCGGCGAGTGAGAGGCGGACCGCCGGCATTTCCTGGTCGACGGCTCTGTTTGAAGCCCACCCAGTGAGTTCGCAGTACCATTCTTTCGCCGCGGCTCATCTGGTGAAGCGAAAAACGTCAACGCGTAAGGCGGTCCATTTGTCTTGCTATTGAGCAGCAGTTGGGTGCGTCATACTACTATTGCCTTGCCGCAAACGGCGCACTTATTTGATTATATATTCCTGGAAGGTGAAACGTCCCTTTTTCCAGCAAGTCCGTTTGTAAGTTAAAATGAGTGTCATGAACTAAGGCGTCCAGTCTTGAGTGGAGTTATGTTTCTTTTCCGGCGTCGGTCATCCGTTTGTCTGTCCGGACTTGTTTGCTCGTTTGCTTATTTGTGAGTTAGGACTCACAGCCTCTTCGGCCCCGGCACCCAGTCCTGAGCACTGAGTCAAGTTCTGTGTGTCGTCAGGAGTCAGTCCCTGACATACGACTGCCTGCCCAGACTGTCTCTCCCGCCGGCTAGCCACCACCCGACGCCAGGCCAGGTTAGACCGTGCCCCCCGGGCAGCCGGACCACTGAGCGCCGGCCAATCAGCGCGCACTGTTCGGCAGCAGCCCAGCGCAGCCACGCCAGCCCGGTGGCGGACGGCGGTCGACAATGTACAGCTCTGCCGAAAGAGGACAGCCGTCTGCAGCAACGGCATTTCAACGCTTCGATTTGGAAGTGGCTGAGCCGCAGAAGTCAGCGCCTGCGCTGATTTGTCGTCAGATGCGGTCGCCCTCCCAAACTCCGCGCCAAATTGGATCGGCAAATGGAGGTAGTTCAGGTCGCCCATCCCAATGAAGATGGGGATTTGCGTAATGCTCAGAAATGAAGCTGTCGACCCATAAAATGCTTTCTGATCTTTCACGCAGGATTTCCATAAGAATAACGACACCATTTATATTCTACCTCGCTTGAAGTGGTTTGCAGAAAGAACATGATTAACTACTTTCCAGGCGATGAGTGGAAAACTCTTTCGAAAAACATGTTTGATCAGAATGTCTGGCTTCATTACCTACGACTAAAATCTTCTCTTCGAGAGGATTTAGAAGGCGTTTCGACGCCGGTAACTTAAAATTACTTTAATTGTTGCCAGACATTGTATTTGTTCTCACCACTGCCAGACTGCTATGAATGGACATTGCATAGAGCGATAGCATTTCGGCAATACAAACAATAGGACCATCCATCAACAGAGCAAGCAGACTGCTTTCGTACATGCCTTATGCGTACGTGAAGAACACTGTTCACATTTAACAATTTAAATGGCGATTCACTGCGTTTTACGTGAAATATAGTAACCAGCAAATCTTTTGTACATTGTCCGCTTTCTGAAAAATTGTCATCCTCTTATTGGTTATTCTAGACTTTTTTCGATTTATTTTGCAGATCTGGAGTCAATCAGGTACCAAATTGTGCGAGCAAGAATGAAAAATAAATGTCGTAACATTGACGGAACCAATGGACTTTGTTTACGGTCACTTTTCTTGGCATATTCGAGCAAAACGTGCGTAACTATTCTTTTTTATTTGCAGAGGTCAAATTCCGGCATTGCTTACTATCGCACCGTGCATTGGTATGCAGGTAAAAATGGTTTAACGGCTTTTTCAGGGACCCGACTATGGAGGCGACCACGTCGGCCTGATGGTTCCCCGAAATACTAAGACTTCCAGGGATCCTCAGAATTCGAATTACGGGGTTTGCAGTACCGATTTGCAATCCTGGATTGCAATCGCTTTTCAGGGATTGCAGATGGAATGAAACCTTTTTCAAAAAAGGATTGGATTGCGGATTGGATTGCACGTCTTTCCGCAATCCTTTTCGCAATCCTCCCTCACTGCCATTTATTCATGACTTACATTGATATACCTAAGCCGTTATTTACATAACTTTACACATGCGAAGGACCCAAAGACCGGGTTTCAAGCTCTAATTGATCTGCTGTGGATCTACGCGTGCGCAGTAACTGTGGTCGTGGTAGTGGACAGAGTTTCTTATCCCCTGCGCGTTAGACTGACTCCGATCGGCCGTGCACAAAAGTCGGTCGCGGACAACATCTGTCGTTTTGGATAAACTTCCTCAGACTTGATGGTTTTTGGATGCCCGTTTGGGGCAAACAGAGATTATTTGCCACATTTTTCGAAGGCTTCTAAAGGTTTTAAAACTACAGTGTAAAAAACGCTTTTAAGCGCCCTTGCTGTACGAATAAAGCAGATCGATAGCCAGTCTCATTTAGTGGAAAGACTTTGCCACCACCGACTAAAATTTTTGCCGTTGGCAATGCATGAATATAACTATCAAACTAATGAAAAATCTCGAGAGTTCTAATGTCAGAAAACACTGCCACGAAAACAAAGTGCGGACTGCTGCTGCCAGTTTAGAGGTTTTCCTCATATCTGCATTTTTTCACACGCTCATTTAGGATTAACATAGGAATTTGCGATTTGCTGCATTTATTGCAAGGTTTTTGAAAGCTTTCGTAACACAAGGTAAAAAAGGTAAAAAACTGTCAGTTTCAGCTATTTAGCATCACTGCTGTACGAATAACGCACATTGGTGATTATTATTAGTAGTATTAAGTGGAAAGAGTGTGTGCCATAACCTATCAAGATTTTTGCCGTCGGGAAAGCAAAAAAAAAACATAATTTTCAGGCAAATGAAAAGATTGCGAGAATTCTAACAGCAGCAAAATGCTGGCGGGAAAACAGCACGGATGATTTGGCAGGACAGCGCCGGCAAGCGGCGACGGAGAGACCGAGTCGGGTTGTGGTGAGAAGCCTTTTATTATTATCAGATCGTCTGCTTTCGTCGTGGCCTAGTTCACGTCGTGCAATGTGATATAAAAACGCAGATAATTAAGAGACCTACATGTTAAACGAACACTGCATCTGCGATGTAATACGGAACATTCAGAGGGGTTCCTGCGCCGTTTGTCTATGGACGTCCGAAATTTCGTAGGTGTTGTTCGTAGTCTAAACTGATAACGCGCCATGAGTTCCTTTAATCATATGCCATTAACTCTTCCTTCCAAAATAGGGCGAACACCATGCGCCTGGTCAGTGACCTCTAAAGGCAACCTGACCTGAGATCGTCATATTCAGGGAAGAAAAGTAAATCGCATATGACGCGTGGACTGGTGAAGGCCTGTCGGTGCTGGTGTCGGTGTTGGTGCCTGTCGGTACCGTAAGTTCGCAGCATGGGGTTGCCTATAGCGAAAAACAGGATTTTTGCTGGGTTTAGAGGTTAAGGACGTGATCCGAGGTCGCCCAGCTCGGAAAGGTACAGTAAATCGCATATGCCACGTCGATTGGTGGAACTTTGGTGGAAATCGGTCCCATACGCTCATAGGATGGGATCGCCGCCCGCACCTAAAAATATGGGTCTTCGTTGTGTGTAGAGGTCAAGCACTTGACCTAGAGTCACCATGCTCTGTGAAGAACAGTAAAAAGCATATGGCGTGTCGATGAGTGACGATTTGCCGGCGATCGGTTCGATAGGCTCGGAATGTGGCATCGCCGCAGCCAAAAACGACGGTTTTTGTTGTGTTGAGAGGCTAAGGACCTGACCTGAGGTCACAAAGCTCTGGAAAGCGAAGTAAACTGCATACGGGCGTCGATTGGTGAAGGTTTAGTGGTGATCGTCCCATAGGCCCGGAGCATAGGATCACCTGCTGTAAACAAATCTAGGATGTTTAAGGATTGCCAGAGGTTTTCGCCGATCGGACCCAGGTTTCTAGAAGTTTTAGGAGCTATGATTTTAGTGATTGGTCCAATGGGATCTGGCAGCAGTTGTCGAGAGACCTACTGCCCATCGTTCGCCGACGCAGTACTAAGGTTAGTTAGGGGGGAACCTGCCAGGCCAAAGATTAGCCTGCCAATGAAAGAGGAAAAGGGGCGGAAGCAAAAAAGCGCAAAAAATAGTAATGAAACCCGACGCGACGTTCGATAATCGAACCCGGTCTGTTCGCGAGACCAGCGACAACCTTTCCATTCAGTGATCTTTTTGTCTTTTTTTGCGGCGGCCTCCGCCGGGGATATTTTTCCTTCCGCCACATTTTTAAAAATCCCATCGAAGACCAGAACGGAAACCAGAAACATAGTGCGGTAGTGCACACTGGTACAGGTGTGTGTGTGTGTGTGTGTGTGTGTGTGTGTGTTTGTAGATGCGCACACGACAGCTCACTGCTGACCGCAGGCGGTGATGCCGCGTGGCACCAACGGCCGCCGCGTCACTGCTGTACTCCGGACCGGGAAAGTTATTGCTGACTTAGCCACTGTTTTGCATTTTTCCATTTTTCTCCTAAGTTGTCCATCTTATTACTCTCTATCATAGAGCCTCGTTGTTCCCTTTCCGCTTCTAATCGTCACAAATGTCTAAAGTTCTGGATTCTTGGGTTTTCTGTTTTTTGACCTGGCTCTGTATATTGTAGTTAGGTTAATTATTGCTATGGTTAGTATTTGGAAACGTGCGAAATTTTCCAAATTGGGGATAAACACAGTCCCTGGCTGATGTTCATTGTTACCTCGAAAATATCCGCTAATTCACTTTTTTGCGACTGCAGTGAATTGTTAGAGTTTTTCACATTCCCATTGCAAATGAATGAGTGTTTCAATGTGAGAGGAGTAAAACGAGCATATGCAGCTCTCCGACCGACCAATTACATGCAAAAAACGACTTGTTAGTAAACCTCCTGGCATATTGTGACGGTTCGTTTATTCAAGGCGTAGCCCCGTCCTTTCACTCGTTTTCGTTACTGTCTATTGATGAAAACAACTTGTATGCGCACTACTACACAGACAACAATCATTTTAACCTCGTCTTGTAATCAACCGGTGGCGAATTAATGTGAGATGTTCGATGGCATAAAACGGCAGAATTATGCCCAGGTATGTGCACAGTCTCAGCGTCACTGAAGAAGCCCTTTACTTGCATACACTAGTGCTTCTCGCTTCTGACCACTGTCCCGCCCGCCTCCGACCCCGAAGTCGACCTCCACCCCGCATGCGTCCCGCTGAGATCGCCGTCTGCACTTTGCAGCGGCCGGAGCAGGCCGTCACTGGCCATACGGCCCGCGCTGGCCGACCCGCCAGCCGCCCGTGCGCAGCGGTTAGGCCGGCCCGGGCTCAATGGGGGGGGGGGCGCCGGCCGCCGGGCGGTGGGGGCGCGGTGACGACAGCGATGACGTCGTAACGCCGCCGCGGCCGCCCTGCCCGGGCCAGGTGTGGGCCGGCTCCAGCTGGGTCGGCCGGGGCCGCCGGAGCTGGGTGGGCGTCGGCCGGCCGAACTCCTGGGGACGGAAATACGCCGGCCGACCGCAGAACGAGGCGGGGTCAGACAGCACCGGCTCACCGAAGACCGCCCTCCTGATTCATGAGGACTTTGTTTCCGGAGGATATGCCGTATTGACTGTTTATGCTGCGTTCTGAGGTGGTGCTGGTGTTTCGGTACCCTGGGGATGCTTGATGCGTTTGATCACACAATGGGCCGTGTTGTTCAGTTCGTATTCGTTCCACGTGGTTCCGCTATGTTTGGAGTTGACGCGCCGCGTCATTAGATCATTGCTGGATCAGATAGATATTCCCTCAGACATTGGCACACAGGGCTCAGTTTGATCCAACAACTGGACAGATGAATCCAGCAGATCAACTGGGAGAGACACCTCAGCGGATATTCATCGGCATCACTCAGGAACGTCGTTTTGTGTAAATGGGGGGAGGGAGGGCGAGCCGAGGGCTCGACAGCCTGTCCTCCCCCAAATGTAAGTCTCTCAACGGATTAAGCGCACTTTATTTTGACCGACGGCAATTTTTGTATTGGTTTTGCTTATAGCTTATCAAATACCAATTCCCTTGCCGAAACTGGCGGAAAATGTTAGGGCCAATACTACCTTCAGAGGGCCAAGATCCACATTGTGGGGGGGCATTGTCCTTCAAGAACGCAAATCGGCAACCCTGAAATTACATGCCGAGAAATAGAAACACTCTTATCAGCAGCACGCGAATGCTGCAGAGGAGGCTTTTCTTTGACACCCTTCTCAATTACATCCGAAAGTATGCATGTTACTCAGTGGAGGCACGATCATTGCCTATGCTCGTTTCGTGATAAAAAGCGCAGTAGACTATCTCGCACATTCGTGGCCATCCCAGCCTAAGACCCACTCCGCGCTGGGTGCCAATTTCGGCCACAGAACAAAACACCCGGCAAAAAGCGGGCCATCCCTCGCGACCAGGGCCTGCGGCCGGCTCGCCAAACAGCGATTTCACCCGCCCGCGGTCGTGCGGCGCCGGGCTGCTCACAATACGGCCGGGCAGATCTCGCCCCACCCGCGCGCCTTTCATCCGGCGCCGCGTCCTCGCTAGACTGGCTGGCAATCGGGCAGGGTTGTCCGCTCGGCTGGCCACCCTCGCTGTTTGGTGGCGCGCCGCCGCCCGATTCGGCCGCCCTGCGCCGCCCCGGCCCGGAGGGGTTCCCCTGTGGTCAATTGAAACGATAGCTGTCAATTACGGAGAACTGATCGGCCATGAACCTAACGAGGAGGAAGGATCCCGCAAAATGGGGAGACACTGGCTGTTGTTAGCCGTGGGGCGTAACGTTTCGTTTCGATGCGCGCGAAAAACCCAGTGTAGTGATTTATATCGCATGCGGGGATATGTCTGAGCTTCTACGTTCTATCTCCATGACTCACTGGTGCAATAGCTCTTCGAGAAGGGCAGCAGACAGGTACTCGCCGTCTCGTATCCTGAATACCTGACCGAGAAGCCAGTAACACAGAAGCCTGCCAGCTGCCAGCACTGCCAGTGACACACACACAGTGGCATTGCAAACATGTAAAAGTTCTATTCGGTACTTGGTCTTGAGTGTTCAGCCTTTAATGCCATTGCTATGGATTAGGTAGCAAAGACTAACATCGAGCTTTTAAGATCTATCGAGCCTACAAAATCTACCCAATTTACATGCTCAACCGGAATCTTCGTAGACTTAACGCTCTGTTATATTAAACGAACATATACAACTATTTGGACGGGAATAATACTCTAGTATATCGTACATATACTGCATCGTGTCGTAGATGTGATACATATCGTATAAGGAAGTCTAATTTCTCCAATCCACTTCAGTAATCAATCTGCGTGTGTTAACCTGTTTACGTTTCCCCTAGTGAAAAGGAGGCTTCATGCTTTCACCCTTTTCAATAAGTGGTGCTTAAAATGCTCTGCTCACTTGGCGTTCAGATTATTTCCACCAACAGCCTGCGATTTGCTGGAAGGGTGAGGGGACCTATTTTTGCCCCTCTTGGGTTTTGCTTGCATAACTTCCAAGCTGCACAAGATATCAAGCTGAAACTCTATGTACCTTTTAATGAACTCTAATCCATGTTCTACCAAATTTTTAGGTTAAGGTCATGTAAGATCACGGAGCAAGCCAGGATAAAGTTGAGCATTGTATGAACGACCGGTTCAGTCTCATCTTTACTGAAATATTTGCTAGAAATTTGATAATAAAGATGAAACAACAAGGAAAGTAGGAAAGAACCCAACGAAATTACATAAGTATCATTTCCGCCTGATGAACTGCTCAGGTCAAGGTTATTGGACTTTTTCAATGTCATGCATTTTTTTATGTGAGCCAATTTACATAGTTGGTGCGGCAATTGGAGGTGCTGATTATCATATGGAGTGTATTTTACCTTCTAACGAGTGCATAAAACAATTCCGCAACATTTAAAGCTGTTCGTTATGAAAGAATTGGTTCTGGCCTTTAACGCGCACGACCGTCGGTCCGTTTCGAACACGGGCGACTGGGGGGAGGCAGCTGACCGCCCCCCTCTAACTCACGAACGGTTGGTCGCACGATAAAAATAAGCATACCGTTGGAAAGCTTGTGACGAGTAGAGCTCGAAACTGGCCTCATTTTTAGTTTTAGATAATATGTAAGCAATTTACGCCCTATATATGTTTTCTCATAGCCGACTGCATGACACCGAGAAATGGCCTGAATCTCAAGGATTGTGACTAAAAACGCTTAGGTAAAGGTAGCAGCGCACAAGTAAACGTCCGCGGATGCCGATACACGTCTAATTTCCCAGCTTTGTTCAATATATACGCCGAAACGTTGAGTTAAACACACAGCATTTCTCGCGGCAGCTGCTAGGCGTGCGCTGCTGCCGTATGCGGTCACAAATTGACGGGAACTGATTTTAGCGTTCCTTTATTTTCGCGAATAAGACGATCTATGTATATTTTATTGATCTTAGAGGTTCTTGTAATGGTTTTTCATGCTTAAATTTTGGAACAATTCATTAGTTACCAATCTACAAAATTGAAGGAGCTTTATTGGCGAGAGCCTGTTTATTTCCAAAATATGCTACTTTTTCAAACATTTTGAGGTTCCTGGTATTACTTACGTCTGTGCAAGCTAGTTCTGCCATTTTCCACCCATTCTGAGGAATTTATCGCCGATTTTGACGGTGGTACATTTTGGCTCACTACAGTTATTCGTGACCTGACCTCAGGTCAATGGCTGGAAGTCATTGATGCTTTGCCCAATGACGGTAACTAGATGTCTGCCGGACTCCACACTAAAAATGTTATGAAATATTCCGTCAATTTCCGGAAAAAAACGACGACATGTCTTAAAAATGGGTTTGACCTTAGGTCAATGACCCGGAAAATTCCTAAAAATCTGAGATAGCAGATTTGTTGCATCTATCACGTTCACTAATCTCTGAAAGTATTATGGAGATATCTTGTTTTGCGAAAAAGTTACAGGGCGCTAAACTTTTTTTTGACATAGGTCTGTTTGACCTGACCTAGGGCAGGCACCTGACCTGACCTGAGATCAAAATTTTGACAGGAGATGTAAAATTGATGGGGCAAAACGTACACAAAGTTTCGTGACTTTGTGTTTGTTTGTTCTCTCGCAATCTCAGAAAAACCTCAGGGGGGGCAGTCAACTGCCCCCCAGTCGGGGACGGGGGCAAGCCGCCCCTGATCCTGACCTGTGACCTTGACCTCTTGTCCTTTTCCCTGAAGTTTTTGGCAACACTTTTGTATGGTTTTGATGTCTCATGAGATGAGTTACTTCGCCGACTTTTGGAATATTTGCAGGACTTGAAGAGTAGAAGCATTTGATTTTTTTTTAATCTGGCCCGGCCTGTGACATCATCCATGACCTTAAGCGCCAAAAACCAGACATTAACTGAAAGCCCTCGTTGAGGGCTATCGTTTGCAATTTGGACGTTTCGATCTGTCCATTAGTTTTAAAGTCAGAGGGGGGCAAAAACAGTCCCCCAGTGAATGACGTAGTTCTAAATACGCCAGCGAAGGCCGGGATGAATTCTTTCACAATGTCAGGACGCTGCCATGTATAATGCAAAGCATCTCACCGATCTTCCTGTCTTCAATTTGTCTTCTCACTGACAGATTTCCGACTGACTGAGTGCATTGGTGAAATCCAACCGCTTTCGACCGTCATGATCATCGGTCGTGGTCGTGGTCAACTGTTTACATCGACTGGTGCAGGGCACGTGAAGCCGGCTTTAAGCGGAGGCCGAACGGCCGGCTGTCCATTGCGCCAGCCGCTCAGCCATCTTTAAACATCATATGCCACTATTAAATTCACCAGAACGGCCTATTAGTTTGCCCACCTACGGTCACGTTTTGGTACAAAAATGAATGTCACCAACACGTTCCGGAATAGATCCGTGCATTGTCACATCCTTCTGAAATGACAGGATGTGATGTCAGTGACATTTACTAATCGAATCGTTCAACAATACATTAGCATATAATCCCCAGGGAAATCTCGTTGAAGGGTGTGGTATATAGAGTCGGCAGCCTTACTGGTCCCACGTTTTCTGTGAGTGTGAAGCCTGCATTCTGGAATGCGGACTATACATTTTTACAAGCACTACGCTGGATTTACTGGACTAAAGGCGTTAACGCATTGGTGAGTGCGGTTCTCTTACATGCGTTGATTCTTAATGCACTGGTGAAATCCGACGCAGTAATGAGCGGGGTTTTGTGATGGGTCATAACATCAAGTAGAGAATGTCGCATGGCGATGCCGCAAGACATATATCGGTCACTGAAAGCGCTGCGTCAAAATGAGCCCTTTACACATACGAAGACGTTTTCAAGCCAATGTTGACTTATTATGTTTCAACTAACTGGCCGGGCCTTGTGGTAATTGTTTGCGTTGTGGCTTCAATTGATTACTGCGCTCTTGAGTCAGCAGCCTGTTCCTGCTCAGTCAGAGTCTGCCAATGGCGCAGCCAAAGGGGGACGGGGGCCCGGGCCCTCCCCCCTGAGATACGCCTTTTTTGTTAAAATCATTGCACATCGCCTTCCCAACAGGCGGTTTTCGTATGATTTCAGTTCGAAATGAGCTCCTTCCCCCCCTTAAGAAAATCCTGGCTGCGTCCCTGGAGTCTGCTGCTCAGTCATTCTGCGGCAGCTGAGACCGAGTTTATCGTTCAGTCAGTCTGCCCCAGCAGAGTCAAAATCTACTCTTCATTCAGCATGCTCCTACAGAGACAGAATGTGTTATTTGGTCAGTCTGCACCGACAGAAGCAGACTGCCGTTCATCGTCTGTCCTGCAGAAGCAGTCAGCCATTCAGACGGTCTGCCAGGTGGAAACAGAATCAGACGGTCTTCCTCAATAGAAGCGAAGTCTGCTGCCCCGACGATCTGCTCGGGCAGAAGCAGAATCTGCAGGTCAGAGGGTCCGGCCGGGGCCGGCCAGCTCGTGCAGCTGCAATGTCGGCCGCGGCAGGTGCTCTTCCTGCCGGCCGTCGCCCACGCTCCCCTGACGGGCGGTCAGGGCGGCCGAGGCACACGGGGGACGGGACCTCGGATGTCACGAGTGGCGACAGCAGGTCACGCACTGGGCTTCAGTCGTGCGGAGCTCGAGAACACCCCGTGTGGTTCTCGTGGTCAAGAGAGCTCTCCGCTGCCGGGCCGGGGATGGGCCGCGGAACATGACCGGCAACTCTGGACCCCCGCCAACACCGGCCACCGCCCCCTCAAACGGCAGCACCCGCGCCGAAATAGTAAACATTGTTGTGCGCAGGCTGAATAGTATCGGTTGCGATGCCGACCGTATATTCTGGGCCATGGGAGGCCGGCGCGTTTTAAATGATATATTTCTGGAGACGCTGGCGGTGTGGCGCTGCTGGCCGTCTTTGATCACGTAAATGCGTCGGGGCGCCAAACCCAACAAACCTCAAACGTCCTTCCGGCGAGGAAGCTTGATTTCCTGCCTTTGAAGCTCGCGTTGACAAGGCATCGCCGACAATTTCGCTGCGAGTTATGACGCTCCCAATGGTGCTCGACGCGAGAGGAATTTGATTCGCCTTTCGCGGGGCAGCTGCATTGGAAAATTTATTCTGAAAACGTGTCTTTCGCGGTGGCCATGGCGCTGATGGGCTTTGGCAGGAGATGTTTCTGATCATGGACCGGAGTCGGAGACTTTTAATCTGCGCTCAGAGCTAGATTTCGCTCCTCGGGGACGGAAACTATGCCTTTGACACCTCGTCTCGCGGACACATTAAACGGACTGAAACGACGGAAAGTGGTTCGTTCGTCATAAGAAATTCAGAAAACATCTCAGAATGAAACGAGCGTCCCTATAGAAAAAACTTAGACGACGGCAGCGCTTTTAATTTCAGCCCCTCTGACCCCTCCGCTGTTAATAAACACGAAACCGCCTCCTCGGAGACTGCCAGCGCCACCCCGCCTGTGATCCCTTCCCGCCGTCGATACCGTCGAGTTGCCCCCCCCCCCGCCGTCGGTCTCGACGCCGAGCCGTCACGGCCTCGCCGTTCCAATTAAGATGTCGGCGGATAGCGCGGTCGGCCGCGACCGAGGCCGCCGGGTCCCTGGGTCCGACTGATTGCCCTCTAAGCGCGCCCGACTGGAGGATACCCCCCCCCCCGCCGTGAAGGAGCCCGCTGCGGCCGGCGCGCCACCGTCCGGCACTGTGACGTGTTTAGGGACAGTCCGACGCCGTAATCCGCGCCGGATGGCCGCTTCTGCCGGCCGGTGTAAACAGGCCGGCGCGGAGTCGGCCGCGGCGAGGCCGACGGACGGCGCCGTAAATCTGGCGCGGCCGGTAAACGCAGCGGAGACCCGGCGGGCCGGCCCGGCCGCCCGGCGCGCGGACGACGGCTATGATGTCTGGCTCGGCGCGCGGCGGAACGCACACGGCGCCGGCCAGCGTGGGGTCCGGCCGCAGCCGAGGGCCTCGTTATCTGATGGCGTCGGTGGCGAGCGCCGGGCATCAGGTCGTGTTCGAGCTGGCTTTTTGCGAGGCTCTTGAGGAGCGATACTGTCACATCACTCTGTGGAAGATTATGCTGCTAGACAGGTCCAAACTATTGCGGGGGGAAGTATGTGCTGGTCCAGGATCCGACTAATATGTTCATATTATGCTCTTCTGCCGGTGAGGCCTGGGGTATAGTAGCCAATGAAGACTTCATCCATTTATAAGAACGAGATCATAAAAGATGCGTGTCAGAAACGCATATCACTGGAACGAGCACTCCTTGCCAGAATCAATATGATCAATTATTTTGTAAATCGTTGCCCTAATTCCAACCATATTCGTTCAGCGGCAGGCTAATGTTAGTCTAAGCAAGTGATGTTTTGGTCCTTGACAGCGTCTTACTGCGCTGTTAATTGATTTTGCCTAAAAATAATCTAACAGCGCCTTGCTACACCGTCTTAACGGAGCCTCTTGCAATGAATGAAATGGTAGCATGCCGTTACGTTGTGCAATATTTCAAGGAATAGGCCGGAAATTGCCCGAAACGACCAGCAGGCGCCCCCGACTGACAGCGCCCCCTAGTCGCGCGGTGGGCGGCGCCCAGACGCGTCCCCCGCCAGCGCTCCGTCGCCGCGGCCGCGGCCGGCGGCGTCAGACCCACGGCCGCCGGCCCGGTGGCCCTGTCGAATTACCGGCCGACATCTGGCGCCGACGGCACGCATCGGCTGTCGCGCTGTTATGACAACTGCTCTGTCATCGCTGACGTCAGCGCGCCCGGCCGGCGGCGGCGCCGGCGTCCGGCCGCCCCGGTCCGCCGACTTCCGGCCCAGACGCCGCCGTCTCCCGTGACGGTGACGGTGACGGTGACGGTCGGCCTGCAGCCTGGCTGACGCCGAGGCCGGGCCGCCGCGCCGCCGGCCGCGTGACGAGGTCGCGAAGGCGACGGTCGGAGCGCCGGGGCCGCCGCCCGGTGGGTGGCCGCCGAGCTGCGGGGATCGCTGCGGGGGGCAGCGGCAGGGGGCGGCGTGCAGGCCACCGACGAGCACGCCGGCACCGTGGGACCGTTCCGGTCCGGCCGGAAGGCGCGGCTCAGGCCGCTCCGACCGTGAGGCCAGGTCAGGTCAGTGGTCGTGAGGTCACGAGAAACTGCTCCCTGATTCTGAGTCGGTCGCTGCTGTTGGCATCACATGGATTTGACGGACGTGAACCTCACACATACGATGAAATGCCAAGGCAAGAAATACGAAGGCTCCCCATTGGGCGGTAAAAAAACTCGACTTGGCTGATGTCTGCGATAGTCCAGGTCGGAAACGGAATTAACATGGCAAGTGTGCAAACGATTAGGGAAAAATATGCGGAAACATTAACAATCATTTGTACGTTGTTTCGAAATCGTATGAATGTGTTACGTTCCATTCGCAGACCAGTTTGATTTTTCTACAAAAACGTCAAAGCATCACGTTTAAATTTCCTGTAAAACTAATTTACTGACAGCGAAGAGCCCGCAGTATGCATCCATTTACAAAATGCATGTTGGACAGATTGCTGCTGCCAGCAGCATGCATTTTAGAAGCCGTGGTTTCCTGGCCTGCAAGATTTTTTCAAACTCTTACACCGCAACTCGAAAGGCAGTAACAGCTCCAGCACACAGCGCCGGCGCAGAAACGCCACCAGACGCGACGGCGCGCGTCCTCCGCTCTGCGTCGCCGAGCTTCCAAGCCGGCAGCTCACCTGACTCGCCAGACTGTGGCGATGTCCGCGCCGTGAGGCGGCCGGCTCGCGGTGCATCTCTGCCGGACGTCCGGCGTCGTCCCGCACTCGACGCCGGTCGCTCCGCGGGACGGCGGAGCCCGGTCCCGAGTCGAGTTCCAAACACCGAGCACATTGCCGATCCGGCGGCCAACCCGCCGGTAAGTAGCAAAAAGTGGTCGGAAATTAGCTGAGCCAGCTGCGCCGCGGGCGTTGGCAGCCGCCCATCTCCTGCCGGTAACCGCACATAAGAGAAACGACCCGGCAGAAGAGCAGCGTGGCGCCACGGCGGCCGCCGACTGTCGCGGCATCTCCGCATCGGCGGCGGCGGCGGCGGTGGAGGAGGAGGAGAAGGAGAAGGAGAAGGAGGAGGGGGAGGGGGAGGAGTGGGAAGATGATGTTGTGGAGAGAGAGAGGAGGGGTTGGGAAGAGGAGGAGGAGGAGGATGAGGAGTGGACGGTGAGTGGGAGGGACGAGGAGGCAGAGAGGAAAAGGAAGAGGGAGAGGAGGAGGAGGACAGTTAGCTGCGGCAGAAGAAGAAGAGGAGATGGGAGGGGGAGGAGAACAGGAGGCGGGGTAGAGGACGAAGAGAAAGATGGCGGGGAGCAGGCCCGCGTGAACTCCAGGCGAGTGCGTGACGCCGTCGGCCGCTGATGGTATCGAGTCTGGCCGACACGACACTCATTAGCCCGCACGACCGCCAGCCCCGCTGACCCCGCGTTCCACTCCGGACCCGCCGCCTGACCTTGCGGCCGGGGCGGCGGCGGCCGCCCGATGCTGGACGTGGACGTCCGGTCCTTTGCTCAGGTCTGTCAGCGCACGTTAACGCCGCAGCAGTTATCAAAACCACCGAACCAAGGCACGGCGCAGTCTGCCGCGGGGGCCGGAGCGTCAGACCGAACGGTCTGCAGACCTCCGCCGGTCTGGTCCGGCCACAGCAGGTCTGTCGCCGACAGGCCAGACTGCCCCGTCGGACGGCCGCCCTCCCCCCAACGGCCACTAACTGGTCCAATTAATGAATCGATCGCCGCACGCACCGTCAATGTGCGCACCGGGACAAACGGCGGCTGGACCGGGCCGCGGGCACTCCGCTGACGGCGAGGGTGGGGGGACAGGTGGCCGTCCCAGCTGCTCCCCCTCCGCACACCTGACGGGTCAATTACCCGGCGACATCCCACTCTTCCGCCGGCCGTCATTTGCATACGGAATTTCTGCGCCCGTGCAGGCCTTTCTCGAAGACGCGAGACGCATTTGCATGCGGCGAATTGAATTCCGCCGCCGCAGGTCGTCTGTGGGAGTTCGGTCCCACTCCGTGGCGCTCAATGGGACGGGAGGATCATTTCCGGTCGCTCCATTGCGGGCTGACCGGAGGCGGAAGTCGCCGGTGCAAGAGGTGACTGCAGCTCGTGGTGCTCGCTTTGAAGCCGACCGGTCGCGGACGGACGGACGGACGACGCGGCGTCGTTAGTCATGGTCGCCTATCTGCGCCATCTCGACAGGCAGCGTTCTCCCCCCCCCCCCGCCCGCGCCATCTGACAGGTGGGGTTGACGCCGTGCGGCGGCCGGGCGCGGGGGTCTGTCGAGTTCGGGGGCAGCCAGCCTGGGACGCTCGAGCTCGGCGCGTCACGAGGCCCGGACACGGCGAGTCCTGTCTGGCCGAGCTCAGAATAATACCTTACTTGTGGCGCTGCTATATTTGCATCACCTAGCTCAGGAATGTGGGCGAAAAGCTTGTGCCTGGTTCGTCTGAAGTGAATCGATTCACTTCAGGATTTCCGGAGCGGGAAATCGACTCCGATTCAGGCTCAGAGCATTCTCTTTTTTAAGCGAATCGACACAATTCGGGTCCAGAATCACAGGCAGATCGATTCAGTTTCGATTCAGTTCGGAGCCATATGGATGGCATATGTACTGAATGCTGAAATGCCAATGTGAAACAATACAGTTTGCTTAATTTGTCACTGTACTCTGCGAGCTTTTTGGTGAATCGATTCTCGACTCATTCTTCAGACATATATGATTCGACATATATAATTCAATACATATGATTTGATTCTGATTCTGATCAGCTACAGGTTTTAACTGAATCGATTCAGGTTCCAATTCACGACAAAAATGCCCATTCCTGAAATGATTTGGTCTTGATCAGATTCCATTCGGCATCAGGCACAACCTTGGTGGAAAGTGTGCAGACTGCGGTTAGTGGGCCAGTGACACTGCTACATCTATACTGCTAGGCCAAGGGTGTTGCTGGACTCGAATTGGTAAGGCGTTCGGAGATGTGCTTGCAGGCTTCGGACTCTCGCAATCCCCGTAAAATTCTGGCGCAACGCCTTTACCGTCGACGACAAGGAAGGCTTGACGATGAGGTCTGTGAAACCCCAGAACCGAGTTTAAATGGCTCCTGGATCAGACGTAGTCAATGCTGATGAACACTTCCCGTGCACCCGGCACAGAGCTGTGCCATACATGGGCTTGCTCGACACCACCACGGGGGAGGGGTGCCGGTCAAACGCTGTAACGAGAGAGCGGTGCGAAACTGCAGTAGGCAGCCGACCGCCTGCTTGTTTTTCTGGACGCCATCACGGGTTCCCGTCGGCACGCCACGAGGCGATTATTCTTTCCTTCCGTGACTAATAATGTCTCCACTGGGCATTGCAATGTTACCGCGTTTGTGGAGGTCAGTCCATGAGGAATGACGAACAATTAGTGTATTATTGACAGGGTTGTTTGCGCCCAGCACGCAGTTTATTGTTTTCATGTTTCGTCCGAACGGCATAAGGATATTTTACCTCTGATGAATATGCATGATGAATATGCAATACTACTTTCACAGCGTTACTAATGTAACGCTGTGAAACTTCAGGACGCGATCAGAGTAATTAAAACACCATCGGGCAGCAATGGTTTCTTTCGGTTAAGTGGCGAGGGCTGCCTTAACCTTCACCCATACTCGCCGTTTAGCCAACTTTGGAAGCGCAGAGGGGTTTGGTACGACGGACGACCCCTTTGACATTTCCAAACTCGACGTGATGGAGCAATGAAACAAAACGAACGCATCGCTTGATCTTTTAGCTCTGCGATGATGTCGCTCTGACCCTTTTAACCAGCTAAGTGATCTTACAGGTGACCTCAAAGGAGGTCATGTCAAAATATTCTCGTTCCCAATGTATCCCAGGGGACTTGACCTACAGGGCGCTTTCCGGGAGCCTAGAACGACTTTTCGCGATGAAGAGGGACTGAAATTCTGCTGCTGTGCAAATCAGCGCATCCAATTACTTCATGGCCCCGACAAGATTAATGCAATGTCAAAAAGGTCAGAACTCTCGATAGAGGCTATGGGCCTAATGTGGTCTTGACTCAATTAGGGATCCATGTGCAGAAGACACTGACACCATGAGTGACACCCATGCATAATAATGAGTTCGACTGTGCATCGTAATGAGTTTAAACCGTTTACTTCCCGATGACATCCTTCACTGCATGTCATGGACTCCTAGGGGCATATCATGATTTCTCCGTGACATGCCCTTGCGAAAGAGGTCATCGTTCAGTAACTTATAGAGATAATGACGTCAAATTTCCGGAAACCATGTCACACAAATTCAGATTCAGCTATGCAGAACTTCAAAACGATCGCAAAAGTGATTGTATGTCAATTTGAGAAAAAACCTAGAACGCATCCTCTCTCTCTCTCTCCCCCCCCCCCCACCTTCACCGACGAAGGTGCTTGTGAACGAGAGGGCTAGACTAGAGACCTCCTTCGCTGCCGCGTTGGATATGAAGCATCGTCCGCTGAAATTCCCGCCGCGTCATAAATCGAGTCGTGAAATTCGGCACGGACGATGCCTTTGATTAACCGCGCGCGCCGGGACCGAGCCAGGAAGCAAACCGCGCTGGCAGCACTCAGCGGCTCTTTTTCGCGCAAACAGAGCCATCGCCAGCCATAACTGTCCGGAAGATTTACCCTCGTCAGCTGGTCCGAAAGCGGCGCTGTAAACCAGCCGCAGGCGCAGGCACGTCACCGCCGTGTAGCCACCGATCTACGTGTGCAGCGCAAAAACACCTCGGACACCCGAGCGCATCCCGCGCCGCCGAGGGTCCGGATCCGGCTGTGTGTATCCGTGCAGAGGCGTGCCTGCGATGGGAGGGGTCTAGGATCGGCCGGCGCCGGTCGCCGTGCTGCCAACGGACGCGGGGGAGCTGGTGACGGGCCGTGTTTGTGTTCCCGGCAGCGCCGCGGGGGACGGTTATCGACGGCCGCGCGGCTGCGGCGAGCTGCGGCAGCAGACAGTGGTAACTGCGGCAGAGGACAGCCAGGGTGGTGAGCTGTGGCAGCAGCCAGGGTGGCCAGGACATGTTAAAAGGCGAATGTGTTTTGTCATCATTCTATTGACAGCTGCAGTGATCAGCTGTTTGACTAGCGGAAGATTACACGAAATTAGGCATCGAAATATGGTAGGAGTGTGCACAATAATGTCAGATGCGAACAGAGCACAACTTGACAATACAGTTTTCAAACAGCGTGTAATAACAACGTATGATCACCCGTTTCCTCCAATTTTCATCGAATGCAGAACCTCCGAAACTTCCAGCATTGCACTTATTGTCATCAGTTGGGGTTAAAATCCCCTTGATTAAAGCTATGAGTTTACGTTCCTTTTAATGTGAACAACCCAGAATATTCAGCTGATATCTTGATAAGGTTGGTCCTAAAACAATAGAGTGGTACAAAAAAGGCGCGTATGACATAACTTTGACCTAATGGCAGTGCCTTGTCACCGTCCAGAGCTCAGAGCCATGGCAAGTCATAGCCTGAAAGCAACAGAGAGAAATGACTCGAAATAATCGTCGAGATTTGTGCCAGACCATTCCCTTGTGTTAATTTTCCATCCGGGATAATTACTGGCACCATTTCCCGGCCAACTGAGCGCTGCTAATTCCTTCTCCGTCGGTCTGCCTTGAAGTCTGCCGTCTGGCGCGGCCAACACTGCATTCCGACGGAGCAAATGGGGATTGTTGCATCTGAATGAATGAGGCTCGATGAAAACTGCTGGTTTTGTGCAGAGACATTGATACTGTAATTGTGCTCCGTTCGGTCACCGAGCTGGGAAATTCGGACGGCCAGCTATGACTGTCGACATGCTGTTCTTAGTGGTGGCAACCGGTGGTCGCTGACGACGAATTCCGCAAACACGGCTCAGACCTAGGGTTGTGGTTGGCGGGGGAGGTGAGACAAAGAGGCATTTTGGGTCGATTCTTTCCAGTCAACGCCCACGGGGTTAACGTTAACCCCGCCAACTCCTCCACAATTGGCGGGGGGGAGGTGAGACAGAGGCATTTTGGGTCGATTCTTTCCAGTCAACGCCCACGGGGTCAACGTTAAATTTCAAAAAGTTGGGGGCGGCCTCCTGTCCCTGCTTCCCGCGCCCTTGCCCCGGCCTGTGATCAGGACGCACTCTTCTATTGCCGTGTGAACAGGACGCATCGCTCCATCTGCCCTGTGATCAGGACGCACTTCTCCCTCTGCCCTGCGATCAGGACGCACTTCTCCCTCTGCCCTGTGCTCAGGACGCACTGTTCCCTCTGGCCTGTGATTCATGCCAAATTTCTCTCTCCGACATGTGTTTCATGTCGCACCGCTCCATCTGAGCTGTGATCCAGCCAGAAAACCAGCCAGAGAACGTACAGCCACAGCCTGAGATGCATAGCTGACGGTTTTAAAAGAGTCAGAGCGGTACCGCATTTAATGCAAGTCATGCTGCGGCTCACTTGATTCCGGCGATCCTCAGCAAACACTGTACTCTCGTTATCCAAGTTTATGTATATAGAGATCTGAACGCGACGATGGATCGCTGCAAGACGATATTTAATTGTCTCTGACATAAGCAGACAGAAATGTAATTATTTTACTGGTTTTAGGTGTCCGCTTATGCATTTTTGTGAATTTCAAATTGTCTTGAGCTTCCACCGAGTATGGACCCCTGTTGAATTAATAAGTCTCTCGGGTGCTCAGTCAATATCGGGGTGCCGAAACATCTACAAAATAATGTGAAAACTGCACTCATGGAACCAGACTACACCAGGCTAAGTTTCAAGTACATTTGTAAATCAGATTATGCCGAAATAAAAACGCAATTAGGATTTAGATGCGTTTGCCCCGCCTCGACTTTTAGGCAACGTTCTCCATTTTCCAACGTTGGCGATGAGGACGGTAAAGGAAATGACAAGTCAACAATGAAAAGACCGGCTCTGGGTTGTCGGGAACTCCGACTGCGTTGGAGTGTGAGAGCTCGAGAGCACTCTCCTCGCCTTAACTTCAGAGGTCAATACTGCGTTATTCCGCACGAGCGCCCGGAACGCTAATGATCCACAGTTACAAAAGTCGCAGATAACCGGATCACACGAGAGCGTCGGGCGCCTCCCTGTCCAGCCCTACACGAAACTCAAGACTTTGCCTAGCCTGGGCTTTGCCTAGCACCCGCGCGCCTCCTTCACCGCTGAAAAGTCGGCATCGCGAGGCGGCCGCCTGCGCCGGAGGTCAGGGAGTTGTAGTCGATCGAATGTCTGGCAGTCCTCAGGGAGCCGTGGCCGGCCGTAAATTCGCACTGAGCTCCCCTGGTAGCTGTGTAAATAAATGAGTTCACATGAGGCAGAGAAGTGACCTGGCCGAAAGGCCTTGCCCATGCAGTCAATCACTGAACGGTGCTTTCACCTTCTTTAACATAGCATCCGGCTTAAAGGGGATGTTATGGTGGAACATGCTAAGGCATATTCCACCTTAGCATGTATTTTGAACTGAGATGGCAAGTTGTAGTCTTTAGTCACTGAAGCCAATCTGTAACATGCCTTATGTCTCAGGATCATGGACGGATCCAGACCAGGTGCCAACGGGAGGTGTCAAATTTCTACCCGTATGACCTAACCTACCCCCAAATATTAATTTCTCCCAGGATTCCGGTCATTTTGTTTCGCGATGTTGGAAAATGATCGTCTGTTTAGAAAAAAATGCTTCAAAAGCGAAAAAATACATTCCCGTCCGAAAAGGGGGACCACAAGGTACGCCGGTTCAACCCATTTCCTAAAGCTCCACTCCCAGATCTATCAGTGCTCAGTGCTCAAATATTACGGAGGCTCAAAGCGATTTTTTTCTTGTCTGTCCAATTCGGCAGCGTCTGACATTTACAGCTGCTGTGTGGTGTAACGAGTGGGCGCAGGCCAACGAATTGCTGCGTCCATTGGCGTGCGCGGGCTCGCGTTTCATCTTACTGGTGAATAACTGCAGGGCATCATTTTTATTCTGCTACACTAGCTCGATCCGGCCGCGTACATCAGTTTTTCCACCAGTGTAAGTTACTTGAAAGAAGAAAAAAAGTTTGAAAATCGGCCCATAAACATCAAATTGCGGACTTCTTTCTTAAGCTCTATCAGGTTCCTATGCTATCGCGCAAGCAGATTCTTGTGGGCTCCACCAGCAGCGGAGATAACGTCTTTGATTTTTCTGCTGGGTCCTATTCCTGTTGTCTGTCCTAGTTCGCTGTCCGGGTCCCTGTCCTGGACTCCTGTCTCTTGTCTTTGTTTCCTGTCATCTGTCTCCGTACCCTGTCCCGTGCCATAGTTTTCAAGCCTCCATATATGTTTTTTTAAGAAACAAAATGAGCAATGAAACTGTAATTAGCGACATTTTTTGGACCAACCAAGTCTACTTGTAAAAAGCCGACCAAGCCGGAGCACTTTCTTTAATGTACTTGTTTAATGAAAGCCAAATGACCGAGTACCCGGATCTCCCTAAAACCAAAATAACTATCAATCACTTCGTTCCGTTGGCAGTAAGCGTGGGACATCATCCACTAAAACGTCGACCATCAGCCTGATTGCTTAAAGCTCATTTCCGGAGCGGCAGGAGGCTTCGCCGCGCCCGGTGCCGGCTGTCCTGTTCCCTGCTTCAGTCAGAATAAGCCGTGTCATAAGGCACAAGCTCGAATAAGCCCACTTTCCGGTGAGCCCGGGATTAGCTGGCTGTGGCCAACCCCAGACATCTGCTGCGGGGCTGCTCCCCTAAGTGCAATGGAGCACAGAGTGGGATCGTCTGCTGAGCACTGTAAATCGCCCGGAAACACTGACCTAATCGGCAGGAGATGCCGCATACTGCAGAGGATAGAAAAAAAGCTCCTTCGCGATTGCCACCCTTGGTATAACGATCTGTGTCATCAATGTAACGTGGCGGACGGCCGGATCGCACCTTTTCGTACATTTGATCCGAACGTTTTGTTAAGGTGCTTTGGAATCGCGGAATGTAAGGACTGATCGTAATATCCAATCCACAATTTCAGGTTGACGGCATAATTCTGAGGCGAAAAAGGTGCTTTGAAATCGCGGAATGTAAGGACTAATATCCAATCCACGATTTCAGGTTGACGGCATAATTCTGAGGCGAAAAAGGTGCTTTGGAATCGCGGAATGTAAGGACTGATCGTAATATCCAATCCACAATTTCAGGTTGACGGCATAATTCTGAGGCGAAAAAGGTGCTTTGGAATCGCGGAATGTAAGGACTGATCGTAATATCCAATCCACAATTTCAGGTTGACGGCATAATTCTGAGGCGAAAAAGGTGCTTTGAAATCGCGGAATGTAAGGACTGATCTCAATATCCAATCCACAATTTCAGACGGCATAATTCTGAGGCAAAAGTTCAAAGTGCCAATATGAACATATGAACGACACGGTTGCGATGTACCCTGCGTCTCACCTTCTACAAGTCGGTTGAGTCCCTCTGTACTGCTTAGGTCATCACTTCGCACTACTTGGTCTTGTTGACAGATTTTGTGATCTCGTATGGAAAATGGACTGGTCGGTTACCGGACGACAGAGGTAATCTGACGAAGTGCCCCTCAAATTCAGTCATCCTTACCTCCATTCCGTTTAACATAGTAAGTAGTGCTCCAGTGTTATCTGGTCCACCTCTCCGCCATGAAAACCAAGCCTGACGAAACCGCGGTAAGATCCCCAAAGTTTATCAATGGTAGCCAAGCCATACCCAGAACAGAGCCTTCCGCCTGATGTCATAGTTTACGGACAGCGGTCTGGCCTGGCGCCAAGAGTTCGTCGAGCCGTTCTGCTCGTGCTACTCGGCGTACATCAACCTGCCACAGAGTCACCTCTCTTTTGCAGCGACCTGCAGTGCTTCCTCCGCAACAGCCTTCCAGACGCGCAGGCCACCGCGCCACCCACAGCTTCCCCGTGGGCTTCAGTCATTCCCCCTGTCTGCAGTCGTTCTCCCCGGCAAGAGCGCATTCAGGATTTTCTGGGGGAGGGGGGCGGAGCTCGGTGTGAACTGAAATCATACGAAAACCGCCTGCCGGGAAGATGATGCGCAATGGTTTTCACAAAAAAGTCGGGCTTGATGGTGGAGGCCGGGCCCCCCGGCCCCCTTGGCTGCGCCTGCGCTCCCCGGGCCTGCCGTTGCTCCGCTGCGGGGTCAGTGATCCACGGCCGAGCTGACGTCCGTCGTCGAGCGGCTCTGACTCCCGCTAGAGGCCCAGCGGAGTCCGGCGGCGGCGGACCACCTGGTCCGCCCGGCCAGCTCCGACGATCGATGCAGGACTTATCTAACATGTGATGTCTCTCCCACTCCCCAACCAAGGCGAAATCGAGTGAATGGGATGCCAATGAGAATGTCCAAAATCGCACACCCAGCCTCTATGGTTCCCGTAGAATCGTAACATTTTTTCCTGGAATTCGGCGTTGTTGCTCAGTTTCAAGACGGTCACGCCTTTGTACGCCTTCGCTAGTTTGGTCTCGGCTAGTCTTTTAGGCTCTATAAGTATGATGGTCTTCAGGCACGTAGCCAGGATTTTCGTCGGGGGTGGGGTCAAATGCCAAATTTTGTAATATGCCAGTGGCATGGGACGAAATTTATACAATAAAACAGCAATTTTGCGTAGTTTTACCTCACATTTTACTCACAGAAAAACATATAATGCTTGTTTTTACAACATGTATATGACCACTATTCCGTATTCGTGCGAAATCGCTATATATCTAGTAAGGACCGCATGGTTCAGGGGGGGCATGACCCCCATGGCACCCTCGGCTACGTCTCTGATCGTCTCGCATTTCTGGGCTTGTAATCTTTCAGCGGACGCTGAAGCGTAGCTGGGTTGGTGCGCTTATTTAAGGTTATCGCAAAAATATAAGCCCGTTTATTCATGCCTTGAAAAACATGAAATGGAGCGAAACTAAACTCGCGCGGTAATAATCTGAAGAGGAAAGGGCGGTATGGGTAGGTATTACTGGACTATCGTATGCAAAGTTTTCAGTAGAACTGATTATTTTACATTATTTACTAAAAGCAAAAGTTGCTTGCAGATCACGGGAAAATTTGTGCATAATTTGGAAAAAGTCGGGCATTTTCGTTGCTAATTAGAAAAGCCATGATAAAAAGCAGCTATTTCTCAGGCTACGTTTTGGCTGGTTTTGACTATCTCAGGCTGGTTTTGAGTTTTGTGTAGGAAGGCCTACCCCCTTCAGAGTCAAAATTCTTCAGGCAGTTGCCCGTCTGGGGTACCTCGGGCGAACCGAAGCACCGAATAGTAACGACGTCTCCGGTCGTCGCCAGCCGACGCACAGTTTCACCGACAAGATGTGAAGCGGCGAGGATGACGGCTTCAGCGGCGAAACGTGAACCGGGAAACCTCCTGCCGCCGGCTTCAACGGCGAAATGCGAGCCGGGCCGGCCGGGCCGCTGGCGGCAATGTGCACCTGCAGAGAGGCTTCACTGAGCACGGCGGTTTGAGTAATCCACGAACGCAGTCGTACGGAGAAAGACGCGTTTGTCCAACCACAGCCGGCGCGCGTTATTTCGTTAGAACCATAGACGTGTTCGAATTGGAAGGGTCTACGGGCGCCGACGGTGCCACACCGGGACGAATACGGGATTTTGCTGAGGGAGATGTTTTTAGGGAGGCTAAAGCAGTATAAAAGGGCGCCCAAATCGAACAAACGGGCACCAAAATCGCAACTGGCAGGCGCCAAACTCGATCGTAATTACCCTTAACTGGCGTGAAGCGTTCAAACGTGTCTGGTGGGCGGCATCAACACGACTCACAAGGGCGTTTTGACTCTTGAAAAGTGAATGCTCATATTATATATGGGCCTATCGTATTGTACATGTGCTCTTTTATTATCGGTTCCTCCATTCTGCAAGTGCGCCTTTTTAACAGAAGGGCGCATTGTCCTATCGCAAGAGCTTACGATATTAAAGCGCACTCTTTAAGGGTAGGGCGCCCTTATATCCATGGACAAAACCCGTTTGGAAAAAAATCGAATCAAGCCCCAGCCTGACCGTAGGGTTTGTCTCTGCATCTGTTTGACAATGCAGCTGCTCTAACAAAAGGGGGCCTATTGCTAAGAGTTGGTGTCTTTTCGATGTTATTTTGGACAATAAGCTGTCATGGTGCTTCAGAGGGGTGCCTTTGTGTTACAACGGGCGCCTTTTGAACGACAGTGCGCCCAGACTTCATCACAGGAGTGCCTTCTTGGTACTACAGCACTGGATTTCGAAAGGCAGGGAACCCACAGTCCCTCACACGGGCGCCTGCTTGATTTCAACGGGTCTCTTTTAAGCGGTAGGGCGCTCGTACCCCATAACGAGGCGCTTCCTTCGCGTCACCGGGGCATCCTCTGAGTAACAGGGCAGTCCTGCTTGTTCTCAGGTGCGCCTCTCGATTGGCGGACTGACTATGAGCCATCACAGGGGCATCATCCTCAGGTCACACAGAATTCTGAACGACAGGAAACCCAAATTCTATCACAGGGGCGTATCCTTGGTGTCACAGGGGTGCCTTTTCAATAGCGAGGCACCTATGTTCCATCCCAGGAGCGTCTCTTTGGTATCAAGAGGCCAGTAGCCGAGGAACCTCTGTGGAGAGGGGGGGGGGGGCAAACGTGATTTTTACATCGCTTCTTTCCGTGCACCGCCATAGGGTTAATGTTAAATGCTGCCCAAAGTCGGGGGGGACCAGATGCCCCTGCTCCCCCCCCACCCCCGCTCCCACGTCGCTGCAGGGGATGCTCTTGGAAAGTCGAGGGACCCGTACTCCGTCACAGGAGTGCCTCTTGGGTGTCACACGGCCGCCTTTTAAGCAACAAGACATCATCGCAGGGTAGTTTCCTTAGTGTAACACAGACTTCTTCCGAACCGCATGGCTCCCATACACCATCCCAAACACTTCTGCTTGTTGTCACAGGATCGCGTTTTAAATAACGGGGTGTCCATACTCCATCGCCGCCTTCGGCAGTTCAGGGTTTTCGCTTGGCGCCTTAAACGCCTCCGTTGGGTAAGGGCGCCAAAATGGCAAAGGGGAGGCAGGGGGAGGGGCGCTCTCACCTCCTTGGAATCGTCACTGGTGCCGCATGCACATATAATATCGTTCAGGGATTCCCTGGAAGCTTCCATGGCGCCCCCAAAGCCTGGAACGGTGTCCCGAGAATTAAAATGTTCCCTCAGGTCTGAGAGAGCGCCCCCTTCTGATGAGGTTTAACAGCGTGTCCTGTGGTTTGAAAGGGCAGGACGAGGCCTAAAAGGTTTCCCCGAGGAAATATCTGAATAAATGTAAGGGAGCATGGGCGTATGAGCATCCAGAAAAGGTAGGGGGCCAAATACGTTTTGCCCATAAGGCCAATGTTAAATTTCTCTTAAAGTGGGGGAAGGGCGTGGCGCTATAGCCCCCACCGTTTCCACACCCATAAAAGAGCACCCCGATGTATCGAAGGGTACCCGCCGTCCAGGGGCATCGACTCTGTAAATGACTGGGGAGCTGAGCCGAGGGCCAGACAACCTAACCCCGAAATGTGGGTTTCCCAATGGTTTATGTTTTTTGTTACTATTTATCCAACAAAAAAATCATTTATCCCCAGATATATGTACATATATATATATATATATATATATATATATATATATATATATATATATATATATATATATGGTACATCGTTTGAGACTTTATTCTTTACTTTCTGGCTATTTCTTATTTATTTCGGCCGTTCTTTTCATCATTATTTCTCATTTCCCTTTAAAGCCGGCAGAAAACATTGGGGGGCCCAAACCACATGGGGGGACAAATGAACACTGGGCGGGCCAGGGTCCTCTCAAAAGAATACAAACTGACGCCCTGCCGCCGTCCTAAACCTGTAAATGCGTCCCTCAGGCCTGGAAAGTTGCCCCAGGGCTTCAATGGATGCTCCAGTGCCTTCATGGGCGCTACCCCACCACAGGCGCGGATTTAAGGGGGAAGAGCGATGGGGGAGATCGCCCCCCTCCCGAGGCCCGAGAAGGGGCCCTTCTCAAACTCAAAAGGGATCTCGAAGGGGTTCCGTATGAGCTTCATGGGATTTGTAACTTGTAAACAGACCCCAGGCTTCACGGGGTTTGTATGTAAAAACGTGACTGGTTCTTGATACAGACAGGGGGGACTCTGGGTGGGTTAAATGATTTCTGAAACGCATAGAAGGGCCCAGGGGCGCAGGAAGGGGTCCTAGGGAGCGCAGGACACAACAGACCAGGAACCCCTGAAATGTCTGAAGAGGGACCACCGCCACCGAGACTATAGGAAATTACTCTTAAAAAATCGAAGCTATGGCCAAAATGTTTTAAGAACGACAGACGAGAGAAGGCAAAAGACGAAATATATAGATACAAGCATATAGAGGGGCTCCCTTCCAGCCTTTGGACCTTCCAGCCTATGCCAGCTTTAGGGCCCCCTGCCGGCCTGTAGGGTCCCCTGCCAGCCTGTAGGACCTCCTGCTGGCCTGAAGGGGCTCCCTGCTGACCTGCAAGGTGCCCCCTAGGGAGCTGCCGGCATGCAGGGGGCCCCTTGCGGGCCTTTTGGGCCCCCTATCGGTCTACAGGGACCTCTTGCCAGCCTGTAGGGACCCCTGCCTGCCTATGGGACCCCTGCCAGCCATGAAAGAGCCCCGGCTGGTCTGTGGAGGGAACCTATGCTGTCCTGTGGGGCTCTTGCTGGCCTATAGTGTTTCCTGCCGGTCGATAGGGACCCTCTTTCTGCCTGAAGATGGCCCCCTGTCGGCACGCAGGGAGCTCCTGCTGGCCTGTAGAGACCTCCTGCCAGCCTTCGGAAGGACCCTGCTGTCCAGGGGATCGACATGAAGTGTGTGTGTGGGGGGGGGGGGGTGCCGCTGGGCGAGGACCCCCTGAAAATAAATTTTGCCTGGCTGCGCCCCTGAAAAGCCCATGAAACCTCCAAAGGGCCTCTGAGACCACGACAGGGTCACAACACGACAAATTGCCCCTGACCAGAAGGGTCACAGGGCCCCTGAGACAGTCAAGATGAGGACTGAGTCCATAGGACGACATAGGGGCTCTTGGAATACCATAGGGGCTCCAAATGGGTTTCACGGATCTGTATGAAAAGCTGAAGCTTCCTAATGCAGTCAGAGGGCCTCCGGGAGGATTAATGAGACCCTGAGACAGCAAGATGGCTCCTAAAATGGATAGAAAAGTCTCTGAAACTCTCCAAGTGTCCCTGGGACCGCAAGAGGGGTCCCAACACGGCAAATGGCCCATGAGACCGCTTGAAGTGTCAGAGAGGTTCCTGAGGCGGCAAGAACTTACGAGGGTGCCTAGCACGGCATAAGGAGACCCTGGCCAGCTAGAGGGGCCCCATGAACAGGGATTCATCAGTGAACTCCTCATCCTCGAAATGAGTCTAAATGGGTTTCGCTGGTCTTTTTGAAGGGGTCCTTCATGCAGTCAGGGGACCCAGGAAGTTCAGGTAGGTCCCGAGACGGCAAGGTGGGTCCCTACACGGCAGATGGCCCCTGAGACCGCCAAAAAGGTCGGAGAGCTCCTGCGAGGCAAAGACGGTAAGATGACCTCTTGGACGGTATGTGGGCTCTGGATGGCCAGAGAGCTTCCGAGTGTGTTAGGCGGGCTCCTGGCATAGAAAATGTCCTGAATTTACCAGCCTAAAATTACCAGTGAGGCCCCGACTACCAGATGCGCCCCTAGTAACAGAGGAATCCTGCTAGCCTGATAACCCCTGATACAGCCATGGAGACTACTGGAGACGTTCAGAGGGCCCATGACACTGCACAGGGGCTCTGAAACCGCCAGAAGATCTTTTGCAAATGCCAGAGGGCTCATGAGACGGCAAAAATGTTCCCCAGAGACGACAAGAAGGGCACTTAGGATGACAGGGAGTCCACTGAAGCTTTGAGACCGCTCACTAGCAGCCTCCAGCAGGGCCCACTGAGACGACCAGAGGGGCCCCTGAAACTACTAACCCTTGAGACGTCCAGACGGTTTCTGAAACGGCCGAAGGACCTAAAGCATTACCAGACGCACCTCTTTCACGGCAGAGAGAGATCTAAAGAGGGCCCTTGTTACTGAGTGATAAGGCATCTCTTCCGGCTGGTTCAACACCTGGCCTCTCCCAGCTTGTCCGTGACGGCGTTTCCAGACCTCCTCTGTCCCGCGATGCCCCTCAGGAATCCATCGTCGGCCCAATCCTTTTCCTCATCTTTGTTGAAGACATACCGTGCTTCCTTCCCCATGGCCGGCTCCTATCCTAAGCCGACGACGCGCAAGTCCTGGACTCAGCACCTTCTAACCCCGATGAACTCCAAGTGCTGAAGTCCGGAGCCGAGGAGAATATCCAGTGTTCGCTACAATGGTTCAGCGCAAATAGCCTAAAAATGAACGCAGGAAAAACTTCTTTCACTCTTTTCGGAACTCAAAATGCTGTCGCCAAAGCCTCACTGCTCAGTGTCCGGGTTAATGATGTTGATATTCGACCTCGAAAATGCATTAAAAACTGGGTGTTCTCCTTGACCAGACTCCGTCCTGGGAACAACATATCTCTTCCATAGTCCGGCGACCCAATGCAATCTTCATATCCCTTTTCAAAATTCGCCATCACATGGCCCCAGACATCATAAAAATCCTTGTCCAGACCTAAGTCTTCCCCCACCTCCAGTACTGGTCGTCAGTCTGGGGTGTAGCTGCCGCCTATCGCCTTAACCACGTGCAGCAAACCATCCACTTTGCGGCCAGATTGGTCGCCGGTCTGCGCCGCCACGATCACGTCGCTCCCACCCTCACCGCTCGTGGCTGGCCCAACATAAGGCATCTAATAGGGCATCGCGATGCAGTAAACGTTTACCGCGCCCTGCATGTCTCCGCCGCCCCGTCTCACTGCAGTGCATGTTTCGCCCTCGTAGCGCTGTGCCTGAGCGCCAAACACGAGCTGCCGCCATTGGCACCGCTGTCCTTCGCCCGCGGCGCGTCCGTCTCACCACCACGCAGCGACTCTTCTCATACAGGGCCGCTGCCACCTGGAACGGGCTGCCGCGACGCGTGACAAGGGCCACCTCGCGGCGGCAGCCATTACAGCGCCTCAGATCTGAGCCCACCTAAGTAGGCGCTGTTAACTGTGGGGTCGGGATGGGGGCACTGTGGGGGTGTTGGGTGGGGCGTGAGGGGAGTGCCTTATAATTCAAGATGTGTTTTATGTCATATTGTATTGACTGGGCCCTAAGAGTCACTGTGTGGAGGAGCCCTTGTCAACGAATACGAATACAAATACGGATATTGCCTAAGGGGTTTCCTAGACGGCGAGAATTCCCCGGGGAAGACAGGAGGAGATGGTTTTAGTGTCCCTGAAACTGCCAAAGGAGCGTCTGAGACGTCCCGAAGGACGCGTGAAAATGCAAAAAGAACCTGAGACCACTACAGGGTCCTGACACGGCAGACGATCCGAGACCACCAGAAAATTGGTAGAAAGTCCCCAGAAGCTACGTGGGGACAGAGGGGGCTCCTGGACCAGATGCAGACACGACATTTCAAATAGGGGAAGAGACGCAGCCGCCTCAATGCCCGCCTTTGTTGTCATATTTCGGCGACTTTATAGGGGAACAAATGCGAAATTTTTTTCAAAGGGGATGACGCGATTGGGTTTTGTCGGTTACTTGATATGGTGAAAAAATGCAAAATTGCATCAGATGTTTCAGCCTGGACCCGAGCAGATCAACGTTTCTTCATGTCTGAGGAACAGAAAAGGGGGCGGGACGGGATGCCCCGCGCTGACCATTCGCTCCCCCCCTTGCGGAGTCCTGGATCCGCCCCTGCCCTGCCAGCCCTGAAAATGACCCCTCAGGTCTGAAGGCGCCAAGACTGGAGAATGATGGGTCTGGATCCCCGACCCCACCCCAGTATTCAGGGATTTTAATACTACACCTATGGCAATGTCTGGAAAGAAACGACATCAAATCCTTTGAGGACCTCCAATAATTTTCGAATATCTCCAGCCATGAAAGCTTGAAATGATGCTCCTGAAAGTAAATTGTTTCGGCGTTCCCTTCTTCAGCATTTAACTACACCATTCCCTTTTAGTTCTTCTCTCCGCGATACAGGCGCAGCCAAAGGGGGAGGGGGTCCAGCTTCCCTTCCCTTAGGTTCGGATTTTTTGTGAAACCATTGCATTTCGTCTTACTGGCAGGCGATTTTCGTATGACTTCAGTTTAAGCTCAGCTCCCGCCCCCCGTCAGGAAATCCTGGCTGCGCCCTTGCAGTCCGCGCTAATAACATTAGTAGCGACTATCGTCAGCGTCCGCTTTCATTGAAACACCGACGTTTCCCTAGTCCCAATCTCTTTTAGCAACATTTGTCGTTTACGAGCTACTGTTCAACCTCCGAGACGAAAGTAAAGAATGAATGAAGGAAGTGAATTTTATATGTAAAAAAAAACAGTGTTATCATAAAAAACGCAATCCCTATTTTTACAGTGTGTTGTGTTGATAGTGCTTATTGCACTCACTCTCACATCTCTATATCCACATGTGTACTATGACGACAAATATTGCGCGATTATTACGACATACGGCGTGGCAACGCCTCGTGTTTTCTCGTGCAAATGTTCCGGTGCTTGTCGTGGTTCCGGTGCAGTGTTTTTGAAAAACTGTGGGGGGTAAAGTTCTTCTTGGGCAGGGACGCAAGTTTCTTGTCAAGCATTTGTTTTTTCTGAAGTTTCTTAACGCTTGAAGCACATTTTACGATTATGGGGGTGCCTGGTAGGTGCATACGTGTTTTACCGAGATGTTTTTGGTGCTTTTTTGGTATGAGCTTGGCATGGATTACCAAATAATGGTTGAATTTGTCTCACCCAATGAAAGATTATCATCACCTTGAATCTAGCAGGAACCCTGTGTGCTTACCAGAACTATTGTTACAAGTTTTTGAATTTGCAGGCCTTAAGTTTTATATTATGATGTTTTATGCATCATTATATCAAAATGTGGTGTTTTCATATGCTACTTACCATTTGGCATATGGCCTCCTTCCCAAGTTTACAACACATGGCAGGTTTGATCAGATCTTGTTGGTGCAGAGCTGGGGCAGGGGACCACCCATTTTTGTGGCAGCTTTAGAATTGAGGCAGTTCATTTCCATCTTGGTCATTGTGTTCTGGGGCAGTGAGTCAGAAGCATGCACTACCACAACAATTAAAAGAGAGCCTTGAACAAGCAGCAGCAGTGCCATGATGATATTTGCCACAAGTTCATTGCATGTGATTTTGTATGACAGAAACCATGGTAAGAAATATTTTGCTAGTGCAGTTGAAATGAGACCTATATATTTGATATTTCCTTGATTCCTGAAACAGCAAGAGCTGGACTTTGAACATAGTAATTCCTCTGAATTTCAGCATTCAGTGCAGGAAGAAAAAAACAGAATTTCATCACTCCTGGAGGGTGCTCTGCAGGGGTGCAGCAAGCATTTTCTTAAGAGGGGGCCAGGAACTCAAGGCGAACTGAAATTATATGAAAGTGCCAGCTGAGAAAATGGTGTGTTATGGTTTTCACAAAAATGCAGGCCTCAAAGGGGGTCCGGGCTGTTCTTTGGCTGTGATGGTGGTGTCCCAGTTTGCATTTTATGCATGTTACTTCACTTTACCAAGGCTGAGAGATGAGAATGAAATGTCACGGTACCAACGATTCCTGGCCTTCGGTTTGAAAGTCACATCGTTAAATTTGGTGCAGGTAGATGTTTCATTGCAAAAGATACACTTATTCTCATTCCGTCTCACTATAAGGTTTTGTGGTTAGCAAAGATAACCATGCTTAAAGGTTTTTGTGTTGAAAAATTGGCTTCTTATAAAAAAAGTTAGATAGTCAGATAAAGAACAAATAAATGAAAACTAAGAAATAAATTAATTTAGAAATAACCTTGAGCAAGATTCACTCAGTCACAGAGGCCACCTCAGACTCAGTGCTGCACATTCACATTCTTTCAGATGAGGACTGGACTTGTTTCAGGCTACACCCCTCGTGGAGATCGCGGCGGACGCGGTGGCGGCGGCCGCGGCGGCGGCTTTCGAGGCCGCGGCGGCGGCGGCGACAGGGGCGGCTTCAGGGGCGGCCGCGGCGGCGGCGACAGGGGCGGCTTCCGGGGCGGCCGCGGCTTCAGGGGCGGCGACAGGGGACGGTCTCCGGGCCGGGGCCGGGGCCGGGGACGAGGTGAGACCGTGTGGAATCCGATGGTGCTTTACTATAGGTGGCGCTGTGTGCGACAGGTAGCAGCCTTTGCAACTGCAAACGGCATGAGGAACATCAATGGAGACGCGTTTTCCCCTAGTGCAAGAAGTTTATGTATGTTTGTCTCGATATTTTGCATTTTTTTAATCATTTGCATTTTGACTAGTGTTTTTTGTGTGTAGTGGCATTATGTGTTTTTTCTGTGCATGGCTTTTACCTGAAATATTATGAAACTGTCTGCATCTGGTAAATTTGTTATATCGTTGTTGGCGGTGTGCGGCGGATGAGACGCTGACTGAACTTCGCCGCCCTTCGCCTGCCAGGTGGGATGCGCGGGGGCAAGGCTGTGATTATCGAGCCGCACCGTCACGAGGGCGTCTTCATCGCCCGCGGCAAGGAGGACGCTCTGGTCACCTTGAACATGGCGCCCGGCGACAGCGTCTACGGCGAGAAGAGGGTCTCCGTGGTGAGTGCTGTGGAAAATGGCGGGCTGGTACGCCGCGGGAGGCTGTTGCTCTCCGTTCGGCGTCGTGACACGTGGGACGGGGGGGGGGGGCGCAGTGGAGTGTCAGGGACAGGGTGCGGTTGAAGATCTCGTAGGCCGTGGTTTTTCTCCACGCTCTGGTCGTTCCCGTAGTCGTATAAGTGTTGGAGGCTCTTTGTCCATCTGTGTTTCTCGGGTAGACCTCTTCTCCGCGCGATTGCCGTTTTTCGTGACGTCACGTTCGTCGAGCCGTGCCGTTTCCCGTGCCTCTGTCCGGTGACGTCACCGCTCGCCGCGCAGGACAACCCGGAGGCGCCCGGTGAGAAGACCGAGTACCGCGTCTGGAACCCGTTCCGCTCCAAGCTGGCGGCCGCCATCCTGGGCGGCGTGGACGCGATCCACATGCCTCCGGGCAGCAAGGTGTTATACCTCGGCGCCGCCTCGGGCACCACGGTGTCGCACGTGTCGGACGTGGTCGGCCCCACCGGCCTGGTGTACGCCGTCGAATTCTCGCACCGCTCCGGCCGCGACCTGATCAACGTGGCCAAGAAGCGCAACAACATCGTGCCCATCATCGAGGACGCTCGCCACCCGCACAAGTACCGCATGGTGGTCGGCATGGTGGACTGCGTGTTCGCCGACGTGGCGCAGCCCGACCAGGCGCGCATCGTCGCCATCAACGCGCACAGCTTCCTCAAGAACGGTGGCCACTTCGTCATCTCGATCAAGGTGGGTGGCGAGGCGGTATTCGAACACGTGCCCCGTGAACCGTTTGTCATTTGCATGTTGTCCGCCGGCGGGGTTGGAAAGACTGCGAATTTTTTTGGTGTCGAAGGGTACGTAAAAAGTGTGCTGGAAAGGCATTTTATACTCAGAAGTTTGTTTTTGTACCTGTATTCCAAAAGTTCACTCGTACGGTCTTCAAAAAGCTATCCTGCAAGCATTTTGATAGAGGTGCAAGCAAGCGACTTTGTCTCCACCCACCGAGGGGCAGTTATGATGTATGATTTCACCAGCTTGGAGTTAATGCGACAATTTAAACCTGTTTTGTGTCCGTAAAACTCAGCAGAGTAGCGTACTCCAAAGGAAACTTTGTCCCCTAACACCAGTAATAAAAAAATGTACAACCGTGGTCGCTGCGCATCGTTACCCTTCAAACAATCTAGCTGATAAATGTGTTCGTGAACATGTTTGTCGTCGTGTCGTGGAAGTAGATGGCTCCCACGAGTATCCGTTATCACCGAGCATCATTGTCACCGTCCGAACCACGCCATTGTTGTCAGCATCGTCGCGTTATGCCCGGTGACCTCCGGCGTGACGTCAAAAGTCCCGTGGTCCCGCAGGCGAACTGCATCGACTCGACGGCGGCGCCGGAGGCGGTGTTCGCCGGTGAGGTCAAGAAGCTGATGGCCGAGAAGCTGAAGCCGGCCGAGCAGCTGACGCTGGAGCCGTACGAGCGCGACCACGCCGTCGTCGTGGGAACGTACCGTCCGCCTCCAAAGAAATAGCGGCCCCCCGGCGCCGTCCTGTGTTCAGGACGGGGGGGGGCTGCGCCGTGTGATGTGTGGGAGGAGACGTCGGAAGCCGTGACAGGCCGGACTTGTGTGGAGGCCGGAGCTGCGCCGTGTGATGTATGGGAGAAGACGTTTGAAGCCGTGACAGACCGGGCTTGTGTGGAGGCCGAAACTGTGCCGTTTGGTGTGTGGGAGGAGACGTTTGAAGCCGTGACAGGCCGGGCTTGTGTGGAGGCCGGAGCCGCGTGTGCCGCTGCTGCGCGAACGGCGGTGTGCGGGTGACGGGGAGTGGCGCCGGCGCGCGAGCCTCGGCAGTGGACGTCCCGCCAGAGGGACGGAGACGACCTCGACTGAACTGGTGCGAAGAAGGAGCGATGTTTCGCCTGAGGGCGAAGCAGCCGGACTGGATGGGAACAATACGTGCTCGTTTTCATTCATCATCGCTGCCATGTTGTAATATAAAATGTCGACGCTGCTACCCGTTCCGTTTTTTGTTCTCAGTAGTTGGGCTTGTTAGAATTGGAAAGCAAGGGTCAATTGGAGGCGAAGTAGCGTTAATATGTGGCCTCGGCATACTTTCGGACCACCGTCGTAAAATGTCTACATTGAAAATTGTAAAATGCTCTACAGGCTTTTCTGGCGTAGGTGACTGAGCCATGAAGTGGTTAGTGTCGTGTTGTAGTGAAGAACTCTGGGTCAGTCGTATCCCACAGTGATCAACTGATAAACCACATTCAGGAAGAATCGCGTGGCAGACTTACGCTCAACTTGCCTCATACGCACGTAACCGCGCCGCCTATATATGAGGGCTTTTTGTTGCGGTCCGGGTAAATCTCCGGTGAAAGCTATGCTCGTTCATGGGAAATCGGACCATTCTCGGTAGAACTGACAACACGCAAATTCCGTCTTTCACGTCATATATTTGGTGTTTGACGTGTTGTAGGCGGCTTCCGACGCGTCCCGGTGAACGAATACTCGGTGACGTCACAGGCCACGACTGAGATGCACGGTAACAGTCCAGAACCCTCAACCCGCGCGACTAAATAACAGACATAGAAAATACCCTCGGCCTCCCTCCTTCCAGTCCCACCAAATGCCGTCGCCGACCGCCGTGCGCTCCACAGTCACCACGTACTTCCGAACGTCAGTTACGTCGGAGCTTCTAGTAAAACATCACCGGACAGATAGCGAGAGACCAACGACCGACAAAATGCTGGAGGGCGGGGCTACCAGTGACCTTCGCTCCATCCGCAACACTGAAAAGTCCGCGCACTGCCAAAGGTCAGGGGCACATCTCGTGCTCCGCCGGCCCCGCGCTAGAACATCGCGTCTGCCAGCGACCGACACAGATTTTGCCGCAGCCTTGAGCGGCGCGTCTGAGAACCACAACTTCTCGCAGCCGCCGCTAGATGTCTCAGCGGGCGGCGGCCGGCTCCGAGGACTGGTCGCGGCTGTCGCGCTCCCGGTCCGAGTAGCAGCGCACCAGGTCGTCCACAGGGTCCGGCGTCACGTCCTGGAAGATGGTCGACAGCTCCTCCAGCATGGTCTCGTAGCGGTACGAGACGCGGATGTCGGGCAGGTTCGTACGCGTGACGTCGTTGCCGGCCACGCCCTCGCGCGTGTAGTTGGGCCCCAGCCAGTGCTGTTTGGTGGCGTGCGGGAAGCCCGACTGCAGAACCGAGTTTCGGCACAGCTCGGACATGTCGGTGGAACTCAGCTTCCACACCTGGAAAGGCGATGTACAGGTCACGGATGCAGTCAGCGGCAGAGCAGACACCTTACGTCATTCATCATCTGACTTCTGCTCATAGACGGACGACACATATGGTCACGTTCGAAGACACAACGGCATGCATGGGAGATGGGCAAACAGTCCCAACAGATAAAACAAATGTGTGCAGTGCAAGTCAACGAGGCCCATGACACTGTGTTCAGTCAGACAGCTGATCTATACATCAAAACTCGTCCGACCTCTGTCCGTGATCCCTCGTAGTTCCGAAAAAATCTTATTTCTGGCTCATACTCCAGTAAATGAATTGGCTATTCGACAATCGTGGCGCAGTGCCCCATCAGATGACACCGTCGTCAACACGGTCTACTTTCCAGACTGATCTCGACGACGTTGTTATATTACTCAGGCTCGCCTGGACGGTACCGCTGTACTCCTCACACTGACCTGAAAGGCGCTGCGCGCCGCTGTACTCCTCAGCGGCAACGCCGCACCCTCGGACTAACCTGGGCGGCGATGCTGTACTCCTCCATGAGCGGCTCCTTGGTGAAGTGGAACTGGAGCGGGTCGTCGGTGGAGAGCGACACGTTGAGGCCGCGCGCCAGGTACTCGGGCAGCGGGTTGCGCGGGTAGTTGAGGAACAGCGAGTTGTTACTCAGAGGCGACATCGCCAGTCCGATCTCGGCCAGGTAGTACAGGTACTGCAGCACCGGCACCTGACAGCAGAGACACGTGACTCAGAGGCCAGGGCGACCTGCATCCCTCCGTCGTGGGCTAGTCTGATCTTGGCATTGCAAACCATTGGTTCCCGTCTGTCAAACTGATTCAAAACAGCCGGTACCGAACCCTAGCTTGACAGATCTGCAAGCATCATTGACCTTGTCCGCAGATTGCCGGGTGGTGAGACATGCTAAATGAAATCCAAAAAATCCATAACATGCGAAACGCAAGCGTTTTTATCCTTGCGATGCACATCGGACTCGAAGTGTCTTTGAAGTCCTGTGTACTGCTCCCCGTGCAGCCATGCCACAAGCCGGTCTACAAACCCCCAGTACCGGCGCGCTGCGGTCATGTCCACGTTTCATTCTGTCAGTATCCAGTCAGCACGTCACCACAGGATGACGACCACCTACATGAGAGGCCCCTGGCCAGCGCGCTGATCTCCCCCGCTCCCCATCCCCACCTCGTCCTGACCCGGCCTGTCAGAGACGCGGCCGAGGGCCGGCCTCCTCCGGCCGGGCGACTCACCTTCCGGAGCCCCAGGCCGTGGTTGATGGACTGGGCCATCATGAACGTCGACACCAGGTGGTTCACGGCTCCGGCCTCGCCGCTGTGCGGCCGGAACACGAACGTGTTCAGCTGGCGCTCCCTGGAACAGGCCATTGACGTGACAGCGTAAACTACCGGTCCTGACACGAGCAGGTTCAGCTGGAACACGCGAGTGGCGTCACAAAGTAAACTGACCGACCTAACACGAACATGTCCAACTGGCGCCTCCTGGGGCAGGGAAATTACGTCACAGAGACAACGCAAACGTGTTCAAATGAAGCTCTCCGGGGAATGGGGTGTAGTATCATAATGATTTTGATGGCGGAACACCAGCTACCTCGCGCCCGTCAATCTGAACACGATCACTCACCTCGAGTCACCGAACATCAAAGATGATTGGGGACCAGCCCTACTAAACATTTCAGAGCTTTGACACTTCTCAAGGCCAAAGTCCAGACGGAAGACCTTCAGCGTTCCCCCACCCACCCGCCTATGGAAATCCTGGGTGCACCCGACTATATCTTTTCAATCTCAAAGACAGTTACACTCCAAGAGTGTAACTGTCCAAGAGTGTAAACTTGTTCTCATCTGCGCGGCGTTGCACGACTCATCCGGCGCCACTCACTCCCGGAGGGCGTTGAGCACCGTCATGTTGGCGTAGGTGTAGTACATGTAGTAGACGTAGGGCGGGTTCTCTGTGTGGCACCAGTCGCCAGGCAGCGGCGCGTCCCGGTCGAACACGATGTTGTCCTGCTTGCTCTCGTCGTCCACCGAATCGAAGCCGACCAGCTGAGGGGCGCCGCACGGTCAGCCGGCCGCGACGGCATTGTGACCGTGACGTGACTGCCTTAACTGGGCCTTAATGGTATTCCGAGAGAGTGACAGCATTGATGCACCCCATGTGTGTACCTAAAGTGCGGGAAAAAGACTTGGTCCTGTTCTGAAAATTGGTCGTGAAGGAACTGTGAGTGGGCCCAGGCGGTATTGTGATTGAACCGCGACAGTATTGCGAGAGAACCATGACTGCATTGTGAGTTAGCCGTGGATGTACTGTAAGTGGGCTGCGACAATGTTGTCGATACTGTGACTTGGCTGTGGCCGTGTTGTCAGGCTGCTGGGAAGGTTTCCGAAGCAGTGCCGTCTGTATTGTGCCGGCAATTATATCGCAAGAAGCTCCAGTGCAAATGGAGTGGATCAACAATGACCAACACTAAATATCAAGATGTCGCGCACGAGCTGCTAATGTCCGAATGAATAACTAAACGAAGCAGAACATTCATCGATGGAACTAACATCAAGTGCCACTTGCATAATGCATGAAGATCCCAGAACCCGATGACATCATCTGGGCGACTGTCGACTAAGAGGTCAGATATTTTGAAACTCACGTGCTGCAGGAACATGTGAAGTTCTGGGTGTGACTTCGGATCTATGGAGACCTCGAACAGCGGCTTGAACATGTTGCTGATGATCTCGCCGAAGTTCTTCACCAAGTTGTTGGAGCGGTAGATGTCGCTGATGGAGGCAGACAAAGCCCGCTGAACGACGAACCCGACCCGCGTCGCTCGGAACTCGAACAAAGAACTTTTAAGTCCCGGCTGAGGTCTCGACGACAAAAACCTGCCCACAAAACAACGCCGTCGACGTTATCAGCTCGTTAATTTTCGTCCCGCTGGTTCTGGCGTTCCCTCGGGCGATTCGTTCTCGGCCCGTCTGGGCGCTGGCCGTCCGCCCGGACACTCACTAGAGCCGGGGCGTCTGCACGAGCCAGCGCACGTTGTCCGAGTAGACGTTGTTGTGGACGGCCCACTTGGCCAGCTTGTCCCACTCGTCCGACGAGCGGCCGTAGATGGAGAGCCGCGGCTCGGCCGACTGGTACTTGCTCTCCTCCAGATCGGAGCACACCTCCTGCGGCAGCGGTCCGTCACGATAACTGCCACGGTCACGGTCGCGGACGGTGGTGGCGGACTGGGAGCCAGAGAGGACAACAACGGCTGCCAGCCACGAGAAACAAATGGGGAGCCGAAGAGGCCGTTAATCACGCATACGGATGTTCGTAGTGGCTTCAGGGGTCTGAAACGGTCGGTACGGCTCCGAGTACAATGTTACTCAGACAGCTGGAAAATAAATTGGACATGTGCCTCATGTCGCGAGATGGCACACGATTCAAGGTAAATCAAGGAAAATCGATCCGAGGCCGTTCGAATTATCGCGTGGTCTGAGGGTGACAAGACCGTGACGGTAGCAAATGCATACATGTCCTGTTAGGGCGTGAAACTCTTGCCCGCATTTGATGCAGTAGGCTCAGATGACGCCGGCACGTGATTCAAGTGATGTGGAACTCCCCATCGTGCGGGACCTGCCAGAGAACGTAAGCACGAACACCCAACGCCAAAACAGATGCACGCAAATGATGAACGGAAAATGCCGAGAAAACAGATCGGTGTTTACATGTCATGTCTTGATATAGCGAACCTTGATGATGTTGGCAAAGTAGCGGCCTTCCATGTAGTTGTTGGTTTTCAAGAACACCTCGCGCAGGCGACTTTCGCCCACGGGGTTGTACTTGGAGTTGAACTTGTCGAAGCGGTGGAAGGTGTTGCGATCCTTTCGAGAGGACGACGTAACCTCATTAGATGAACTGTTTGCAGAGAAGCCGCATACTTGGGCACGTAAGGATTCTTGCCGCACAAGATACAAACCTAAACGAGGGTCGAAACTGAATCGACACGATGATATACACAACGAGCATACCTATCATGACACAACCATCCACTACAATGTCAGTGATACGTTATGACAAAACCAACTGCTGAAGTCAGTGACGCCCGTCGGCAGTGATTCTGCATGCTGCTGTTCGTGATGATACAGACAGCTGATCCTGGCGGCATCCTCACCGCATGCACGTCCAGCATGTCCACGTTCAGGTCGTACGGCGTCAGGTTCATGTCCTCGAACACCTCGCGCAATGTCATCTCCTTCCCCTTGTTGACGCACACGATCTCCTCGCTGTTGGTCTTCATCATCTTCTTGATGAAGCGCAGCAGGTGTTTCTGATTCATGCTGCTCGCCGCGTGGATGTGGGTATCCACCTGACGTAAGAAAAGATAAACGTTCTCATGTATCGCCAGCATTCCTTAGCGACCCGTAACATTAAGGCATTCGTGTAAAACAATTCCCGGGACCCTTCAGACCAACAGCGTCACGTCATAAAAGGTCACGAATGCGAGTTGGTAGACATGTCAGGTAGTCAGAACGATTACTGCGACACGGTGGGATGCAGCAGACGCAGCAGATGCACCAAAAGAAATCACAGCAGTAAAACATTCAGAATGGACGACTTCCTTCCACTTGACGTCAATGAATCTCCCATTAAATCTGATTTAGCCTGTTTCTTCTCGCGGAAAAGACCAGTTATTGGGAAGACGCTCGCATCACAGCTGACTACATCTCTTCGAGTCAACCGAAGCTGCAAGAGGTGGAACAGCTAAAACTGACGACAAACCGGGCTTGATAACAACCTCGACTGAAGCTAGTCAAATTTACGACCATAACATCCGGTCTAACACCACCGTCCGTCCGGTCTTTTCACGCGAGGCGGACTGGTGAAGCAGGCGGCCACCCGGCGCGGTGACCTGCGGCGCACCTTGCGCACGTTGTAAAAGTCCCGGTGGTGAACCGCCTTCTGAGCGGCCAGCTCGCGCAGCTCGTTCAGCAGCACGTGCAGCTGGAACTTGGACGACAGATACGTCAGCCGACGATAGCAGAACGACTTCCTGAAAACAGAACGCCAGCTGAATTAGGGTCCGAAAATCAGACTGTCCAGAAAAGATATATGCGGATCCTGGTGATACATAACTGTCACTGGTTGCAGGTGTCTTGTTCAAATGGAAGAGAAAATGTGTCCTAATGACGTACTCCCCAGTGTAGAATAGAACATGTCTGCTGCCACGCGCCAGACTCAACCAGTGTCCTCCACCTTTGCGGGCACGCCTTACCGATACCATCGCATCATTAGCACATTCCGATCATTCCCCGACAATGAGTCGACCTCGACGCTCCCGGGGCATTCGCGAAGCTATTCGGAGGACAGATTGGCACTTCCTCCGACGGCCAAGGGCTACTGATCACCGAGCTCCTGAACAAGTGAGTCGACCAGCTAAACCATTACCGAAACACATCAGATGTCCAGGTAACTTGCCGCGGAGTACATGCGTTCGACATACTGCCCCTCATAATAATCATCCGGGAAGCCCAAAGCGACGAACGATACCGTTATTAGGACCTCGCCGACGATCAATTAGACGTTCGACCTGCATACTTCGCAGGAGCGCGGCGCCGCCCCTCAAGGCCGACTCGCTATTTATGGGCGGCTGCAGAGAGACGTGCGCCGTAAAAACGGCCCACTAGCTCCTGGTCGGTGTCCAAGCCCCGACCGAAGGTGTCGGGTCTGGAGGCGGGAAGGAGGAAAAGGGATTTAGTTAGGGTGCGGAAAGGACATGGTATGAGAGCACAGGCCCCGGTATTCAACAACGGGGGAATTTTGTTCAAGGACAGAAGAACGAGAAATCGCAGCAAGAATGTCAGTGCTCATGTCCCTCATTACAACGTTCCCACTGATTTTCTGGTGTAGTCGCCCCTCACTGTTATGCCGACGACACGCTTCTCTTTTTGAAGAAACATTTCTCTAAGCTAAGCACGAACAGTGTCGAAGAATGTCGTTTACATGTCGACCGAAGTTTCTGCTCCTTAAAATGGAAGCAACGATGGCGCCATTTCAAACCATGAAACGAAGGACAAACTCAGAACCCCGACCGACCGGCGGCGACAGCGGCGAGACAGCGCACTCACAGCGGTCCGTCGGCGATGATGTTGCACAGGTAGGCGAAATCGGCGAAGAACTGCTCCAGGCCCGGGAACGGATAGTCCTTGACCTGGCCGGCTGCGTCCTTGACCCGGTACACGCCGCCCATCATCTCGCACGTGTAGTCGAGCGCCGGCGGCCAGTCCACCTCCCACGGGTTGTCGGTGGAGGGCGCATGCACCGGGTGCTCTGCGGTATGGTCGGAGCGTCCGCCCGGTCATCCAGCCAGTCGCTGGCCACTACCCCCCGGCCAAAAAGAGCCCGCCGGGTACGCAACCGGGCTCAAACCGAGGCATAGGCAGGTGACAGAACATCTTATCGTAATGTATGGCGGTGAATGCAAGGCATTCGGAAGAAAGCCAAAGCCGATGAGGAAGCCCTTAACACTGAGGTTATCACGGGACATTTGCACTTGGACATCGGGGAGGGTCAATGGAAACTCATGCAAAAAATGACTTGCTTCCCTTTCAGACTATTTTTATTGTCATTGTACAAAAAATAGATATGTACAATTTCTACAAGTAGAACTTGAATAAAAGTCGAAAGGGATCGCTGTCGGCAGCGTACTGGTGGTGCAGGTGATAGCATAAACCTTCAGCTGCCCAAGGTACTAAATCGGTATCTACCACAGCACGGCTGCACCATCCGCACACCGTAAATGTCTCGGTGAACGAGAACTACTCAAAGGTCTCGAGGCCGCCGTATGTACAACGAGTTTTCGTTAGGGCTCAAAGAACCAAGATCGTAACTGGTTTTGTTTCACAGGCATAAAACCAGGCAGCAGCTGTTAAAAAGGAATTGTCGGCTGCAACAACTCCACTTCCGTCGATCTGGATGTTAATATCGATAGAAGCTTGACAAACCAACAAAAAAATGGAGGTTTCTGATCTTCAAACAAAACGTTCAGATATCAAATAATGACTGTCTTTAAAACGGAAGCGCTTTGACCACGTGTGATGTTTGCGACAGATCAACACTTTTTCCTCTCTAAAGGATCACAATACAAACGACGTCACTGCACAGCAGACAAGGAGAAAAAATCGACCTTGTTTGGAACCAAGTCACACGGGGTCGCAGCGACCACAGGATGACACGCCAAACACGCTACGGACGCCAAACAGTCTTGCACGTGGCGCGTGAAGTGTACAATACACTCAGGCCCCACTTCGTGGGTCAGGCCCGTGAGTTAGTGGAGAAAGATCAGGTCCTCTACTTACAGACGGACTGACTTACTGGACTGGCCAGTGGCTGAAACCACAGCGGGCGGTCAAGGGCGAGCGGGGGAACTTCATCACCAAACCGAACAGAGTTTGGCCGGTTCAGTCGTGCCTGGGTCCTGCCGTGAATTGAGGTTAACCAGGGAGAACGAGGAGGAAAGGCCAGGACAACTGCTCCGGTCCAGATTCGAGCAAGGATTGGCTCTTTGGCGGATCGTCCGTTTTCAGTGGGCTTTCAAGGGTAGCGGCACGTTAGTTCGGCGAAGTTTGACAGCCTCGAGCCTGCCGATTTTTCGGGACTGCGGTGAACGCGGCAACACTGAGCCTACCAATCGGCTTTGGGCATTTCGGCTCGAACGTCATCATCCCCAAACCGGAGACGGCAAGTCTCGTCCAAATGCTCTGAAATCCGCAACGCTAAAACGCGAATCGTGTGGCCTCAGGAGCCACCACCCAGACCCGCGCATACGCCAACAAATTAGTCGCCTAGAACCGCGAACGGCAAAACCATTTCCAAACCTGCCACCTCGGGCCGTTCGGTCGCCCCGCGGTCCTGCCGAGCCCCGGGTGACCAAGTCGGCAGGGTCACGGGTCACTGACCTAGAATGTGCGTGCGCACGCCGTGGCAGACCGTGGACGAGGCGGTGCGCGTTCGCAGGAAGCGCGCTGCGGTGTCTGGGAAACTCTGACGCGACAGGCTCATGTAGCGCTCCCGAATCGCCAGCGCCCGCACCAGCAGCTGGGAGGCCTTCCGCAGGTCCTCGACGGGCACCTGCCGGTCAGAAGACCGACAGCCTGAACCAGGGGCGTACGGTCTGCAACGCGAGAGCCAAATGCAGGCCAAAACAAACACTGGTGAGCCGCCTGTACCCACCAGCCTGTTCCAATGCCTACCCGTGACGGTATGCAGCGTTCTGAAAGGTATGTTGTGTAAAAACAATGTCAGCAAACCATGATAGATGCTTAATTCTCTCCTCACGATCCTACGCAAACACCATGCACAACGTAAACACATCAGGTCTCATCTGTCTTGCTGCCTGTCACAGTACAAGGACAGAAAGACAGTTTAATTCATGCGATGCTTACGAAGTCTCCGCTTCTTGAATAAGCATCAGACGGAAATTTCACGAGGATTAATTGAAAACCTGTTCAGTGCATTCATCGCCAAAAGGATGGCTGTACTCAGAACGGTACGCTGCCCGTTGTGGAATGTTTCGGAAATGAACAGAACTTTCGAGGCCTTCAAAAAAGATGAGAAAATTTCTTTGACAAAAACCACATCTATTACTTGATTCTAACCAGTTTTACCCATGGTTTTCCGAAATCGGACTATTTTATGTAACGTTTTATGGAAACATCTGACCGTCTCCAGAACTGTTCCATTGAATGTTAAGCATAATGAACTCGTAACGCCAGTTACAGGACGGATATGCAAACAAGATTTCACGATCCTCGTGGAAAGCCATGGGGTCCGGCACATGATAATCGTCAACATGGCTTCCATTTCGTCTTCAAACTGTTTTGAAAGCTGAATTCAATGAAAAGTAGCGTATTTTGTTTATCTGTAAAAAGGCACAAAGTGGCGACAAAAACATCTTCTGGCATTACCCTGTTCGAACGAGTATAATGTTTCACGCCGTGGTTTTGGTTACCAAAAGCACGGGGAACAGCTTCGTACATCCTGCACACTTAACTGGATACCATCACGAACCCTCTCCAAAAATGGACGACGTCCGCCTTACATGCATCAACAGTTGTTTGTCGCCTGAAATTTCGGCGTTTGACAGCCGAAGCGTTCCATTAATTAGCCTGATTGACACTAACACGACACCAACTGAGAGTTAGGGCGCCCTCCCATACATAACAGGCAACAAAACAGACACGCGGCATCCGACACGGACAGCGACAGATTCTGCTCTACCAGGCGGGCACTGGCTAACACGGGGCCGACGGCCGGGCTGCGGTCTGGCTAGCACAGCCAACGGACGCCCGTGTGGCAAGGGATAAAGTCAAAGCTGGCCTAAGCGGTGCTTGCTCCACGCTATGCGAGCATCCATCTCACCGTTCTGCGTGCACGCCCTCCCCTTCGCTGACAATAACACGCGCTTCTTACACGCACGCATGAGCCTACAAAAGCGTATATCAGATAACAACGTCAAGCTAGCTAACGTGACAGTGCCGATTTTCTGTCTGACAGGTGAAGTCCAGTTATGTTTTGGTGGCCAATGCCATATAACATTTGACAAACAAATGACCTTGTCAGTCATTTAGTATGCATTCGGCGCGCGGATCCTAAGGAAAGTGCCCCAGTGACTTCACACAATTCATCAAAAGTGTGCCTTTTCAAGCGCTAGCCCTACATCGTGCTAGTAATTTCAAGGCAGGATTCGCAATTAGTTAAAAACGCTAGCCGACTACAACTCGCACACGCTATTCACATGTCTCATTTTCTAAGAAATTACCATAAACGGCCAAGATGAGTGGGCTGCGAGTAAAGCTAGGCAAAGAAAACTGTGGGTTTATTTAAACAGCTAAGCACTCGACGATGTCGAAAACAAGGGTAGACAAACTATGTTCCACTGACGTCAAAAGTTGCTCATTGGTAACGGATCCTGAGTCAGAATTAGTGTTCCACTCGATCCAACGGACGGTAGGACATCTACCGCGCTCCAAACGCACCCCTCATTTAGATCGTGCGGAACACGACCCGGCAGCCGCGGGGCGGGCTCACGTACCCCGCTGGTGTCCTCGCCGGAGATGGAGACCCGCTGGAAGTGCGGCACGCATTCATAGTCGTCCAGCTCAGCGGCGTCCGCTTCCTCCGGCGAGGGGCGCTCGCTGCGACGGTCCACCTCCGGCCGACCATAGCTGCCGGTCAGAGCCACGCGTGACGTCACAGTCCAGCTCCGGCCGACCGTAGCTGCCGGCCAGTCACGTGTGACGTCATGACAGACTCGGGAAGAACACAGCCCGGGCCGCCAATAGCTGCCAGCCCGTCACTTGTGACGTCACGGGGGGACAGATGCGGGACGAACAACGAGCTCCATTTTTTCACAGCTACCGATGAGGTGACAGGAGTAACCGGGGTGAGTTCAGGACGTCATCCGCATCATTTCGGAATGCCAAGCACGTCAGGTGTACCAAAATTACTGGAGGTGCTCACAGTATTTTCAATCCCATTCTTCCGTGGAGTGCCATAGACGCAGTTCTTCGTAAAGCTGTGGGTGCATCTACATCGCCAACTTACATTAGTTCCACCAATGGCCATCTTATCTATTCCATCCTTTTCAGCTTACCAGATCTATCAGACATCTATCACTATCTCAGGACCTTAAGATTATGAGCGGCATCGAAAAAACGAGACCGTTTTTTTTCTCCGCGTCCACGTGATGCAGCCACAATCAACACCAGGTGCGGGAAATCACTTAGTCTGACCTACTGCCAGTAGGCACAGTCATGCTGGCCCAGTTAGCTCGCCTTGGCCAGCTTCTGCTAGTCAGCCAGGCTAGCCCCCTGACAGTCAACTAAACCAATGCTGATTCCCTGTTCACTGGACTAGGCTAGTCTTCTGCCAGTCAGCTGGCCTGAGCTAGCCTAATGCCAATCGACTAAACCATGCTGATTTACTGTCAGCTGATCTAGGCCAGCTCTCTGTCAGTCAGCTGGCCTAGCCTAGCCTATCGCCAGTCAACTAAACCCACGCTGGCCCACTACCAGTTTGGCCATTCCTGGCCTAAGCTGACCAAATTTGGCCAAGCCCGAGCCGAATGGAGCACTCCAATCAGCCTGAAACAGATGCATTATTGTGCCCCGGGACAGGCACGTAGCCAAGACTGTCCGGGGGGAAATGTCAAATTTTGTCATGTGTCGCTGGCATATGGCGAAATTTGCAGGAAAAAGCAGGAACTATATGTAACTGGCCTCATATCTAACCCACAGGAATACGTGTAATTTTTGCTTTTGCAACATATTTACTATTCCGTATTCGTGCGAAATCGCTATGTATCTAGTGTAGACCGCTTGGCTCAGGCGGGGTATGGTCTCCATGCCCCCCCCCCCTTTGGCTACGTCCCTGCTCCGGGAACAATGGATGGCCACTGGGCGACCCCGACGAGCCAAAATCATAAGGAGACAGCACAATTTCATGGTCACTCCTACGACAAAAACCAAAATTACTTCACATCCCCGAATTCGTACGTCCAGACATCAATAATAAATGCCATTTACAAGCGCAGATCCGTCCAGGCCACTTGCACTGATTGCATATCTCAGAGGCATGCCACTTGTCAACTGTCTGACAAGCCTATTTGCATCGATCTTGATGAAGATGTCGGACCGGTGGACGGCCAGCCGAACCGATGTCATAAAATGACGTCACGCATAGAGCTTTCGTTCTCCTGCGTAGACAATTCAATTAGCCTCGAGTTTCGGATTGCGTGCAGTTTAAGCATGCGCTCGACTAAACCCGCATCGCACGGTTAGGCCTGATCCTGACCTTTTCACCACCTTTTCATCCCCCCCAGCCCATGACTCAGTAGCCGGCACCACAGCTGATCGATGGCCTCCGCCCGACCGGCCGCGAACGCGTCCGCGGACAGCGCCCCGGCCGCCGCCACCGTCCCGCCACGCCCTCTGTCGGCGTCGTCTCGTCAGAGGCGTGACGGCCGTCTCGTCACGGACGTGACGGGCCGGTCTCCGGCCGTCACCGTGACCCGGCAGTCTGGCGGGCCGGCGCGCCAGAGGCCGCCAGGCCGGCGCGTGAGAGCGGCCATGCCCCGGACGTGGCGGTCCGGTTCTGTCGCCGCCGGTTCCGGTACGTCGGCTGGCCGCGGATGCCGCGCGGTCGTCGCCAAGGAGGCCGGACTGCCGCTCGCGAGGAGCAGCCGGCCGAGTCGCACCGCGCGCGCCGGGGGCGATCCGGCTGCCGTCGGCTGACTCAACTGGGTCATGAGGTCGAAGCCCTGGACCAAAACAAGCCCGGCGAACCCCGCGCCGAAAGCACGACAGCCATCGCGATTCCGCGCCCGATCGCGCCTGGACCGATGCCCGCTCGAGGCCGCCGAGGCCGAAGCGGCGCGGCGCGGCGGCGGCGCTTGTGGCGCATCTGGCGGCGCCGCCGGCCGGCGGCGTGCGCCGTGGGCAGACTGCCAGCCAGGTAAACAGAGCCGGCCTGATGTGGAGTCAATACCAGCTACGGCCCGGCCGGCCGACAGCCGAGCGGGCGGTAACAGGCCCAGCGGAGACAGACGCTGTCTCCCGCTGCCGGGAATCATTGTTAACGTAATGGCGCTATCATCCGCCCGACCCGCTGCACGTGGAAGGTCTGGAGTAAGTTGCGAGGGGCAGAATGGTATTTGAATGGTATTCCTGCAATACTCGTAGCACGTAAATCTTTTTGATGTATTTCTGGTGCCTTTCGCGTGCTCACTATGCCCGAGGCACGTTGCGTTTGCTGGAGGAGGCAGACGTGCGTGTTGTAGGCTAGAATGTAACGCTGTACGTCGAGAAGATCACCCATCTAATGCTTCTCTCTTGCGTCCCTCTGAGGATACCTGAGATGACGTCGAGCAGCAATCTGTGAGGCTGGCTGAACGGCCCCTTTAACCTGCGGCTAAAACGTTATATCGGAATAGTGATACCGTGCAACGATGCGGAAACATCGTTAAACGTGACACGGAGGGGGGGGGGGCTCGGCAACCGCGCGCGAGCTGCAGATGGTTTCGATGTGAGCAAACCGCTTCACTGAGAATATGTGATACATGTTGTTGGGTCTTGTTCGCATACTGAGTTTGGTAACGCGACTGTAAATGAAACGAAGATTATGGAGGTTGTAGTTTTGTCCAAAAAATAAGCGTCCACCAGTTACGTTGGTTCTTTACATTACAAGCACTCGATAGCGAATGAGATGAGTCTGTTTTGTGTGCCAATGAGGCGACCAACGATCATTTAATTGCAAAACGACGCTTTAATGTGCCAGTTATAGGCATATTACATGCACGCATGTGTGTCGAATTGGGAGAAATTTTGGAATGGAAAAATAAATTCACCCAGCCCTAAAATGCGACAGTGATAACGTATTTGCAGCCCTTTAGTTTATACAGTCGGAAAACATATCAATGGGTCAAGCTGTTGGTATGCAATTCCATATCAATGGATTTCTTTGTATCGAAAGCTCCATAGCAAAGACGCCCCTGCCTGCATGCACACCACGAGCAAATAACAAGAGCCATGCTCCCCTCCAATGGAAATTGATCCTGTACACTCGGCATGTTCCAGCCAAACGCCGCCGGTCCTCGAAGCATGACGTCACAAACCGGACGAGCATGCAGATAATGCTGAACTTAGTTCTAAAATAGAAGGATAACAGAGCCGTGAGCGCGTCCGCGACGCTGGCACAACGCCTTGACACAGATGGCGTCAGCCTTCGTTTCTCCTTTGCTCCTGGTGCCCGTCGTTAATGCGCAGAATCTCAAGGCTTTCTCTATCCGTCAACGTACGAGATATATAGGATCTCCCGGCCGTCATCGTACGAGATCGCCGAACTGTGCCAACCAGCACGACCTGGGACCGTTCAGGTCTCTCCCTGACGCCCGCGGCATGCTTTCCCCGAACTCTGTCTCTCCGCAGCTCTTCCCTGTTTTCGGTGTAGTAAGAGAGCCAGAGGTCCTTTTTAGGTCCGCTACAAGGACCTGTCGCCCGACGGGCGGCCCGCGGCGTAGGAAGAACGCCGCTGACGAGACAGGCAGCCCTGACTGACCGACACAGGCGACCACTCTGCCTGGCCAACACGCAACTGCAAGATGGGAGGTGATCGGCTGCACGACCTGTCACAGCAGCAGTAAAGTTCGAGGAACAACTGCCGACGCGATCCCATTTCCATGAACATGAGAGCATCAGATGTGTTTCGCTGGTAACAGACATGCTAGCAGGAGCGCATTCAGAGAAAATGAAGGGCAGCCGTGCCATGTTTACATTTCAAGTGCAAAGAACAAAGCCGGTGCATCGGTTCAGCGAATACGACAGGCGACGACGGCATGGTCTGTCGCCACGAGTCCAGCTATTTCTCATGTCTCCTGCTGCTCGCCTCCCGAGAACTCCTACTGACTCCTCGAGAACATTCCCCACCACCACATGGGTGCCGTCAAGCCAGGAAAGAGATGCTCTTCTTACAAGTCATTTAACCAGCGAAATCCGCCACCTTGCTATGCACATAAGCCATAAAAGCAGACGACCAAGACGCGGCAGGGCGCAGCAATACACCACGTTGACGCGATCATCCCGCCACCAGTCATTCAGAACGGGACTCACTTGTCCGTCGACCGGGCCACCACGTCCCTGCGAAAAATGGATCAGATCAGGGTCAGAGGTCTCGGCCGGGTCCTTCCCGGGCCGCGACGGCGGGAAACTCCGGCCGGACGCATCACGGCGGCCCCGTCCTCGGACGCAGCTGTCCGGCCTCGCGGGCCGCTTGCCCCAGAAGGCCGGCTTCCTGTGACGTATAGGCGGCCCGGCGCTCGGCGCCCGGCGCCCGGCGTCTTCCAGTTCGGCGGGAACCGCCTGCATCCTTGTTTAAGTTCGGGGTGGTTTCGCTCAGCGCTGGCGGTGCCAGACGCGGCATACAGCCGTTCCACTTCGGACACGACTTAGAACTGGAGACCGTGTGGAACGCGAAGGACTTCACGGTACCAAAAACATTCTCTGTCTTCACTGTGGTACCCGGAGTTTACAGATTAAATGGCCATTAGAAGCCCCGCATCATGAAGAACATCGATGCATCGGCGAGATCAATATTGACCTCGCCACGCGAACGTCTTGCAAGTGATTAAGCTTTCACGAACAATGCACACAAAATCAAGAAGCAGTCAGCCCTCTGCATGGGCCACTGTATGCAGGCGCCTCACATATCTATCAAACAACGTGCGCAACGGCGGGTTCGGCAGCACCTCGAGCGCCAACAGCAACCCTTCAGCCACGCACGATTCCAGCGCTCTAACACCGTGATCCTACACGTTCCAGCGGCTTCCTCTCGCTGACTCCATTCTCGCCTCTGCAGCAGCAGCGGCTCGGCAGGGCCGGCCGGCGGACAGTGCTCGGCTCACTCTTCACTGCCGCCCTGGACACGAAGCGGCCGCCCGCTGGCGACTCGCGGCTGTGTCCCGCACCTACTGACACTCGCCGACGGAACCGCACCTACTGACACTCGCCGACGGAACCGCACCTACTGACACTCGCCGACGGAACCGCACCTACTGACACTCGCCGACGGAACCGCACCTACTGACACTCGCCGACGGAACCGGCCACGTCAGTCGATTGCTCAGTCCCGGACATGACGCCACATTGTTCCGTGACATCAGGACGTTAAACCGCAGCCATACGATAGGGTGCATGCTTTTGTTTCGTCAGCCTGTGATTTTCAGTCCGGTGCTATGGTGTTAATGACGACAGAAGACATGGGCAAAACTGCACTGTCTCCGCGTGACTTACAGTGAGCACAGAAATAGCACAGTCCGATTAAAGTCTGTGACAAGGACATGGCATGGGAAAACCATGAGAATGAATCGAATGATTTGTCACCGCCAAAATTATCCGACTGGGGTTATTTAGTAGCGTACCAAGAGGAGGGCCAGACGGGTCAACTGATCCTTCTTAGGGTGAGAGGCTTCTAAAAATTGTCTTTTGTCAAAAAATGATTTGTTTAAAAGACTGGAACGTTTCAAAGCGGGCATAAAATTTACTTCAATTTTCAAAATTTCCGGGAGCACTTTTTGACAGTACTAATTTCCCCATGTTTAAAAAAAATGGTTAACGCAAATCTTTGATCCGTATTAGCCCTGATGCCCTTACGAAACCCTAGCTACCCGATTGGGGCCATTCTTCAGTCTTCAAAAGGATACATCTGAGAAACCCATCAAGCGGTGAAACGATAATGAACAAAGAATCCCCACCATCGCGAATGCTTTGGCTGACGACGTTCCGGCATTGTGCATCCAACAGTGACTGAGGCCGTTCCCGCCGGCTGCTTCAATGTCACCATGTTGAAGTCCGTGCCGCGCATCTGCAGCCGGCTCGAGGTGTGCCTCTCGCGTGATTCCGCCTGGATGATGTTGCGCAGCGCCACGGCTGCCTCAGGGTCGACGGGTCCGGCTCGCGTCCGAGCCACTTCCGCCGCCGTCTGCCGGCGACCGGCCACCGGAAGTGACGTCACAGGTCGGTCGGACCGGTCGGAGACCCGCGGCTTGGGTCACGGCCCGTCCGGACATCTCCGTCCGTCCGTCCTGTCGGCTCCGCCGCGCCGACGCGGCCAACACATGACCGGCCGCCACCGTTGCGCAACGTGCCGACGCCTCGGCCGCCAGCGGCTCATGACGTCACGAGCTCTGCCGGCGCGCCGGCGGCCTTTGTCATCGACGCATCGACCGACCGGCGGCCGGCCGACGCCGCACTGCGCAGATCGACGGCGGAAACTTTCAGCCCGACCGGCGGCGGTCGGCCGAGCGCGTCCCGCGACAGCCGACCGAGCTCAACGCACGAGATCGGCGGCGGTCGTGCCGAGCGCGTCCCGCGACAGCCGACCGAGCTCAACGCACGAGATCGGCGGCGGTCGTGCCGAGCGCGTCCCGCGACAGCCGACCGAGCTCAACGCACGAGATCGGCGGCGGTCGGCCGAGCGCGTCCCGCGACAGCCGACCGAGCTCAACGCACGAGATCGGCGGCGGTCGTGCCGAGCGCGTCCCGCGACAGCCGACCGAGCTCAACGCACGAGATCGGCGCGGGCGCTCCGTGACGATCCACAGTCCGAAGAGGGCGACCATTGCCTCTTTTGTAGACTGGTTTCAGGCGTGGCCACGACAGAGCTAGGCTTGGGCGAAAGCTGAGGCAGGTTTTGTGAGCTGAAGAAGTGTCTGGATGACTGGAGCTTCAGGCGTCCTAACATCTCACTTTGTTCGTTTTTTCACAGGTCTTTCACCCAAGTTGGTTTTTAGTTTAAAAAGTGAGAGAAGGGCGCATGTAAAACAGCCTAGTGACAATCTACTTATGGGCCCTTGTACACGTCACACAGCCATGAATAGGCTACTGCAAAGAACCGCTTCAACACAATAAAAACCACGGAGTCAACACTCCACACATACGCACACATCCGCCCCTACCCGGTTTGTCAGATATCAAAAATAGCAGCAAACGAGCACGGCTGCACATGTGCATTTGGTTTCCGAGGAACCCTTGCCGATACGGGATATGGATCCACCATAATTCAGAATCCAGTGCGCCTCAGTCCAACATGTCCCACTTCATGCATCTGACGGACGCCAATCTAGCAGGCCCCAATCTAGCAGACTCATTTATCATCTGACGTAACAGCATGCCTCCAAAATCCGATATCCACTTCATCACAGCAGGAGTTGTGCTGGATCACAACGCCATAGGTATTGCAACATTGCTTTAATCATTGTTTTGTTCTTCATGTATTTCCATGTATTTCGATTGCTGAAACCCGCCTACCAATTAAGATGCAACGCGCTTCCATGAAGTGGAGTTATTTTGCCTGAACCGCGCAGCAATCGACCAAACCAATTCTTAACCAACTGACGTCTTAGTTATTGCATGAGCGACATTTTTCTCACTATACATGGCTTCCGAACATAAAGCAAACGCATAACGAGAAATTAGAATACATCTGCTGCGTGATTCTTTTGTAAATATTTTCACCAATGCCGTGACTTTCAGGCAAAAAAACTGTGTCAAAAACAGATTGTGTCAGAAGACGAATGAGTCAAAAGACAGAAAAGTGTCTGACCAGTGAAAATCACATCACGTTCTGTTACACCAGAGTGGTCAGAGCGTCTGTAGATAGCTCCTCAACAACGTGATTATTTCCTGTCTCATCTGCACTTCTGCACTCAAGTCCCCACGACTTTTTCTCAGTCATCTTTCCACCTTTCACCGTTCCAGCACCTTCGTTATCAGGGCCACTGGGGCGCGTATCCGGAAGCAGCGCCGTCTCGCCGGCAGCGCGGACACGTGCTCGGAAGTCAACCCGTTCATCACAGCCACGTGGCGCCGGAAATCAGGCCTTCATCAGGCCGCGGCGGAACCGGCCCCGGATGCCGGGCGGAAGCCTCCCCCCGACACAGAACGCCCGCCTGCCTCGGCCGTGACGAGGTCACCGGCCAGCTCTTCCCCCTCAGACGACGGCGTCGCTGGCGGCGCGGCGGCGGCGGTGGCGCAGCCGGGTCGATAACAGTCAGCTGGTAGTCGCGTGGTGCCGGCTCACCTCTGGCTGATGTGTTTCTGCAGGGCCAGCTTGGTCTCGATCTGTTCGATCGGGTAGTGCGGCACCTCGTACGGCGCCGAGATCTCGTTGGGCACCGGCGATCCGGACATGGCTGCAGGTGTCACCTGCGGATCACAGCGGGGTCAGACAGGGGTAAGGCGGATCAGAGCGGAGTCAGGTGGATCAGAGCTGGGGCAGAGCGGGGTTAGGCGGGTCGGAGCTGGGTCAGAGCAGGACAGATGTGTCAGTGCGGGTCAGAGCGGGGTCCGGCGGGTCAGGTGGGTCAGAGCGGGGTCGGACTTGTCTGGGTCCGGAACTTGACGGCAGTGATGGACGGCGACTGGCCTCGCACTAAACAGAATTGCAGCTCTAGAGATTAGCACGCTGAAATGGCGAGATGATGATCTGCGACAGGATAGGCTTGGATGGCACGACATGTCACAACTATGACTTAATTTTGTGTCCAACAAATAAAAAGTTGTATCTGGGCCGACAAGTTAACATCGCCGTTCTTCCTCAATGCTACGAAGTCAGCGGGAACTTCCCAGTTCGTTACATCCATCTAAATGCATGTTGACAATACAGCAGTCTCTCGCACATATCATATGCTATCGTTTTCCCTGGTTTAATTCAAACGGTAATAACCGCATTTGGTACTAGCACGTTTGTTTCATAACATTCAGTCGCCTTATGCTGTAGATTACCTGAATTTTCACAGACAAAAAAAGCTTTTGGCAGCCCGCACTTTTCAGCGCGCTTCCAGGATTTGAAGAGAGTACAGATACAATACTTATTCTGTTGTATCTCCGATAGCACAGCATTGTACATCCAATATTGTACCATTTTATCTCCAATGCACTTGAATTTTGCTACACATCGTCCAGTCTACATTATCATAACATCAATTTGACCCCACAGTAAAGACCACGTCTTTTGACCGATCCTCTCGTGAAGCAATCCCAGACGAGGGCCTTGTCACAGAAGGACCTAGTATTGACGGAGCACCGACCCATGACCCGGGGAAAGCGGTTGAGACGGGACAGGAAGACGGTTCTCAGGTACCACGGCTCAAGCAGAGGCCAATGGTTCTCCTGAACATTAGGCATGCCACCGGCCAGAACGGATCCGCGTCGGCCACCTCTCCCACCACGGACCGGACGGGATTACAAGCTATCACCTCCTCCACCACGGATCAGACCGGATCCGCACCTATCAGCTCCCCTTCCACGGACCAAACGGGATCAGAACCTATCACCTCCTCCACCACGGATCAGACCGGATCCGCACCTATCAGCTCCCCTTCCACGGACCAAACGGGATCAGAACCTATCACCTCCCCCACCACGGACCAGACCGGATCGGCACCTATCACGACTCCCACCACGGAGCAGACCGGATCGCAACCTATCACCTCCCACCACGGACCAGACGGGATCCGCACCTGTCTGCGGTCTCGGCTGGGCTCAGTTTAGCGCCAGCTGCGCTAATCACTCCGCCACGCCGCAGAGCGTGTTAGTCATGGTCAAGCCGAGCGGCGTACGTGTAGGGAAACCGCCGGCATGCAGTCAATGCTTTGATTCGACTGCGTTCTTAGTCAGCTACGTAACCGAACCGGTTGTTGGCGACCATGAAAAGAGCTGATTGCTATTTTCGGCGCGCTGCTCTTCGGACGATATGATAGCTTCCCGTATTGTAACGCCTGCGCCGTATCTGTACCGGGAAACGGCTAAGAGAATGTCGACCAGTGAGCCACCTAACATCTACCGTGGTAAATCGTTTGACCGCAAGAGACGTGTGCTGTCGCACGTCACTGAACTGATTAAACGCGCCGACTGAGGAAGTTCACGACCTCTGAGGTGACGAGCCCCTACTCCGCAGCGCTTTCACGTTAAAATGTTTCCTCACGGCGAGAAGCCGACGATGGGAGACCCAGGTCCCGCTCAATGACACAAAACGGTATCTCTGTCAGAAAGTATGGCTCATTGCCTCAGAACATGACAACGAAACCGAACGTGTGCCATCTGAGGGGCAAGAACTCCTACTTTTCATTCGTTCTTTAGTGTCAGGTGAAAGGTATGGGACGCTGTAGAGAAATTTCCACCTCGAAATCTGCCAATGCCCATCAGACTGCTATTTCCAGACCGTCTTCACCCCCGACGAAGACGACCAGCTTGCATGGGTGACGATAGTCCGCTTGTCTTGAGTCCAGTTCACATGCCTGCAATCAACACCAGTATGGCAGCCCTTAGGCGCGAGTTCTGATCCACTTGCCAACGTGGACGCCATACAAAGGCATACGCGCCTGCGCACCATATACGCGGACATTGCTAGTTCCCTCTCCAGTGGCAGCGGGCGGTGCGTAGGTCTTATCTTGGGCGGTGCGACGTCAGGTGCCAGGTCGACCGGCCCACACTACTCACGAGGTTCTGGTGCAGAAACGCCGACCCGCGAACCCTCCCACGTCCTCACTCGTGCGCGGCAGCACACCGACTGGCGCTGAACGCCGCCCGTCCGACGCAGCAGATCCGCCGCGGCGGCGGGCAGCGCAGCGGCGCGGCGGGGCGCAACGAGCGCCGTCTGCCGGCGCCCTCAGGAACTACATCCAGAGTCGCTTGTCGACCAATCAGGTCGTTCAGAGGTCAGGGGCGTAGCTATGGGGACGGGGAGGGGGCAAGAGGGCCGTGTCCATTCTTTGAATGTAAAATATTATGTTCCTCTACGCACCAAAAATGAAAATGAACAAAAACATCCGGGGCTTGGGAATGAACTAACTGAAATCCAAAAAGATCTCAGTTTTGAGGGTGGTTCAGATTTGTCCTGGTCTCCTCATTGACCATACCCGGCTACGCCCGGTATGGTCAAGGAGGGGACCTGGTCCAGGACCTGGTATGGTCTCTGTCTCTTTTTCAAAACCATAATTTTTTAAAGAAGAGACAGAGACAATGGTTTATGCATGGTAGAATTTTGGATTACGTTCTTTGCGTGTCTCTCGCTCCATCCATTCAAATAAACTCGGAGTGAACTATGAATAACTCGGCCTTTGAATTAATTGGTCATGTTGCAACATATATAACGGGATTTGTCCATGCGGATCCAGGGGACCATCGCAACCTTGGCTCCCTTTCGTTGGAAAAGGGTGGCAATGTTTTCTGGCCTGTTTTCGGGCGAAAAAAGTTTTTTTTAAGCATTTTTTAATACATGCTGGATTTCGAGAATGATGAAACAGCGTGGGCCAAATCCGAGACAAAATCAACATTTTGTACAGGTTAGGTTACAGCCCCTAACACATGGTCTCGATCCACCTTTTTGCCAAATAACATTGTCTGCGAAACGGCTGCGGGCAGTCCACTATTCATCCATACCACTATATCACGGATTCATAAGCGTATGAATCCGTGATGCGGGTGCAGCAGAACCGCAAGTACGTTGCCTGGTCTGTAAACGCTTCGTTTTGAAAAAAGAATCGTCGAATACTGTAATATTTAGCATTTTTGTCCCTAGCCCCAGTGATGTATTCAGCCCAATTTATGACGTAACTTTTTGTGACGTTTCCTTGGAGACGAATGTTGTTTTCGGTATTTCGCTGAAACCAAATACGGGAAACCTTAATGCAGCCTGAGGCGGTCAGTGTTTTTGCCCCAATTTCCGTTCGCGTTCTTTGTTGGAAACTGCTGGGTGGGGGTCAGTATTTGTAAGAAATTGTGCGTGTTGTTTATCGATGTTTACTATAAAGCTGCAATTTGTATTCCGTATTCCGAGCCGAAATTTGGTTGGTTCTAGTCATCATTCCGTTGCCGTAGGCTTGCATCGATGTCAAGACTTGCCCCTGCATCCTTTGTTGTTGCAGGTCATCAGATGTGTTACTTGCACCCCAGCAGTTAATAGGTAATGGGGTCATCATCATCTTTTGGTGGATAATGTCATCTGTCCACCACCAGTTATTATTCTCCGGAAGCAGTGCAAAAGTAATATGTGATGCTCATTTCCATATCAGCATACCACATATGAATCAAATCTAAAACCTTGATGTTGTCTGCTTCATCATTAAATATAACCAACAAGATGACATGTTTGGTGCTTGATAAGCACTGTCTGTGATTCTCCTAAAATTTGTAGATGTATTTTGCAATATTTTTTGGTATATGTACTTCCCTTTGATGCAATTTTTCAACACAAAGAAACAGTTATTGTATTTACTTTGCATCTAATGCCTGAAATTTTGTAAGTCTTGATGTTGTGCATGGTGCATACGCATGATATGGTTTGGTGTCTAAAGAACAGGTAAGAAAAAAATGGTAGAAAAGATCTAAAAATAAAAACATCACTTCTAAAACAGTTACATAGACAAAAAATGATTGTGAAGCAATGAATTACAAATTGAAGTTCACAAATCTTATGGTTTCAGCTGTTGTAAGAAAAACTCCTTGATTTAGGATGGAGTGGTTACAGAGTTGCAGCACATGGAAAGTGTAATGGCCATCACTGGCAAATCACTCAGATTGATTTTGTTCTGCTTGTTGGGGCAGGACTAACTCAGCCTGTAGACCTGCTCAGATTTATTTTGGCAGATGCATTGTTTTTGGGTTTGTCCTAATCTTTACCCATTATTTGTCAAATTCATGTTTGTGGTTGTAATATTAGGTGCACATTGAACTCTGACAACACGGCTGTATTGTCTTTTACTTTGGAGCGTTAGATATTTTTAAGGCACTGCTACAAAGTTTACTTTTCACAGACTATCAGATATGCTATTTTATCCTCATTTTCAATGTGCTTTGTCCTGCCATTTCATGTATACTATTTTGCCCCAATTTTCATTATGCATCTTCCTGCCATTTCTTGTGTTATCATGTAGCATTTGGTCTGTCATCAGCAAGTCATGTGGCCTGTCTCATCTGTCAAGGCTCTTCAAAGGATGTGTGTAACTAATCAGTATGCCAGACAAAATAAGATAATGCATAGTTGTAAAGACTGGTATATTAGCTCATTTTATAGAAACTGGGCTTTGGATCATTGCACACCCTTGAGGTATGTCATGGAATTGGCAGTACCTAAATAATGATTTTGCCATTTTCTGACATGTCTCTTTCATTCTGGAAAAATATTCTTTTCATTTATGACCTAGTTGCTGACTTCTGCCACTGCCTGAAAGCATTTGTGTCAGCTACAAGTAAAACTGATATTGCAGTACTGCAAGGGCTTAAATGAATCTGAATCACTGCATGTCAACCTCACAGCATCAAAAAATTGTTTAGGCAGTGGCTGTTAACATTAGCCTTATGCAGTGACTCATGGTCATGGTCATGGACTCATGAATAAAGTTATGGAAAATATGCAAACCATGACCAGGCTTGGTACAAAAAATGTGGTGATTGCATCATAAACAGCTCCAAGACTGGTTTTTAGTGGAATACTTATTTTTTGTCCTGGTCTACATGACACAAGTTAATTTTACATTTTCTTCGGCCATACATTTTTAGTATTTTTGGTATTTATGGACATTCCACCCAATTTATATTTAACCTGATTTTCTTTTTCTATTAATCTGCAGGTGTTGACAGAAGGTTTCAAGATAGGAGCCAGAATGTCATCTGTGAGAAGAGCCACACATGCTGGAAGCTGGTACTCAAATTCTGGTATGTGTTTTAAAAAGAATAATTTCATTGTGTTATGACTCTTCCTGTTCAAGTCGCCTGCCTTGCCATAATGATGTTATTTGTGGACTTAGCTTCTTCATTTCCTCAGCTCTGTGCAGGCTTAGGTTTTGATTGCATCCTGTTGTTTATGAGCTTGTGCCAAATAAACCTAAGTAAGTATGTGGTGCAAGGACCATGCATTTTTCTTTTTCATTTCCTTTTGTATCTGGCTTTCCTCTTCTTCATGGCAAAACTGTAAAAGCCTGTTATATCAGTACATTTATATGTTAAGGGCTGAACTGTAAGGCATGCATTCAAGACTGTGGCTGGTCAGAATGTTCATGTATGTGCCTCTGTATGGTCAGATTGTTACCTACATAAATTTGTTTTCATAAGTTGGTGTTACATGCACATACTGCTGAGGTTTAAACCATTGTGCTCTGAAGTTAAATCGCCTTTTGTGAGATCATCTTCAACAATATGAATGCCATTGCACAATGATATTGAACTTGGATCAGCAATGGTCACATGTTTGGAGGTACTGCATCTCCATGTCTGATAGTGGTGGATGTTTTAAAGGTCCATGACCAGCAATTTGTGCTTTTCAGATCGTGAGCTAGGGGACCAGCTGGAAAAGTGGCTGGATGCAGCCGAGCTGTCCCATGGGCCAGCAAGGGCTATCATTGCTCCGTGAGTTGGCGGCCAGTGACGTACCAAGCAGCTCACTTGTCTTCTCCAGAAGAGTGCATAGATTATGTCAGGCTACAAATTGGCACCATTGTCCGTTTTCAGTGACTGATGTGTTTTGTACAGTCAACCTCAGGCATAAAAATAGTACCTGTCTGCAACCTGTCTATGTTTAATGAAAGCATGTTTACCACTGACACATTGCTATCCGTCACTGATGCATCCTAACACTTGGAATGTAAATCTGTCTAGCAGACTGGAGTGCCAGTTGGCCCCTCTCTGCCTTGCTGGGGAGGTACCACACCTGACATCCCCTCCCTGTTCCAGGCACGCTGGCTACTCGTACTGTGGCGCGTGCTGCGCCTTCGCCTACCGCCAGGTGTCGCCCATATGCGTCAAGCGGGTGTTCATCCTGGGCCCGTCGCACCACGTGCGGCTGAGCGGCTGCGCGCTGTCCTCCACGCTCAAGTACAGCACGCCGCTGTACGATCTCACGATAGACCAGGTCTGGACGGGCGGTCTTCTGTGGTGGTCAAGACTGTGCGGTCTTCCTCGTGTCGCACCGGAAATGGCACCGAGCACGGACATAATGCCCGTCAGGATCATAACGGGCAACGTTGAAGCTTGTTGCTGAGGACTTAACTGGCGAGCTGTTTCCAGAACTTTGATTCTGTGCTCCCGAATTTTGTACCTGTAGCGAGCTACTGGCTAGTAAAAACTTGGTTTGGGTCTTTCCATTAGTCATCATTCCTTTGGTCTTTGAGAGAAAGCTTGGGGTGTTGAGCCATCATGCGTGTCGTTCTCTAGGTCTTGTGATGTTTTCTGTGCTTTCCCCCAGGGAGCCAATGTCACCAGTGTGTGTTTGTGTTACAGGGCATCTATGACCAGCTGTACGCGACGGAGCAGTTCGAGCGGATGAGTCTATCCACGGACGAAGACGAGCACAGCATAGAGATGCACTTGCCGTACATTGCCAAAGTGATGGAGAAGTACGTAAACCTGTCGTAGTTAGATACGACTGAAGTGGGTGGAATTGAACTTTCGGTCAATTTGGAACATTTTTCATACAAAAGTAAGGCATTTGCTACTGAATATACGTTTTTGTTACAACCATCATGCCTCAAACACGTCGTTAAAAAGTCCCAGCAGGTTCTGTGTATGCCCTACTATCAGAGAAGCGCATAGTGGATCTTAAGCTCTCAGCTTAATTCTATGTCTAAGCAGCCCCATTTGAGTATCTCGCTGGCGTCACCGCGGTATTTCCCGTCCAGTGCCGCCGCTGCCGGCCGGCCCTCTGACGCGCTGTCCGGTGTCGCAGTTTCCGGGGCCAGTTCACGATCGTCCCCATGTCGGCCGGTCCTCTGACGCGCTGTCCGTGTCGCAGTTTCGGGGGCCAGTTCACGATCGTGCCCGTGCCGGCCGGCCCTCTGACGCGCTGTCCGTGTCGCAGTTTCGGGGGCCAGTTCACGATCGTGCCCGTGCCGGCCGGCCCTCTGACGCGCTGTCCGTGTCGCAGTTTCCGGGGCCAGTTCACGATCGTCCCCATGTCGGCCGGCCCTCTGACGCGCTGTCCGTGTCGCAGTTTCGGGGGCCAGTTCACGATCGTCCCCATGTCGGCCGGTCCCTCTGACGCGCTGTCCGTGTCGCAGTTTCCGGGGCCAGTTCACGATCGTGCCCCATGTCCGGCCGGCCCTCTGACGCGCTGTCCGTGTCGCAGTTTCCGGGGCCAGTTCACGATCGTCCCCGTGCCGGCCGGCCCTCTGACGCGCTGTCCGTGTCGCAGTTTCGGGGGCCAGTTCACGATCGTCCCCGTGCCGGCCGGCCCTCTGACGCGCTGTCCGGTGTCGCAGTTTCCGGGGCCAGTTCACGATCGTCCCCGTGCCGGCCGGCCCTCTGACGCGCTATCCGGTGTCGCAGTTTCGGGGGCCAGTTCACGATCGTGCCCGTGTCGGCCGGCCCTCTGACGCGCTGTCCGGTGTCGCAGTTTCCGGGGCCAGTTCACGATCGTCCCCGTGCCGGCCGTCCCTCTGACGCGCTGTCCGGTGTCGCAGTTTCCGGGGCCAGTTCACGATCGTGCCCGTGCCGGCCGGCCCTCTGACGCGCTGTCCGTGTCGCAGTTTCGGGGGCCAGTTCACGATCGTCCCCATGTCGGCCGGCCCTCTGACGCGCTGTCCGTGTCGCAGTTTCCGGGGCCAGTTCACGATCGTGCCCGTGCCGGCCGGCCCTCTGACGCGCTGTCCGTGTCGCAGTTTCGGGGGCCAGTTCACGATCGTCCCCGTGCCGGCCGGCCCTCTGACGCGCTGTCCGTGTCGCAGTTTCCGAGGGCCAGTTCACGATCGTCCCCGTGCCGGCCGGCCCTCTGACGCGCTGTCCGTGTCGCAGTTTCCGAGGCCAGTTCACGATCGTGCCCGTGCTGGTCGGCTCGCTGACGCCGGACAAGGAGGCGCTGTACGGCCGGCTGCTGGCGCCCTACCTGGCCGACCCGGCCAACCTGTTCGTGATCTCGTCAGACTTCTGCCACTGGGGCCAGCGCTTCCGCTACGTCAACGGCGCCGACCGCGCCAACGGCCACATCCACGAGTTTATCCAGCAGCTGGATAGGGAGGTCAGTGGTTCGGCTGCTGCGCGACAGGCCGTGTTGTGCGTGGCGTACGTGGTGGATGGTTTCCGTCCAAGGCATGGGAATTGTTCGTTGAGGATGATATTGTTGATGGTGTCAGTGCACCGTTTGGAAGACTGGCATACTGGTAACTCCCTGGGGAATTTTGAACCGGAGCTGGCTGCTTTGGACGATTGTTTTAGCTATTTGAGTCTGAGCTGTACCCAGTAGCTGTGTCGCCACCGCATCAGCATTGCCATCGTCCAGGCCCTGTGCTGCGTAACTCCCAGTGAATTTGTCACCGTCATTTGTGTCCGGCTGTTGCTGAATTCGCTTCGCCGCCGCAGGGCATGGACATCATCGAGTCGCTTGACCCGGCCAAGTTCACGCAGTACCTGCAGCGCACCGGCAACACGATCTGCGGTCGCCACCCGATCGGCGTGCTCCTCAACGTGAGTGGCCGGGGGCGGGCGGGCCCGGGGCAGTGTCGGCCGGCCCGCGCGGCCGCCACGTCACGGGGCACGGCGCGAAGCTGCCGGCCTCGCTGGGCTGACGTTCCGAGCCGGCGTGCTGTTGCGGCTGCCGCCATGCGGTTGTGGAGGTTCACCTGTATTTCCGTAGTTGAGCTGTTGGAGCGGTGTTGCCACTCCTTGTCACGGTCGGGGAAGCCTCTTGTCTTCTGGAAAGCCCGTGCGTACTGGCAGTTGGATTGATGGCAACGACTTCCGGGTGCTCCCTGACCGCTTTTTTGATCGCCCATCGCAGTTTTTTGGGCGTCATCCTTTTTTCATTCCGCATTCTGTAGACTCTGAGGGCCGCGAACCCCGCTCTCAGTAAGAATCGGATGATACGGCATTGATGACGCTGTGGCGCACGCCGAGATTGGTGTCTGCTGATTCAGCCAACTTTCGCGAAGCTACTATCGACTGCTGGCGCCGCTGGTGTTTGATCCGTCTCGGCTCTGAGCCCGAGGCACGACCCCGTGCCGGCCCTCCCGCCGACTGGCTCCGGCTTCTCTGTTGTAGGCCGTGGCCGCTTTGCGTAGTTCGCGGCAGCCTCCAAAGATGGCGTTCAAGTTTCTGTGCTACCGCCAGTCGGACAAATGTTGCACTGTGGCCGACTGGTCCGTCAGCTATGCGTCCGGCACTCTGGTCGTGTCCTGAAGCCGGCGGCCACGCGGGCCACAGTATGTGTCGCCCTGGGTCTCCTCTCTCCGTCTCTGGCTGCCTCAGTCTGCCGGCGCCCGCGTGCCCGCCCGCTCGCACCCGACCCGGCCGCGGCTGGGGGCCAAGCATGGCTTAGGTGTTGTCCCGGCGGCGGCAGCTGCCTCTGGATGTGCCGGCTGCGGACGGGCGCCCTAACCGAGCGGTTAACTGGTGCGTTGCGCAGGCGGCAAGCGGCTTGGTGTTGCGGCGGCCCGGCCTTGTCTTAACCAGGCTGGCCTCCGCCGCCAGTGGTAAAAATGCGCCAGTCTGACTTTGTCGCATTGCTGTCCTCAGGCGTTGATGTAACCTCCGTGAACCGTAGTGCTGCATGGCTTCGCAGGGGGAGGTTTCTGAAGGATTCGACTGACCACAGGGAATAGCGCTTGGTGCGGTGGATACTGTAACTTACTACTGCTTCTAATGGTGTGCCAATTTTCCGTGGTGCGAATTCTTTGACTTTTCGCTCCTCGCACAACAGTAGTTGTGCTGTTGACTCGGGTTGTGACGGAGCGTCTTGTCCCAGCAGACCTGCAGCACGGGACGTGCGCATTCCAACCCCTCTCCATCGACTAACGCCGACCGGTCTCTGCCCGCAGGCGGTAGCCAAGCTCAACGAGACACCTAACGGGCACCGGATGAAGCTGAAGTTCCTCAAGTACGCGCAGTCGAGCCAGTGCCGCTCAATCAACGACTCGTCGGTGAGCTACGCCTCGGCGTCGCTGATCTTCGAATAATGCCGGCCGGACGGCCCGGCCGCGGGCCACCCGCCCCAGCCGGCCCTAGCTCCGTCGGTGGCCGGCAGGCTCCTCACCGATCACTACCTTCTTTTATACGAGACCACGCACGGCGTTTTTGTACAGCGCGGCCGCGGCGCCGCCGCAGCGCGCGGCCGAGGCCGGACGCCGCGGCCCCAGACGCCATTGTGCTTGTGCGCGCCCTCCGCCGGCGGCGCTCAGCACGAGCGCTGCCGGCGGCGGCTGAACGGCAGCCGGCGGCGGCGGCGGGCTGGTGCCGTCCGAGGCGCCGGCGCGGACGCCAGCTGCCGGCCGCCGCGCTCGCCCGGTGCACGCTGCAGCACGGAGAGGCGGCACCAGCCGCCGGCGATGGCCGCGGACTGGTGCGCGCCGCAGCACCGACCGGAGGCGCTCCGCAGCTATTTATCCGAGTGACCGGCGGCACTGATCGCGCGCGTGTGACTAGCTAAGTAAGGCAATACACCTTGTAACCGCGACGGACACGCCTCTGGCGGACGGAGGGACGCGGCGGACCCGGCGTCACCGCCGGGCTGACGTCACGTCACGTGGGCTGCCGGGCCGACGTCGCTGCGCCGGCTGGACGCCGCGAGGCCGTAAGCCCGGGCAGTGACGGTGTACACCACGCAGGCGTTGCAGACGCACGCGGCTATTTATTTCAGCTTCTCACAAAACGGGGAACGACGGAGACCCGCCGGTCCAGTCCCAGTCGACCGTCACCCACCCACACGCCGACACGGGCGGCCGCTCTACACGACACGCTGTGTGACACGGCCACAATGGCTTCCATGCTCCGAACAACTCCGCTCAGTTCACACAGTCGAACCAGTGGAACTGAACGGGCGTGGGGACTGTGCAGTGCCAGCGGGACAAAGTGCCGACCGAACGCGCACTGGCTCGCGGCGGCCCACGCGTCCGTCACATATCACAGGAAGAAATAATAAACCCTCTCCCTCACACATCAGGACGACTCATGGCTTCATCATCACGGCTCGACCACGCCGGTCGCGCCGCCGCCAAACACCGGCGTGAACCACAGACCGCACGGAGTCCGCTGGCCTGGTGGTCCTCAGCCTCCGCCTCTGAGGCCCTCAGCACGCTCCTGTCTTGAAGGCGTCCCTCCGTCTGCTCTGGGCCCGGCCAGGACGCGGCACACACGCTGCACACGCTGCTGTCTTGAAGGCCTCCCTCCGTCTGCTCTGGGCCCGGCCAGGACGCTGCACACCGCGCGGCGGCCGGCCGGGCCGCGGGCGGCGCGTCCACGGCACGGCACACCCGCCCCCAGCCCGGCGGCCGGCCGGACGAGTCCACATCACACGGTTCCGCTGCGCCGCGTCCGCCCCGCCAGCCGCGGGGGAACGCCGGGCGCCGCTCGCGGCGCCGAGTTCGCCCGCCCGGCGCCGATCATCGCGGCCGGCGGAAATAGACGACCAGGCCGAGCAGCACGGCCAGCAGCGTCATCAGGTAGATGTCCCAGTCGGGGCCGAGCGTTCGATTCAGCGCCGCCAGCGGCAGGTAGTCGCTCCAGTCCGACTGCGGGCGGAGGGTCCGGGTCACGGACAGCTCCGGCACTGCGCCGAAAACGTCCCACAGGCCTGACGGGGCAGCGGGGAGAACGGAAGAGGAACTACCGTCTGGGACGACGGCCATGTCGTGATACCGCGGAACGGTAGGTTGACCTCACGAAAGGTGAAGGAGCCAATCTCAATGCGACCACCTGCGAACTTGTTCAAGCGGATGAGCTACGAGAGACTGCGCCGAATGGCTGCCAACTGCGGGATGTTCAACAACTGAAACCATCGCTATCTCACGAGTTCCTTTTTATTCAACGTTCCATCGTGCGCATCGGAACGCCTCGTCAACGTGCGCCAGCCGGTGGCAGCAACACCTGGCAGTTGTGCCCGCCCCGCCTGCGAGGCGCCCCTACTGACCTCGTCCAGCATGCGGACCAGGAAGAGGACGGCCAGCTTGGTCATGGCCAGCGCCACCGGAACCTGGGCGTCCGGACTGGTGTCGGCCGCCATGTCGTAGAACCGCTTCGCCAGGTGGATGTCCTGCCGACCACGGCACACGGTCGTCACGCGATCGCAGCTCGGAGGGACAGGGTCGTCACGTGACGGGAACGGCTCGGAGGGGGCGGTCTCTCGTCTGGACGGCATGAGATCGGCGGCAGAGGTGGGGCTTCGGAGGAAGAAAAAACCCACCGGAGCGTGACTGGATTTCGAGAGGCAGGAAAACACATCCGGACTGGCACACCATGCCGTGGGGTTACGAAAACCTGGCACGGCACACAACCAACGCCTGGGGCTTCAAATCAAACCGGGATTTTGCACCCCACACATCAGTTATGTTTAACGGCACACAACCTGACGGCATACGAACTTTGTACACGCCGATGTTCTAGAACTACACTGCGGTCCCAGTGCATGCACAAAACGATACCATACAGGTAAACATTACGCCACGAGCAACGGACACGAATTCGGTCCTCTCGGCTCCGGCCTCCTCGGACTGAACAACGCGCCGGCCCGGCGACCTCCTGTCCGTACCCGCTGTATGCCCAGTCCCTGTTCGTGCATGTAGCCCAGGTTGAACATGGCCTGGGCGTTCTGCTGCTGCTCGGACGCCATCCTGTAGTGGTCGGCCGCCGCCTCGTAGTCCACAGGCGTACCTGGGGGCCGCAGTGGCGCGGTCAGATGGATGTCAGCAGCGACACCATCGGGGTAGGGAGAAGCAGGGGCGGTACGGTAAGAGGTGGGAGGGCGGCATGGTTGGGCAGGGGGGGGGGGCACTACCCTAGTTAGCCGTCGGATGACGACGAAACAGCTGCGTCATCGGAAGGGCACCAGGCGAGCGGTCGGGAAAACGACATTATGTTGCAACATCGGATATGACCGCTGGAAATCGCGCTCTTCCGCCACGGAACAAAAACCACTGCCCGAAGCCAACTCGGTCAATATTTACAGCTGTCCCGCAAGAGCATCAACTTCTACGGGTTCACGGCTTACGTGCAGCCATACAAGTTAAGTACCAGACTGGCGCCGGAAAAGGAGACAGTCGGCTGACTTCGTGCAGAGACAAGGCCCCAGAATTTCTAGACCGCAGCGGACAACCGCGACCGTCCACCAACGCTCACCGTAGCCGTAGTAGTGGTAGTCTCCGAGCTTGACGCGCGCTACGCCGTACCCCTGCGAGGCGGCGCGGCCCCAGCTGAGCAGGGCACGCGTGTAGCGCTCCTCCTCCGGAAACAGGCTCGTCTCCCCTGGAGGACACACGACTGGCGCTGTCAGGACCACCACCAAAAGAGGCCTTTCACGGGGGAGGACTGCGTGCTGGCGCATGACGATGACGAGTGAATGAGAATAAATGACGGTATAATTACTGAAATACACGCTTCAATCGTCGTCATGAACGAAATCCAATCCAATCTAAACAAAGTGATACCAACCGATTCCCTCGAAGCAAACAATGGGGTTCACTGAGCGAAAAGTTTCCCATTTGAGCTGCAGAAAACCTCAGCAGTCGGCTGCCCACCGGTTCCAGGCATCTGGCCAACACGTTTGACCCGGAGCAGATGCAGAAACCTACCCAACACGTCAACCCGGGCCAGCCGGCGCGCCCAGCGGCCGTCCCCCGCTCACCCTTGTCGAGCAGGAATGCGACGTTGCTCTGGGCGGTCTCGTATCCCAGCTCCGAGAGCAGGTAGTACTTGGTGAGCGCCGCCGAGTACCGGTAGGCCTTGTAGTCGTTGTGCGCTTCCATGAAGAGCTCCGACCAGCGGCCGCGCTCAGCCACGTTCTTGTATAGCTGCCGGCCGTCGGCGGCGGTAAGCGGTGGTCAGCGGGGTCGGTGGAGGTGAACCGAGGTCGGTGGAGGTCATCGGAGGCCAGGCAAAGTCAGGTCAAGCGAATTTGTCCGAAGTCGGTAGATGTCAGCGGAGGCGGCGCAAGTCAATGGAGGTCAGTGGCGGTCGTGGGGGTCAGCAAAGGTCACATGAGGTCAGCGGGGGTCATAGGTCGGCGGGGACAGGAGAAGGTCAGCGGAAGTCGGCAGGGGTCGGCGGTCGGTGCCGATAGATGCTGGAGCCGCCAAGACTGGCCGGGCGGGGAGTGCGCCATAGATGGAAACGTCCGCCCCGACACAACATCAGTTTGATACAACAGAATGGGTAGAATATCCTAACAGCTACTCTTATTCCCCACCGACCTCGCCGGAGACGTGAATGCTAACAGCATTCGAAAGGACTACTTTTCTTGTTTCCCTCGGTTATACTACAATCACTATGTTAAGTACGACGCACTGGACATCTGTTACGTTCACGACCAGCACTGGAAAGCCCAGTAAGCTCAGCAATGATCAGCAGCACAGCTGAGCAAAGCAATGACGAACGACGGAGCCTCAAACACAATCAGCAAGTCTGGTCAACACAGGGCGAAGGTTACCGCTGCAACTGTCCCACCCCGAGACAGCGATCATGGACGCGAGACCGTTCCGTCTGACGTCATTTGGCGTTTTTAGCCGGGCGGCCGGCTCAAGCCGTCCCTGATGAAGACCTCTCACCTCGACCGCTGTCTGGCACGAGCGGACCACACCCGCACCGGACGCGTGCATCTGCGCCAGGTTGTAGATGGCCAGCACGTGACCGCCCTGAGAGGCCAGGTTGAAGTACTTGATGGCCATCTTGAAGTCACGTGACACGCCCTGGCCGTCTGCGGAGGACAGCGAACACTCGGAATATGTGACGTTACGCCGGTGACACGACACGCCATCCTGTTCCAAATCGCGGCAAAACAGCGTTCAGGCGACCACGCACACATCACCGATATTTCTCTTTCCGAGGGAAATTCATGCGTTTGAAGGTGATCACGACTAGCGGAGGTAATTAAGGGTATCTAAATGCATTTACACGACGGTAAAGGTATTTTAATGTCAAACAAAGATCTAACAGCCACAATGAAGGCTACCCTTCTATTCAGATGCCACGTCGCGCAACCTTGCGATCCCTAATCAGTCTTCTAGAAGGAGCAGAAGTCAGTATCCCATGTCGCGGTGTTCTTCGCTCCACCACCGTCACTCTCCCGCGCTCGGCGCCAGCCCCAGCCAGCCGAGAAGGGCGGCCACTCACTGAAGAACATGTTACCCAGCTGCAGCTGTCCGTCCACCCAGCCCTGCTCCGCCGAGAGCGCGAAGTACTTGACAGCGCGGCTGTAGTCCTTGGCCACGCCCTTGCCGTACAGGTACATGAAGCCGAGTCCGCTCTGGCCCACAGGGTTGCCGAGCTCTGCCGCCTTCTCGAAATACTTGAGCGCCGTCTTGTTGTCCTGCTGCACCACGTCGTTGCCCTCCAGGTACATCTGCGGGCGGCGAGCCGGCCGCCGGTCACCGGTCCAAGTCGAAGGTCAAAGGTCATCGGCGGCGAAACGTCGGCGGCCCCGTCGGTCGCCACTATCGGTCGAGCAGCGATAACGGATCAAGGCGAGAGCATCGCAGCAGAGGAATCGGCCCATTACAGACGGGCGTGCATCAAAGCACCACAGCGGAACCTCACCGAACGGTGTGTCTTGGAACTCCACGAGTCGTTTACTATCGCCAGATGACGGGGAACCCACTGAATACGCAATGTCAAGTTATTACAGCACAACAAGCCATGGCTGGAGATTTCCGAAAATTGATGGGAATGGAAGGAGGGGAGGTCCACACAGGATTTCAGGCCATTTCTTTCCAGTCATTGCCATGGGCCTAATGTTTAAATCCCTAAATAATGGGTGGTCCAGACCACTCCAACTCCCTCCCCCTCCACGGATCGCCTGCCATGCCACAAACTATTACAGCATATGTGGAAACATGCAGTAAACTGAGCTGTCATTAGTTCACCTGCCCACACGTATTCCGCCACTACATTCGCCAAGCACGCTATTCTGAGTTCATCCTCCAAGTTTTACAAGGCCACAGAATGCGCATCCACAATGTGCTCTTCTCGAGTGCAAACAGGCTGGACGGAGACAAGCATACCCAACGGGATGGACCAGGGGCCCTGGCCTCTTCCTTAAGTCGTCAGTCGGAATGCTAAAAACATTAGTAAAAACGTATGCTATTGTGCTAGTGACATGAGGCAATAAAAACGCGTCCTTTTTTGAAAGCACCTCTGCCACCAGGACTTCGGTGTCGGAACCTAGCCCTAACGCCTAACCTTCGCACCCCACTGGACGTACACAAGACCACCAATCCTTCCCCCGCACAAACACAGGGGCCGGCCAGGGGGACGGGGTGACCCCATCAGGCGGCGCCGACCGACCTTGCCGAGGAAGGCCATGGCGTTCGGGTTGCCAGCGTCGGCGGCCTGGACGAAGTACTCGTAGGCGCGCTGGTGGTCCCGCTCCACGCCGCGGCCGCCCTGGTAGTGCAGCTGGCCCAGCCCCACCTGAGGCGGACGGCGGTGCGTCAGGGGTGGGCCAGCACGCTGCCCGGCGGTCGCTCCGAGCCGGACTCTGCTGGTCACGCGGGCAGACGGAAAACAACTGCACGAGATACGACGGGACTGTGCATAACTGTGCACAGGATAAACATTACGCTCCGTCGGTGGAAAGACGTGGTACTAAACCAGCTTTCAGCGACTCCTTGTTCGCCACGCGACAGCGATGGGTGCCGGGAACAAGTCTTGCATCGGAAAGGCTAGTGACTGAACAATCATAATGTAACAAAAATATCCGCTACAAGGGGTTCTCATGTTCAGCTTCCGTCACCTGCGCCTGAACGTCGCCCTTGTCGGCCAGGAACTGGTAGTACTGAATCAGGTCCTCGTCCAGTGTTGAGCTGGAGGTGCCCGTGCTCTCGGCCTCGTCGCACAGCCGGACCCGGGATATCGTGTTACCTCCCGACAGCGACACTTGGTCGGCCACTGCGGCACACGCAACGGATACAGTCAGGGCAGCTTATTACCAACCGCGCCCGTATTATAATACTGCTATGCTATGCCACCGCAGATATGGGATAAGCATGACGATAAGTGAGCAAGGACTGTCTTACTCAGGCAGGTGGTGGGACCAGCAACATGCCCACAGATGTTTACGCACCGGTACAAGCGTGTGACGAAATTACACTATCCAGACTGAGCCGCCCACTGATGATGGGCATCCTGCAGGTCACAAGATCAAGGATGCATTTACGCAGCTCAACGGCGCCACCGAACTTACGTTAACAAGCGAGTGGACCACCTCCACCACCTGTCGTAACTCACCGGTGCCGCACACTCGGCGATAGTGGGTGAGCGCCGCCTCGCAGCTGGAGGCCGTGTTGATGCCGTAAAACTGGCGGTAGGCCAGCGCCATCTGCGCCCACGAACTGCCGCCCAGGGCGCCGAACGTGTAGTGCAGCAGCGCCTTGGCCTGGCTCGAGTTCACACCCAGGCCCAGCGCGTACATAAAGCCCATCGCCTGCGGGGGAAGGGCGGAGGGGGGGGGGGTGATACAGAAGCGGCCCGCACGGACGGGATGGGCAATGCGAGACCCGACATCGTCGCCAGCGTCCAGCGAAACCGAAACCATACCAGTCCGTGTTTCAAAATCCCCCTCCCCAGACACAGGTGATGCTAAATGGTCACCTACGCTCGAGAAACAATTTATACACGACGCAAACCATAACAGTTTAACTCGATATCTCGCCTGTAGGTCAGCTGGCAACCGGGCAACAAACGGTCACACAACCACCACATGGTTGTGTCACACCAATCGTGGAATGCTCATCTTTCGCCACAAGGTCAGCCATTTCCTGGAGTTGCTGGATGGGGTGAAGGGGTCGCAATCCACGCAACAAGCCATAATGAGCACGGGCTGCGGTCCCTAATATAATCCCAGCAGCCATTGAAATCAAATTTACAAAACCAAAATCTCCTCCCCTCCTCCACAACGGCTTCCATATATTTTGGCCAACCCCGCAACCCAGAACCACTCTAGCAGCCCGCACCTCCGCCCCAGCCGGGCGTGCGGCGCCGGTCGCTGGCGGCACCGCTCACCATCTGGGCCTCCGGGTGACCGCGGGCCGAGAGCCGCTGGAAGGTGTCGCGCGCGGCCGGCACGTCCTGCGGCAGGTGGGAGCCCAGCAGGCGCGCCCAGGCCAGCCGCACGGCGGCGCCCTCGTGCCCCAGTCGAGCGGCCTCCTCCAGCAGCTGGTAGCTGCGCGCCCGGTCCGGCCGGGAGCGCGACAGCAGCTTCTCGCCGGTGGTGAACAGCTCCTCCGCTGGAACGCGGCCGGCCGAGGGCAGTCGTCAACGGCGGCACCAGGCGGTCAGGGAATCTCGAGCTGGTTCCCATCACCATGGTGATCGTGCGCGCGTTGCATAGAATTCACCGCACAGACATAAAACGATGCAGTGCAAGTCAAACATTCCGAGTGCACCAAGTACATCTGGGGTACCTTGGGGGGCGATAACGAGCGTCATATCTGATGTTAACAGGACTGGTGATAATGCTTAAGTCACCTTGTCTCTCTTGCTCAGTCATGGATTCTGAGTCCTTGTTGTCCTCCTTTGGCGGGCTGCTGGACTTAAAGTAGCTGTCCCCAATGTTCTTCAGCAGGGGCCCCTGGCCGCTCAGGTCGGGCGCCTCCACTTCCTTGATGGCGTCCGAGGGACCCGTCCCTGGCGGCGGCTGCTGGGGGACATCTGTCTCATCCTCCGTCTCCGCCTCTTCCTCCTCTTCCTCCTGCTCCTCCTCCGGCTCGGCGGCGCCCAGCGGCTCGTGCTGGCGGCCGGCCGGCTGGGCGCCCTCCCTGCCGGGCGCGCCGCGCCGGCCGTCGGCCGCCTCCTGGCCGTCCGGCTCCTGCTCCGGCGGGGCGCCCTTCTCGCCCTTCACGCCGGCCGCCTGCCCGGCCGCGTCGGTCACGGTCAGCTCGGAGCGGACCAGCACCATGGCGGCGCCGCCGCCGCCGCCCGGCGGGCGCCGGCGGACGTCCGACATCGCCCCGCCGACCGCCTCCTCGTCCGCCGCATCATCGTCCGGCTCCACTCCGGCCGCGGCACCGTAGCCCGGGGCGTCGGCCCGGGCAGCTGCCACCACTGCAGCCAGCAGCAGCCACCTCAGATGCATTGCAGATGGCCTGCAATGGGCAGAGACATGGCTTTATGAGGACCTGAGTGGCAAGATACACTGCCAGCAGATGCAAGCAAAAATACATCCTTCAGGCAAAAGAGGGCCTAGACTTGAAAGTTTCATTTGCTTGAAATGCAATGGGACAATGAATGAAATCAGCAGCATTCACCACACAATCACTACAATCAAACAGCTCTACTATCTGTCTTTTCTTCTAAGACCTTGATTAATGCAAGGACTATGCTATCCTATCACAGATGGAGATTCTGGAGCTTTGGGGAAGATGTAGGCCACCTGATGCATGTAAATTTTAACATAAGATATGAAGACAATGACTGAAACTACACACCTAAATGCTGCTACACACTGCTGGGCCCCCTCATCATAATAAGGTGCTTTGTCACTTCATTCAGTTTTCATAGCTTAAAATAAATTAAAAACCCTGACAGCATTCCAACTGCACTTAGGACTTATGCATGATATTTGCAGATGTTTGATTTTTAAGTTACACCCCTTCCCTGCCACATTTTTCTAATTCTGAGGTCTATTGTTCAAATAGGAAAGCACATGTACATGAACAATCTAAAATGAACATGCAAATGCCAAATAGCACTCGAGAAGTGATGCAAAAATGCTAAGTTTTCATATACAGAAGGGGAATGGATATCAGTGCTTAACATTTTGGGAATAGCAGGATGGGTAGGATGCAATTAAAGCATACAATATATCAGTTGAGTTCCTCCATAACTATGCTGCATGTTAAAGCAGGTAAGGGCTCATAGTGGGCATTACTCAAATGGGGCAATCCTTTAGAAGCGCACGCCATAAACAAAGCACACTGGATGACACATATACGGCGCGCATGGCAAAAGGGGACGTCAGCTGTTGCAAGAAACAACAACATTATGCACTGGAGCTCCAGGTCGTAGATCACCTACCATTCGCTCTTGTTTTACACAGTAGGTTATGTTAGGTTAGGTTAGGTTAGGTTAGGTTAGGTTAGGTTAGGTTAGGTTAGCGAATGGTAGGTGATCCACGATCCTGGAGCTCCAGTGCATAATGTTGTTGTTTCTTGCAACAGCTGACGTCTCCTTTTGCCACGCGCGCCATATATGTCATCCAGTGTGCTTGGTTTCTGGCGTGCGCTTCTAAAGGATTACCCTCAAATGGTTCAGAAACAGCAACAAAGCCACAAGTACTTCTGAGACAAGGTATGAAATATGGGGCAACAAATCTCATAAAAACATATGTGGAGGAACACAGCCAGGCCCATGGGTGCCATGGCATCCCCAGTTTCTAAGAATGCTGAATATTAACCCCATGGCACTGTGTGGAATGAAACAACTTCCAAATTGGCTTGGGCACTCCCAGTTTCTGAGACATTTGCACACCTGAGTAAAAATGTGACATAATTCAAACAAGAAGACAGAGGAACACATCCCCTCAATGCTGTGACACTTAGTATCAAGCATGTTAAGGTTGCACACAAGCAGCATAAGAAGATATATGAAAGATGAACCAACCAACAATTCCTGACCTATGACAAATCAAGATTCCAAACAATGCAGGAACATATTTTTTTGTACCAAATTTTCGGAAAAATGTGTTCAAAACTAAGCAAATTTTCTAGCTAACATAAAACCAGTGGGAAAGCTGTTCAGGGACTGCACTAAAAAATTGCAATTAGAAATTTCACAAATGAAAATAAAGGTTTCCACTTCACGGAATTCCAATCATGGATGTGTAAAGCACAAGCTTGCACGTCACTTCCAGCACTCACACGAAGCCAGCCGTCAAAAGTTTGCAATGAAATGTAAAACCCAACAATGACGCCGTAAACCGAGCTACAGATAAGCTAAACTCCAGTCCCCACCACCGGTTTCGACGCTGTCACTACGTTGGTGACTTGTTTACTTTTGGATGGCCGCTTACGATTCGTTAATGAAACCATGACGAGTAAATTTACCAGCTGTTTATACGATGATAACATTCGCATTTACATTGCAGTTTTATGAAAATTGCGATGAAGAAAACTTTTTCCAGGAAAATTCATTTCATTCACGTCTTCAGTTACTTTTCATTAAGGAAAACATATTTTCGTAAGGACTCGGACAAAGCTCCATCACGTTTTTTCACCAAACCAAAATAAAACGAAGCACAATTATTTATGTTTACTTCCAACATTTCCATGTTTGTCAGTGACTATGGTCATTCAAAGTGGAACAATGAAAAAGTTAGGTAAAGCAAATTTCCTTGTGATGTCGGAAGACCCGAGTAAGCAGTGTGACGTTTATTTCCCACGGAAACAGCTGTTTTATAGTCTACTACCCGGTAATGCGACTTAGGACTGGAAATGAGCACGGGCGACACAAGAGATACATAAACGGTGTAGTGTGATGAATGCGGTGTGAATAGGCCCACCGTCCGATAGTGTGCTGCACTTAAACAGATTTCTAACATGGGTTGACCGAGACAAATTCAGGATCACTGAGCTGACGCTTTAATGTTTTTAAGATTCTAATGGTGTAGACTGTTAGATGCTTTGGTGCATTTATTTGAAAAAGCTGAAGTTTGGTGGAAACCGTTTTGGATGGAGGCGTGCTGTCTAATTCAATATTAACAACAATATGGCAACCAAAGATCATAACATTGAAGCCAGCTTGTCAAGTACTAGCTCAGAAGAAACAGCTGAGTCAGAAAATAGGCTGGCTTCTGGGGGTGTATTCAATACAGACACCTTTCAGCACTGTCAGCTGATACCTGCTGTCAAATGTAAGTTTTTGTCTGTTTGGACAGGTGGAATGTGCTATGTTTTACTGAGTCCTGCAGTACAGCCCTTTTTCATTTTGTCAGAGTCCGGATAACTGCACATGGCTGTTGGGAACTAAACATACAGGGTGTATTGTACACTCCCTCTCTTCACATTACATCCAACAATTTCGAAAGCCCTGCTGTGATGCTGCATGTAACAGTTGAGTGGAGATGAGTGGAGTGCTTGCAACTGCAAGTGTTTTACCATGAAAGATATAAATTATGTCAAAAAGGAATAACTGAATAACTGAGAGGGGTACAGTCCTGCAAAAATGTCCAACAAAGTGTTTTGCCTGACCCCTTTTGCCACAGCTTCTGCATTTTTGTGTTACCAATACATTATCAAAAATTAGGTACATGTTCCATGATGATTATGGTGCATGGAAAATGTGAGCATAAAGCAAATTGTCTGGGATCATGGGGTGCATTTCAGGGGTGCCCAGCAGGCCCAAGCCTCCCACAAGGGAGGTGAAAAATACATAGAAAAGGAAATGTCAAGATGAGGAACTGGCCTGCCACCAATTCATGCATCTTTTGTCTTGGGCCTTCCTCAGAAACTTGCCAAGGATTTCTGGCTCATAACACCAGTTATGCTGGGAATCTTCCCTGCATGTACATAAGTGGCAAATAGACCAGATGCCAAATAGGGAAATGGGCACCTGTGGACCAGATGTTACAGTGTAGTGTTGGTATATAGTGTTAGCAGTATAGGCTGGTTTTAAAAAAAAGATGTATTTGAACATCACTTGGCATTCCAGGAATGATTTTGCCATGGATACATTTGTTGTTTTCTTCCAGTACAACAAATGTCCTGTGCTGACCTGCTGTCAGCAAAGGAGCAGCTGGTTTCTGGTATTCAAGGTGAATATTGCACTGTTATTGGTATCCTTGTATTGTCTCTTTTGGGTAATCATGTCGGCATGGCCTGCTTCTGTCCACCATGCATGTCTGTTTATAACCTCAACTGAGTGATGAGATTCTTTGTTATCAAAGCCTGTATCAATGTGCAGGTGGTATTTCTGGGCACCTCTTTTCCAAACTGAAATAGCACACTGAAAATCAGGTAAGTTAAATGCAGGGTTTAGAGGGCATTGGTAACTTGGCATTCATCAGGTGATAACTGCATACACGTGATCAATCTAGACCATACCATGCCCATCCCACTGCCTGTAGTCAACCACCAATCTGTGCTTGATTCCCCAGAGGTGTCACTGTGCCTGGGCCAGCTGCTGGAGCAGCGGCATGACCTGCAGGAGGAGGTGGCGGGCCGGCACGTGACCATCGGCCAGCTGCTGCGCGTGCAGGAGGCGCGTGCCTCCGAGCTGGGCTTGCAGCCGCCGGTGCAGATGTCGGCCGTGGTGCGGCGGTAGCCGGTCGGTCTCCATGTGGGTCCCACTCGCCGGCCGGACATCTAGTCAGCTGACCCGGACCCAGGGACCGGCACCCCAGTGGCGCCGCGCCAAAAGCTGCTCCACCGCACTCAGAAGCCAACATATCAGACCGCGTCGCCGACCTCAGTTCAAATCGTATGCCAGTTCGAAATCTTTATCTCGTGTTCCGCGCGCGAGACATGGACGTTCTGTTCTGTTCCGTTCAGTCCCCGTGATCTGGTTCGCCGGCATTCCTCTGGATGCGGAGCACGGGATTTCAGTATCTACTGTGATGCGATAGCTCTAAGTTTGTCGTTTAGACGGCGCATTTTTCCATCAAATCCTTGCATGTGTTAGAGGTCTCGCTGGGTACAATTAAGTCATTGAGGCCATATACCGGCTCAGTCGTATATGATCTACTGCAGTCTAGCTTTACTCGTTTGTGTCAAATATCTCTATTTCTCATACTGGAAATGAAGGTAGTTGGTGGTTTGGAAGTGACGCAATCAGGGGCTTCAATCATCCCGTCATCGTCTGTGTTATGTTGCGTGGGTAAGGATAGAATGGAGACGGCGAATTCCCTCTGCTGTTCTTCACTGTGCGGTCGAATGCCTCAGGATACCAATATTGCAGCTGCTTGTGATTTCTGATCCCTCGATACCTTGGCAGGGATCTGACTGACATGTGCTTCTCGCGCGGGTTCCTGGTGATATACACGACTGTGAGTAGCGACGCACCATAAGGTTGGCGCAGATGATGCCTTTTAATGTCTCGAGAAGATAGATTTAGTTTTCGCTGCGCCCTGACATGCCATGAAAGGCATTTTTCAGAGCTCCAACATTGCTTTCCTCCTCTGGGAAAAATGCTGCGATTCCGCCTGGGCTTGGATATTGACCATGCCTAATGTACTCCGATTGCGACCTGCTTTCAGGAAAGAAAGTGCACGCGTGAGCTCGCCGGTATACTTGCCAACTAGTTATTACAGAATTATTCAGCCTGGCCCGTCATGGTTAGCGAGATAGGAGATTCCACCCGCCATGGGGCCGTTCTTGCCGTGTGGTTTCGAAGAAGGGAGTCGGGGCCGTTTTTCAACTGTGTTGTGCTGATGCTGGACGATGAGCGGCTCCTCTCTTGCGGTAGAGTGCTGACTGGGAGACCTACGCGACACCACTTGTTCAGGAACGCCGATGGGAATAGGCCAGCTGAACAAGCAGGACTGAAGTTTTATCAAACACGGGAAGGGAACGAATCTAAATTTTACAAGTTTACGGACGTCCTCTGCGAGTTAGCTTAATCTGAAATTGTGGTGTCGCGTGGGCATAAGGACGTTACATGAATCTTGGACCAATAAAACAAAACATCGTCTTTCCTCCTGTCGCTGACTTCCTGCAGCTGCCGACTTTCCCTGCAGCGACTTGTCAACCTACGGTGTCGCCATCTTTCGACATTTACCGGCGCCTCCCGACCGACTCATCGTAACACTCCGAGCCGTGATCAAATATGGTATTTACAAAGAACGGCGATGAAGCGCAGAGCATCCGGCCGCGTCGGCGGCGCGGGGCGCTACGCGATGAACACCTGCGCCACGAGCGGGTCGTCGTCGCGCGCGGCCGTCGGCGGCGGCGGCAGCGGGGCAGCCGTCCGCGCGAGCGGCAGCCGGCCGCCGCCGGAGCGCAGCTCGTCCCGGATCTCGCCCAGCACGCGCAGCCGCTCCGCGTGCTGGGAGCGCATCGCGGCCAGCACCGACTCGTCCCAGCGGCGCTGCTCCTGCAGCCAGCCGTCGAGCCAGGTGAGCAGGTCGCGCTGGCGGGCGGCGCGCGCGCCCCGCCGCCGCCGGCCGAGGCCGCGCGCCCGCTGCGGGCCGGCGCCGTCGGTCGGCGCGGCGCTGCGGCCGCCGCCGCCGCCGCCGCTGGCCAGCTCCGGGATCAGCCGCACCAGCTCGTCCACCTGGTAGTAGCAGTCCGACTCCACCTCCTCGCCGGAGGTCTGCCAACGCAGGTGGGCGCGCCTGAGGAGCATGGAGCGGGCCGGCGTCATCGTCCAGCTGCATCACGGAGCGGGCTGGCGTCATCGTCCAGCTGCATAACACACGAGGGCGGCGGCACCAGCGGTCACGCGGCTGCCGCGTGTGCTGACCGCAGAATACATAAGGCATTAAGCAACGTGCACCTCCATCGTCGGACATTCAAAGACAAGGGCATTGGAGCGCAGCGGAGATGCAGGCTCTAGTAACCACTGTTCTGAGCCATCTCAGCCATCTCGCCCAAACGTCGACACACGTTTAGGAGCGAAGGTCGGCACGTGTGGAGACGACACAAACATCCATTTAGGGCAATTTATAACGTATCACAATGACCAGTTAGATACCCGGGAGATGCTTAAGGTGCTGAAAATACCTGAACTCGTCAACATTCGCTCTTAAGTACATCAGCTGCAATGGCTCAACTTCGGCCAGCCGCGTCGAGTTATCTCCGGCACGAAAACGCCCACAAACCAATAAAGGGGAGTTGCTGGGAAAGCCTGGAGAGGATAAGCCTCTTTCAGAAAACCACCGCTAATTCCTGCCCATATGCCATTCGACGAAACCAGGCACTTGCCGTCTGACGAGAAAATCCGGACTTGCACAACCTATTTCGGTCCAATAACCGAAGAGTTACACCAATGGTAATATACAACGTCCACGAAAGATAGGGACAGGCAAGCCGTACAGCCTGGCAGCTATTTGGCACTACACAAACAGTGATTTTGTCCCAGGCACAGGGCAAGATGCCGCTTAAGGATATCTTTCCACGTACCATCAAGAACTCAGCAACGCCGTCTCTTCGCGCGCATGCACTTTCCGTCCCCGACGCAATGCAGCTGGCTTCCCCTCACAAACGGACCACGGCACCCAATGTGCACCAGCATACCACCGGCGCAGTCGCGACGACACGCCGGTCTCAGACGACACACCATTGCGCCAAGACCGCGCGCACTCACTTGTACGCCTGCAGGAGGGTCTTCATGCGGCCCTCGCACTGCTCGGGCGTGAAGTCCATGTTGATGTTCCGCATGGCGTCGGAGATTTCGGTCCAGAGGCACCGGCGTTTTATGCTGGGATCCGAGTACTCCTTGTGCCGGGCCTTCAGCAGCGCCAGCATGGTCAGCGACGCCTCGTGGTTCCACATCTTGCTCTGGGTGGAGCCGACTGGGGGTGGACGGCGGCTCGTCACCGCGGCGTGGGGGACGGCCGGCGATGCCCGGCACGCGACAGACGACGGTGCACTGTTGGCGACGCGATAGGGTAGGGCTGCCGCCAGCGACGCAGGCAGGCGAGGACCGATTAGGCAGCGCGCCATCGGTGATATCGGGCCGAGATCGCCGCCCAGATCTTACGTCAATGGCGAGACCCTACTCCAGTGGCCTGGCCTGAGGTCACTGAACACGCCAAACTTCACCTGACGTACCTGACGTCAATGACCAGACTGAAGGTCAATGACCGTTTTGAGGTCAATGACCCAGGACAGACATTGATACGCAGTCACTGATCAGTCTGTATTATATTACCGTTCAAAAACAGCTTGTCTCACAATGGTTTCTAATACTCTACACATTTTCTTGCCCCTAGAGACTTTAATTTCCGAAAACTGTAGTGCTAAAAATTTCTATCAAAATCGCACGGCGATATTTCCGAGTCTGACTCGTTCACTCAGTGGTTTACGGCCCTTGTTCAGCCTCACAGTCACCCTGTTGGTTCACATCACGTCATTTTTATACCTCCGGGCCAGGATCGTTTCCATTTGTAGGTTGTACACAAAGTGCTTGGTTTTAGTTGGGAAGTTGCAGGAGACGCATAATGGCCAGTAGGTCGTGGCACGCCTTACAACCAACATACGTTAGCAGTCAGGAAGTTCACCCGACTCTCGTTCGCCCGGTTACGACCTCTATGTGAGACATGGGTGTAAGTGTTACTGTCTGCTGGGTGACAGGCATTTTCGAGACCATGTACGTGGAAAATGAAGCCGCCTTTAAAATAAGTGAAAGCGAGATCCGCGAGAACTGGTACCAACGAGGTCGTCACTCGTAGCACTATGACGCGGCAGTCAGAAACCTGCAACAAAGGCCCGAGGTCAATGTCGGGGCCTGATTTCAACGACCCCGGACCGAGTTCACTGACCAGGCCTGTCGCTGGCGGCGCCGACCTGCCGCGCGCCGTCGCCGGCGCCGGCCGGGCCGTCACACATCAGCTGCGGGAACTGGTCGGCCAGGGCGCACATCTCCCGGTAGAACGGCGGCGTCGAGCCGGTGGTCTGGCTCTTCCGGTGCATGGCCTTCAGCGTCTTCCAGCGGTTCTCGCACTGCAGCTGCGGTGGGCGGGACAACGTGCCTCAGACTGACGCCATCGGATGGGGGGGGGGGCGAGGAGTGAACGGCATCCAGATGTCACGTGACAGCAACGACCAGTGATGCCCGTAACGGAGGACGAGCCACAGCACATCTGGTCGATATCAGAATGAACCATGCGCTAGTTGTCTGACAGACATGTATGCTAGTCTGGTCAGAACAATGCCTCTGTTCCCCGGACGGAAGCACTGAAAGCTTGCCCGGAACCACGATAATTACCAACGTTACCGATCATTTATAAATAAGCAATTCAATAGCTCGTGCATAACAGCTGCTACGAAAAAGGAGCACCACTGTCTGTGCCGAGGCCAAAATAATACAGAAAAACACGCACATCTCACGAAAAACTGCGAACGCCAACAAACCTGGCTAATGTTGAACCCTCGGTCCAACATCTGGTCACAAACATCTTTCCAGATAAACTTCCTCTTGATATTTGGATTGCTGAACTTGTCTACGCTGCTTGTGAGGATATCAAGAAGTGCTTCGGTGTCGTGCTGACCCCAGCGATAGTCTGCAAACCGTCCGTCGAAGCGGTGTGATATCCCGCAGGACTGGACGCCTTCTGGCCTTCTGGCTTTGATACAAAATCCCATACGTCGTACCAACGAGGCCATCAAAGATAACCAGTAAACGGTGTTTTTCGTTGTAAGTTAGCACGAAAACAATCGGGGAGGCTGCAGAATCTGAACCGCTGCTAGTGGTTGATCTACGGGGGTAGTCATGGTGTAAGACAATTACGTAATAGAGAACGACACCTGACAGACTTCGACAGACAATAAATGTTCGATGGTGACCGAGAGTGACAGACGATAACAGATGACGACAGAGAATGACAGACTGCATGTAACGATACAGAATGACAGCGATGTCGGAAGTTTACGTATCGGTGCAGACCCCGCAACAACCATCCAAATAACAGGCGCTAACTGACAAGCGACAAAGCGTTACGCGCAGCCAGAGCTAACAGTAAGCCCCACGGCGCAGATCGCGAGAACTCCGTGGAGCGAAACACAGACGCCTTACTGGACGGCAACATCTCGTGGTCCAGCATGACCTCCTGGGTGACCTGGGCCTGCGTCGAGTCCGCCGCCGGCGCCAGGCACTGGTGGTTCACGCACATGTCCAGCGTGCTGAACGTGCTCTTACACTGTGCGCACTGGTACATCGTCACCTGAAACACAGCCGAAATGATCTCCGTACGGATCTCCATCAGGAGATCAGGAGATCTCTGATCTCCTGCGCCGAATGTCAGCGCATGGAGATTAGGAGTAATTTTTCATACATCGATTCCGTCCTTTGTTCTATACAAAGGCATCCCCGACATTGCTATCTCCATATACTCCCAACGAGGGATTCTGGTGACCTTAGTTGGATGTAAACTGGAGCTTGAAAATCCTTAACAGTACTTGGACACCACTGATATTTCGCTACATTTTGCAGCACACTCTTTTTACCGTCTCCATTTTGAATACGGTCTTGTATAAACGTAACATACATAACCGTATGTATCGCCCTGACACGTAACAAGTGAAGAAAACAAGCACAGAAACAAAATGGTAATTTCGAAGGTTTCACGTGACATTAATATGAAGAGTCTGCCTAAATCAGAAAGCGACATATCCCCATTTGAAGTTTGCGCTGTGTTCCAGTGGCAACTCGTTAACGTCAACCGACACAACTCTGGCCCCACATGCTGCATTCCCGGATTTCTCTCTGACCCGTCCCGCGTAGAACAAACATTTACATACTGTTCCAGGCAGCCATGGCTGTCATCCCACCATTCCAGGCAGCCACAACTGTTAGCCACTGCTCTGGGCCGCCAACTGTAAACGACTTTTCCAGGCGGCCAAGGCTATTACCCACTGTTCCGGGCATCCGCCGCTGTTACCCGCAGCCCCAAGCAGCCGCAGCTGCCACTCACCCTGAACGGCGCGGTGGCCGTCGACTCGGGCTGCTGCTGCTGCGACTGCTGGGACTGCTGGGACTCCTGCTCCTGCTGCTGCTGCGCGCCGGCCGCCACGTCGCCGGCGGTCAGCATGTCCATGTCTTCCACGGCCTCCACCTCCAGCTGGCTCGGCTTCACGCAGTACTGGTGCTCGGCGGCGTCCTTCTTCTGCAGCCAGCCGTCCGACACGTCGAAGGCCGAGGACTCTTCCATGGCGGCCTGCGGGCGCACCTCAAGCCGGCACCGCCGCCTCAGTGACCCGTCTCAGCGGCTGGGCCCCACCCCACACATGCGCGTCACACAAACGGGGCCACCGACAGGCAGGGAGACGGTCAGCCAGCGCTATTATTGCCGCTCGAACGCTGCGGACGTCGCGCTCCCACTGCAAATCGTCCTGAAAATAGTCATCTGCGCCACCAACACCGAACACAGCAAGTCTATCACAGTACAGACTTCCCACATGTCCACCTCCACCACTCCGCAGGTGCACCGCCTCGACGGCACGAACCACTCCACACTGTCCGCCAGGGAATGCAACATCCGGACCTGAGGTCGTCCGTCCTAGTCAGCCCGGTCGCGCCGGCGCGGCGTCAGTACTCCTTGAAGGAGTAGCGGACGGCGGTGTGGCCCAGCGCGCCCGGCCGGCGCCGCTCGTACTGCTGCGCCGTCGGGTCGCGGTGGTAGCGCCGCTCGATCACCTTGTCGAAGAAGCGGCTCAGCTTGACCGCGTTGCCGCTGCCGGCGGCCAGCGAGCGCGCGCTCAGGCAGTCGACGACAATCTCCTGCGCGCCGCACTCGTCGGCGAAGCGCGACGCCTGCCGCGAGAGGTGCGCGGCGCGCTGCCGGCCGGCCAGGTCCGGCTTGCAGGCCACCACCAGCACGGGCAGCTGCGCCGAGCCGGCGAACGTCTCCGGGTCGAACGCCTCGGCGGCAGCGCCCGGCTCGCCGCCGTCGCGGCACAGCACCTCCGACAGCCACGTGCTCAGCGTGTTCTGCGTCTTGCGGTTGCTCAGGTCGTGCACAAGGATGACGCCGTGCGCGCCGCCGTAGAAGACGTGCCGGCTGTTCTGGTGCGCCGCGCTGCCGCCCACGTCCCAGAACTCCACGCAGTAGGTGCGCTGCGCCGGCAGGCCCTCCCGGTACTCGTGGATGTGCACGTCCAGCGAGCAGCCGATCGTCCAGGACGGCTTCGGGCACGGCTCGTTGTGGCAGATCAGGTGCACCAGGGACGTTTTGCCCACACCAGAATCGCCAACAACCACTATCTTGACTGTCTCAATATCACTCATTTTAGGAGGTATCTTCAGGATACAAGTGTCTCTCTGCTGTATTCACAGTAAAGACTAGTAGCAGATTTGAAGCAGCGTAACTAACATTTTTCTTTGAGAAAAGGGGTGATCAATGCATATTTTTGCTGCTGCAGTGGTCAGGTAGATACAGTCAGAAACCATATACTTGGTTGTTGGGGACACTGTCTCTGCAACAATATCAACACCTCATTGTAATGCTACCACCTTAGTAAAACTCAAGCTAAATTTAAAAAAAAAACAGAAATTCTTACAGAATTCTTTGTCAACATCATGAATTATTTCTCTGGTGTGTTGGTCAGCCATCATTGTTGGTACTTTTTGAGTGGGTTCTTAAAATAAAACATAGCAAACAAATTTTTGTTGCAATTATACTATGCTGAACAATAAATCCTTTAAACTTACATATGCATTTTATGCCATGGCATTCAGTTAAAGTTGGTTATTAGGACAAGCTTAGTTCACAAATGTTATAAAACATTTCAGTGAAAGAAATTCACAAATTATAACTCAATGGTAACAGTAAGACATTTTAAGGATCTGCTGATCCATAACAAATTGTTCAGCACAGATTGTTGCAGAAAATGGTCTGAGTGAAGACTAGTTGCAGCAATTATACTGTGGGAAATAAACTGTAGTAATGGTCTCATGCAGCTGAAAATGCAAGGCCAAATTTTACTACTTACACTTTCAGCCAAAATAACTCCATGAATATGTTATTTTCCCTAAGCAGCAGTTGTCTTGCCACTGCAGCACTATCTGCCAGCCATCAGGCACTTGCATAATAATATTTTATATTTATACAGCAGTGTTCCAAAATGCCCAGATCTATGTGGAAAGTGACACCTAATACAAAACAATTCTCCATTGCCACCTCCAATTTTACACCCCATTTCCTACTGCTATACCTAAAACTTTGTCACTGTCTTTCTTTAGACTACATTCACACTTCTTTCCCACTCTTATATCTGCTTTTTGCAATTATTCCTACATACTGCATTTTGCCCACAATTTTCAATTTTTACTGCACCTTCTAAGTCATAATTTTCTACTCTGGAACCCTAATCTTAACATGGAACCTGAAAGCTGACTGGCCATCTCTTGGACCAAAAGTGGTTCAAATGCCATATTTATTATGAAAAATGTCCCTTATAAATTAAAACAAATACAAATATAATACAAATATAAGGACAGTACAACTTAAGAGCACATTTAATTTTACTTAATATACCCAACCTAATCAGAATACATCAAGTTAACAATTTTACTTCATAATGAAACAATGCAATTTTTATATTTGACATCATGACAGAATATGCATGAGATATATATATATATATATATATATATATATATATATATATGTGTGTGTGTGTGTGTGTGTGTGTGTGTATGTACATATATGGTGCCATTTGTCATTCACAAATGACCAGTATGCATAATATTAGCCTTGCAAGGACTGTGTTTTTTGGCATGGGATACTGCTGTTCTCAGTCATAATCAGCATAGTTACCAGGCATAACACAATGTCATTGCTATTTAGTTCTTATTAATTGAGTAACACAGGTATTCTTGGAAACCACAGGGAAAAGCACACAACATGCTTTATTGTAGGCAGTTATACAGGAATAATGCTTTGCATACATTGCATATAAATCTCCACTCTAGCCCACAAAATTTTGGCACATTTTTCACAACAAAATTTGAATGAAAGCTGAACAAATTCCAATGAAGCTGGGGTGAAATGCTGCGCAATGTCATGCCCGAACGCTACCCAGCCGTTTGGATAAATGACAGGATATTCGCTTACACTCGAATATAACATAATCCACTTATACACCAATTATTCGCCTCTCCACGAATAAGCAGACTACTCCTAGGCACACAAATCAATCGCAGCAATATGAGTTGCTTCGTAATTGCCTTCGATATCGACCACCATGACACCGAGACCTTAATTATTTACGCGCCAAACACCCCCACGGTCTGTATAATGTCACGACATTTCTACTCATTCACTTACCAGTGACGGTAGTAGAATCTAACACGGACCAAGCTCCCAATCGGACGTCGTTCATCTACCTCCGTCCACTCCACCCCACCGAACGCCACCGATTACCTCGTCTTCCGGTGCTGCCATATTAAACAATCTCCTAACACTGGAAGGAAAATTCACCGCCCTGCATCGTGCCCGATTGACATTGCCCTCTCCATTCACATCACACCTGCGTCCCCTTCAGCTCCGTCATCCGATACCAGGGCCGTGTTCGGAAACCAACTTGGTCACTTACCAAGTTACCTTAGTGCGTCAAACCATCACTGGGAACTAAGGTCGATTTTTCAATCGATATAAATGGAAACGCAACTTTGCTACAGACCGCAAGAAGCAGGGACGTAGCCAAAAAGGGGGCCATGGGGGCCATGGCCCCCCTGAGCCGAGCGGTCTACATTACAGATATAGCGATTTCGCAAGAATATGGAATGATGATCATATATATGTTGCAAAAGCAAACATCAATCAAACATCAAGCATCAAGCAAACATCACGCAAACATCAAAGCAAATCCTCGTCACGTGCCCGACAGTAAGGAAGCACATGTTGACGGTAAGTTTATGAATGCAGTTCCGATGTCCAATCTCCTGAGTGACGAGAAACGTTTATCCGGGGGTGTTCCTTGTATTCTGCCTAGAAGACTTCTTCCAGGCACGGACGCATTTTTGGAAATCCCCTAACCCCTCTTCCGGACCATCAACAGCTGATCAAAACGCCCGATCAATCAGGACCATCCCAAAGATCATGCTTCAGCATCACTTGCAAGCAGGCGGTCGGTGTGGGATTCTTGTCACCTGATCTGATCTTGTCGTTTCAAAAATCCTGCTTCGCCACCACCTGCAGGCAGGCAATGCGGAATTCTGCTCAAGTGTACGGTTTGTGACACTGTGAATGCATTTTCATGTAGGAAACGTGGCCATCACGCAGCTAAACCGACGGAGACCGTTTTCGTTTGGTGCGAAGTGCATTCAAGTCCTCATTCAAGTCAGGCCTGACCCAAATGCGGGCACGGACCGAGTGCTATAAAAACGATCCACAGGCGTGCACGAACCCACGCCGTAACAGAAGCCACGACACGCGAAGGTTGGCGAGTACGTGTATTTCACACAGTGAAAAAGTCGATGAATGTACAACGATGAACAAGTGGCAAGCCCACGAAATGACACTGGCGGCCGGGAGCACTGGGGCCGGTCAGGCCTCTGGGAGGCCCGGCCCCCGCGGCGCAGCACCGGCAGCGGAGAGCGGGCCGCTCGGAGACTTATAAATAATAGCGTTGTACTAGCGCAGAGCGCGCCAAATCGGTCCAGAGGACGCCGCAGTGTTCACAGCCTGAAGCCACAGTGACTAACTCGTCCGCTGGCGAACGTCGCCCGTTCACGAGCTCGCAGGGTCCTCCCGGGTCTCGCGGGTCCCCGGCGGCGGCAGGTCGCCTCAGAGGAGTCATTCGGCAGGGTACGACAGCTGCGGACACTACTGGGACCGCCCAGACAGTCACTCGTCAAAGAGCAACGAACCACCGCCAGTTTGGAGATGTGAATAGTAAGAACCAAATCATGCCCTACATTCCGAGCAACAATCTCGGCGTCGCACAGAACAAAAAAGTTCCTGAGCTTTTGAAAATGATGTCTTCATAACCCAGATACATCGTTAGCTTAGTTGTAAGCTAGATAATCTCCAGATTCTCCAGATTCAATCTCACCCATACAGGATGCATCATTTACGACGGTAACGTTTTACTTTGTACGCATCTTCCGTGAATTTTTGTCAATAACCATTCGCATTTTCAGTGTGATCAAAGTAGCCCACAGACAGCACGCCGCTTCCCATAGTGCGCAACGTCATGCGTCGCGCATGTTGCGATGGGCGAAAACACTCCAGAGGTAGGCAGTGATATATCGGCTTCAAGTTCCCGACAGCGCCGACGAGAATATCTCAGTCAGCACGCGCCAGGAACAACGAAAAATCCCTGCCTGGTGAGGCTGTTACCAGGACAAGAAGCCTAACCAACTCTCTACCTAAATTTGAAATGCCTGCATTTTGGGTGGTCCCTAGGCCGCAACGGGGGCCGGTAACCCCGGTCATACCATAACTGACTCATTTTCAGCATCACTTGAGCGGACTGAATGGAAAGAAACGACCTCAGACCTTTCTGATGCAGAACCCCGAACGGCCACTAAACCGTTAGGGCGGCTGCCGGAGACAGCAAAAATCCGCCAGCGTCAGCAAATGTTTCCCGCGGCGAAATGGGACCCAACAGGCTCAGTCGTCGGACTGGCGCCGATCTGCTGCCTGCCTGACGCGCGCGGCCTCCGCCGCCGGCCGGCCGCCTCAGCCGAGACCGGTGATCTTGGAAAGCATGCGCTGCTTCTTGGCGAAGCTGTCGCGCTGCTCGGCCTCCATGACGAGCCGGGCCAGCTCGGCAGGGCTGTAGCCCAGCACGGCGCGCAGGTCGCAGATGAACTTGTACACGAACCGCTTACCGGGCACCTGTTGCCGCGACGGACCAGGCGGCGTTAGTTGGCGGACCGGAGGTGGGGCGCGGGGGGGGACAGGACCATCGGCAGTGATCTGAGATATGACTGGACCACAGGACTGAGCGGCAGATGCGCTAGATATCTGATGCTACTGACAATGCAAGAGTTAGTGTGATACTGACGTATTACATGAAACTCTAATTGAGCAAAAAATCAAATGAAATGAAATGAAATAAAAAAATTTAAAAAAATCACACACACTGCACTCGTACATAACCGCAAAACTGCCGATTTTTGGTGCGGATAAAACAATCTGAAAACGGGTACGCGTTTTTTCCATAAACACAACCGGGATCCGGCGCGACAATCGGCTCCGCAGAGCCCGTCCGTCCCAGTGTCCGGCACCTTCTGCAGCATGTCGCTGTCGTAGTAGTAGCGGAGTGCGCGGCTCAGCTTCTCGTAGTTCATGTTTGGTTTGTTCTTGCGCTGGCCCCAGAGGAAGGCCACCATCTCCGGGTCGCTGAACTTGAACTCGCCGTCGGTGCCCACCCAATGGATAATCTCGCGTCGCGTCTTGTCCGTCAGCAGCTCCAACAGGAACTGCCACAGCTGGATGTGACCCGCCGACGTACCTGACGCGGAGGGGGAGGGTAAGGCTTCTGCCTGTCACTGGCAAACGTACACAATTTCAAACGGAAAATAACGAGCATTTTCTGGCCGACTAATGGCACACTTTTCGATGCTGCTACCCACAGCAACAAATTCACCAAGTGACAACATTACAGCACTAGTCACTACTGAAAACCAATCCTTAAAAGCAGCAGCATAAAATGACAGGCTAAAACTACAGTAATATATCTGCATCCCCACCCCTTCTCTGCGTGAATTTACACTCTACAATTCCCAAGAACTAAATTTTTGAGCAATGGAAGCACACATGCTGGCGTAAAGGGATCACAGAAGAGCTCCTGGACGTCACAAAGGATCACTTAGCGACGGTATTCCAGCGCACGGCACTAATCATCACCGAACAATGCCGGCAAAGATTGCTACGATTTACGCCGGCAGATAACATCACATTAAATACAAAGACACCAGTTCAGCACATCTTAACACGTTTAAAATGGCTGTCCTCTGAAGTCAGAAAACGAGTTAGATTCGCCCCTAATTCGAGGAAAACAAGAGATCCTTTGTCACACTGAGTGGCAGAACAGACAAACGTGAAATGCGTTCGCAATGACAGATATTAGGATAAAAAGGTCGGAATTTGAGAGGAAAACCTACGATACATCATGAAAATATCGTCGCACGTGAACACGCAGTTTCAGGAACAACGTCGGCGACGTCTCAGGTCAGGCAATTACTGACTGTTTGCGAAGTCCGGGCCTTCCAGATTAAACTTGGCCTTAACTTTCTTGGGTTTCACATTTGTGACAATCTCCTCCCTCTGCACAATCGCTGCAAGAGCAGGGGGTGTAAGGATCAGAAATCAAAGAAAAAGAAAACGAGTGAACGAAGAGGATATAAGTATATCCAACAAAACAAAGACGATCGTTCCGGGAACAACATACACCATGGCCATCTACACACAACGAACTCGTTCTATGCCAGCCTTGGCCATAGGAACTACTGCAATACAATTTTGCCAGCCTTGGCAACAGGAAGTACCAACTGTAATGCAATCACGAAAAAGCACGTTCTTTCAACTGGTCATGATGCTGACATACTTACCGACAAATTTACACTTTCTGAGAAGCTCCAGATGCGTCCAGAAGAGATCGTTCGGGTCAGTCGGCACAAGCTCAGAGAAGCGGGTCTTCTCAATACCACACAGGTCCACACCTGTCAAGCACACGTCGGTGAAGCTTTCGGCGCAGAAACCCTAGAAACGGCGTGTGCAATTTCTCCAGAAAATTTCTCCACCACATCGGGTCCGTGCCCATGGTCTCGACTAACCTCCATTATGCCCAGTGGAGCCTCTACTAACCTCCATGGCTGAGCAAACCCAACAATGGCTGGCGAACTGGTTTAGGCCGGAGGAGCACGAACGTGGCGCACCAAATACAAAGCAAATGAAACTGCCGACGGAAAGACGCCTGCACACGTTGACAGGTGCACGAATGCCACATCAAGCTCATAACTGACGTTTAGTCCTTTTGCATGCTTGTTTTGTGCTTTATGAACATTTAAGATGATCTTCTTCACTTATGTATTACTCATTTTACATTCATTGGGGATGAATGACACCCAGTAAAAAATGGGGTACATGACCACCACCCACAATGTAATATGGCTTTGCTGTCGTTTATTGGTGTTTTCGGGCGCGCCGACTACTGAGGTCATTCTGCGCCCATAACGAGCTTTGGTCATTTTGGGCCCATAAAACAGCTTTGTGTAATCACAATGTAACAGCGAATTACCACATAAAAGAAAACTTAAACATGGCAACATGTGTCCAGGGGTACCCAAGATATTCAACAACAGCCACGCCACGTTCGTCCAACCTACGCTTTCACGCCAGTGCTCTGAAAGCTTCCCCGCTCCTTTCCGTGGGGCAGTGTGCACTAACCTACAATGAACTCAGCAAAGCCACGGAAACAGGACCATATTCTTCCCCACGACCTTGCCTCAGAGTCTCACATCGAGGCTGACAGGATGCTACAGGCTAACCAAACCAACATTAAAGTAACCAGCAAAAACCATAAAAGCCATATAACGCACACAGTAGTTCTCTAACATACGCCAGACGTCTGGCAGAGGTCGTTATAGGACAGCGCGAGTCGGATACCTGCCGGCAGACTGCCACTGCTGGAGGACAACGCTCCCTTCTAGGCCTGGTGCGAACACTCCTCTACTAGGGCTGGTGCGCGGGCGGAGATCCTCTAGTTCGGCTCGTGCAATGGGGGAAGACTCCTCTTCAGGCCGGTTCACAGGGGGATTTCCCTCTAGGGCTGGTGCGCGGGGCGGTGGCCGTCGGGTCTGGCCGTCGCCGTCGCTACCGCTCTCACCAGTCATGCCGGCGAACTCCTGCCTCCGGATGGTGGCCAGCGGGAACTGCTCCAGCGCCCAGCCCAGCCAGTGGCCCACGTGGCTCTCGTCCCAGGCCATCGGGTCTGCGGTGGACGAGCACAGGTGATGCGAACGACAACCGGCAGCGGCGTCACCGATGGAAACGCGTCTGCCTGCTCAAGATGATCGCAAATGACACAAGACAGAACCCACAGATGGCACGGATGACTCTATGTTAAAGTTAACCGTCTGTAAACGAAGATTTGTAACGCCAGTCTGATCAAAACGCTTCGCCGGGGAAAAGAGACAACGCATCCACAGCCGGCAAAAACGCCGGAACCTCGCCGACCGCGACCCGCCCGTCCGCCACCGACCTGTCGGTATGCTGTACGTCGCCTGGAGCTCCTTGAACTTGGGCGAGAGCGCCCAGCGCGTCACCTGGCGCGTCTCCTGCTTGGGTGGCGGTTTGGGCGCGCCGGTCGACCGCCGGGATTTGGACAGGAGCGGCTGCACCCTCTTGGCGGGCGGCGCCGGCGGCAGGACGGCGTCTGCGGGGCGCAGGCCGGAGTCAGACGGTCGGCGCCGGACGGCGGCCCGGGAACGGGACGACCGGGTCCCGCAGGCGACTCAGATCGACCGTCACGGGATAAGGCCGGGACGGGCACCGTCGGGCGGACGCCGTCGTGACGGGCGTGACGGCGAGCAGAGACGGCATAAGAAGCGGCATCAGCCACCCGCTCGGTAAACTTACAATCGAATTCGACGGTCCTTTGCTAGTCCACACAGCGTGCTGACTACATGGCAAGTTGCAGCTGGGAACCAGGTCCAAGAAAGTCTCCTAACAGCTAATCTGAGATATTTCGCGTCAAAGTGAGAAATGCCACTGGCAAATCGCCACGACTCAGAATATATTGGTCAACTGGGACGTCAAAGCGCCCTCGTTCAATATTTAGTCACTGTGTTAACACTAGTCCCCGCCAAATCAGGAACTGAACGTCCACGAAATGGCACAATGAACGGAAAATGTTCAGCGACACAGACAAACCAAAGCCATCTAAACTACTCCTCGCCCACATCACACCCACCTAGAAATCAGTAATCCACCAGCGAAAAACATAACCACCCCACCAAGCCAGAAAGAGCGCAGTTGCCACAAAAAACCCAGCATATTTCCGGCACGCGAGGTTCAAAAGCCGACCGACGGTAGTTCCCCGCACATCGGCCACCGTCCGCTACTGACCTCTGGTGCCCAGCACGTCGCCAGCGCCGGCGTCCTCCTCCTCCTCCTCGTCGTCGTCCTCCTCGGGCGGCTCGCGGACCTCGTCGTCGCCGTCGTCGGGCGGCGAGAGGCGGCGCTTGTGGCCGCGGGCCGGCCGCTGGTCCGGGCCGCGTCGCTGCCGCTCCATGTACTCCTCGCTCGGCTTAAGCACGTCAATGATGTTGATCATGCGTCGGCCGCGCGCGATCGACAGCTCCACGTTCACCTGCACCACGCCCTCGCCCTCGATGCACTGCTCGGCCAGCGTGTGCTCCGGCTCCAGCTGGCGACAGACACCCCACCGTGACGTCATGAAACGCCGCTAACGTCCCAATGAGCTATACACTGCTCAGCTGGCGTGTGCTGCGGTCGCACCTGGCGACAAACGTCACCGTGACGTCACACAACACAGCTGACGTCGCCGCACGCCATACACTGTATGGCTAGCGTCTGTTCCAGCCGGTGCTACTGATGCCAACGTAACATCACAGACATGACAAAGCACGCTCTACCAGCGCGTGCTCCGATTCCAGTTGCAGCGCGCGCGCTGCTTGACACCATAAACCGCCGTTGGCGTGAAAACCATCGATGCAGAGATACCACCGTTACCTTGAGGTTTGGCTCGGGGTAGTGTTGTCACCAACATGCTACAAAAAAATCGCCTCACGCTTTCTTCTCGTCTTTTTTTCCAGTTGGGCGGCTGTTTCTCGGCGGCCGCGCCTGTCCATTGACCCAGCTCACCTGCTGCACGCCCTGCAGCCAGAAACTCGTAGCCCGACAACTCCATGCCCATTCTCTGCTCCAGGAGGCCGCGCAGGGCGGTCAGCGGCTCCTGGAGGCCGATGTGCTCCGTCAGCTGCATGGTGCCCTCGCCCTCGCTCGACTGCCTGCAGGGGAAGGAACGGTCAGCGACAGCTCTGCACATGCAAATACACAGGGCGGTAGCAAGGCGTACCCCAGAACAATCACCTCGGCCCGCAGTCAGCTGGTCCGACGCCACGAACAATATCATCCCACATCCACATCCGAACACAACACACTGGTGACGGGTCAGAAGCCGCGAGACCAGATCCGGTCGGTGCGGCCCGCGACCCAGACACTGCCCAGCCTTACTGTGAACAGGGGAAGGGGGAGGGCGCTGACAACCTTCCGTCGGCAAAACTACTCACACGCCCTCCACTCGACGGTTCACGCCTCCAGTAGCTGCTGCGGCATCCCGAGGGGGAAGGGGGGGGGGGGCAGAGTCGCACGGGCGCGACGCCTGCGCTCACCTGCGCCTCTCGCCGGCGTCCATCACCATGTCCTCGTCCCGCAGCGGCTCGTCGGCGCCGTAGGTGATGACGCTGGGCGGCGAGTAGTCGGCGTCCACGTCCGAGCCGTCCAGCTCGTCCACGCTGTCCACCTCGTCATCGTTGGAGAGGTCGGCCGACGAGCCGTACTCGTCGTCGCTCAGCTCAGAACTGTCAGACATCTGGCGAGGGGGGGGGAGTGAGAGAGGCCACCACGCACTTCACGACAGTAAAGTGAGCATGAGGCTAACACAGCGTCGAGGTTTGGCAATGCCATGTGGAAATCAACACTGTTGTCCTCACAGAAATCAGTAACTAAAATACAAGGCAGCAAGTTTTTAGGGTTGATGTGGTGCCAGGATACAGTAAACATGCCAGTAAACATTAATGCTGTTTTTTGGGGTTCACCCAATCACTGTCTCCCAATAGTTCACCCAGTCATTGTCTCCCATGAATGCATGTCAATGAGGAAAAATGACAAAGTAAGCAAGGAATGTTTGGGCTACAAACAAAAATAAGAACTTCCACATCCAAAGCACAGAACAATTTTGAGAAAATACATGTCCCAACCAAAACTGTCATGCATACACAAAAAACAGAGAATGTTACAATGACTATCTCCCAAGCAAAATCCAAAAATTACCCATCTACCTTATAAAACAAATTATAATATGAAGAAGACACCAATGTGAAAGCCAATATATAACAACTATTGATAAAAGCATAATAACAACATTCAAAAATGAAGAAACAAATTAGAACCACAAAGTCAATGAGGAACTGATTATCCCTAATGCATTGGCTTTAGCCCCAATGCACTGCCTTCTTCAGGGAGCATGCATTCAAATACAAAAGATACAAACAGATGACTTTAAAATTCAGTTCATTCCACATTATGTGGGCCCCCAAATAATCCCAACAGCTTAAACCTATGAAAGGAGACATCTGCCCATAAAAAGCAGCCAACATTAGAAATCTGCTCATACTGGGGGTGTCAATCCACAAAATTTGAAGGTTTCATGGTATTTACATGTGCTTATAATAGCACCTGCCATTGCAGCCATGGCTAGTGGATAAGACACCGTACTAACATATCAAATGAGTGGCAAGCCACAGGAATTGAGGAAAGTTCCATGAATGGAGCTGGCAACTTACCAATAATGGCATCAGCCAGTGATAACAGTAATGCTGTGGAGTTCCATACTTTACTAAAATCATCTAGCACCAATGTAACATGATACTTGCAAGTCTGGGCAGAATTACCACATATCTTGAATGATCTGGGTAGAAGGAAAGATCTTAATACCAACTTTCTTTGGTTGCTGCCCTAAGTCCCAAGCCATGCTCAATTTAAGACAATAACTGAAACTGTAAAATTAAGAAAATGCAGTCTAACTGATTAGTAAGCAAAAATGCTCTAATTCAATCTGGTGGGTCTGTGACTTTGAGTACGAGCAAATAAACATCTGAGCATAGCAAATCAGGTTTCTTAATCCAGCAAAACATAGAAAATGGTGCAGAATACTGTGCAGTAACTCACACAACAAAAAGAAACCTTTCAGAGACACCAGTATTCTCTATGGCTTCATTAGAGTGGGAAATGAAACATCTGCATGGCCATATGGTTGGAAATAATGTGGCAAACTACAAAATGATGCCTGCTCACATGGTGCACAATTTGTTCACATTCCAGGAATAACAAATGTATCCATTATAGGAAAAACAATCTCTCAGTGTAAATGATAATTACTATCACAACTAGTACAGCCATATTTATACATGCTGGCAGAGGAAACATGTCAACCACAACAATCAGACCAATTCCAACACTGGGGATGATGCAGTGCTTTAACATGAGCCAACAGCAGCCAGTATGAGGCATGAGGGGATAGCAAAGTGACAAAATGCTTTGATTCAGTTTCCACTGATATCAGTCTCATGTATCAAACACAATCACAAGGATTTGTCATGCACTGCCAATTTGCTAATGGAAGTCATCATATTTTTTGGCAAATTGTGCAATGTTCCATCACCTCTTGATTTACATCCATTATAATCAAGAGTACAACTTTATGAAATGGACTGGAATACCTGCTCATGTATTACCTTGAACACTCCAAATCAACGTACGTGCCCACTCCCGCAGGTTCCCATACCAAAGCTGCAAATCTTTAGGGGTGCCTGATTAACCATGACGGTCCCAAAGCACCCTTCAAAGAAGAGGGAAGTATGCCCAACATTAATGATGTGAACCTGTCAATGTTTAAGACATCTCTTTGGCTTCTGAGACCTTTCACTCATGATAATGATGCCATCGTAACATGTCTTGGCTTTTTCGTGATATACAACCAACCAGCTGCACGACAGTTGGATCCCTTCATTCTCCGGTGTCTCAGTATATCACTCCAATTAAATCATGCCTGTAAAGTGTTCAAAAATGAAAACTCCGAAAGTATCCTTACCTTACCAGGAATGGCGCGACGGCACATGCGAATGTCACTAACGACAGAGAGCATGTGGTGGCTCAAGGCTGCCTACCGTATCTGATGAGGAATGAAATGTATTTTTATGACGTCAGAGATCAGGTAACGTTTAGAGGCCCAATATTCTTCGGTTGGTTATTTCGGCTAAGGGACGCACCGACTACAGGGTCATCCTGCGCCCAGCCCAATATTCTTCCTTCTAGACGATGTTATAATGGTCTAATATAGCTCGTAACAAGCATAAGCACTTTTCCTGTCTTGTTTCATGTTCCTGATGGTTTTTAGGCAAACAGATATCTTTAAACACCTGCGGTGTGTAGGGCTCTTCTTCAGAAAGTCTTCAAATACTGAAGACAAAATGTTAAAAGCCTTAGAAAAGGATGCCAGTTTTGTTGTATTTTGCCTTTAGCGTCAGAACCGTCTCGCATTGAAAGGCGAAGAGGCGAAAGCGACGCAAACCTCCCTGCCTCTGCTTGGGACAGACAATCGTCTGTGGGAGAGGCAGGGAGGTTTGCCCTGGCGCCCGCTTGAGCCCAGGAGGTTGTGTGTCTCAACTCACATCTGCTTGGGCCAAGGCGGCCAGACTACTGACCCTACTGACTGACATCCGACGAGACACAAGACTCGACTCAAGACACGGACGCTTGAGCCCAAGAGCTTGTGTGCCCTAACTCACAGTAAACAGACAAACAAAGGTGGCCAAGGCCATGATTTACGAACACTGTTTAGGCTTGGCCCACGTAGTCGACTCTAAAGTAAGGGATGTAAGTATGTAATGACAGTGTTAGTCACGTAAGTAATACAAGGCCCCAGATGACTGGCCCCTTAATGGGACACAAGACTGGATGCCTGAGCACCAGAAACCTAAGGTGTTCAGGGATGTCTCATCTTGAGCTGAATGGATAGAGACAGCAGTTCATAAATCTCAAGGCTGCCAGTTTAAATTCTAACCATGCCAGCAACAGTGCCCTTACTGGTGATATGAGCATTGTGAATTTGATACCAAATGTGTTAGTCTAAGTGGCAGTCACACTAATTCAAACCATGTGTTAGTTGTGAGTTGGACTACAGTTGTGACTATGCTCTCTTTGACCACTGTAAACACATGCATTTGGCGGATATTTTATTTGTTTGCATACAGTTCTTGTTGCAAACATGACAAGGTTGTTGTGTTTTTTCTAGAGGTATTTTCATTGTGGCTGTTGAGCCACCAAAAATGGGCATGTTTTGCAAATTTATCTCCTAAATCATCTGCCATCTGTTCTGGTTTTTCTCTGCTCTTTTTGTTTGAAAATTGTTCTGCTTTTATTATTATTGTTATGTCTGGCCCAAGCAAAGGCAAGGAGGTCTGCGTCGCTTTCGCCTCTCTCGCCTTTCAATGCAAGATGGTTCTGATGCCAAAGGATAAAATTGTTATGCTGTTATGCCAGCCAGTAAATAATCTTTGTCATGCTTTCAGCTTTTGGTATGGATCTTGGCTCAGAAGACAAAATGGAATGCTTGGATGGAGTGAGGAAATTGATAGAAATGAAAGATGTTGATATAAAGTCAGAACTTTTGAAAGGTCATGAACTTCTAGGTAAAGTGCAAGACATGACAGACCAAATGGATCATCTAAACACAGCCATCACATCAGAAGTAAGTTTTCTTTATTAACAGTTGAGATCCTGTAACTCATAAGCCTGGTTGTTGTCATCTTTAACCTGATGGAATGATAGATATACTAATAGGTAATATGCAAGCATCATCTAATGCAAAAGTCAGGTGATGTTGTCCACCCTTTCAGATTCGACCATCATTGGCAGACTCCACGGAACAGCTTGAGCATCTGACAGATGAACTGGGAGAGACAAACCAACTGCTTCATCTGGTAGAAAAGCTCCTGCAGTGTGGTGAGCAGCTGGCTAAGGTCCAGCAGCTGCAGGAAGCTGGCCAGCTAGGCACTGCAGCAGAACTGATCTCACAGCTCAGACAGAATGCACAAGACATTGCTGATGACACCAATAATGAGGTGGGAAGGTCTTTGAATCTGCACATTTGGAACCCATATAGAACATCAGGGAGTTGCTGACTTGTTATCTTTGTCATGATCAGCACCAGAAACTATATTTCTTGAAAGTCCTGAATTTGCACATTTGAAATGCCTACATAATGCTGAGGAGCTTTCTGTTTGTTATATTTGTCATGGTCAGCACCACCACAAACTTCATTTCTTAGAGTCCTCCCCTGAACCACAATAGAGCATTCTGTGTACTATCACCATCTGTGACAGTGGCTACCTGTGCTGTCTGCAGCTGGCCCTGGTCTCGGCGCTGTGTCAGCGCGCCCTGGTGCAGGAGGAGGCGGTGCTGCATGCGCTGGTCGTGCGCTGGCGGGCGGCGCTGGCCTGGAATGCGGCCGGAGTGCTGACGGTGCGGCCGGCCGGGCTGGCCGACACAGCAGCCGGCCTGCGCCAGCTGGGCCACCTGCAGCGCCACCTGCGTCGGCTGGCCGACGACATGCAGGCGCGGCTGACGGCGCCGCTGCTGGACGGCGGCCGCGCCACCGTCGCCCGGGACGAGGACGCGGTCACACTGAGCGTCGCCGCGGCGGACGCGGCGCCGGACGGGAGGGAGCGGACACAGCCGGACCCTGAGGAGGACTCTGTGTCGGACGGGAGGGAGCGGACACAGCTGGACCCTGAGGAGGACTCTGCGTCGGACGGGAGGGAGCGGACACAGCCGGACCCTGAGGAGGACTCTGTGTCGGACGGGAGGGAGCGGACACAGCCGGACCCTGAGGAGGACTCTGTGTCGGACGGGAGGGAGCGGACACAGCTGGACCCTGAGGAGGACTCTGCGTCGGACGGGAAGGAGCGGACACAGCCGGACCCTGAGGAGGACTCAGTGTCAGGCAGCAGGGGGCGGCCGCAGACGGACGGGAGCTCGGAGCCGGCGCCGGACGTGGAGCGGGTGTACGCCGGCCTGCAGGCGCTGCTGACCGCGCTGCACGACGCGGCGCTGCCCGGCGCGCTGATGGCCGAGTTCGGCGCCCTGGCGGCGCCGGCGCTGGCCGAGAGCCTGGTGCGCGGCCCGCTGGCGCGCGCCATACCGGCCAGCCTGGAGAGTCGGCCGCGGTTCGACCGCGTCATCGAGAGCACGCGCCAGTTCAGCGCCGCCCTGGCCCGGCTTGGTGAGGTGCCGGCCAAACGGCCGCCGCAGTCGTGTTTCGGAGTGTTTGTGACGAGGAATGGAGGTTGGTGTTAAAGAAAGTCGACTGTTTTGCCCGCTAGATTAATTTGTTTCTGACATTTCTACCTGAAGCTCATCCTCGAAGCCGGCAGGAGGGTCTCATTGGACACAAGCTTTGATGTTTTGCGCGATGACATTCCCCTTGATGTATGCCAACAACTTAATCAATTGAAACGCCACAGAGTTTTTGATCAGGATATGGAAATCGGATTTCCTTTACACGATACGTCTCTGGCGACCTTTCAGGCTTCCAGGTGACGAGCGTAATTGATACTATGACAGGCATGAATATTTACATGTCGTCAGACGTAAATAGGAACCTTACGCTCTGTGCTCCGTCCCGGTTGTGTCGCTGTTCGCTGGCCGGCCGCCTGACGCGGCCGCTCCGCCGGCAGGGTTCTGGGAGCGGGCCGACACGCTGCTCGAGTACGTCGCCGACGTCGACCGGCTGATGGTGGACCGGCTGTGCGCCGACCGGCTGGAGGCGGCCCGCCGCCTCGTGGCCGCCGACCTGCACGACACGGTGCGGCTGGGTCACCGGCCGCCGCCGCCGACGACGACAACGTCGACGGGAGGCGACGGCGAGGACGACGGCGACGGCGAGACGGACGGCCAGCTGCCTCACAGCCTGTTTCGACTGCCGCGCTGCCGAGTCAGGTACGGATTGTACCTAGTGTACTGTACCGCTGCTGAGTCAGGTACGAAGGTCTGACTGGTGTACTGTACCGCTGCCGGGTCAGGTACGGGATGTACCTGGTGTACTGTACCGCTGCCGGTCAGGTACGAAGGTCTGACTGGTGTACTGTACCGCTGCCAAGTCAGGTACGAAGGTCCCACTGGTGTACTGTACCGCTGCCAAGTCAAGTACGGGGTGTACCTGGTGTACTGTACCGCTGCCGAGTCAGGTACGAAGTTCTGACTGGTGTACTGCACCGCTGCCGGTTAAGGTAAGGATGGTCTCGCTGGTGTATCGTGTTGCTGCCGGTTCACGTGCGGAGGCTGCGGTCTGTTGTAATGATCGGACCATGGGGATCGTGTGTGGTCGGGAGGGGCAGCGCAAGGGGAATCGTATGGTCAGTGGGGACTGTGAGCACCAGATATAGCTTCAAGTGGTCATTCTCCATATATGGCGCTCATGTACGCGGTGCGCCGTCTCCTCTCATCTTTGCCTCGCAGTGAACACATTGCGAAGTTCTGAGTTTTTTAATCATTAGTTGTGCACATATTTTGTCTTGTGCATTGAATGCAAAAACAAACCTATGCATTGTATAGAGACCTGGTTGTCCAATATCCACCACCTTGCAAACGCACCTGATTACCATTTTTGTCAGAATGTGGGCATTTGCCAGTTGCGAAGTTCAGTTTTCCCGAGATGTGGCTAGTTTGTTCGACATCGTATTTCAGCCGGATCGTGCTGCGTTTCGTCCTGTCGTCCCAGTGTTTCGGCGCCAGGGCTGACCGTATCGGCCTGCCGGACCGCCGTTTCAGTCGTTCGGCTGTGGTTTCAGCCGGTCGGCGGTGGCGTTCGCCGACCTGGTGGAGTCCACGGCCTGCGAGGCGGCCGCCTGCCCGGAGCTGCTGTCGGCCCGGCTGCACTACACGGCGCGCAACATGCTGGAGCTGTACTGCGCCCTGCTGCCGACCCTGCACCGGCGACAGCTGGAGCAGCTGCCGCAGCAAGCCGCCATCGCGCACAACAACATGCAGTACCTGGCGCACCGGCTCAACACGCTCGGAGTGTGCCGAAGGTACCGATTACGCTGGTCTGGTCAGGCGGAGGAACTGACCACTCCCGGGGGTTACATATGAGGTGCTGACGACGCGAGGCTTATGTGCAGAAATTGATCACGTCTTATCACGAGGCTGACTCGCAGGGACTCGGGACAGAGACCGATTGCGCCGGGGGTTTGGGACAAAAACTGATCTCTCTGGAAGCGCGGAAGATGTTGTGACCACGCTCAAAATGCAGTGCAGCTGACTGGGCATTGCGTCTTCAGCTGCCTGGCGGACACGTTCCTGGACATGGTGCCCGAGCTGCGGCAGGTGGGCTCCGACGTCTTCCTGGCCGCGCTGACGCGCATGAAGGACCAGCTGCTGGAGATCCTGGCGGAGGCGGGTGAGGAGCGAGCGAGAGCGGCAGCGCCGAACAGTGCCGTCCCAGTCCGTGTGCCGACCTGTTGTTCAGTTGGATGCAGCTTGTATTGACTTCAGAAAGATGTTTACTAAGTGGACATTTTCTAGCAAGGCATGATGGGCGGACTTTCGCTGGCCGCTGCGAGTGCCGTCACGCCATAGCAATTGGTAACTGGGCGCACCGGCTTCTTTGTCATGCGGCGCCCACGTCCGAGTGACGGCCCGTCTTTCCGAGCCCTGATCTGCCATCGCTCGGCCGCACTGGTCGCTGTCGCCGCGCAGTCGCCTGACCCGGCGTGTCGTGACACGACCCGGCCCCACCCGCTGATCAGATCAGTTCCGACCTGACCTGACCAGACCCGACGTCATGGTCGGAGCTGGCCTGACGTGACCTGACCCGACCTGTCCGAGCCGTGCTGACTTGGCTTCTGACCTCACCCGGCCCGGCCTGATCTGATCTGATCTGATCTGATCTGATCTGACCTGGCCTGACCTGACCTGATCTGACCTGACCTGACCGGCCGCAGGTCTGGAGCAGCTGGACACGCAGCAGGACGTGGACGGGCCGGCCGGCGCCGCGCTGCGCCAGTGTCTGCACCAGCTGCGCCACGTCTGCCGGCTGTGGCGGCCCGTGCTGCCGACCGGCGTGCAGGCGCGCGCCGCCGGCCTGCTGCTGGCCGTGGTCAGCGGCGCGCTGACCGACCGGGTGCTGGCCCAGCAGGACATCTCGGCCAGCGCGGCCGCCCAGCTCAGCTGCGCCGCCCGCTGTCTGGTGGACGAGGCGCCCGCCCTCTTCAGGGTCAGACTGGCGACCGTTCGGGGGCAGGCAGAGTCTGAGCAGGGTCAGATGGGGCCTGTGGAGCGTCAGACGGGGCCTGTGGAGAGTCAGAGGGCGCCTGAGAAGGCCCATACTTGGGCTGCGGTCCGGGCTATATCATTTGTCCGCTTGGTTGTTTTCTTCGAAACAGGTTCGACTGTTGATATAGTTGCAGTTCCTTTTTGGTAATATTTTTGCAGCATTGGTTTTCAAATGTGTAATTAGTGTTTTTTCTTTTTTTGCACCTCGGAATTATCATCATTAACCTTTCGAACAGTCTACTTCGTTTAGATCAGGAATATTACTCTGTTAGTTTCGTATATAAAAATCACCCACCAGAACTTATATATATATATATATATATATATATATATATATATATATATATACGAAACTAACAGAGTAATATATATATATATGTGTGTATGTATATATGTATATATATGCATATATGTATAAATGGCGATATAAATGTATATTCACAATGTCTAGTCGTCGAGTTCTGCTTACTGTCGTCATTGTCCGGTGTTGGTGCTCGTGTTCTGTACGTGACTCCGGGCCGTCCGGCAGCCGGAGGAGGGTGATGAAGGAGGAAGAGGAGGGCGGCGGCCGCCCGGCCGTCTCAGAAGCCGAGGCCCGGGCGCTGCTGGACCGGCATACGGCCGGCTGGAGCCGGTTCAGGGAGCTGCTGCTCGTGCTGGAGGAGAACCTGCGCGGTGAGCGGGGCGGAGCCGGCCCAGGCCCTCTGACCGGCACGGCCTGTACAGAACGTGTCCTCCGCCTCATTTGGACGGGGGAGGAGAGGGTCGTGCCGCCCGGACCGGAGCTCGCATGGTGGCGTTGATTACCGATGTGTCCTGTAGGTATCGTGGACTGGTAGTCGGACGGTGGCATTGTCTTCGTGTCCATGCTGCAGGTATCCTGGACCGGTGGTCGGACGGCATCGTTAATTGCCGGTATGTCCGTCCCGCAGGTGTCTTTGACCGGTGGTCGGACGGCGTCATTAATTACGGGCACGTCCGTCCCGCAGGTATCCTGGACCGGTGGTCGGACGGTAAGGGCCCGCTGGCGCAGCACTTTTCGACCGAGGAGGCGCGCCATCTGGTGCGCGCCCTCTTCCAGAACAACGAGCGCCGGGCGGCGGCGCTTGCCAAGATCAAGTGAGATCGGCCCGCTCCGGCTGCGCTGAACAGAGCGTGGGAGGCCCGCTGGCCGGCCGGCGGCGGGAGGGGGCGCGGGGACCGGCTCTTGGCTGTGCTCATTGCCGTTACTGACGTGGCCCTGTAAAGGCGGATTGACGCGCGCGACCGCTGTAACCGCGAAAGTGGTTTTGTTGTAATGTGACAGTGCTTAAGTACTGTTCCGGGTATCCTTTTAATTAATTCGTCCCAGCATTGTGAAGGAAACAGCGGCCTCCAGACAAGAGGAGCAACTTGGTTCAGCATATCAAAGGAAACTGTCTGTCTGGGACATTGGATGTGTGACCGACATGTGGCCATTCCGTTGTCCTCAGCTGGGGGTTTATGCATGTCGTACGCAGCTGTCTGGTTATAACGTGCCTTTCGATGGTGATTTCGCATTGCGGCATGTTTCGATGACGTACTGTCGGAAGTACGTGCTGTCTGTTAGCTGGTGATGATACTGACATGGTGGTTTGTTTTCCATAAATACATATTTACGAATACCGAGCACATTTATTGATGTCGCAAACGAAAGAAAATTAATAATTCATCGTTAAATCGTTCCATATTTATCAATTTATGCATGCCACAGTTCATGTTACTTGGCGATGCACACAACGACATCATCATGACCTTAGACGATTCCAGTTGTTTTTAATTTGCCATCTTTCAAATGCCGTCGACGATGTGAAAAAACAAAAACGACGCATCCGGGAACAACTGAAGTCGGTTTCCGATCGAACCCATCGAAACATTACCCTTCGTCAATAACCCGCGCAGCCGACGGCCACCAGATACGCAGTATCCGCATGCCCCAAAACAAACATTTCGTGTAACATCTATTATTCATACAGATTCAAGCAGCATGTACTTGGTCTTCTTGAGTACTGCTTTGATTCGCGGTTGGTAAAAAACCTGTCGTGCGACCACGTACATACATAACAGTACCAAAATATAAACTCCCACGAATCTGGAGCATTGTCACACTCAAAATATCACCCATTGTAAAAGCATTTCCCATGATCCACAAGACGACATTTGGCAAAGTATGTTGATGGGTTCCACGTATCTTCCTGAGGTAACTGTGTGTCCGGATTTGTTGTGGCACTTGCGGGTGCGTAACCGATGGATATTCCCAGGAGCGATGGAACCTCTGGAAATGGGGGCGGGGGGGGGGGCAAACGCGATTTTCACCTCGCTTCTTTCCATGCAACGCCATAGGGTTAATGTCAAATGTTGTCCAAAGCTGGGGGGCAGTTGCCCCCCGCCCTCTGGTTCCAACGCCCCGGGATATTTGCCTTTAATATCTCGCGGTAACACGCAGATTGCACATTTGGCTTCCCCCACGATGATAACCAATCAACCTAGCAGATTTTCGCATACAGCTGACTACGAACACGTTGTCTGGAAGACGGATAAGCTGTAGAAACACCTGAATTGGGACCGACAGAGTACTGCTTAGCACCGACAACATGGCATCATAATCAAAGTATGGAATCTGGACGACCATTAGCACTCGCGCTGATGGCAATTTTTCTTTAAAATTTAAAAAGACGTCTCTCTAAAATCCAGACTGTAAGGCTAAAGAAGGCACTCTGAGGAAGCCCTCGTCCCAGACGAGAAGCCCTCCCGACCGCCGGCGCCTACCTCAGCTGCCCGAGCTCGCGCAGCACGGGCAGGCTGGCGGCGCGCACCTCGGCCGCGTCGAAGCGCGGCGAGAAGCGGCGCAGGTCGTCCAGGCGGCGGCAGTCGGCGGCGCAGACGCGCGCGATCAGCGGCCAGTTCATCTGCGCCACCCGGCCGCCGGTGAGCGTGCGCAGGAAGGCCCAGTAGGAGCGCCGGATCTGGTGCGGCTCGAGCACGGCGGCGCTCAGCACGGCGCCCGTGCTGAGCGCGTACAGCAGCGGCACGGCGCCGGGCGCGCGCGGCAGCAGGCCGGCCGCCGCGCCGTGGCAGTACCACGCCTCCACCGCCTTCCAGAACAGGTACAGCGTCAGCGACGAGCTGTTGTAGAAGCGGAGGCCTGCGGCGGCCAGCAGGCCGGCCGGCACTGCGTGCCAGGCGGCGTCGCGGCCGCGCAGCCGGCGCAGCAGGCAGCTGGCCAGCCGGAACAGGCCCGACACGGAGCCCAGGCAGAGGCCGAGCCGCGCCAGGGCGGCCGGCGCCGGCGGCCGCGGCCGGCCGCCGGACATCAGCTGCAGCAGGCCGCCGCCGGCCGTCAGCGCCGCCTGCAGCGCCAGCCCCAGCAGCAGCGACTCGCAGAAGCCGCGGCACACGTAGCGGGCGCACGAGCTGCGGTGCGGGCAGCAAAGGTGGCGGCCGCGCGCCGCGGCCGGCCGGCGGCCGTCCGGCCCGGGCCGGCCGCGCGCTCCGCCGCTCGGCAGCAGGCTCGTGACGTAACTGAGGAGACGAGCCCCCGCGGACGGCTCCCCCTCCCGGCCGGCCTCGCCCGGGAGGTACACCTCGGCGGTCCCCAGCAGCCACTTCGCCAGCTGACCGAGAAAGCCCTCGCACCGGCCCAGCTTGAACAGGTACATGATGGCCGCCAAAGTGAGAGTTGCCAGGAGCTTTTTCCCGTTTGGAACGGTGGGAACCAGGCCTCGGGCATGCAAGACATTGAAGACTGTTTCAGATGCCACATTCAACATGTACACAGTCAGCACGTCCCTCCGGTTCTCCCTCTCGATCAGAATGGCCATGTAGGAGCTGACAAAGGACGCCAGCATGATTCCCTCCCTCACTGGGATGAACGGCAGGAAGCATCGCACAACGCAAAAGCTGGAGAGGAAAAAGTAACAGTTCGCTCCCAGGAAAGCAGATGATTGTACTGTCTCCTTCACGATTTTCTTCGCTATTTCCGCGTCCATTTTCTTGGCTTTCAACAGCCTGGAGATTATGAAGAGAGGCAGGTATATTTTTGCAGCTTCACTTACTCCCGGCACTCCCACGTCCATCCAGGACATGAAGCATGATGAGTCCCACGTGTGAGATATTTCGTGGCACCCCCATGGAAATCTTGATAATTTGCTCGCTGGTATCATTGTACAATTATTAAGTCACACAAAATGCTGCACGGCACAGGCTGTCTTGTTTCCACGGACTGTAATTGTTGCTTTGGAAGACCAGTAAACAAGTTGTTGCTTCGGAAGACCTGTAGACAAATGGCGGGTTACGCTGGCAAATGGCAAATAACCTGCACAAGAATCATTACATCATGCTCGGTAGTAGGCAAATTGTAACATCAGTTGATGGTCAAAGGAAAATCAACAGTGTCTATCACCACGGGCAAATTACCACTTGAAAAACGAGTGCCACTGACAGATCTTCAGGTATTTTCCATTCAATGCCATGCTACAAGTATCACTGAAAATTCCAGACAGGGATTCCACTTTTTCATAAGTATGACCACACATTCAGTTCAAGTACACAGCACTGGAATCATCCAGCGTACTGCGAAGAAGACACTGTCATCGATATCCTGTATCTTGGAGGCCCTGGCCTCAATGGCCGAGCAGATCAGAATATAATGCATTTTGGCCTGGGTATCAAACTGGATAACATTATATCTTCTGTGTCATCGAGACCAAAACACAGCTGCCCCGTAGTCTGTGTGATCATGTCCATTTCTGCTGAAGTAGTGGAACAGATATGGATCTACTTGGGAAGAATCAAGTGTCCTAGATCATATGCCTTGGTGTACTCACAGAGTCAGATGGTGTGCCCTGTATTGAATTTGTTATGGAGGGCTTAATTTTTCTTTGCAATGCTCTGCATGGTAAAAGAAGTGAGTTGGGAGGATGAAATGAAGGCATATGACTAGTCATGTGATCACAAATCAGAAACTGCACATCTATGTCAGTTACTCAGCATAACAGGGCAAAACCACCAGTCTCCCCAATTTCCTAGTAAGATTCAGATTCAGATTCAGATTCAGTTTATTACCAACAATCCACAATGTGGGTTTTCTGGCCCTAGTAAAGCTGCTAAAACCAATACAGGTGAGATAAAATGATGTCAACAATGGAAATATCCCTAGCAAATAGGACTTAACAAACCACAACACATTCTGGCACAAGCAGAAGCCAGAATGAGAAATCACTAGCATATGCATGTTGCTGACTGGACAGTATTTGCTGAAAACATCTTAAAGATATTGGCACACATTACATGAAAGTGTCACCATGCTGAAAAAAAAAACTGTACATATTTTCTGGCTTGAAACCTCATTACAATGGATGCATGATTGGAGGCCACTTTACTGGTATGAATTACACAGTGATTTGCAATCAGTTTAAGGTCATGAGGATGCACTTTTTGATCAGTACAGCAAGATAATCAAATATAGTCTGAAAGGTGTCACCAGGAAACCATGTAATCAAGGGTCATGATACAGGCAGGGATGAGCTGAAAAGGCTGCTGAAAAGGAGGACATGAAACTGTGAAACCTGGAAAGAGTTTCACAGACATTTCACCAGGGTGGTATAAACCACATATAATGGTGGTTGCAACCCTCTCAGCTCCTAATGCATGCTTCCTTCATGGCCTCCCTTGCCCCATGCAAGGTGATTCAGTACCTATACCAATCCTTTATGCAGCTCCCTTTCAGCAAAGTGTCACTGTACACAACTGTGACTGGCAGAGTTCTGCTCACCTCCACATATTTGGAGACATACCCCAGTCTTTGATCATGTCAAATCAAATAGAGGTGTAGGTCCTTAGATGTGTTAAGTGTTTTTTAGCTGATACCCAGTACAAAATACAATTTTAGACAAGTGATGGCATTATGGACTTATCACCCCACAGCCAGCACCCCCATCCATAGACAATGTCATAGATATATATCTGGGCAATTCACAAAGCACTTGCAGCTACTACAGGCCATCATCAAGGTGACAAAACAGCACAGGTGTCAGGGAATGGTGATGCCAAATAAAAATCACACATGAAATGGTACATGGTACATACATACATACTGGATATACATACATACATACATACATGGTACATACATAATCCTTTAGAAGCGCACACCATAAACCAAGCACATTGGATGACACATACGGCGCACGTGGCAAAAGGAGACGTCAGCTGTTGCAAGAAACAACATTATGCACTGGAGCTCCAGGGTCGTGGATCACCTACTATTTGCTAACCTAACCTAACCCAACCTAACTTAATCTAACCTAACCTAACCTAACCTAACCTCACCCAACCTAACCTAACCTGCTGTGTAAAACAAGAGCGAATAGTAGGTCATCTACAACCCTGGAGCTCCAGTGCATAATGTTGTGGTTTCTTGCAACAGCTGATGTCTCCTTTTGCCACGCGCGCCGTATATGTGTCATCCAGTGTGCTTGGTTTATGGCGTGCACTTCTAAAGGATTGCCATGGTACATGACTAGATGACATCAGAGCATGTCAGGACATTGCTGCATTCTGCCCTCTTTTTGTCAAATAAAAGGCAAATTCCACCAAATTGATGGCATTTAATCTCCTTAAGTTGCCTGAGCTTATGATTGTTAAGTATATAACATTTCCAGAGATGAGAAGTAATGGGTTTCCTGCTCTTGACCTCATTTTACATTCCTGATAATTCTGGAAGCAAACATGAGTCTACTAAATATTTGTGTGGTCTCATAGGACATAGAATTTTAAGCCAATTAATGTACACTTTATCACATTTATGTACTTCAGCCATCTTGTAGGAAAGCAAATATTGGACCATCATAAACAAGTTGTGTTGGCATGCACGAACAGCTCACATGATTCCTGTTATAACATCATAGCTTATCACCATGGCAATGCAGGGGAAAATTTTACACTACAGGATGTGGAAAGGATGCTGCAGAGGGTAAACCAAGTTCCAGAAGAATCAAACAGACCAATAGGAAGTTATCCCCAGAATAATCCAGAATATCTCAGGGGGAATGCATCAACCCCCCTGCCATAGGGGCAAGTGTTAAGTCATGTTCTGAATCAGTTCTGACTGGTTGAATATTTGTGACAGTTAAGCAAAAAAAACAAGGTTTCTTGGGTAATCCTTACCGATAGCACACCATGCGCAGAGTCGAGGATAAGGTTAACGCGCGATTGTAGTCTCTGATTTCGCCACCAGGGTAATATTCGTTCTTTTTCTCGCCGCTAGGAAGAGTACGTAAAAACACTGACATTGGCTAGGATGGCTCCGCTCATGAACCAATGGTATGATAACCAATGGTTCGATTCGGCTGATTCGAACGCCAGTTGATAGCGCCGAACGTTTCGTTTCGGTGACTTACACACTTTTGGTACTTTCGACCCGCTGATGACGTCACAGGTGAGGTCAGTCACGAAAAGGGACCACTTTCTCCAGAATTGCCGAACCACAATGGAAAGCAGATCGAAACTAAATTATACGTGTTAATATGTTCCTGGCAACTTAATCTCTAGTTCTACGTGCCACCTAGCTCAAGGCCGCACAAGGTCAAGGCCATGTACTGAGTCAAATTTGATCCCTGTTACAACATATCGTGCGATACATCTTTCTTGGTACATTTGACGCGGAGATTCTAAAATAAGACACATTGAAAGAGCCCAGGGCACAAAAAGCATTGCAATGGCCCCAGTTCTGTAGTTTCAAACTCAGAGTACCACAGCAGCACGCATGTGACGTCCATTTTACATTTCTAGATGACCCAACAAGTCAGTT